>JAVRXN010000010.1:49431823-50144323 GCA_033556935.1 Timema podura | reverse complement strand
CAAGCGAAATTTGAAATTGCACCTATCAGGGACATATCTATCCTACTAATTTTAATATCGGGTACCCTGCCAGAATAGTACCTATACATTCACTGATTAACGCAAATAATTTATTTTCAAATTATCATGGAGTCTCGATTATAACGTGTGTGGATTTTTAAACAAAATAAATGGTACTACATAATAGCATTAAACTTGTTTATATTTTGTTCTATCACTTTACTGTGACTTCGCTAACATTAAACAATATATAAACAGATTCGACAACTTTAAATGCTAGAAGAGCATGAAACTTCAAGAGCAGTGTGTACGAATTTTCAAGAAGAAACACGAACTAACACCCATCTATTCCCCCTACACATCTCTGCTCATATTACGTGCCATCTTTAATAATAATAATAATAATAATAATAATAATAATAATAATAATAATAATAATAATAATAATAATAATAATAATAATAATAATAATAATAATAATATTTAGCACCGCGTCTTACTACCCGTTCGGGTTATACGCTTAAGTACTAATTACGCTAATGGATTAGGAATTGGGAAGGTTGAATATAGAGGAAGTGAACCCGCATTTGCGTGGAGGGAGAGTGGAAAACCGTTTAGGAAAAACAACCCCCAGTTCACCCGACCGAGATTTGAACCTTGATCTCCCCGTCCTCGGTGGTTGAGCTCAACACGACTAGCGCGTTAGCCAACTACGCCACCGAGGCGGGTCATCTTTTGTACCCACAAGACAAACGGCGACGAATGTTCATTGTTTACACCTGGATGTATCGACACCACTTCAATCGCTGATGAGCTAGCATGATGATATATAACTTACCACGGTTCTCAGAAAAAAAGGGGTACATTGGAAGAAGTTCCGTCTTGATCAGATGAAAACCTTTTTAAATTTACTGGAAAAATTCAAACATTCTAAAAATTGATTATTTGGTGATATTATCGTTTATATTATCTAGAAAGAAAAAACACCACAAAAATTCAAATACGCAGAAAAACCAAGCTGGGTTCTTCAGAAGGGGAATCGATAAAGTAACATTGTTATTTTATAGTATATAAAATTAATTAAAGGAAAAGCAATCAATCTTAAATTATGTATAATCAATCCTTTATTGTTTTAAACTGTGATACCAAACGTGAAAATTCAGCTAAGTAAAACACAATATAAAAATAAATACTACCATATAAATGTGTGTAATCTATATTTAAGATCAAGCTATAATTTTTCCATACACCATATTTGTAATCTCTATTATTATTGATGATTAAAAAAGAAAAAAGAGTAACATAATATGAATAACTAGTTGTTAAAGAGTTAAAACAAATGAAATCTAAATATAACTGTAACAGTTTGCAATATAGAAAAGTAAGACTGTATGAACTTTAGAAATTTCGAATCCAAATCCAAATATTTATATGATTCAGATTCGATTTCGATATTTCAAATTTCAATAAATCTTATAATCATATTATATGGGCTTAGCTTAAAACTCAAATTTATAATTCATACTTACATAACAAATTAACATATTCAGACAGAAAATCCGTCACGTGGTAAATTGAAAAGAGAAAACTAACATTATTTACAGTTCGTAAAAGAATTACTTGGTATACTATTGTTTGTGACTGTGAATATATTGTATTGGGATTAAAAAAGTTCTATGATCTTTATTTGATCTTTACTTTTTGAGATTAGTGTGGGTTTATTTAATGAACATAAAAGGTGTCTAAAATGTTTTTCAACATGTATTGAAATATTTTATTGTTGTATTGGATCGGAAACTTAACATAGTAAGATATTTAACACAGATTCGATTTGAAACCTTATCATAGTAACCCTGAAATCAATTAATTGATTCCGATCTGAGCCTATTTAAAAATAGATATAATTATTATGATCCAATTCTTTCTAAGCATAAGATTCAATTATATAAAATAAATTTACCATGAGATTTAAATTAGGATTCTACTCGAAAATTTTCTAGTCATGAGATTCAATTCAGACTAGACTTGAATTTTTTTTCAGGCATGAGATTTGATTCATATTCGATTCGAGTAAGTTAGCTAAAATTCAGAATCGATACGATTCGAAATTGAAAATAATGTATTCACAAATTCTTATAAAAAGTAATTATTCATGTTCATATTTTTGGTCTAATTAGACATAATATTTTGAATCCGGCATAAATTATACAAGTTTTGATTTTAGGACATTTCTAGAGAACATTTTTAAGAGCTATTGGCGTGAAAATTTTTAGATTTTTAGGGTGTTTGAAATGTTCAAATAATTCATCAGACCAACAGATAAAAAACTAAAACGAAATAGGTTGTTCAACATCAACTACGTTCTTTTAGTAATGTATAATTAAAAAACACATTAATCAACCAGTATATTTAAAACAATCTTTGAAACAGATCATTATACAGCCCATAAACTGAGGCCACAAATGAATCCATTACATAAAATGCAATATTTGCCTAAGAGCCTTCATAAGTTATGTAAAAAGAAATGCTATACATTATTATGATTAATATTGGAAGTAGGAGCATCAAAGTTTAACAAAGAGCGTAGAGGTTCAGACCTTATGGTTTTTAAGGTTGTCCCTCCACATGTATTAACATTTTCAATTCTACACCACGTGAGAAATGTTTTAGTCTATTACTATAATTAATTTTAGGGAGGACCCTTCCCCCTTTGTCCCGTCATATTTTTTTTGTGTGTGTTTGGGTGACACTTTACACCTTTCTGGCAAATTTAAATCTTCTACATAGTGATAAATTTTTTTTAACGCCGCGTTTTTATACCTGTCCAAGTTAAATGCATATTGTGTAGTAATTAGGCTAAAAAGCTGGGGATAGGGAAGGTTTAATTTAGAGAAATTATACCTGCATTTGCTTGGAGCTCGAGTGGAAAACCATTTAGGAAATACCACCCTCAGTATAACCAGCCGGGATTCAGACTCCAATCTCTCTTTTATGGAAGTATAGTCTAATGCGAGAGTGATATCAACCGAAGCATTTCCATGAGATTTTTTTTTTCATAAGTTTTGTAAATCACTAAATCCCCATTTCACAAAACTTCACTTAGAAATTTCAAATATTTATGAATTATTGGGTTATTTGGAGTATACACTACATTCCTGGCATTTTTTTAAATTGGCTTGGTCTACTAAAAGTATACAGTGGTTTGGGCGTATTCGAGCACCAAACAGACAATATTTCATTTTAATATATATGAGTGATTTACAAAATGATGGATTAGCAATGGTTTCTCCAATTTCTTCCATAATGTCAGAACTATTTTTACAAAAATACGACCCTATCATCTTCAACAAATTAAACGATTTACTTAATATCAAATTATATGGTAGATATGTAGATGCTATCCTGATTGTTTTTGACAATGATTACGACATTCCTTCTATAACCGATATAATCAATAATATCCACCCTAATCTATCTTTAACTGTTGAAATTGATAACAATGGCAGCATAAAATATCTGGATCTTAACATTTCTAAGAATTCCATGATAAACTTATCTATAAAATCCAACGATTCAAACCATCCAACCTATCATAAACTAGTTACTTTCAACAGTTTAATTCATCGATTACTCCTTATCCCTCTCAGCAAATCCAATTACAAAATATAACTCAATACAATCAAACAAATTGCAATAAATAATGAATATTCCCATTCCACTATTCACAAAATTTTACAAAAGCAAAAGAAAAAAAAGAAATCACGTTCAGATAATGTTTCTACTATCCTTGAAAATTAAAGTAATAGTACCACTGAGCATAAAAAAAATTGCTTAAATTTAACTACATCGGCCACGAAACCCATCGAATTACCAACATTGTCAAGAAACAAAATCCTAATATAACTTTCACCACCAACAATAATATTAATAAGAACCTCAGTAATAGCAACTTGAATACAAATGATAAATATAGAAAAAATTGAATCTATCAGCTTACCTGTGAATGCAACCGCATTTAAATATATAAACTGGAAGGGATATTTAAATTCGTTACAAAGAACAGATTTCTGACTTTAAATTGAATAGTACAAAACCAAAATTTTCAGAGCATTTAAAAAATTTAAACCACCAACAGAAACCAATTGAATAATGTATGAAACCTCTTCATTTTTCTCATAAAGGGAGCAAATTAAATAAAGCTGAATTTTTTTTATTCAAGCAGCTTTATTTCATAAAAAAATCAATTCTTAATGAACAATTATTACAATCATCAAACCAAATCCTAACTAACACTTTAAAACATTTACCTAAGAATATTAAAATTCAATAAACCTTATCTTTCCATCTCTACCCTCCAGCGTAGAAAAAAGACCTGTTCGAGACGGAGTCGAGAAGATTAGAACCTTATTCTCCTCCCTATTATTTCCATCTATCTTTCCATCCTTTCACAGTTTACGAACACTATTTATAGTAAACATTTTACAACCTAACTTATATATATCCTGGTCTATCTAAATTATACCTTCTATTTCACACTTAGCACTGCAATTTTTCCAATATAGTGACAAACCACACCCTGTTAGTTAACATCAACGTATCGTAGAAACACATAGTGTTCCATAATTTAACGATGTAAGTTTGTTTGAATATTATTAATATAGTTCCTTTTCAATGTTATATTTTACATTTTATATTTTACTCAATCTAAACGTTCTTTACTAGAGTCTTTAATTTTAACTTTACAGTTCCATGATTATGATACAATAACTTGAGTACCGAAACATGACGGCCAATTAAACTTCCAGAAATCTACATCATAAACTGGAACTCCTAAAGGAGTAACGGGACAATCAAATAAGACTTAGATATATTAAAATAATTTTTAAGAAAAAATTGTATATTGTAGCTTTTATACTATAAACAAAATCATAAAACTTTTGAATAAATATGTTTACGATATTTTATACTTTTAACTTGTTGTTTTAATAAGTTTTATTTCTCATTCTCGTTAAAACTACTCTGACAATTGTTTAATATGTTATGAATGTTAGTTTGACCAATTTGACTCGTACAATGAACAAATATTGATTCAATGTGAATATCTTAAATATACAAAGTGTGTTATAAAAGGAAAAAAAAGATATGCCTAGAGTACAAACAACTTGTATAAGGTTTTAATTATAATGAAATTTATCTTCAATATTTAATTTTATAAATTAAATAATTTGAACACATATCCTTGTAATTTGTAAATGACAATATCTAAGTCCTAACATAAATTGTATTCATTTACTCCTTACAAAATATTCATTTAGAATGTTTTCTAAAATGTTATATAAGAGTGACTAAAGCTTTCTATGTCTCTTGGTTTTTGGAATTATAACACTTGCATACATAACCGCACACACACAGACACACAAACAAATAAATACACATCCTATATTATTTATGATGATTGATTATTGGTTACAATTGTCAAGCTTCTCATGGTTTATAGTATATAGCTCTGGAAAAAAACTACTTCCCAGTGTGGTAAAAAATTGAAATTCGGAAGGAAAGTTAAAAGACACGCCAAATAACCATAAAAGTCTGAATATATTACATTTGGGTTGGTACCCCGTGAAATAAAGATAGGGAATATAAAAAAACTGTTAAAGTGTGATAGAAAACTTAAATTTGGCAAGAAATTACAAGGACTGCTCAAGATTACCAATTAAAATCTTAAAATTTGAAATGTATAAGTATGAGTTGAAAATATGGATGGAGGTTGGGATCTCGACATTTCCAAAACTTATAAATTCAACTACTTCTCTATGTGGAAGAGAGCTGAAATCTGCTAAGTACGTATAGGGACCAATCCAAATAAATATAAAAGTCAGAAAATTTAAATTTAAATGGAATTCTTGGAAATGGAGGGCTATAGTTTAAAAAAACTTTTGTGGATGAGCAAAAAAAATAAAATTTTAAAGAAAATACCAGATAGCCAAATGAATATTAAAATTTAAAATTTCCCAGAATGATTTGGAAAAAGGAGTTGAAAGGGTTCCAAATTTACCAAACTGATAGAAACAACTACTTCTTAGTCTGCTAGAAAACTGAAATTCGTCAATCAGGTAAAGATACTACTCTAAATAAATATAAAAGTATGAAAACTATAAATTTTAAAATGAAACTCCAGGAAAAGGGAAGGAGTAAGTTAATAAATAAACTTTCAGGCGTGGTAGAAAATTATTATTTGGCAGACGGGTAAAGGGACCATTGCAAATAATCAAATTTAAATAAATAATAAACGTGTTGAACATTAACGAATACGACACCTTAGCTCAGTCGGTAGCGTGTTTGTCTACTGTGCCAAGAGTCCTGGTTTCGATTCCCGGTATGACAAAAAAGGTGTCATTGGTGAATCTGTGATTAACGGCTGGGGACTGGATGTTGTGCCTGCTCCTGTCTTAATTTAGATTATAGGTCATATGAAACTATGACAGGCCTAGCAAGCCGGTAGTGTAAAATATATGGCTTGAATAAAACACTGACCAAGGGAACAGGCTGGAAACTGTGATGGATGTAAAAATATTAACTTAAAATGTTTAAATGGGACCTGGGGAAATAAGGAGGGGGGTGTATAAACAGGAAAATAACTTTTAAGAATGGTAAAATTTTAATTTGACAAGAGGCTAGAAGAAAAACTCCAGAAAACCAAATATTTCCTAAAATTTGACACTTCTAATTTGTAATTGGACAAATATGTTAGGTGGTAGTCTGTAAAATTTTCAAGATTGATAGAAAAACTTTGTTATCATTGTGGTGGAAAAATTAAACTGGCAAGGAAGGTAAAGGGGCCGTTTAAAATAGCCAAAATAGTCTCAAATTTTTAAATGGGACCTTGGAATATAAGGGGGGAAATGGTGTCCGGCTATATAAAAAACACCTTCATGTGGGGTAGATTTATTATTTTATTATTTAGCACCGCGTCTTATTAACCGTTCGGGTTATACGCTTAAGTACTAATTACCCTAATGGATTAGGAATTGGGAAGGTTGAATAGAGGAAGTGAACCCGCATTTGCGTGGAGGAAGGGTGGAAAACCATTTAGGAAAAACCACCCCCAGTTCACCCGACCGAGATTCGAACCTCGATCTCCCAATCCTCGGCAGTCGGGCTCAACATGACTAGCGCGTTAGCCAACTACGCCACCGAGGCGGGTCATGTGCGCTAGAAAATTAATAGTTGTCAAGCAGGTAGAAGGACTCCTGCAGACAACCAAATAAAGATAAGAAGGAATTGTATAAATAACTGGGAGGAGGGGTCGGCTCAACATTTCCAAAACTAATACTAACTACTACATCTCTGTGTAGTAGAGAACTGAAATTTACCATGGAGATAAAAGGATTATTCTAAATAAATATAAATATCAGAAAATTTTAAATATCAAAATGGAAATCCTTAAGAAGTTGAAAAAATCTAATAGGGAATATAGAATATCAAATTTGCCAGGAACATTTAGGGAACACTCTAAATAACAAAATTAGTATTAAAGAAAGCAATGCTATACAATTAAGTATATATGATATGCTATGCTTGAGGTATCCATCCTTAAAATTACTATAGGGTGCACCAACAATTTTCAATTTCATATTTTTTTTTTTTAATGGAACCGCACGCGTTAAAACGTTAACCTATTCTGGTTCGTGCATTGTAGAATACCAAAAAGCAGCTGTTATTTCTTAAAAGTTCAAGTGAACTACACTACGGATTCAATTAGCTTCATAGCTGCTCAAGGTATCAGCTCTCTTCAACCAGCTCACACATGATCTTATGAAAGAGGCCTCAAACAAATAAGATTATTTTTTCCACCTCGTCACTCTACTTGACTGGTATATTAATCTTTTATGGGTCTATTGGGTAAGAGATGAGGACGCTAAAATTGTTTGGAAATGTACCCAAATCCACGTAGGGGGAGAGTGGGAAACCATTTATTAATATCACCCGCAGAGCACCCAGCCGGGATTTGAGCTCGAGCCTTTCCATCACCAGGCAACCGGACCAAGTGAGCTTGACGTTTATTGTATGACCAAGTTTTTAAGTATACAAAAATTGTGAAGCACATCAAAATAGTTTTCACCATTGTCACTTTCTTAGCGAAATATATATCTAAAAGTAAAATCGGCGTGTAGCCCAAACGTGTAGTAAGGATGGTGCTAAGTATCAGTAATAGCAATAATAATAATAATAAAATTCTTTTTCACACCCACCCAAGGTCCTACTTTTTATATGCTGAGCTATTCCCACATGAAAGTATGGGTTTTCTTTGTTTTTAACATATACAAGTGTTTGGCATAACTACACCTTGTCGAGTATACCTTGATTTTCTTACGAATGGATATTTGGAGCAACGTTTAAAAATAACAAACACATTTTTGGAGTTCAATATTGATAACATTTTACAATATTATTAGTGTTATTTTTATAGGTATTTATAATTTCCATCAAAAGTGACAGCTGCTGATCACATTACTTGACGTACGAATTCATGAAAGTGTATTTAAATAATTATGTCTAGCTATCATGTCCATTCATAAGAAAAGTAGGATATACTTGAAATATGATTTGTAAATTTCTAGCTAATTTAGACATTCTAAATCCAATAATTAATTCAAACTCTCATAAATCACCGTTCTTTAATCTAACTCATTGTATATATTGGCTCTCGACAGTGAATAGATTCTTAGACTTTTTATAAATAGTATGAAAAGGTACTCATTTTATGGCAAAGTCCATCAATGTGTCTGATTGTGTACGTCTCCTATGAACTCTATGAATAATAAATTAATCAAATTTGGCGCCCAAGAAAACATATTATCTGAGTCTGTTTTATATTTCCCTAATATAAGAATTCAATAATGGATTAGGATATTTTTCTTATCTCTCACTGGTTAATAACTTGTAGAGTTTTTAACTTACAAACTAAAATAACACTGGTCTATTAATGCATCCCCTTCACCAGGTGCGTCATCGGTTCAAGGTTCACAGGCTCAATCTAACAGGTAAGATATGAAATATTTTGCTATTATGATTTCGTTTTTGTAATAGAATAATATTTAAAATTATATTTTGTAAAAACATGAAGTATTAATTGTTAATGATATAATTTAAAGTTAATATTTATTTCAAGCATATATTTTGTATAACAATTTATACACTCCAAGCTATAAAACGATGGTCCAAAGAAAATGAATAAGAGTTTCCCAGTTTGGGTTGGAGCCTTAAATTAGTCCAAAAGCAAACGGCCAAAGGGTAACACAAAAAAAGATAAGACATATAAACAGATATTTTCGTCACTAAGGTCTAGGCGTAAGTTTAAAAAAATTACTTTTACATTTTAACACCAGCTAATACCATCATTTTCTCTTAAATAAAGCGTGTTTCCAGAGAAACTTTCAATCATTTTATCTGATATTCATTTTTCTTTTTACTCACCTCTGATTTTCATATATATTTTTTTATTAATATTCCTTTTCTCTTTTATACGCTTCCTTCCAGTTTTTTTTTTTTAGTTAGAGCCATTTTTATTTTCCTTCATCTCATCCCCATTTTAATGATCAAGACATTCTTTACCATGTAACCGGGCCCCCACGTATTGCGGGTCGCGACATTCATTTGTTTTGCGCGTTGCGCAACTCATGAGTCATTTGTCATGTTTATCGCCACGGTGTAGTTGTCGTTAGGAGCACCACTGTTTTCACGACCTCATTTCTCAACTGAAATTAGAAGAGGGGGACAAACAAAATGCGAACGGACATTACAGTAATATTAGTTACATTCAGATTAGGACTCTGGAAATACGTATATTTCTACCTTAATTATATTGTACAGATGATAAACCTGTGGTTTAATTCTTCTTTTATTCATTTTTTAAATCAGTTAAAAAGCTTACAAGAGTGGACTACCAACATTTTTACTCCTAAAAGTTAAAGAATATACATAGAATGTAGTAATTAAGACCATGATAAAATGAACAAAAGTGTGTTTGCTCAGTAGTACGTTATATTCATACATGTTATACGTTATAATAATAAAATAATTATTTAAAATACATGTTTTGTCTTTTTCTTTAATTATAATGAAAACCACGCCATGCACATAAAATGTTTCATAAAGAAAGATTTGTAAATGATTGCTTAAAACTGTTTGTACAATAATGTGTTTCTAAGTAAAACTAATTATATGACTTTGGATGCACTGTGGGTTATTCAGACGCTGGTAAAAATGGTATAGTTTATAGACGTTGAAATTATCTGTTGCTAAATTTATATTATAATAAATGTTTACTAGACCCCTTATAAAGCTTTTTAATAACGAATGAATATCTAGAAATATTCGTGAGCGAAATAATATTAATATTAATATAATATATTATTTTCTATCTTTAGCACCATGTCTCACAAACCGTTATGTTTATAAACACATGCATAAAATACACTAATGTTTTAGGAATGGGGAGGGCTGAATTTAGAGAAATAGTATCCAAATTTCATGGAGAGAGAGTGGAATACCACTTAGGAAAATACCACTCTCAACACCAGACAGGGATTACCCATCATCGGTAGTATAGTCTATTGTTAAAGTGGCGTCTTAAACCATGCGGCCACCGAAATGGGTGAATATTATTGTTAAATAAATAATTTAATTGAATAAACTCGCATTGGTGGGTACGTGGGTCATGGCGTCCACCTCGTCTGGTCTGGCTGGTCATGGTCGGGGTTCGGATCCTGGGCTGATGTAGCAACGGTGGCTTTTCTTTAAAAAATTACCTACTCCTCCTTGCAAGTGCATATGTACTACTTCTTATAAGTTTTATCTTACTCACCCACAACCTATCAGTGTAAATAATATAATAGTCCGGAAGGGCAGTAATTACGTTGTGTATAAAAGCACATTTGTAAATATCAATAAATCATATTTTGAATGTTCTTAAGAACCTAAAACTGAAGGGATTGGTGTTTCAAAGACAATAATAAATTCAGTAGAATCGATTTTTAATGATTATTACTCTGCCACTTAACACATCGCTAGTTCAACAATCAAATAACATTTAATATGATATTGTTTTAATGTTGAAGTAAATGATTGTAAGATATACAAAACGAAAACTTATACTAATGTTTATGATTGTCAAGTAGTTGAAACAAACTTTAATAAGTAATGTGTTGATGCAGACATAACTATCAGTTCGTGGGAGTTGTAATATAGATTCATAACAATTTTTTTCCTGTAATTTACCACATTTAAACCAGGGCTTATTTCTAATTTAAAGTACAATTAATATTATTCTGTTTGTTATTTTATATGCTGTACCTTCAAAACCTACAAAAATAACTATCTGGTATCTTCCAAAGAGAATTTATCCCACATAAACGAGATAAATGATTGATTGCCACCCGTATTTGTGGGTACATAGACAAAATGTAAGGATCATCTAAATTAGTTTTCCGGGGACATAGAGATTGGCGTTTAATCTAAGTTTGATGTAGTAAGGATGTTCTTTTATGAATTGTTTATCACGCTTACTTTAAGGAAATTCGAGTATAGTTACTCTAAAACTATTCCTTCCTCATTTCTACCACATTAAACTAATATTTTATATGTTTGGTTCTTCACGCCTTAATGTAGTTCAAAGCTTTGACATTCAATAATGGGCTAGGGCAGGATGATAGAATTTTGTGAAAATGTATCCGCATTTGCGTGGAGGGAAAGTGAGAGATTTTTAGAGAAACCCACCCTGGGATTTGAACCACGACCACCATAACACCAGCAAGCAAAACTATGTGAGCTTTACATTTATTCCACGTGTCCATCGGTGCGGATCATAAGCACAGTAGAAATGCGTAACTATATCCTAGGTGGGTGGAACGCAGTGGGGAAAAAATGTAATTGAAAGCTAAACTACAGTCTCCCTAAAACAATTAGAAATTAAGAAGGGTTCAACAAATAAACTCGCAATATATACCACCAGAAACAGCACTAACTAAAAATTCTAACTTCATAGGATCCCCTGCAAAAAAGTACTAAAAAAAACCGTCTCTTTGTCGTAGTTATCTAACGCACTAGTTTCATGTTGAGCTAGACTGCCGAGGATGGGGAGATCGAAGTTAAAATCTCAGTCGAGTGAACTAGGGGTGATTTTTCCTAAATTAATTTCTACTATCCCTCCACGCAAATGCGGCTTCACTTCCTATAAATTCAACCTTCCAACATTCCTAACTCAAAAGCGTAATTAGTACCTAAGCGTACAGCCCTTACGCATAGTAAGACGTTGTGCTGGATAAAAAAATACTACAAAAAACTTATATTTATAACAAAATGATCTACAACGAACATTAAGTTGCTGATATCAAATTTATTTGAAATATTTTACAAATACAAAATAAGTGATATCAAAAAGTCTTCAAATTCACCAAGTTAATCATATTTCAAAGAAAATTGTACTAACTAACTAACTAAACATAAAACACACAAAAATTACGCAATTATTTACAATAAATAAAATAATGCTTTTGTTTTTATTTTAAATTCATACATGAAATACTTTACACACACAAATTAATTAATATCAAGAAATCATGACAAGTAAAATATCTTTTGTCAACAAAAATTAAATACCTACAATAATTTTTACATTTGATGTAAATACTACAAAAATGTTAATTTCTCTAGGAATTCGAAAGTGTATATATATATATAATAAACAAATTACACGTAAATGAACATATTCTAAAAGTAAGTATGTAACACAACCATCTTAAAACTATATTTGGCAGGGAGGTTTTGAAAATGAAATAATATGAAGAGATAAATAATTGACATTAAAACACATATTAATTACAGGACACCATGGTACTTATTAATTATTTATGATATTGATGATAATAAACAACTATTAAAAATAGTTTAAACTAATGCTTAGAGTGAAAAAGGTATACATAATACCAAATGTGTGGGCGTTAGAGGATACAGCAATTTGTTTCATAGTAAATAGTCTTGTAGAAGTCTTTGTCGCTGAGTTGAAGGACTTGAAGCTGAAGGACTTCTGTCCATCTTGATTCCTCACATATACAACCAATCATCAAGATACACCACAAATTAAACGTTTTCAAATATGCTCTAAAGTGACTTAAGTTCCATGAAAATCTTAGATAAATAGTTTAAAAGTAAAAATTTTATATGCATATATACTCGATTAAAAAAATTATTTATTTCTAAACTGTAAAAACATCTAATCATTAGTCACTATAATTATTATTTAAAATAGAAAATATTAGTTTTTGCTAGTAATAGAATTTTTAGAAAGTTCTTCAAAGTAAGTAAGCATTATATACTCTAAATATGGTTAAAATATTTCCTAAAAATTAATATATATATATATGTGTAAAACAAAAAACAATAGTTTGTTCCCAGGGTAGGCCTATCTCTAAACATATCTCTAACCGATTCAGTATTAAAAGGATTTTAAAAATAAAAGTGTATTAAATCACTCAAGCATCATGGATTTTGTTTTTATTGTTAATATATAGCTTTTCTCTTCAACTCAAATATCATAAACATAAATTAAATGTTCAATTCAACCATTTAGAAAAAAACACTACCTATGTAGGGGCCAACAGTTTTAAACACAGCCAGGTTTATAGTTCTGATTTCCTCGTCATCAACACCACATAAGATGAGACTGACGTGGGTGCTCACTGGTGTGAGTGAGTCTCAACTAACATATAGAAGTACTCCCCATAGTTAATTTATAAACCAAAATTGAAAGCAGCTATTTAAATTAAAGTTCAACATAATAATTATATAAAATAACTATGAGAGAATAAAATTTACAAAGCTTAAATAATGTATTTTATGCATAATAATCTCAATAAATAAATTTAACACGTTTTAAAAATATCTAAAAATGATCTAATTATAAACAAATATATTTTTATTTTCTCTCTATCTTACAGGTAGAGAAAGTATGGTGATCGTCAAAAAAATCGAACTAGAGATTTTGATGAATTTTGACGTTTCATGACTTCCTGAATCCGAAAAAGTGGTTTTTTGAATTTCCGTCTGTCTGTCTGTCTGTCTGTCTGTCTCTACCTCCAACTAGAGCCTAAACTATTTTACCGATTGAGCTGAAACTTGATATCTAGGGTTTTCATAGGGTTGCCCCGAGGAGTTTTTGGAATTGGATATCTACCCCTAAAATTAAGGGTAGTTTACTGAAGGGAAAAAAGAGAAAAAGTCGATTTTCTCAAAATCGGCTCTAACGATTTTGATTAAATTTCATTTATGAACATTAATAAATATTCCAAACAAAATGGCTACTCTCAATATTTCGGCAAAATCGCTTTAAGGGCTCCGGTCTGATGCGTAAATTAACATTTTTTATAATAGCTCCGAAACTATTTGAGATATGAAATTACTTAGCATTACAAATATGTATATATATTTATAATACAAATATTTTAATCGAAACATATTTTTATAAAATCAATAATTTTCAATCTATACGCAATTATATATATATTTTTAGCTTTTTGGACATTAAAGCTTAAGTATTGCGATCGTAAAAAAAACTAACCTGAAATGTTGATCGATTTCGACGTCTCATGACCCCCCAAACCCTAAAAAATAGTCTTTGCAATGCTGTCTGTCTGTGTGTCTATTAAAACTTAAAATTAAGGGTAGTTTACTGAAGGGCAAAAAGAGAAAAAGTCGATTTTCTCAAAATCGGCTCAAACGATTTTGATTAAATTTCATTTATAAACATTAATAAATATTCCAAACAAAATGGCTACCCTCAATATTTCGGCAAAATGGCTTTAAGGGCTCCGGTCTGATGCGTCAATTAACATTTTTTCAAATAGCTCCGAAACTGTTTGAGATATGAAATTACTTAGCATTACAAATATGTATATATATTTATAATACAGATATTTTATCCGAAACATATTTTTATAAAATCAATAACTTTCAATCTATACGCAATTATATGAATTTTTTTACTTTTTGGACATTAAAGTTTAAGTATTGCGACGGTAAAAAAAAACTAACCTGAAATGTTGATGGATGTCGACTTCTCATGACCCCCCGAACCCTAAAAAATAGTCTTTGCAATGCCGTCTGTCTGTGTGTCTATAAAAACTTAAAATTAAAAGTAGTTTACTGAAGGGCGAAAAGAGAAAAAATTGGTTTTCTCAAAATCTGCTCAAACGATTTTGATTAAAATTCGTATCTAGGCGTTGATTAAGATTATAAATAAACTGGCTATTTTCATTTTCCTATGAAAATGATTCTTAGGGTACATTACAGAAGCGTTAATTTCCGTATCTCCACAACTATTGGAGAAACTAAACAAATTATCATTGAAAAATTGTAGGACTATTAGAAATAAAAAACTTTTATTTGACATATATTTTTATAAAAGCAGCAGTTTCTGAGATATTTGCAAATATATTAATACAATTTTGTGAGCTTTAGTTTTAAACATATACTACTTAATTCTTAACGCAATAATTCTCCAATGCCATAGAGTAATTAAATATAAGTATCTAAAAAAGTATGTTATTTTTCCTTAAATCTCTTAGGAGAAATGTTTGCATAGCAATGATATATCTCAATTTTAGACTAAATAGTCAATATTTACATTTTTTTATTGGTCAAAATGTATAAATGAATAATTAAATATCAATACGATGACTTGAAGATCTACAACACCTTATAAAATGTTAAAATTTTATTCAGAAATAGAAATTTTAATACGAAGTTTTGACCCTTATGGAATACATTAAACTGTTTGAAATGCTCTTAGGTGGACAAAGATGCGCCTCTTTTCTCATTGATTACATATCATTGTATATTATTTTATGCGTGTTCTTATGTGGAGTGGTGATGATATAATGTACATTATTCCGTTCAGAAATCTTACGAGTTTATAGAAAGAGACAGAAAGTCTGTGCGGTGTGCCGTACCATTTATTTTAAATAAGTTTAGATGTAGTTTTAAAAATATAAATGAAGGGCTTGTGGCAGTATGCCAACAAATAATAACTGTGTGATATTAATATTCAAAGCTTTAAAAAATTAAAAATTACAAGAATCTAATTTTTTATCTGATACTAAACCAATTTTAATTTTGTAGAAAGTAAAATAAATAAGCTTGTTTCTCTATGTAAGGATATCACACTATAAGAACACAATTGATTACACTAGTCTGCATTTTTTAATTTTTTCTCAGATGATTTCTCAAAAGTTGGTGTTCTTGAATCTATTTTTCATGCTGATTCTAGATATGACTTCCATTTTTTTCTATCACGTCAGGTTTTTACACAAATTAAGAGGTTATATTTTCAAGATTTTTAGCTATTTTAAGCACAAATATATTCGAACACAAGATTTTTTTTTACAAACACATTTTTTAAATATTGTAGGGGCCTGTCCTAATACTGTAAAGAACTATCCTAATACTTTCGTGACTATTCTGTAACAAAAAATAGTAACCAGTGTTCCATTAATTTTCAAACTTTCTATTTTTTGACTTCCTTGAAGATCCTCCATTTCAACCCAACATCTTGAAGTTTTCCAACATTGTTTTAACAATGTTCCTGTAATTTGGATCTTTGTTATTCCCTAGAAAGTTTTCAATATCAGATTGGAAGGCAGGCCATGTGTCTATTTCTCTCTCATTCATCGTTTTCTCAAAATCCTCGTCCTTCATCAGTTTGCGGATTTGTGGACCAACAAAAACTCCAGCTTTCAATTTTTCTTGTGTGTTGAAGGGAAATTTCATAGAAAGGTACTTGAAACAAAGCCCATCTTGTGGTAGAACCCTTACAAACTGCTTCATCAAGTCCAATTTGATGTGTAGTGGTGGAAGCAAGAGTTTTGGGGGTATTCAAGCGGTTCATGCAATATGTTTTTAGTTCCAGGCACATAATTCCTCCGCTCTGGCCAAACTCTTATACTCCAATGCCTTTGCTTTGCCCGATGGCCCCATTAACATAGAAAGCAAGGCAGTTTCATGTACCCAGCTTGCTGTCCTAATAAAATTCCTATAACTTTGAAATAACAACATATTAGCCATTTGTGTTCCTCATACTTGATACTTGTTAACAGTACCTTCATGTTCTCGAATGTCTCTTTCATTTCAACTGAATGGACCACAGGAATAGACCCATACACGTTCCCATTGTGCAGTAACACGCCTTTGACGCTCCTCATGGATGAGCCAATAAAAAGTCTACACTGATTAGGATCATGTTCAATGCCATAGAAGTTCATTAACTCGTTTGTGTTATTGCAGTAAACCAAGGAATCGTTCTTTGAAAATAAAGGAACTAGTTCTTGTCCTCTGTGTCTGTACCATGAAAAATGTGTTCCTGGTGCCAGAAGATTCTTAATTTTAAGCCGGGAGCAAAGTAGTTCTGCAGATTCCTTAGGCAGATTCAGATCACGTACTAGATCATTAAGTTCCCTCTGCAAGAAACTTTGTGGAGTAAAGTCGTCTTCAGGCTTGTAGACATCATCATTACTGGCTTCAGAGATTACATCACGTTCACTTTCATCATTTTCTACCATGTTCTCTAAAACAGCTGGAGAAAGAGGGGCAGGAAGGTCTTCTCCATGTGGAACTGGCCTAATGGCTGAAGGAATGCTTGGATACACAATTTGCTTCTTATTTTTTGAATTGCACCCCTGAACATTAACCAAACAGAAGTAACAGTCATTAAGGTGGTATTTAGGCTCCTTCCACACTATAGGAATTGCAAACGACATGCACGTCTTCTTAACTTTTGCCCATAACCTTAACCTCTCAACACAATAGTGGCAAACTGTCTGTAACCCATGTCTTATCCTAGTCACCAAGATTCACTTAAAATAACCATAGTGAGCTTTCTTCAAAAAGTTTGTTATGTCCGTTCTTTGCTTTCTACAAATGTGAAAAAAATTTGGACTGTTCACACACTTGTGTGTAGACTTTGTAAGACTACAACTATAACTGCAATCACAATAGGGAAATAAACTGAGAACAGCGTTGGAAATGCAAACACAATACGAAATACAATGAGAAATAAATCTGGAAATGCAAGCGTCTGAGAGTCACAACACTTCCAAGGTCAGACAAGGACTCCTAGCAGCAGCATTTGTACCAATCTAAAGGCTTACAGGTCTGTATTGTGAAATTTCCTTCCAACAATACGCATTACCTACTGGCACATATAATGTTCTCAGCGATAAATGTTGGAAGTCAACTTTGGTCCATTGTGAAAAAACTGTACGTGATAGAAGAAAATTAAGAACAGTTTTGGAATCAGCATTAAAAAGTGAGCCAAAAACACATATTAGTTTCCAATCATCTGATATCATGCTGACTAGTGTTATTAACTATAACTGTTGCAATTGTCGTGACATAGCACATTACTATACCAAGCTCTTCAATTCCATCTAATACTTAAACAATAATTATAAAAATACAATAATTATAAAAATACAATAATTACAATACAATAATTAATGGCTTGGCTTAGGAATATCGTTGGGAAGTTAAAATATTGATATCGAATTTATTATTATTTTAAATTTTTCTTTAAATATTAAAAATATGAGAAAATATAGAGACGAATAATTAATTTACTTAAATTCTTAGTCCCAGCACAATGTAATGTATGTAAAATATTTTGATTCCCTTTATATGTTGCTTTACATATTTATGTTATTCTCAAATGATGAACTGAAATTCCAAATCTGAATGTCACATTCAAAACATCTGTAAAGTTGTTGGATTTTTCTTCATTTCATTAATAAATGTAAAATAGCTTATTAATTTTTTTGAAAAACTTTTAATAATAAATTCCAAACCATTTAGTTCGATTCAGTTGTTTGGAAACCACGAAGAATCACCTCACCTGATCTATGAATTGTTTAAAATTATCAATTAGCTGTGACAGAATAATCTATGCATTGATTAATCAATTATAATCAGTCATATCTTTCCCATAAGCTTGAATTTTTTTAACCTGAAAACTTGTTAATAAAGGGACCGCCAACTAGAGCGCGTTGAGGATGTGCATAAATTTAGCATTATTTAAAAAGTGGTTTGTTATTTTAAAATTTAATCCAAATTAAAAAATAGTGGAGGGCTACAAACGTGTTCTTATAGGATTAAAAACCTTACATACTAAGTTTTATCATTTATAGAAACAAATCATTAAAAGATGAATTTAGCTCATTCTCAACAATGTTTCACGTGAAATATCACAGTTTTGAGACTAAAGTAAATTATTAAAAACCTAAATATATCTCTCCTCAAACAATTAAACTTATTTACCACAGCGTAGCAAAAAAACCTTAGGAAAATATTAGAATTTTACTTTCTTGAGACCCCTTGGAGAAAGGAATTATTGTGATCATCCGAAAAATCGAACTCGAGATTTTAATGGATGTCAACGATTCATAATCCCCAAACCCGGAAAATTAGTTTTAGCACTGCCGATTGTCTGTCTGTCAGTGTTTCAGTATCTCGGCCTGGAGCCGAAGCTATTTTATCGATTGGGCTAAAACTTGATTTACAGGACTTTCATAAATTTAATCAAAGGCATTTTTGGTAATATTTAAGTAAACCTAAAATTAAGGGTAGTTTATTTAAGTTCTAAAAGATAAAATGCGATTTTCTCGAAATCGACCGGAACAATTTTGATTAAAATTCATATCAAGGCAATGTTTAACATTATAAACAAAATGGTAAATTTCATTTTTCCGAGAATACTATTTAGAGGGTACTTTAATAGAGTGGATATCTCCAATTTGATATCAACACAACTCTTTGAGATATCAAAATATATCTTATCTTTGCAACATTCTAGTAATTTAAATATAAAAACACTTGTAATTTAAGTATATATTAATACTACTATAAAGCCACATGGCTGACTCACTCACTCACTGACATTAATGTTTACCCACTTTTAGATGAGCTATAAACTTGAAATTTGGCAACTTATAGCTTCTAGCCTATAACCGACGGGAAAATTCCAATAAGTTAATAAACTTAATTTCTAACCCCCTAAAAAAATTCAAAATAGCGGAGCAACTTTAAAGTCGATGCGGTATATACAATACAATACCTGTAACTTTAAGTTGCTACGTTCAAAACAACGCTGGAATTACATTAGTTTACAGCCACATGCAAAGAAAACTCACTGGTGGTTTGGGGGCGGAGCCCCTAACGAGCAAAGCGAGTATTAATTATAAAACCTATCATTTTCAAGCGTTTGTCAAATATAGTCTTTAAATTGATGTCTGGGAAATGAGGTGTTTATTTTATGCTCTTTGGTTAACAGTGATGTTATTTTTTTCTCAACCCGCCTCGGTGGCGTAGTTGGCTAACGCGCCAGTCGTGTTGAGCCAGACCACCGAGGACGGGGAGATCGAGGTTCGAATCTCGGTCGGGTGAACTGGGGTTGGTTTTCCCTAAATGGTTTTCCACTCTCCCTCCACGCAAATGCGGGTTCACTTCCTCTAAATTCAACCTTCCCAATTCCTAATCCACTAGTGTAATTAGTACTTAAGCGTATAACCCGAACGGGTAGTAAGACGCGGTGCTAAAATTAAATTATTTTTTTCTCAATATGTTTCTGTAATAGTTTATATTATTTCATTTATGCTTTTTGGTATAATGTAATGATCTTTTATACATTATGTGCTCTATATATATATACATATATATTATTTCATTACACATATCCTATGAATTTTAAGTAAATGTCACCGTTTTGAGGTAAGAGAGCGATAAAGTCTGTGGGGGGATCGGTGCCATTTATTTTTATACTGGTTTTGATGCTTCAGAACTGTCATTCCCATATGGAATGCAAAAGTGTGAGGCTATTTCCTTTCAAGTAGGTGACACCCTTGAGAATTACTTGGTTTCCCCAATTTACACACAAGAGGCCATTGCACAATGGCACGGAATCTTGACTACAATGGAATTCAAATCACTCCTATCAAAAGACGTGTTTCTCCAGTGGAACAAAGGACGGGCTCTAGATGTCTTAAAGATCCTCACTCTAGCGAGAATATTCCAACAAACGATACATCTATTCACTTGAAGATTAATACTGTATTGAAAACTCATTCCTTGCCTTGATTGAGATCGAAATATTTATTTAAAGTATCTAATCACCATTAGAAATGTAATGAAACTCATTGGTAGGCAAACGGACAAAATAATCGGTATCATCTGTTCTGGTTTGCTCTGACACGGTGGTTGGGCTTGCAGCAGGATTTACTGGGGTGCTCTAACTTATTTAATTTCTTTCTCTCCCCCACCACGCAAATGATGACATATTTCCTATAAATTATATCTGCCTCGCCCCCTGCTCGTGTAAATATGTGGATATCCCAATAATAGCATATAAAATTAATGGATTGACGATATTTGGGAGATTAAATTTTATTGATAATGTAATAGGCCTACTTCATAGATTTCTTGAGGATTAAAATGTTAAAGGTGACCTGGTGGTCTAGGGGTTAGGTGTCGTACTTCTGTTCTGGGGGTACGGGGTACCAATCCTCGATCCCGATGTTGATTTATCTGATTGCCAAACCCTTCCTTCAGCTCTGACAAGATGTGTATTAATCACAATTTGTAAATGTTGGGAATGCCAGGCTTCCAACGTGGTTCGGATTCCCCGTTAAACTGTAGGTCTTCCATTGCATCTCACAATCACCCTACCATTACACATTAGCGTAAGCGCGTATAAACCAAACGTGTAGTAAGACGCGGTGCTAATAATAGTGATAATAATAATAATAATAATAATAAATAATAATAATAATAAAATGTTAAATGTTTGAAAAGAATACACTGGACAGGGATTTAAGCCCCAGATCTATGGCATGCCGCTCCAACGCTGTAGAAACTAAGCCACACATATTATAATTCATTTCCAAAGCAGTCACTTCAATATCCCCGAAGACTCTACAAACACTGTGGTAGACTATTAAAGGAGCCACCTCAGTAGGCGAGACATAGCTGCGTTGACGTTCTGCGCTAATGCAACATTTAACAATACGATATGTAATTTCAAAATACTGTTTGCGACAAAATAGAGCGTAATGATTCCAAAAGTGTTCTTGTTTCTCATTAATTCTAGAGTTTGAGATTTACAAACAGAAAACAAAAAAATTGTGAAAATATGACATTAGCTCATTTTCACCGACTTTTGAGACATATTTACATAGCTATGAGGCCAGGACTGATGAAAAGGTATGTAGATATAGCTTTCATAACAAAGAGAGTAACACAAAACACAACAGAACATTTTAATATATTTGAGAACTAGCAGCAAGCTTCAACTTGAGAAGTTTCATAGTGTCCTTACCCCTTTTTCTTATTGATATGACAAATAGGGGTTGTATGTGAGGGGCGAAAGGGAGTATAATCTTGGACAGAATAGAAGAGTAGTTCCAGAAAACGGCAAAAACCACTGTATTTTAAGTCGTGTGGCCTGACAGCAATTGATACATTCTCGCTGGCCGAGGCAGCAGCTTTAACCATGATTAGGAAGTGATTAGGAAAGGAAAATCTGGGGGGGGGGGGGGGGGGGGTGAGTGCACCAGAATGTATGTGAATATAGAGTGAAATAACCCAGTAAAAACAGCCTTACTATACTTGCACAGGATTTTATTGGTCGCCAATTAACTTGACACTTTGTCTGCTTGCTCACCGATGTGGGTATTAAGTGTATAGGCCAATCATCGAGTTACTAACACAATTTTCTAAACAAAGCTCTTTCAATTTAATAAAAACAACCTATTTTTAAGATAAAACTTATCTTACATTTTAATTAATTAAAATATGTTCGATTGTTGAGTGTTATCTTTAACATAACTATCTACATATGCAAAATCCATGTGAGTCTGTATGTAGAAACCCTCTTGTTGGTCTGTTAATGTTCATGAAACCCTTTTAGCCACTTAGTCATTTGAAATCTACAGGTTTCTGTTATGTCACAATCAGAGGTGATCCAAATAAATAGCAATGTCTGATACCGAATAATTTAGCATTTATTACTTGGCTACAGCTGAAAGCCTTTAAGCCATTTAAAGTCTACAGGGTTTTGTTGTGTTACAATCAGAGGTGATTTAAATCAAGAACAATGTCCGATACCACTCTTTCATATCATGTGCAAACAAGTATTATGATGTTCGACTAACACAATGAAAGTGATTGGAGTTGAACTGTGGTCCCACCCGCGTGGAAGCCAGAGAGCAAGACCACGTGACCTGCCCTCTAGCTCCACACACGGCGGGCCCAGAGTTCAAGAGCACGCGGAGACCGTAGAGTGAAATCATACTCTACAATGTCTTTCCGGGTCTCTTTCTAACTAAAAATTGTGTCATAAAGAGCTGAAATATGATATGAACAATATGGAGCACGCCATCCTTATGAAAAAATCTGAATTATGAATTTTTTATTATTATTATTATTATTATTATTTAGCACCGCGTCTTACTACCCGTTCGGGTTATACGCTTAAGTACTAATTACGCTAATGGATTAGGAATTGGGAGGGTTGAATTTAGAGGAAGTGAACCCGCATTTGCGTGGAGGGAGAGTGGAAAACCATTTTGGGGAAAAACCACCCCCAGTTCACCCGACCGAGATTCGAACCTCGATCTCCCCGTCCTCGGCGGTCGAGCTCAACACGACTAGCGCGTTAGCCAACTACGCCACCGAGGCGGGTGATGAAAAATTCAAGATGGTGGATTCTAAATGGTGGAAAAAACGTACAAATTAAGTTTTTAGAATAGAGAAATTTTGTAGCGATGCTATAGAATATACCATCTGTATGGAAAAAATCAGCAACTTGAAAAATCCAGAATTTCGTATCCAAAATGGTGGACAAAACATACAAATTGAGTCCTAGAGAGCTTAAATTTGTTAAGAGCACTAAGAAACGTTATGCGAAAAACCATTAATTTTAAAAATCTAAAATGGCGAACGTAATCTACAAATTGATCCCAAATTGGATGAAATAGTGGCCTCAACATTTCCTAAGCTAGTAGAAAATGTCAAGTTTCTGTATGGTAGAAAATCTAAACTTTCAGTATTTACTAATCAGATTATCAACCTAGACCTGATTTTCTTATCACAAACTTTCTCAGCAGCCGATATCACAGAAAACTAAACCCCTAAAAATAAACGAACACAAAAACAAAGGTCATGTTGAAGGGGATCCATTAGCATCTTATATCTAAAAGATAAGAGGAAAGCTTGCGCTTACCTTTGAGTGGCAGATCATTGATATAAACAACTTCTGGTGATATAGCTCAGAGAACCATCATGGTATTTGACAAACCATAATGCTCATGTTTCATTATGTTTCTGTAACATTGTGTAGTATTTAATTTATGCTCCTTGATGAACTGTGATGCTCTTTTTTCATTGTGATTATGTAATAGTATATATAGTGTTTATTATTTAATTTATACTCCTTGTGATGCAATATTTCATTGTGTTTAATTGTAACAAAGATAACCATCGTTTCGTAGATTTGACATAATTTATATCGAATGTTGGAGTTGCCTTTTTAACATTAATAGCGCGTAAGAATTCAGGTTGCTATCAAATCAATTAGTGTAGAGTGGAAAAGCTAAATTATCTATCTGCCAAAAAATATTTTTTGTGGGAAAAAGAAAAAAAATGTGTGTCCGTAAGAAATAAAACAAATATTTAATTTTTTAATGATTATGCTCTTCTAAAACAAATACATCAGGTGACCAAAGATGATTTTATTAAAAAATACAATCGAGAAAAGTCACAACAAAGACAAATTCAGAAATGATCAAAGTCTAAATAATGCAAAATTTGAAATTAATAAAGTTCACAGGGTGTTCGCTTTAGGCACTTAAAATTACGTTGAAAAATTCCTATTCTTCTCATCTATTAATGCTAGCATAGCACGACTATCTTTTTTCTCGTTTTCATTCAGTGGTTGTACACCTACTAAACACAAAAGCTCAGCTGTTTTTACATTTTGTAGAGTGATTTCCCACTTCAACACACTGAATTTCTTCCAATATTGTAAGTCACTAAATGTTCCGCGAAACCAAATCGGGGTATTGATTGGTCACACGTAGCTATGAAGCTTGCATGAAGCAATACCAAGGTTTGTTTGTTTATATGGTAATGTATTTAATAATAAACATCAATACATGTATACATAGAAATACAAAGTCTAAATAGTTGACACCAGCCCCGAAGGGCTCTCTAAAACTAGCAGGCACTGGTAGTAAAATAAAAATAACGGAATAATATGTTATGCTCTCACAGGCTGAAAATTTACTCTCTCTAGGAAGAGAGTGGGGAAAATACTCCAAGGTTTGATGTACAACATTGATACACTTCTAAATGTTGATTGGAAGGAACAAAGTATAAGAATGATTTACAAATTTAATAAATTAGTTTTTAATATTCAATCAAGTCAATAGCAGGTACAATAGAATTATAAGTAGAAATTAGTCAAACCATCCGTTGTTTAAACATGAGAATATAAATGGTAACAATAATATAAATAGCTCGACAAAGGAGCATCAGGTGTGAAGCACCCAGGTACACCCTACAATCCACACATATAGATCATAGGTGTAAATAAGAAAGCTTTTAGCTCGTTAAAGCAGGACAATTACTAATTCATCAAATAGGATGCAAGGCTGAAACTCTAAGGTAAAGTAAATAAGAAGTGGTAATTAAATCTAATTACAAAATTATCACGGATAATTCTACTCCAGCCAGCAAACTGTGAGTCTTCCAACTATAACACATAATTTCAAATATAAATAACTAAACCACTTCAATTTGGTCCCAGTTTAAGGAGCTGTAAGGGAGGTAATTAACATGAGCTAGCTAGCTTGAGTTAACTCCATAGATAGTTATACAATACATCGCTATAAGCTCCTAGAGGAAATACTATTATTTTACAACTAGTAAATGGTGAACTACCAGGAATCTAGACGCTACAGATACTAGGGCCGGACACCTCTTAATTAGTACTGCCTGAGCAATCAATAGTATTTTTATTCTGCTACCCTGGAAAGGGGACAATATTACTATACAAAATAGTGATTATTTTCGACTAACGCTAAAGGAATGACAAAGGGGCAGTAGTACACTACAGACAAAACCCCGTGGGCCACTACTATGGACAAGTAGCACTTCCACAGGTTGCGGACTGCAAACCAGTACACAGTTAGACACATCAAAGATAATTGTTAGTTACAGACCCAATTAGGTCGTGAAGCACAGCAATAGATAACCTGGTATCCTGCTTTATTTTATTATATTCTTTAAAATAGCCACAGCATGCTCATATAGTCTAAGAAGTCTAATCTTGACCCAAATATCTGCAACTAAGCCTAATAGACATATAATAGTAGTGCTTAAATCTATAAACTATGCCTTGTGGGCCTAGGGAAATAAGTCAGCAGTACTGACATGCAAAAACTAAGTCATATGGACATAGAACAATAGAGCTAAAAGCTCAACAAAATAAACAATGCCTTAAGGGCATAGAGAAACAATTCAGTAGAACTGACATACAAAAAAACTACGTCATATGAACATAGAACCATAGAGCTCAAAGCTCAACGAAATAAACAATGCCTTAAGGGTATAGAGAAACAAGTCAGTAGAACTGACATAGAACAATATAGCTCAAAGCTCAATGAAGATTACAACATCCCATAATACTTATTGTATCGGCCGTAGCTTGCTCTGCGGTGAGGAGGTGAGACACACACCTCAACCATCGCGGTCTTGAGTACGTAGTACAAGCAGATGCTCGTGAATTTCTTCCAGCAGTTCCTCTGACGAGTGGTTACAATATAATAGATATACGTGAACCGAGTACAGGCCTATTTATACCAGTGGGACTAACAAAATTTGGCAAGGTTTTCTCCATGTACAAAGGGGCGTGGTAATCATCAAAGATCACGTCACCCGACAGATAGCGCTCATCGACGTCTGTTGGTAAGACCCCGAATGAAGCCTCTCTCATTTACTCGTCGTCTGGCCCAGGTGTTAGATGTATTTGTGTTTTGGTCTTTGAAGCCATGTTGCCTCGTTCGCTGGGGCATTTTTGAAGAGAATTGTGTGTCTCCCGCTTGTGATGTCGCAGTGAGTCTATATCTGCCACTCATTATTACTATTAGATCTAATAAGTTATAATAGTTTTAAACTTATTATAGGGTTTCATTGAGTTTAAGTGCTAGAAAGTGACTAACACGTTAGATGTGTCACCATATTAAGTAAAAAAAATGATTTTCACCCATATCCAATATTATGTATGGTCTGGAAGGTCTTGACTAGGTTTCATCATTAAAAGCACTCAAATCCATATTATTCATATTTGCATACGGACAACACGACCAAGGTGAAGCGATAAACAACATCCACTTACAGCGTCTGTTACAAACTAACAACAGAGTAAATGTGGCAATCAGGCACATATATCAACTAGGCTTGGCAAGAGCCCGTGAACATACAGGGACCACCACCTGCTGACGCAAATTCAAACCAAAAAGGAACGTAATTGGGACTTAAATCATATAACACAGCAATGGTGCTGGCACATGGATCAGTTTGATGAAAAAGGTGAAATTCTCAAAATGACACTTAGACCATTAGTTATTTCACTCTACAATTTACCAAATAATTAGGTTATGTTGGTGTTCCTCGGCTTTCTTATAAATCTATTAAACTGTCTACTAAGGAAATTGTAGTTCTTAGATTATAAAAACATTTAATTGAATATTTTTCTCCTAATTTTATTATTTAATGAGAGGAGCTCCCCTAAACACTACAATTTTAATAAATATATAATATATAAAATAAACACATTGAGCCTATTTCATATATACACACATATTATCGCACTAAATCAGTTCACATGGAGTATAGCACGAGTCAAGATCTTGTTAAGTTCATGTTCCAGCGAGAAAGAGCGAGAAAGAGCGTGGGTCACAGAGTTGCAACTTGCCAGGACAAATTTTGAACAGCAGATTGACGTTAAAAACAAAGAACAATTGACGAGTGATGTAGCAGGCATGTCAATAAAGGGTGAAAAATTTCTCCGAAATCTGAATCCAGGAAAGAAAAAATAGAGAAAAAGGAGGGGCGTAAATAACCAATACTAAGAAGCTACCAAAGGTAAATTTTCATGTATGGTACATTGTCCAGCAACTCAAGAGAAAATACTGAGATATATAGTGTAAACTACGGTGTCTCGTTTGAGTATAAAGTGAGTTTCAACAGACATATTTAATGAAACCTTTAAAAGTTGTTTTTTAACCAGGGATATATTAATATTCGTGAATATGTCAAAACTGTGGCTGAAGGAACAATGATGCCATTGAGGAGGTTTTAAAACTACTGGAAGAAAATAGTTGTTAACGGGGACTCTATACATTGTGAGAACGAAAAGGAAAGGGATAATCATACAGTTGAGTTTCTCAAAAGTCTTACTTCTTCAGGTATGCCTTTACATAAACTGAATTTGAAAACAGATGCATTAGTAACGTTGTTACAAAATCTGAATACCAAAAGAGGTTTGTGAAACAGAATTTGCGTTGCAATCAAAAGGTTGATCAAAAATTTAAATCAAGAAAACATCCTCGCAGATTTCTCTAAATATAACCTAGTTTTTATACCTCTGATTGATCTCGCACCTCCAGACCCCTTGGACTTTGCTGGCAGCAGTTCCCAGTCCGTCTGGCCTTTTCCATAACAATTAATAGTGCCAGGGACAAATCCCTGATTGAGTTTGTATGTATCCTTCTACGAGTGTTCAGCAATGACCAGCTATATGTAGCCTTTTCAAGAATCCGCATTAAAGTGCATAGAGTATAAAGTAGTTTTCAAGGTGTGTTTATAAAGGAAGAGCGCTAAATTTATAACAAATCTGTAGTATATAGTGATTTTCTTAAAAGCTAATCTTTTATTTAAAATGAACGAAAGAATATCTTCATTGGATTGTCCATATACCCTGCCGCAAGTTAGGCTTGGGCACCCATGTCTAATTATTCGGTTAGAATAACACAAAATAACTAAAATTAAATCGGTTGAGAGAAGTATCCCATAGAAAAAAGTTGGCATAGATCTACACTTGCCAAAATGTATGTCCTCAAGGGAAGTTTTTACATACATCCGAAAACCTAGCAAAGGCATGCAAACAAATTGCGCAACCTCATGTAATGGAAAATATTGGGCATATTAAGTATTAGCACCTCTTAATTAACATTTTGATAAAAAAAAAGGACTCAATGAGTGATGCTATTGAAGGGAAAGTGAAAGGATGAAGGGGACCAGGGAGACGATGAATGCAACTTATAGATGACCTCAAACATTAAAAGAAGATGAGATTTCAGCATCTAAGAAAGTAAGCTGCTCATAGAACATGCAGAGGGACTCAATTTGAAAAAGGAAATGGGTTGTCCAAATACAGATCACATAATAATAAAAATAATAATAATAATAATAATAATAATAATAATAATAATAATAATAATAATAATAATAATAATAATAATACAGGACTTGGGATAAAAAGAGTAGTCTATAGACAAATGTATCCGAATTAGTGTGGATAGAAAAAAGCAGACTGAAAATCAAATGTGATTAACCATCTTCTTTTTTTTAACCTAACCGTGATTCAAACCATGACATTTCTATCCAACAGCAACCATTTCAAAGAAAGTCTAACAACTTGAACAACTTTGTCACCTCTGTAGGTCACACACTGCCTAATAGATCAACCAGAGTAATTGTAGTTAGGTAACCATCAGACTGTAAATGAGATAAGATTTGCAGAGGTGGCCTTAAACATTTCTTAATTTTGTTTCAATTTGCTCCTCAAATAATTATTTTTTTCAAACCAAACTATTTAAAGTCAAGATGTGAGCGAGTTGTGTGTTTAAGAAATAAAACCTAAAATAAAATAATATTTATGTTAAATAAATTAAAATAAATTAAATTTACATTCCATCCCATGACTTAGGAAGAATGCCTTCAGGTCTAAGGGATTCTGATTCATGTCCAGTAGAGGTCTTATTTTATGTTTTATTTGTTTAAAGGTGCATCTCATAGCACACATTCAATATAAAGAGTCGTACCTAGGAAAAATATAGTCAAAAGTCAAATTTATTGCTTGTCAAAGTAACTAGGTTTGTATTAAAGCACAGCTTAAGTTCAGACGTTTTGTTATTTTTGTGCAAATCTACAAATCCATAAGTTTTTTATAGACGTTACACACGTTTTTATGACATGGTAAATCCTGTGTTAATAGCAGCCATACATTCACTAACGTAAATTATATTATATAGATTGCAGCTTCCCTTTCCAAAATTTGTAGATTTTGAAATTAAAATCCTCGAATAAATTCTGTGCTTTAGATTTATGCGCTTGGTTGTAAGTAAGTGGGCTTACCTATGTTAATTTAGTTTACAATTCATGTTTAAAAAGTTAATTTGAAAATTTGAAATAGTAAATGTTGTAATATATTAATTGGTGCACTTCTATTTATACGATCTAGTGTCAGTACTCATTATACTTGACCTAAATTATACAATTTAAGTGGACCTATTAAGATGTGTGAAACACAATATATATTTATAGCTAAGATTACCAAATTTATAAAACATTTCGGCCTTAATTTTCCCAAACCCAAATACTGAGAATTTCTTGAGAAGGGTTGCAATTTTAGTTGTTTATGATCCTGGCATAAGAAAAATATTCAATATATTTTGAAAGAGCGGGCTTCCAAGAACCCACTTCTCCCCGTTTTACATTTTGTATTATATTCTGTTTCTATTCCAGTGAAAGTAGTAAACGAGTATAGCTTTGGCATAATTTTTATATAATTGCAAAGCGAAATTGTGTCAGGCTGAATTCTCATAGGGTGACCTTACTTTGAGGATCATGGAGTTGATTGTTATCAAACCTAAGACTAAAATCAGATTGGGAAATATATTTTAAACCGTCACAAGATTTGAAGGTGTAATAATTACTCCATAGGCGTGTTTGGCTGAGTTAGGAAGGAAACTCATCCGACTCAGCGTTTGTGCTTAAAGGGAAAGTCCCTTCAATATAGAATTTAATTGACTAATTTATTTAAATAGTTTACTACTTACAATGTTTCAGTTACTTCACAAATTCACTGTATACACTTACTAAACAGATTTACATTGTTTCGTTAATCCGGGCTATAGCGCTGTAATTGGGAGCTATTCTTGCAAATTTAAAATATGTTGTAATTATCTATATCACTTTAAAACATAATTTTAAAACGGTTTGTATGAAATACGATTAATCTCTCGGCTGGTTCATACATATAAATCTGTTTTGGATATAAAAATATGTATGATATTATTTCAAAAAGCTGTTGAGAAGATACCATTTGGAAGACCTAGACGCAGATAGAAGGATAACATTACAATGTACCTGAAATAGATAGGTCGTAGTAAGGTGGACTGGATAGAACTACTGAAGATAAGAATAGGTGGAATACTTTTGTAAGTATGGCAATGAACTTTCAAATTCCTAGTGCTATAGAGTAACTAAGGAATTAAGCTGCATTATATAAAATAAAGAGAGAAGGTGTTTGGTGAACTAAATGTTCACTAAAATCAAGTGTTAAATACATAGCACAAAATAACTAGCACTCTTGTAGGTAGGCCTATCCCCTTAATTTTGACAAATATTGGACAAATTATTGAGAAAAGTATTAGAATTATTTGAATCTGAGGTGAAATGCAAATTTTGAATCAATATTATTGTTTAGCTGGAACCGAATATTTTATATACGGGCTAAGTACTTAATCTATCGTGTTAGCTCGCACCCCATTTAACCTATGTTATTTTAGTAGTAAATAGTGAGTGGCCAATTAATAATTTGTTTCCCACCTAAAATTATAAAATCAGGCACTAAAAACAATATGCACTAAATAAAACTAAACTATTGTTCCCGAACACAAGATAATATAATTTAGGTTCGAAAATTAAGTGAACCACAAATATCGTAGTCCGGTAATGGCAGATCATAACACGGTCTTTTAGGGAAATCATGACACATGATAATACAAGGGTACATTTGAATAAATTCGCCAACATTCTAACTTAAAACAAAATGCGAATATATAAGTTATTTAAAGTGAACCATCCGAGCTCAGCAACTTAAAGATTAAGCCCGGTCCTTATGGATCCAAGTGAATCATGTTTGGCACGGTTGAACGAGTGTCGCATCCTCCCAGTGCATGATAACACTTCCTGAATGGACTAGAGTTCTCCACGGTCTAGTGTGGCACATGTTGTTCTCGTGCGTGACGAATGAGAAACCTGTGGCGCGGAAAACTAGTCTAGTGCCCCAATACAAAGAGGAGGGGAGAAAGTCGAGTCGCCCCGATGTGAACAACCAAACTGTTTATAATCAGTCAATCGCCCTGCTTTGCCTAACTCGATCAGGAACAGAAGGCCTACTGCCTTTACTACAATTACCCTTCTTAGACATTTACATTCTTATTTGGTCACTGTGTCTCATTACTCGTTCGGCTCTTACCCCTATGTAGGGCTACTGGTTAAGCTAATGTGGTTGGAATTATCAAGTTGAGCTTTAGAGGAAGAGTACCTACATTTGCAGGGGAGAGTGCGAAAAATATATATCAAATACCACTCTCAATCCATCCAACCAGGGTTTGAATCCCGAATTTCCTGTCTTAAGCAGTCCAGTGCGAGAGTCAACGCCTAACAACAATCTACCACAAAAGAAGGTTCATTTAATTAGATTTTTTAGTAAAATTTGGAAAGCATCGATAATCAAGATATCGTGGGCTTGGTTTGACATGGTTCTAACTGACAAAATTGGCAAAATTGATGTTATAGCGCTGTTGTGTACAACATTACCGGGTCTATAAGGGAAAGTGACTTTGGTTGCTATCTGGTGACAAATAACAGAACTACCAGTTTTCCAGAGTTCTTCTAACTGCAGTGCGTTTGTCGAAAAAATAGTGACAAGGTTCTAACTGCATGTTATGTTTATAGCGCTGTCTCTTAGGCTCTGACTTGAGTATTTCCAAGATGTATTATTTATATAAGGAGAAGTGTGCCGATGAAAATAATCCCCCTATAAAATATGTGTCACTGAATTTAAATTTTAATTTCCATATCCCAAACAGTGATAGATGTGATTTGTGTGAAAAGTATGAAGTAGCAACAAATATAAATACATTAACAGCAGAATTAAAGGTGGAATATGATAATCATCAAACATTAAAGAAGGCAATTCGGGAAGAAAAGAAAAAAGATTAGGAAAGTGACACTCATGTCTTAATGTTGGATTTACAAAATGTAATTTTGTGTCCACATGCAAACATTGGTTCCCTTTTCTACCTAAAAAAAATTAAATGCATATAATTTAACTGCATTATATTCAGTTACTAAGAAAGTATACTGTGCAATATGGCCAGAAATAATGGCAGGCCAAATTGGATATGATATTGTGAGTGCACTTCAAAGAATTTTGAATGTATTAATTGAAGAAAATGATATCAATGACTTAATTACATGGTCTGACTCATGTGTGCCCCGAAATCTAATGCAATCCTAGATTTTCTGAGGGACATTTCAAATATATCGTCTGTCACTATGAAGTATTCTGTGCCAGGGCACTCTTGAATCCAAGAGGTGGATAATTCACATAGTAGTATCGAAAAAGCCATGAACCACACTGATTTCAACTCTCCACTGGGTCTGATAAGGATATTGAAGCAGGTAAACCGCTGCAACCCTTATCGAGTAATACTAACGAGACCCGATGATCTCAAGGACTTCTCAGGAACTGCAGAACTATTAAATTATAAGACTGTTCCATTCTTCCAGATAGCAATGATAAAGTTAACCAAATCATATCATGAAATTATATACAAACTGAGCCACGAAGTAAAAGAAAATGAAAAAAATTGCCAATATCAAATCTAATTTGACTCCGAGTAGAAGTGTTGTGAGCAAACTTAGAGGACTTGTGTTTTAAACATAAAAGCAAGAGTTTTAAGGAAGAATATTAAATTTTCAGATTTGAAAATAAGGACATCAAAACAGCCATCCCCTTCATGCCTCTGCAAGACAGATGATACTACTCAGCAGTGCTCACATTATAGATAAACTAAATTTTGCCTAAGATTTATATAATTTTGATGTTATTTTAAAATTAAGACAACAATTACATTGAGTTTTAATGTATATCTTATTTTATGTAAAATTGAAATATAATTCATAGTTATAACTGAGAATACTTATTTGATTACATATAAAAATTAGTTTGACAGGTTGTGTGTATGTGCAGTTAGAACTTGTAACTTTCCCGAAGATTCAAAATCATAGTTACAAGGTTCTAACTGCATTTTCCCCTTCCTCAGACCAGCATAAAAATGATTTTGAAATAATATAGTAAAAAGCTTTTAATAGACCTATAAGAGGGCCTAAAAACTAATTTGAAAAATTTTCATAAATAAAAAGTTATAGTAAATTGAAACTTTAACTCGTTTCTCAAAATTATGGTTTATGCAGTTAGAACCTTGTCAAACCAAGCCCACGATATGTATTTTCGAAGTTTATATGACAAAATAAACACTTTTATTGACCAAATGAGATATAATAACTTTACAGTCTTTATATTTAGTTTAATTGTGTTAGTATTTTCGAACGTTTTAAAATATTTGTCATGTGTATTAAGGAATTTGACCAGAAACATTTTAAATGAAGAAAAAAAAATCCTGGGCAAAATGATAGATATTCAAAAATCACTATGTTTAGAAAATTTAAATTAAAGGCACTGTACCTATTGAAGTAATATTTTATTTACTTTGTCTAGAAAATATTTATTCACATAAAAACTTTAAAATATAAGGACAATAAATAGCGTCCTCTTTCAACTCACCTGGAAGTTCTTGCTGTGTTCTGGCTTCAGTAAATGATTTTCGAGTGAAAATTCAACGTAAGCTCATCGAAATATTCTCTCTCTCTTTCTTTTTCTCACGCTCTCTATAATATATGAGGTGTATCAATTTATGAGAGGTAAATGGAGTGTGGAGAATAGACCTCAAAAAACACCAAAAGTCCCTATGAACATATGTCCTATTTTCGATGGCTCCCGAGATAAGGTCTTCCAAAAAAATTCTGAATTGTTAATAGCCTACATGATACACCCCTGTTTGTGTAGCTGCAGCCCTGCCTGTGTATCAGCAGTGATATGTCAAAAGAGATGCAACAGGGGTGTATCAAGTAGGTTTATTAACAATTCCAGCAGATTCTTGTAAGACCTTATCCGGGGCCTACGTTTAACTATCGGGCCTACATGCTACTGGCGTGACGTCACAGAGAGAGGCGGTCGGCTGCCGCTTCGCTCCATTAGTTAGTACGACGTTCACTCGTAGCTTCCAACTAAAACTTTATTTTTACAAGTAATGTTACTACTTAGGGGTTTATCATTGTGATAACGTTATTCTGCAGCATTCTCACTTGAATATAATAGTGATATAATGAGATTTACAGATAACCTAGCCTAAACCATACATTTCAAATAATGTAATAAAACATCAACAACATCAACATCAACATCAAACATTTACTAAAACTAGTTCCTAATATTGTGTCAGTTAAGTTAATTATTTTTTTCTAATTGAGAAGTTTTGAGTAATATTCTAGGCTGTAAGTTTTTATCATTGTTTGACTGTTTCATAGCAAACTCACATACAAACAATGTAGGTTATTACAAATTTTTCATTTCGTTATAGATGACGACACGTAAATTATTGATGCATAATAAATTTATGTAAAGCAGTAAAATATTGCAAAGCTATTACACAAAGGCAACTTTATCCAAACAACTCTTCTACATTCCGTCTTTAATTTTTTTTTTTCTGATGGCTTAGTCTGTCTTTGATAACTTTGGTGTAGTTATTAAGAAGAATACTACAAAAAATTGAAACAACCTCTTTACAATATCACAATGAGGTGATTTACATTCAAAACAGATAGATGAACATAGGTTTGAACTATTCTTTAGCAAATCAATCAATAAACTAACATGTTTTTTGAAGTTTTGTTAAACATTTGAATAACTTTAATATTCTTTTCTTAGTTTAAGATTAAATAACCTAATAATCTAATTAAATAAACTAATTATAGTTTTCTGAAACATCTAAATTCAAAAAAGTTTAGGATATTATCTTTATTATCTTTAGCAAAAAGTCAGTTTCTTTCTTTTTTTAAGAATTTTAATTTCCTGTCTTTCTCCGAGCATCCTTCTTTTTTTTTTTAATTTTGCAAGGTTTTAGACAAGTATGAAGGTATATTTCTCAATAATAGTTGGGTATGAACAATTTTTTCATTTTGGTTTGTCTCTTCTACAAGTTAAAATGTTGTCATAGTCCTTTTTACTGAGTATTCTCTAATAATATCCGATTCAGTAAAATGATACTCACATACGACTGAGTACGCGGAAGGGATGAAATTGTCTATGTGAATGGACCAAATCCATTTTTGTCCGAGCGTTTCATCACTGGGAAATTTAAATACGGATTTTATATTAGTGTATTCATTGTTGGATTTACATCCAGATACACAACATTTTAAAGGCATTTAAAATACTGTTGAACAATGCACTTACAACATATAACACTCAACCCATAAAACAGTATAGAGAGCTGTGACAGGTTGGACAGGACCGACACTCGGCCTGACGTCACGCCAGTGGTGGGGGAGAAGCATGCAGGCCCGATAGTTAACGTATCTCGGGAAACATCGAGCATAGGACATATGTTCATAAGGACGTTTTGTGTTTTTTTTAGGTAAGCTATCCACACGTGAGTTAATTCTCAGATTAATTGATACATACTGTATATAATATATATAATTTACTTACCTTCTCTATAGCATTAGGAACGCGAAAGTTCACTGTCAAACATACAAAAGTACGCCACCTATCCCTATCTTGAGCTCCAGTCCACCTCATTACACCATATCTATTTCAGATCTATTCTAATATTACTCTCCCATCTGCGTCTAGGTCTTCCCAGTAAATTCTTCCCATTGGATTTGCCAGTCAGTATCCTAAACGATGTTTTAGAATCTTCCAATCACGCTGCACGTCCTGCCTGCAGTAATCTACGAGACTTAATTACCCTAACCATGTTCGAGATGAGTACGGGGTATGTAATTCATAATTATGTAACCACCTCCACCCCCCAGTAGCCTAATCCCTTTTTGGACCAAATAGCTTCCTGACTCCTGAGCACCTTGTTTTCGAAAATCATTTGCTATGTAAGGTAAGAGACCACGTTTCACATCCATAGAGAACTACCGGTAAAATTATTATTGGGTATATTCTGAGTTTTACATTCCTTGAAAGCAGGTGATATGTCAACAACTGACTGACCGAGTAATAACATAAATTTACTGACAGTATTCTCTTCCTAATTTATAATCTAATATAGTTATTACTATTTAAAATGTTTCTTAAATATTTAAACCCATTAACCCTGTCAAATTATATGTTGTTTACAGAAATCTCTAAATTATCGACCCAGATCTGTGTTCTCTGAGTGATAATATAGTTTTAGTCTTTTTAACGTTCACTTCTAAACCTATCTCCTTACTAGCTTCTAATAAAGTTTCTGCATTTCTTGCAAGAGTTCCTTTATTATTACCAAACAAAGCTAAACCATATGCTTATCCTAATATTGTGCAGTTTAATGTCAACCCTTTCCTACTCTCTTGCATTACCCTAGTGACCTAATGGATAAGGCTAGATTAAAAAGTAATGGGGAAGTACATCTCCTAGTTTCAACCCATTGTGTATTTCTAAAGTGTCTGATAAGTGACATCCAACCCTTAACCTGCCACACGCATCAGTCAAACATAGCTCAATTAACTTGACAAGATTTTTGGGTATCCCAAATTTAACTAAAATTTTACATGATTTATTTATTTTAACAGAATCGTAGGTCTTTTTAAAATATATGTATATTAGATGAACCATCATATTCTATTCAAACATTTTTTTTTAATATCTACCAAATAGTAAAAATCTGATCCATTGTTGAATTATTTTGTCGAAATCCACATCATAATCCCTAATTATTTATTCTGCATATGGCACCAATCTCACTTTATTATGTTAGATAAAATGTTGTAGCATGCTGGTAGCAGCTATAGCCGTTACACTCTGTTTTATCTAACTTTTTGAAAATAGGCATTATAGTAACTTACTTCCATTCTTGTGGCAATACATCATGGTTCTATATGGATACTTGCGTATAGCCGTACGGGTAGTAAGACGCGGTGCTAATAATAATATATGGATACTAGCAATTTATGAATATCTATTACTAACTTTTCACCTCCTCGCTTATTTAACTCTGCTAAAATGGAACCTTTTCCTGGATTATTTTTTAACTTCCTAATAGGTTAATTGACTTCAATAACAATAATAGGTGGAACTAGTGGTTCAGCATTATGGATTTTGATACCCTCACTCAATTCGTATCCTTCATGATCATTTAAAAAATGCTTGAAGTGTTCATTCCATCTACTAAAAATCTAGCTCGTATCTGCCATGAGGTTAACTTTCTCATCGTTCACTATATTGGCTTTAGCTTGACCTAAATAAAGTTCCCTGATATTCTTATTTTCTATAATTTGTTTTATATCGCTAACATAACCCTTTAAATACTCTATCTTTTTGATTCTGAATATATTATACAAAATATATATATAATATATATAATTAATATATATAAATACTAGCTGGAGTACCCGTTATTCACACGGTGAATATATAACGTACCTTTGTTATTTTTAGTATATAATATAAACAATATTGAATAAAAACTAAATCTTATATCATGTTTAGACATTAGTCCTTAATTGGTTTAAATTGTGATACAAAACGCAAAATTAGGCTGAATAATACATAATGTCAAAATATACATATTATCTAAACGTGTTTTAAAATGTGATATTTCTTTCGACAATTAATTTATAATTTTTTATACACAAATTTTGAGCTCTTACCTGTTGGGGCTAGTAAAAAAGAAAGAGTTTCACGGCATATACAATTGGTTGATAAAGAGTTGTAAATAAATCCAATAAAAAGTATTTTACCATTCTATATCACATTCACCCCGTTTAACCTTCTAAACCCGCTCAACTATTCTGCCCATTTTAAAACTTTTTACAATTTTTTGAAGTTTTTACTATCTTTACCCTAAATTAATAATATTTTTGACCTTTTTACAATTATTGCTCTATTTACTAATTTTTACATTTTTTACCCCTTTACCTCATATACACTTTTAACCCCTTGAACCTTTATATTTTTTGAAAACTTTTCACTCCGCTAATATTTAACACTTTTTTCCCTTTTCACTCCTTTAGACCCTTTTTGCAGTTCTCTAATAGTTTTTACATGTATTATTTCTTTTACCATTTTTTATAATGTACTTACTGACCTTTATAACTTTTTACCTTTTTTGCCCTTTTTACTATTTTTGACCATTTTTGAAATTTTAAAAATATTGGTCATTTTGGACATTTTAGCAATTTTTGCTATTTAAGTACTACTGCCCTTTTTGATTAGATTTTTTTTTACTATTTTCAACCCTTACACTTTTTACCCTATACACTTTTTACTTTCTACCCTTTCTACCCTATACCCTTTATACCCCCTTTATTTCCGACCACCTTACTACCCTACCCCCTTTATACCTCAACCTTTCTATACCTTACACACCTTTTACCCTTTCTTACCCTCTATAACCTTTCTACATTTATGCTTTTTACCCCGTTAACTACTATACCTTTTCCCCCTTTTCACTCCTTTGGGCACTTTTGCGGCTTTCTATTCTTTTTAGCCTTTTTATTTATTTTACCCATTTTAACCTTTATACCCTTTTTTCATGCTTTTATTTTCTAGATTGACTAAAAAATCTCGCAAGTAAAAAAATAATTGCGTGAATTTTAATAAATTATACTAAAACATGAAGATATTCAAATTAATGCGAATAAATAAAATTTAGCCACAATCTCTTCCATGAGAATCCTAAACACATTTCCTGAGACAGTGTTCCAGGTTATCTCTTATGATTTTGAACTTAAAATATATTATTTTATCCATCTGTTATTATCTATGAAACAAAAGTAAATGGATGCCATTCCAAATAATAACATTAACTTAGTAGATGTGTCTTTATGCAAATAAGTGTTATGAAAGTTTATTCTGGGCATAATTTGATATTTAAAAGCCATTAATCAATAAACTGTTTAAATTATTTCAGAGATGAATAGTACCATCAATTATATGTAGAAATTGTTTGTTTATGTTATAAAATGGTGATCAGTTGTGTTTACTACGCAGTAATAAAATAAAAACGACTAATGTTGAGTAGTACAATTTGTCGTTATTGTTTAAAGAGTCAGGAACCGACCGTTAATTTGTTTCCTTTTCCTATAGGGGGTCACCAAAATGATGAAACGGAGCCGTCGGCCTAACCAACAGGAAGGAGAAACAAAGAAGCTTCAAGTAACTTCTTCACAGTTTGAATTGGTCACGTTCCCATTGGTACAAATTCAAACAAGTGGAAGAAGGGTAGAGATGTATCGACTGGTAAGACGCAGCCCAACTGAGGTATTAAGAATGGTGGGTCCGAGTAGTACGGAAACACTTTTTAAAAATACAGCAGGACTCGGGTTAAAATTGTAGATGCTAATGTTGTAATAATTGTGGGAGGACATTGTTTACAAATTAATGTAGTATCAATCATTCTTACTTTATCTCGACCCCTCAAAGAGAGGAGTATTGTGATCGTCTAAAAAATCAAACTATATTTTTATGAACGTTGACGTTTCATGAGCCCCTGAAACTTAAAAATGGTTTTTGGGTTGACGTCTGTCTGTTTGTATCTCCAACTAGGGCTGAAACCATTTTACCGATCGGGCTAAGACTTGGTATCTAGGGGTTTTTTCATAAGGTTTACCCAAGGAGTTTTTGGAACTAGATATCTAGCCCTAGAATTAAGGGTAGATCTCTTAAGAGCAAAAGAGAAAAATTGAAATTCTCAAAATCCATTATGACGATTTTGATTACATTTTGTACCTATACAATGTTTAACATTACAAACAACTAATATTATTATTATTAGCACCACGTCTTAGTACCCGTTCGAGTTGTACGCACTTACGCTAATGTGTAATGGTAGGGTGATTGTGAGATGAAATGGAGGGACTACAGTTTTACGTGTAATCCGAACCACTGTGGAGGCCTGGCATTTCTACACTATTAAGCAGCTCAAATTGATGAGGTTTAACTAGAGGTGGAGGGTTTCAATCTGTACCAAAATATAACCTTTTAGTAACCCTTTCAGACAGAAATAAGTTTTTAAATTTGAAATAATATTGTAATTGTAATATGGTTTATAATTTTTCTAAAAGATGCCAGCACTACTCAAATAAATATATTAATTTACTTAGGTGTGCATGTTATAGCTCATTCAGCAAATTTAGGTATTTAAATATTTTTTTTGTTTTAGCTAAGCCCCGTAGGGGGTGAAAATTGTGTACACAAGGCTTTAAAAGGAATGGTCTACAATCTAATATTTAGTGATCTAAGTCAGGGGTCTTCAGGCAATCTTAAAGGGTCCCCCCATCTTTACTAGTGGTGCACGATCTAAAGTGTTATACTCATAATACACTATGGAGGTAGGTTAGGGTCTACACTGCTTGTCCCAAATAAGGAGATTAGTAGAACTAGACAACACTACTCGTCACGAGGTTGAAAATGTTTACTTTTTTTTTGTGAAGACGGTTCGTCCTGAAGTTGCAAATCTTTACCTTTTCCGAGAACACGGCTTGATCCATTCTTTTCATATCACTTCAGTAAAATTGTTTATGAGCGACATGAATGACGTAGTTAGCCAAAATGGCAAAATCTTTCTTCTTTTGAAGAATTTTAAATTTAATGAATATCGCGATTTAGTGATTGCTGAGAGTAAGTAGCGGTACTCGAATAGAAAATGTGGAGCATATTTAACACAATGGGTGGGTTTTCGTTTTGACGTTTTTTTATCTGATCTTGACTTATTGGTTGCAACTAAGTGTCTAACGGACCCGCCTCGGTGGCGTAGTTGGCTAACGCGCTAGTCGTGTTGAGTCAGACCGCCGAGGACGGGGAGATCGAGGTTCGAATATCGGTCGGGTGAACTGGGGGTGGTTTTTCCTAAATGGTTTTCCACTCTCCCTCCACGCAAATGCGGGTTCACTTCCTCTAAATTCAACCTTCCCATTTCCTAATCCATTAGTGTAATTAGTACTTATGCGTATAACCCGAACGGGTAGTAAGACGCGGTGATAAAAATTAAGTGTCTAACGCTTTTAGTTGAGTCTGATGGTAGGATCATAACAGATAATAATGACCACTACAATCATGGGCCTTAGGATGGACGTACACTCAAACGAGTCATCACCGGTAGGTCTTGATTCCAAAGAGTCGTGTGCACCTAGTTTTTTAAATACATAATTAATTACTGTTGATTTCCCATCCATTCTCCTAGCTAATGTGGGTGCATTTAAATTCACAATACTTCTTATTCCTATACTATAAATTAATTCGTTAAATAATACCCACGGTAAAATAAATTAGTTAAATTTGTTGTTAGTTTTAAATTACCTCTATAAATGTACGTTGCTGTACACGAGAAATCAATGAGGTAGGTAAAAAGTTGTTACGCCCGAGATACAGGCAACCCACCAAGCCTACATAGAGAATTCCAAACCAAGAATGGACCAGTCCTCGCCTCTCCCATCGTCAACTGGCCGCTTGTCAAACAAATATACAACACTCCGGGCCTGAAATTTTGAATTACACATCATGTGAGGATCCAAAACAATGGAAGTGCTTAAAGACTCTTTGGGAGAGAATATAAACATTTTACAGACGTCCTAAAAGGTCAAAAGATTTAAACCTGTAGGTAGATTACCTGCATTAGTGTTGCGTGATCTAACTTATCATTTTTACGTTGAACTGGATTCTCGTTGACCGGGAGATAAGAGTTCGAATCTTGGTATGGTGTACTGGGACTACTTTTTTTTTCTATTTGGCTAACCACTTTCTCTTCACTCAAATAAAGTTAAACAACATCTAAAACAATATTTTACTCATTACTACTCAACTTAATTAAATAAACCAAACTGGAACTTATACGTGGAGAAAAATTGAATATAGATAGATAGATTAATTTCGTAAGCTAACTTTGGCTGGTGTTATGTACAGTTGTAAATTGCATTTGTATATTGTTGTAAATATCTTTGTGGCCATTATTCATAGAAAAATCTCATAAATATATGCATATAGAAGGAAAAATATTACTTTCTATATGTGGATTTACCATTGTAATATTTGATGGTATTGTTGATATGAGCATGCACTTTTTAGGCTGTTTCCTTATTGAATATTATATTCAAGTTAAATCAAAATTTAATAGCTACACAAGAGATGAAAATGGACATTATTAATGATAGTCTCACACTTGGGTAAGGATTCTTAACCTTTTTACAAATACAAACCCTCAATGGATTGCTTATTATGCCCTCGTACCTTCTTCACCAGACATTCGAAATAATAATAATAATAATAATAATAATAATAATAATAATAATAATAATAATAATAATAATAATAATAATAATAATAATAGTAATCATCTTCTTCATCATTACCAGTCTTATTAGATACCAGTATGACTTCAAAATATATCAATATCTGGTGTTTACTTTAAAATGGACAGCTAGGATAAAAACAGCTAAAAGAAAATAATAAGTATAATATATTTTATTGATAGAAAAATAGCAAATCATTTAAACACAATCCATATTTAAATCGGTGATAGTTTAATTTAATACAAAAACAACAACAACTTTTTGTTTAAATTGTGGCGATATCCAGACCCATACCCTCATCATTTGGTTCCCCTACCCAATGGGTATGGATACCCCCCGTTTAAGAATCCCTGCACTGGGGTGTATATTTCAAATGAATTAAGCAAGAGACAGTTCCTAGATAGCTCAGTGATATAGCATTGATGCGCTAAACCTAAGGTCCAGGGTCCAATTTTCCGTGCCTAGGTGTAGTTTTCCAACAATATTTTTAAAACATTCGTTTCATTTTATTTCATTTTCCTTTATAAGCGATATATAATCTTATTTAATGATAAGCTATTATTAGTACAAAAGTTGTATAAATGTTAGTTATTTTAAGATATTTTAGTAATACATATTAAATAACATTATACATTTCATTTTAATAAGTCCTTGAATCATATAGCTATGGTTATTTTTGCGCTAAGATATTGAAAACATTTGAAACTTGGATTAATATTACTATTGTAACTATCTTGCTCATTTAGTAATGTAAATATTGCAGTAATAGACCGTTGATTGTTAGCAACAACAATTTTGGCTATGTTTGTTTAATTAACGACACATTTTTTAAGTTGAATATTTACAAATTTGGTTCAAAACTGGTATCGGGAGATAATTTTATTTATCAATAATAAAGTATATTTATTTATCTAAAATACATAATTTGAAAGCTAATTCTATTAGTTAAAATCATAGAAAATTTGAATGTTTTGGAAATTTACCTTGAAGATTAAATTCAAACTGGAATCTGCCAGTTATTTATAAAATTTGAGTTTTGTTAAATATATTTAAACAATATTCTAAAATGTATATATCATAAGTGATTATAGTGATTAATAAGATGATGTGTTTGTTTTTGTGAGCAAAACTTATTTAGGTAGTTTAATAAAAAGCTTTTTATGAACACTTTCTTCGAAGCTATAATACACTATATGAGAAAGTTTGTGCGATTGTGTCGTAGGCCCCTACCATTTATTTTATTTTTTTGCAATAGCCACGTTTCACTCTATTCCAAACCATTATCATATACTATTTGTTACGAAAGTGTATATTCTTGTCAGAATCAATATCGAACTCTTTTATGGGTTTTAGTTAAAAAATTTAAGAAGAAATGCATTAACTTTAAGATGTGCAACTGCAATTAGGATATCTAGTGGGTTATGTTATTTAATGGCACTCAGTTATTTTGTAAGGAGTTACAAATAAATGACTGAAGTTTCGACTGTCCAGCTACTTAGTGGAAGATAAGGTTTATTAAAATTTAATAAATTAATAATAATTTTAATGAAAATTAAATACAAACATAACGTTTATGGTCGGTCATTAGCTGTATTATTTTCCCCAAAAAATCCCGGGAAATAATTTTTTCCCGCCCAAATTTCGGTAACAACCATTTTCCCGAAATCTTCCCAAAGCTCAGGATCTCGCAAAGCCCTAAAAAAAGCTTTTAAAATTTGGCACAAAACAAATTTTATTCGGGAGACGAGCTGACATATCATAATATATTGAAGATACAATTTTTTTCTTAATACCAAAACGTTAAAGATGTAGTTCCTATTATTTTTATTATCTTTAGTTACACAGCGTCTCACTAACGAGGCTATACGCAAATATATAGGTAGAATTTAAAGGTAATGCATAAAAATTGTGTGTGAAGAGGTAGGAAACCAATAATGAAAAACCTTTCTTGGTACACACAGCCGAGAATCAAACCCTAACCTTCCCGGTCACCAGCAAACCAGAATAAATGAGCTTTACATATTATATTATTATTATTAGCACCGCGTCTTACTACCCGTTCGGGTTATACGCACTTACGCTAATGTGCAATGGTAGGGTGATTGTGAGATGAAATGGAGGACCTACAGTTTAACATGGAATCCGAACCACGGTGGAGGCCTGGCATTCCTCACATTCACAAGTTGTGATAATACACATCTTGTCAGAGGGGAAGTAAGGGTTTGGCAATCAGATAAATCTGTGCCGGGACCGAGGATTGAACCCCGGACCCCTAGCACAGAAGTCTGACACCTTATCCCTAGACCACCAGGTCACCTTTTACATATTATAGATCATGCACCAATGTGCTTGGTTCCTATTAGTTATATATATTATAGTGAATTATTGCTAACTGAAAAAAAATATTTTATTAAAATTGAGCCAATCATGTCAACAAACGTATTTATCCACTTCTTTGCGGAAAAATTATGAAAGTAACATTTTTTACATTTAAAAGTAGGTTTTAATTATCATTTAAACCAATCATTTGAACTTTATTTTGTATGCGTTATCGATGTCCTAAAGGGTCTATATACGTAAATAAAAATGTGTTAACATGTTTAGTATCATTAAATACATATATGTAATCTATCTGAGGGTGAATTTTTGTTAACTACTTTCTAATACTCACATATAATATTTATAATATATTATCTCTTTCATAAAATTTACTAACTTTGTAAATATGACCAATCATTTGTTTTACACTTCTAGGGCTAAAAAGAATAATATTGAAATCTTTTAAAATAATGTACACCCAAGACCCATGTAATATGGGCCACAGGAACCAAATAACCAAAGGTTAATTATTTCCGAGGAGAGTACTGCCTGTATACCTGTACCTAGTTTTATTCAGATAGTCAATATTGTTGACACTTTTAGATAACCATGAGCTTAACTTAATCATACCCATAATGTATTAACTAAGTCCTAAGGCAACTATATTTAATTTGTCGATTTTGGTTAAAGTGGATGAAACATTTTGTCAAACATTTCCGTAAAGTTAGTTCCTTTGATCCTGTTAATCACAGCATCGGAATTGCGTCCATAGTTTGAATCCTCCGATAAGAAACATATGAACTGCATCCCGATAGCTATAAGTAGTCAAATGAACTGCACTCCAAGTTTTTTAAACCATTAGTTTTCATATTTTCATCCACCACGCTCGCTCTTCGGTTCTACCCACACTACCAAAAACACTGGAACACTTCTTTGGAAAAATTGGACGCTAAGACGAGTAAGGAAGAACCTTTTTTATTGGCAGTAAAGATCCTTTAGTCTTCTTTTTGCTTCTAGACAAAACTACAAACACTTAAATTGGAGCTCTTCAACAATTAATTTTATAATTTCCTGAACTAAGTGGACAGTAATAATTGACTTTAAAGAGGCTATTCATCAAGCTGTGACAAGAGTATTTCCTTCACTAATTATCAAAGATTGTAGGCATCATTTAGGCCAAAGTTGGTGGAGGAAAATCCAACAACTAAACCTTAGTCAATTATATAAGACTACAGGAACAAAATAATCATGAACTATGTGTTAAATTAATTAATAAACATATTTTAACAGGTTTATTTAAAAACGGATAAATATATGTATCAATATTGTTTGACCAGATTTTAAAATAATTAATTATGTCAATATTTATCGCTGGAACAAAATATCAATGGATATTTTGTAGTTTTGATGTTTATATTTCAAATACCGTGTTTAAACTAAATGGTATGAAATGAAATTTTTTAAGTGTTGGACAAACCTGATTGACTATAGTTTATTCGAGGAGCATGAACTTGGTGTTTAAATGTAAATTATACGCTTAGTAAATGATGCGTTTTTACCGAATTTTGTTTAGTTTGGATTATTTTATTTTAGGCAACACTTGAACAATTTTTAATGCTTTAAATTTAATTTAGACCAGTGGCAACGGATATATCTGTAAATTATGATAGACTGTATTAAGCTATGATACATTTTAGTTGGTGTACTAGTAACTTAAAGCTTTAAAATACATTTCTAGCTTCAAATAAATCCCTGATCCCTCTCCCCCCATTTTTAAGCCCTGAGCATTTCTGAACCAAAAGGGATTAGACTATAGATTTAAATCCGGAGGTGCCTTGGTGAGCGCCTAAATATGTTCTAGGTTAAACTACGTTCCATCATATACCTCGAGGTCTATCTTATATTTTATGTAATATAATATAATTATATGCACACACACAAAGACCAACAGCAAAATACGGTTGTCACATTAGTCTTTTTTCCTACTAAGATTAAAGGCTAATAACACTAAACATTAAAACATTAGTGGGTGGAGTTGGTACTAACCAATAAATAACCTTACTCAGGAGCATATAATAATGTTTTTACTAACGTGTCAATTATTTCTAATGAATACGAAAGCAAATCGAAATAATTTCAGTAGTGTATAATAGTATATGGGTTCTCACACGTATGTCTACGTATCGACCATATTACAACCCTCACATGTAGTTCGAGCTTAGTAGGACAATATAAGCCGTGATTGCCAACACAAGCATATATAACATAAACGGAACAATAGCGCAATGCGCCTTTAATGGTTAGCGCACGAGATGGTCGAGCTATATTTAAGAGCCATGCATTGAGCGTTTGGCAGACAAAGCAAGCTTCAACCTCCTAGCTCTGCCCACCCCATTATTCCCATCTATCAATGTTCACATATCGTAACATAGTCCCTAGTGCCTTGTTCGGGGGACGCTATCTCAATACTGTCAGAGCAGCCAGGGTTACTGTAGCACCCTTATCATAGGGTGTACGGCCCCTTGGGGAGATCTCTTATCGGAGCTACGGCCCATCCCATAGGGGGAAAAAATGTTGGCTAGGGGCTGGAGAGGGAGGGAAATGAAGGGGCGACTAGGGGGGTTGCAGCAAGAAAATGGTCCACTGAAGATGCAGATATTTCTGATACAAAAGTTTACCCCATTGGAGGGTTGTGAGACTGTGCATAAATTTCCTCTGTGTCCGTTGAGAAAATAGATCACGATAAAATAAATATTTCAGTAGAGTTCCCACCAAATATAGTCTGGTTCACATTTTAGTTTTTAGTTTTAACTATTTGAGGGCTCATTTATTAATAAATAAAGGATGATTTTCCTGATTGCGCAAGAATTTCTGTATCTATCTGAGTCCTCTAAACTGATTTGTAACAGATTTCTTACGATTGTTAGAAACAATAAGGCATAGATTTTCCATAAGAAGTGGAGCCTGGCCTTACATCTATGTCTTTCATAGATACATATATTTTCAACACCCATAGCACCCGTATTAGTGGTCTAATGGTCTTAAGATCACTCTTGCAATAGATTGACTGCTGGTGATGGGAGATTTTGGATCGAATTACAGTTAAGTGTACTAAAGAAATTTTTTCTTCAATGGGTTCCCAATCTCCTCTACACTATTTAGCGTCGCTCCAGCAGGACACTGCATTGCTAGCTAAGGGAATATCGAGCTTCGAATCCCTGAGAGTATTTGTTTTCTAAATGGTTTCCCACTCTACGTCTACGAAAGTGTTGACACATTTTATATAAACTATAGTTACCTCATTCCTACACTGTAGCTGGAGAGTCTGAACCTACAGTAACACATGTAAAAGAAAATATTATTAATAATTACAATATTAAAACATGTCATTATTATTATTATTATATTATTATATTATTATTATATCACGTTTAAATTTAAACCACCTAAAATCCCGAAGAGAGAAACAAGCTTAAAATTTTTCATTTTTACATCAATAGAAACGCTTGACATATTTTCTGGAACATAATGAATTTACATGTTTGAAAATATTTATGAAATTAATTTATTTAATTAATTAGTTTTAGGTTATTACAGGGGCAGTGTTAATGTCGCTATTTATTTATATGAGGTATTTATTGTGCACTTTCTGAACCAATTGAACTATATCAGCACACCAGAATTTCTATGAGCGAGAGTGAAAAGGCCTACCAATTTTGCTGCGAAAGGTACTTTCACATAACTTTCAGGGTTCTTTTACATGCCACAAATGACATAGGACTGACGGCTTTACTTCTCATCTGAAGTAAGTTGTGCTTCGGATTTTTATTGCTCAAGTAAAATCCGTCAATCCTGGGTGGGATTGAGCCGACTAACATCGGATCCTGAGGCAATCACTTTACCCAAAGACTACTAAGGTCAACGTTGCTAAAAACGTGAAAATATATTATCTTATACTTAAAGTGAAGAGGTGTTTTTAAACATTTAATTCATAAACTATCAAATAACTTAAAATGCTGGCGAATACTTAACACTTGTGTAAAGATTTATGGAAAACATATTTCAGGGTTAGTTGATAAACAGGTTGAAACGGCGTACAAAAGGGATTTACTGCTGCAAAGGTTTGAATTTACACAGATCTTAGATTTATTGTATCAGTTTGAAATAAACCGAATTGTTGAAGACCCATGTGAGCCATTGTACTGTACATTAGTGACCTAGAATATCTAAACATAATTATGGAGAGAAAAGAACACAATTAGACCTCAGACTATTAATATACCACAAGCCTAAGCATATTAGATACATTTAACAGTGATTTAAAGTCCTGTACTATCTGGGAAACTAACCCAGGATTTCTAGCCCATAAGCAGACGTGTTACTGATAGACCAAATTTAGCTAGTAGCATTGAGCCAATATAATAGATTTATTTTTCGCTTTGCGATAATGTTGTGGTGACATTTTGAATGAAAAAGATCGATGGTAGATTAAAAGCAACTGGATGGAAAATATGAATGTTAGAGTGCTGCTATATGCAGATGATGCTGGATTAATGGCTGAGAATGAAATTAATTTGAAGGACGTATCAGGAAATGATTGTCAGCTTGGTATAAATGAAAAACTTTTGAATGATTTGGTGTATCTAGGCAGAATGTTCTGTACAATTGAAAGGATCGACCGTTGACCGATGGGTGACTGCATCTCGGAGACTAGTTGGATGTATGTGGAATATTGCAAAGAATGAAGTAGTATATACAAGTGTTTAGGCGCCAGCATTTTTGTTGGGATGCGAAGCGTGGGTTTATCAGAAGAAACACAAAAGCATGGTGAATGAGGTTTGAATGAGATATCTAAGAAATGTATGTGTAAAAACTCGTATGAACATAGTCAATAACGAATGGGTGCTGAAGGAGTGCGGTTTGAAAAGGAATCCAATAGGTCAATGTGAAAGAGGCGTATTACGTTGGTTTGGGCATGTTGAGATAATGAGTATGGATTGAGTGACGAAGCAAATATATGAAGGTAGAGTGTGTGGATCAAAAGGAAGGGGTAGGCCATGTAAGACGTGGTTAAATGTTGTAGAAGATTGTATGAAAAAGTGAGACATTAAGATTTTTAAGAATAAAATATAATGTGTGACTTGGTGTATGGATTTTGTTGAAGTGAAGGGAGTGTGCAAGGATAGGGAAGTGTTAAGAAGGCTGTGAAGATTGATTAAGTACGGAGTTATTTTTTGTGACTTATGTACAATTTTTGTCTACCCTGTAAGGGAACGGCGTGACTAGGTAAGGCTATATATTTAGTTTTACAAAAAAAATATACATATATATAGTGTAAAGAAATACGGATTAAAAGTATATACATATATATATTGTTGTGTGAAATTTCTCCTAAAATCACTATATGCATACAGAAACGTTATAATTAGTTTAATACACATTGTGCTGACATATAGTTGTTTACAATCAAAAACTAATAAGAAACAAGGTTTCCAACAAAGAAACCATTTTTTATATTTTCTTAAAAGTAATCAGTTTTTTAGGCTTTAAAAAACGAGTAATTTGGACTTTAAGATACGAGTTAATAGAGGGTGTCTTCAAGACAAGACATATTTGTGGCTAACAGCCTTGAATATACGTACTTATCAATAATTTATTACTTAGCATGCGCTGATGTTTAATATAAATACATATTTTTATTACTAACAGGGGTATTCTTTTCTCAACGCGTTTCATTAAAGGTTTGGATTATATATATATATATATATATATTGGTTTGACATTTAGACCACATTTACTCTACACTGGTGTATGTTACGTGTGCACACGACTTAAAATGTAGTTTGAACTTTGAACAAACATAACAACTAGACTTCAAACATGAATTAATTAATGTTAAAAGGAATAACCAAAATTTTACCAATAATAAACATTGCGGACGTGCTGGGAAACCAACTTAGGGCACTTGACTAAATATATGGACGCACTATCGATTGATCTAAAATTTCATGTTTTCTGTCATAGATAGTATACACTGCAAAACACAAATTGACGTAATTACATTCAATTCATTGAGTACAATGGACATATTCAAAGGCTAAATTAAACTCTCCCAAAACGTTATTTAAAAACGTCAATAAATTTTGATTGAGACATAATCAAGTACATTACTTATTATATTAACTGCAAATAGTAATTTCAGTTTTTGAAACAAGAGCTTGCTGGAATAAATTACTATCGCACATTAAAAAAAAACATTCTTACGAAAAAGCCCTGCAAACACTTTTATTTTAATGAAACGTCTAATAAAAGTTGAAGAAATGTCCTCTCTCTTTATCTCGCTCACTAACTATTCTCAAATGAGCTTGAGTCTGAGCTCGCGAGATGTTTGGGTCGAGTGGTCGTTGGGCCCTCCCACTGCACCAATCCGTCCGGCGTGCTCTTGAAATGACTCCATCTAAATGCATGATGCGGCGCAGGGTAGTTGCAGCTCGTGCTACTTTTTCCAAGGGAAGCTGATCGTGAGGGGTTGAAGGGAGTGTTCGGGTCAGGCCACGGCGCCCACCAATACCTATAAACCAACATCAGTATTATCCCCTGATGATATTACTTTGGAATTCATGTCGAGAGAAAGATTTTCAAGAGTTTAGTTGAGAGGCATGAGAGCACGTCTTCTATGTGCAAATATAAACGACTATGATTTGTAAAATCAGGGTAGGATTTTTAAAATGTATTTGTTATTGCTCCTAATTAAAGTTTGATGCACACCTATACATTTTATTGTGTTTGAAATCATGTTTTTTTAACACAAATATCAACACGCATTTAGAATATCCAATGCGATTTTGCATCTGTTAGAGGAAACATTGCTTGTGCTAGGGCAATTTTTAGATTAGAAAGGTAGCACTTTAATTTTAGATTAACAGCTATTTTTAGTTTATTGTTAATGTGAATGGATTATATGTTTGAATTCAATTAATTATTTCCATTCTATTTGAACTATGCTTAAATCTGATAGTACTAAAATCTATATTAATGTTTGCTTGAAGATTAATTATTTTGAATTAACTAAATCAATTTTATAATTTCAAAAGGGACTTCAAATGTCCAAAAGCATCATCATAGCCCTTTTCTGTAATAATAATAGAGTGTCTAGCCTATATATCTATTGCTTAAAGATTAGCCAGTATTAATGTACCGCTGCTCAGGGGACGCTCAAATGTTGTACATCCTTCAAGTGGAGGTTCTTTCCATGTCCCGATGAGATGAGAGGATGATGATAGTGATGTTTTTAACGTATTGAACATATGACCATGAGGTACCTTAATATCCAAACTATCCGCCCCGGTGGCGTAGTTAGCTAACGCGCTAGCTTCTTGTGGATCTAGACTGCCAGAGACGGGGAGATCTAGGTTAGAATTTCACTCGGGTGAACTGGGAGTGGTTTTCCCTAAATGGTTTTCCATTCTTTCTTTCTCTCTCTCAACACAGATGCGGTTTCACTTCCTCTAAATTCAACCTTCCCGATTCCTAACCCATTAGCGTAATTAGTATATAAGCGTATAACCATAACGGGTAGTAAGACGAGGTGCTAAATTAAATTAAATTAATTAACATTCAATATCGGTCACCTTGTGTGTTGACTATTTGCCGCTCTGGTGGCACAGAACGTTGCCCAGGGTACACCATAGGAGGTTGGCCACACGTCGTACCAGCAATGAGTTGATTTGAGGATGGTTATTATGAAGTTGTGGAGCCGGGGTGAGTGTTAACCTAACTTAAACCTAATTTACCAAACCCTGGTGACCGTTGGGCTTATTCCCCTAAAGGGAAAAATTCTCAAGGTACCATCCGGGAATCGAGCCCAGGACCCCTATACTTGTGGACAGGTGCACTGACTACTACATCACGGGGCCGGTTATAGTGAATATCAGGGTGTGGAACCAGTTGAAACTATTAACCTTAACTTAAGCCTAAGTGAACAAACCCTGATCTTGGGAACAATCGCCCTTTTAAAAAATCCCCCGTTAACAACAGGGAATCGATCCTAGGACCTCTAGGTCAGTAGCCAGGAGATCTATCCACTATTATATTTGATTACACTTTTGGACATATTGTATTTCAGTGTTACATATTAATTTCACAATAACAGTATTTGATTTTTTCAAGATTTGTTTAATTTACTGAGAATATGCTTTATTTCGGGCTAGTGTAGAAACAGTGTGGGCAAGTAAAACCCATCTTACAAATTAATTGTCACAAATATTAATTTAAAAATATCAAATGACAAAATAAGAATGTGTCAAAGAATTCATAATAAGATAAAATAACCAAGCTATCTTGTAAACCTTAGATCTTATATTTTTGTAATTAAAACTCGATAGGGTTGTTTTGGCCTTTTGATCACTCAATGGAGATACCACAGAATTCAAGAGCTAAAATCCAAAATATTCATTTGTTTTCATAGAATTCAATAAGTTCAATATGATATTCACTCAATTTAAAATTGCCTAATATTTTTAAGTTTAATTTTTAATTACTGTTTCACTGCTTTCCCATTTAATTATTCCTACACACAAAGGTATTTATTTTGACGAAAATATCACTTAGTTAGAAGATTTATCTTATAAATATTTAACAATCATATAATTTAAAAGTATTGAATACATTTTAAGTTGACCCTATTCATAATGTGTATACTTATTACGACTTGAACCCAAAAAAACATATGCAACTTTTTAGACAAAAATAGTTCGCCTTAAGTATGTTTAGGGTTAAAAAGGCATAGTTCATTTAATTAACCAAATAACGTTTAAACCAGGAGCTTATAATAAATGCTATATAGTCAAAATTAAACTCAATATCAAAACGAATTGCATGAACATTATATATTTCCTGAGGAGTGTGAGTTTACTACAACGCGTAAATTGTTACGATATTTTGAAAGTTAAATGGAGGGGGAGAAAACTATGAATTAAAAATCAGATACATTTGCCATGACATATTAAGTATTTAAAAAGGAAAAAGAATTATTTCAATAGTGATTTCTGGAGTTACACAATATAAGTAATATATGCAATATATTGTATTTTAAATGAAAGCCTACACACCAAGGATGTGCCAAGAAAATTTAAATTTTAAAAATATTCAAAGGGGCTGCCACATTTTAAGAAAACGAAATATTTTTCTATGGCAATTTCTTGAGTTCTATCAAACTTACTTTAATGTTCTTATGTTTATAAAATTAAATAATTTACTTTAGAATGTTATGATATCAAATTCTACAAATTTTTAACAGCAATGACGCAAAATAATAAGTAGTTTATATTAGTTAGTTAATGTATAGACACTTTTAAGATTGGATTCTAGATGTTAGAGAAAAAAGTGGTAGAGGTTTATTTTAAAAAGTATTGATCTATAGATTTTTCCAAAAATCCCAAAACCACTAAACTAACTATTACAAACCCTTTAATTTAATTGTTTAACTAAATAAAGTTGACTAAGCCGATGTTTCCCCTAATAGGACTCGTTAACCAATATTTTTATTGCTAAGGTTGGCAAACATAGTTTGTTATTATTTTGTCCCCTTATTTCTATGAAATATAGATGCATGTAAGAACTGTTTTTGTGTGTGTATCCCTTATCATTTGAACTCATGTCAACCACACTTAAGGCTTAAATTTATTATCAGTAGAATATATCTTGTTTATATTTCATTAGCATATAACTTATATGTAATCAAGTTTGTTTAAAATATATGAAATAATCATATCGCACTTGTATGTTGATCAAGATAATGCATAATGCTACACTTATTGAATAAGGGATATCATTTAATAAAGGCAAGTCATCCACACATCATGTATTACTCAGTTTATTGATGTTGTTGATGAGAAGGGAGTATGCAAGGAAAAGGAAGTGTGGAGAAAGTGAGGATGGACTAAGTATGGAGTTATTTTGTTAAGCTATATGCACGGTTTATTGCCTAACCCGTAAGATATGTATGTATGCTGACAATAATTGACACCATATAGACCTCTTATGAAACATCATTGTTGCATATTTAATTCAATCTTTGTGCCAAGGAATTTATCACTAAAGTTAATGATTTTTCGTTGTATGTTTAGATATTTAGGAACAATTTTAACTAGCAATAACGATAATAGTTTGGAAACTAGGAAGAGAATACAGTTGGGAAATGCATGTTATTACACAGTCGGTAAGTTGTTGGGATCTCATCTGTATTCGAGGAATGTAAAACTCAGAATTAAAAAAAATTGTACTGAGTGTTCTCTATGGATGTGAAACGTGGTCTCTTGCTTTACATGACTAAAACAAATTTAGGGTGTTTGAAAACAAGTTGCTTAGGAAGATAATTAGTCCAAAAAAGGATCAGGATACTTTAGAGTGTAGGAGGTTACATATTGATGAGTTACATACCCTGTTGTCATTACAAAAAATTGTTACTATGGTAAAGTCCGTAGATTACAGTAAGCAGGACATGCAGTATGAATGGGAGATTCTAGAACCTGGTTTAGGGTACTGGCTGGCAAACCCAATGCGAAGAAAACATTGGGAATACCTAGACGCAGATGGGAGGATAACATTAGGATGGACCTGAAAGAGATAGGTTGTAATGAGGAAGACTGGATAAAACTAGCTCAATATAGGGATAGGTGGCGTATTTTTGTAAGTACGGCAATGAACTTTCGAGTTCCTAGTGTCATAGAGTAAGTAATTATGTTTGGAACACACTAGGAACGACCTTATCTGGTAGATACAAAAGCGATTAAAACTACTTTTATATATTTATACGTCAAGTCATGCTAGCTGCAGCTGTTACTTTTCATTAATAGTTTTAAAATAGATAAAACTATACTAATAATAGGCCTATAGTAAAATGGTACTCAGAAAAAAACAATGTTTATTTTTCAAAATGTCCTTCCAGACGTGTTCTTACTTTGATAATTTATGCTACAAGCAAACATTATTATAAGAAATTTTAGAAACTTTGTATAGTCTTGGTTTATTTAGTTACTATCGACTAGATCAAAAAATTAATATTTATTAGTAATGTCCGTATTAAAGCAATATGTCTTTTTGAGTTTGGTTGAAATAAAAAGTAATTATTTATACGTATAATATACTGAATAACTTTTACCTTCCTGCATGGATAATTTATTTAGAAGAAACCTAATTGTTATATTTTGCTAACTTATTTTTTTAATACATTCGTGCTTACAACGTTTCGAATAAATTATTTTATTTAAATAAAATTATAAATTAGTTTTTTTGAATAGGGATAGATAGACATTTAATAACAATAGTTCCAACTATAGACAGCATTAATATGTGCATAAGGAAATATATCATAAAACATTCACAGTTACATAAAGAACTACTATTTATATCCTACAACAAATTTCTTTGAAATCGACTAAAATTATTTAGTATAAAATTGATTGGATTTATTTGAGATAATCTTGATAAATGTTTAATAATATTTAAGGAAATATTAAATAACTTTAAATGAATGTATGGCCACAATAAAATCGGGATGGATAACTTACACTAATAAAATAATGTAATGTTATTTCTAAAGCACAAAGATTGATATTATTGTACGTTTGTGTTAAATTTCTAACATTCCTGGCAACATTATAGATATCCAAGCTTATAACAAAAACCAGATAAATAGGTTTGGTTTTATCTTGGGTGCCTATTTGTGTTATATATTTTACAAAGATCCATCTACTAGTTCAAGACTTATAAGGATAAAACGCATTCAACACTCCGGCCTTAAGTGACCCTTAGTAATTTAGAATAACATACTTTTAAACTAATATTGTTCAAAGTTAATCTAACCTTAGCTTAACATTACATAACCGACATAGTTGGCCGAGCTATAGTGAATTGGACTATTATATGGAAGACTTACATTTTATTAACGGGCCATCATCACATTAGCGTAAGTGCGTATAACCCGAACGGTAGTAAGACGCGGTGCTAATATATAATAATAATATAATATAACGGGCTAAATTATTGTTATTGATTTAAATTGATTATTTTTCTTCCTTTACCGAGGTGAATATAAATATATTTACTTTGAATTCACTCTACCTATTCTGTATCCTTAGCTTAGCTGTGATTGTTCTGAAAGTCAAGAATAAACGCTCTCCTAAGAGTAGTAGGCCTATATATCTTAACTATTAGAATATTGACTTAAAGCCAGTTTCATAGACTTAGTACGCATAAAGTGCAGTTTCACATTTAAAACTTGCCCAATCCATTCTAATCTAGGTAGATGTCGTCCTGTATTAGTATATCTCCGCACTTAAGGCGTATTAAGTTTGACTATTAAACAGACCCTTAATCTAACTTAATTCATTCAGAAGCATTCATATATAAGCTTATTTAATTTCAACTAGCCCTAACTATCACAACTATACTAAACTATTAAATTATTTATTAAATTTTCTTGGTCTTACGGAATTTGTCATCTACTTTGTAGGGAGTTTGTTGTGGATCAATTTGTTTCTTATTTCTAAACTTTTTTTTCCCTCAATTCCCATAATTTTAGGACAAGTGTCTAAAATATCTGTTTTATAAGTTTCACGTCTTACTGTCCTTAAGAGCTACCCGAGTATTTACTATGTATAGAGATGAGTAAGGTAGAGCTTAGAAGAAATGTACCCACTATAGCATGGAAGAGGTTTGGTAAATCATTTATGAAAAATTATCTCGGTACACCAGGCATGGATGCAAACTCCCGCCTACCACGTCACTGGCAACAAGGCCAGACATGTTTGACGCCTTAGTCAAAATGAATAAAAATTCACTTTTGGGTATAAGGATGTGTTACAAATCATCCAATAATAAGATATTTAAATACGACTACTAGGAAAGAAAACTTATTTATAATTCGCAATTGTTAAATTAGTAAGAGCTTAATATAAGAATTGGAGATATTATTCAAGCTCCATTGAGTAGGTATGATTATATCTTCAAATACGTACATACTTCGAAAAATATTCCTTTAATGAATTGAATGAATGAATGAATAATACATAAAAATACACGTAGGTATAATAAAGGGGAATCCAATGTAATTTAATAAAATACGATAATAGCACTTCGTTTACAAAATAATATGGAAAGATATTGAAATTACAATATTTAAACACCATTAATATAATATTAATAAACCTAAGTATATATGTTTTAGCATCCAACCAACAATTAATTCCTTTTGCTTTTTTTTTTTTTCTGTTCCACAAGATCTTTGGCTATAAGAATATGATCAACTTTAGTGTTCACTAATGTTGTTTAAAATTATAAAATAAGTTAATTTAAACATTGAAGATACATACGCTACTATACAACTAAATCTATTTGGCGTCAACTTACTCCGGGTCAATATGCAGGTGAAATGTGGATCAAAATGTTACATGTTTGAAACTTAAGTATATTTCACTAAGTCACTACTTTATAAACCAACTATAATTTCTTGAGCTATGGTTAAAATTACCACTACTAAGGGACCAGTCTTATGGCTGCGGGATAAAATTGCTATCGGGAGGTTCAAGTTAGCGACCAGATAAAGGTTATCAGCCACATTAATATTTTACGCCTATAGATGAACTAATTTATCTGCCGAGATTTGTAGAACAAATATATGTTTATACAGAAAACGCAAGGTTGTGATGTTTTTAATGGTTCCGAATGCGTATAAACCCTGCTGCTACCGCTACAACCTGACTAGTGGCTACAATGTTCAACATTTGTTAAATAATGGTGGCTAAAGAGTCCGAGGAAAAAATGGGCGTCACATAAGCGCAGAAACTAAGTTGTCTTGCAAGTACTAATTTCAGTGTCTGCGAAAATGTGGCCAATAGTTGGGTACAACGTTTACAAAATTCCATTTATTTTATTCACATTTAAATAATATGTTCTTAAATAACTATATCTCTACAAATAGATTGACAGTTTTTTTATAAAAGTGTGAATTAATTTTTTTTATTTATATAGTATAGCTAGATCCTGGGCCTGTGTCTACTAAACACGTGAACCAAGATTTTAACCTAAAAACAGATTCTGATAGGCAAAACCTCATGAAAAACAACGCGTCACTATGGCAACGCCCATTTTAACTTTCAGATAAAAGTTATGAGATACTTAAACCTCCAGATAAAAATGTGATGGATCAATACATTTTATCTAGCAGATAAATTCTATCTAGCAGTCATAAGACGCACTTTTAACTTATCAACCAGATATAACTGTTTATCAGCCAGATTAATATTTATCCGGGGTCATAAGACCAGCCCTAAAACTTCAATACGTTAAAAAAAAGTTTAAAAATCACCCTGTGGGAAAGTGTGTCTTCCACTCATGATTAAAGGCTGGACTACTCTAGTTGGTACTGCCTTGGATATTAGTTGGGTCTACTGTAGGCCTACAAAATATTAATAATGTTGATCTAAAGACAGTCTTACAGATGCAGTAAATGTAATCAACTTTATTAATAACCACGCCATTAATATTCACCTATACACTACGGTGGCCTCATGGTATAAAGCGCTACTCTCGCAGTAGACTAGACTGCCAACGACGGGAAGATCGAAGTTCAAATCTCGTTTGGGTGTACTGAGGGTGATTTTTCCAAAATTGTTTTCCACTTTATCTCTCTATCTCTATGCAAATGTGGGTAAACTTCCTCTAAATATAACCTTCCTAACCCCTAAAACTATTAGCGTAGTTATTACATAAGCGTATAACCCGAACAGGTAGTCAGACTCGGTGCTAAAATAAAAATAGTTGCCTCTTTGCAAATCTATGAAAATTTTAGGCTTTGACTATGAAAAATTTCTATTGAAAACAAAATTAGGTGTTGTAAAGAGGAAGTAGTTTGAGACGACTAATTGAAATAAAAGATGAGGTATTTACATTTTTGTCTGAAAATGTTTAAATTTAATGGGTATTTTTCACAACAATTCTTGGCTCTGCAACCTATCTTATGTGTCAAATATATTTGAGAAACAAGACCAGAATATATCTCTGAAAGGAGATACCACAAATATCTTTATTTTGCTTGATAAAGTCTAAGCGTTTAAGATAAAGATAAAATCATATGAAAGGATAAGTTAAAAAATAATTAATTTTAAATATTTTCTTGTATTGACGAATTTTTTACTGAAAATAATTTGAACAATTATGTCATCAAAAATATCATAACTGATAATTTGGTGTGCTTGGAAGAACAGTTCAAGAGATATTTTCAACCAAATTTCAACAACCACCATTTTAGGTGGGTGCAGAAACATAGCAGTATACATAAAGAACCGGTACAACAATTAATGCATAGGAATAATTTGTAGAGTTTTCAAGTGATTCAAATCTTAAACTTGAATTATTAAAGCAAACCTTGAACATCTTTTGGCTTATCATTAAGGTCCTCCTAACATTTGTAACCACACATTTGTGTGAGTCGGCCTTTTCAATATTAGTTGTAATAAAAACGAAGTTTAATTCTAGAATAAACGACGTTGAAATTGCCACGAGCCTTCGCTATCCAATAGTAATCCAAGACTGAATTTATTGTGTCAAAATAAGCAAGCTCATTCATCTCATTAAATTGTTGTACTGATCACAAACACTTTTTAAGTGTTATTACCTTATCTAAATTTATTATTTTTATATTGCCATGTAAAGATAGTAAATTATGTAATATATCATTAATTATATACAATTTAACTGCACGCATGCCTCTTTTGCAACAAAGGTGCTTTATATTAATATTTTTCATTTTAATCTAAAAACTAAAAAACAGAAACTAGATAAATGATAAAAAAAACCAAACTTAATCATTACTCTCTGAGGTCGCTAATAATCTTTTTTATGAAAAGAGTTTCTGATTAAAAAAATATTTTAGAAGCTATTGTCTAAGGCATCACTCTCGCAATATACTTGCCTGCCGATGATGGGGAGATTAGGGTTCAAATCTAGGTCGTTTGTACTGAGAGTGTATTTCCCTAAATAATTTTCCACTCTCCTTCCACGCAGATGTGGTTACACTTACTTTAATTCAACCTTTCTTATCCCTATCACATTAGCGTAATTAATAACTGAGAGGATAGTAAGACGTGGTTCTATAAAGAAAAAGAAAATCACAGTTGGGACACAATTGTTTTGGAATGAATGACACATGGTCAAGACATGTTTTTAAGTTATTAGTTTAATATAAAATATAATAATTAACAAGAGAAAATAAGACAATGTTAAATAGTGGGTAGTTTTACAGGAGATTCACTAGATATTGTGTGGAGGTTGGCTATGAAAAACACAGTGAATATCACATGGGAGATATACTCTTAGTTTATCAGAATGAGATGCAAAAACAGTCAAAGAAAGACGAGTATTGTTCGAATCTAACTCCTTAAAATAATCACTTGATCACCATTGAAGGAAATAGGTAAAGTTAAACGTAAACATTTTGGTTGAATGATATAATATTATTTTATTGTTATATTGATTTAAAATATGATGGTGCTGATGAAGGATTTTTAAATTGTCGATGGTGAATATTTTACTAAACCAGTAGCCATTGCCTCTAATTGAAGGAAAATTATTTGAAACATTTTTTTTTTAATTGTTTAACGTGGACTTTCTGAACTGACTGATTATATAAGCACACGACTTATAGAATTAAAATAAATCTATAATAGATACAATATCCAGCTCCCGGTCATTTATTCATCAATGTGAAAGGGTAAACCCTCACTTCACCAATGATAAGTTTATCGGCCAAGCCGGGAATTGAGCCCGGAACCCCTAACTCATTACCTAACACGCTACCGATTGCGCTAAGTGTATTGAACTATACAAATATTAATATTTAATTTGCTACTGATAGAATTAGTAGTAACATTGTCTGAAAGTTTAGAATTGTAATATATAGATCTAAAGTTTAATGTATTCATACAAGTCATGTATTTAGAATCCTTCCAATTTGATGGATGGTATGGATTCTGATGGTTGTAGGAACAATATATTAAACTATATAGGTCTAATGTCATTTCTTCTAGAATGTCATTCCTATGAAATTCCACCAAAATACTACTTTTAAATACAGCGATAGTTTAAGACAACTAGGATTAACCAGAGAAAATCAATCAAAATATCAAATTATGCTAAAAGTTATGAATTTGTAAGAATAAACTAATTTCCTCTGACTTTTAGAAGTAATTTTTTATTTGTTTTTATGACGTAAAACGTTAACCTTACAAATATTTTGGAAACAACAGTTCAAGATAATTTCGCCATCCCTCCGAATCTTACTAATGGTCCAGGCTTTAAGCACTTAATTACACTAACAGGATTACTGATGAATAAGTTAAAATTTAAAGGAAATGAACAATAATTTGAAGGGAGGGAGAGAGGTAAATTCTTAATTGGGGGGGAAGGCATTACAACCAGCTTGGATTCAAATCCTAGACCCTTCCAAACCGGACTAAATAAGAAAATAAGATTTACAATTGTCCACGTGCCCACCGATACGGGTAGGCTTTTGGTTGTGAATACAATGTTATATATTTTTATTTTCATACAAATATGCTCACACTTAAGATATCCAAATCTAACTAGCATTACAAATAAGACCAAAAACATATGAAATCCAGAGTAAAAGTATGTGAGTATGTTAAAACCGGCCCATAAAGATCAAAAAGAGAAAAATTCTAGGCACCACCTGGTAACGAATCGAGAACCTACTCTCTCCGTAGACTGCCGAAGTCATTAGCCGTGCAGGGCAGCTGAAACTTTACCACAAAGGTCACGACTGTCACGTCTTGCACCGGGACCCGAACCCGGCCGCACTAACCTGTTATTACCAAGCAGCCAGCAAAAGATTGGGTGGGCGGAGTCGTCCCTGCCTCCTTCTCCTACTGCCGCATCTTGCCCGTATAAATATCACGGACAACGTTTAGTAGCAGGACTTGGGGAGATGAAGCAGGAACCCGGCCAATGCGCGTTGTTTTTATTGAGAAAGTTAGAAAAAAAAAGAATAAACCCTCCACGAGGCTAGCTAGAATCACCTTAGAAACCAGTGTCCATTTATCCATCTTAATCAACATTATATTCTCTTCTGAATTCCATATATTAGTACTGGATCGATTATTGATCAGGACCCTTAAACCATTAACGTGAATACCCACTCCCAATATTTATGATTTGAGGCAAAGTTCCCTTCAAAATTGAATTTAATTGATTAATTTGTTTCAATATTTTACTTACTTGCAAGATTTCAGTTATATTACACATGATGCACTGTGCAGATTGATATGGTTTCATTTATGCGGACAGTGGCACTGCAAGCGCCAGCTCATTCTATTAAGTTGGTAATATTGTTTAGCAATCTATTCTAGGTCACTTTAAAACAAATTCTAGAAACAGTTTGTGTCAAATGCGATTAAATACATCGCTTTGTCACACAAATAAAATACATGTTTTGGAAAAGATGGAATTTATGAAATATACTACTCAAACAAGTTTACATATGTGGTTTATGAAAGAAGAAACAATATTTAGTGAAGTCAATGTTTATCTGAATTAAATGTTGACTATTTAAGACATTAAATAATACTCTTTAAGTAGGCCTTGTATAAATCATTTTTTTGAAATACTGAACAAATTATTTAAAAAATGGCTAAACGTGTTATAATATGGGGTAAGTGAAAATCTTGAATTGACATTATTGTCCATCTGAAACAGAATATTATAAATATAAAGAGAAAAATTTAATGGGTAATTTTAGATAAGGCTTCATTAAGTTTTTTCAGCACCACGTCTTACTACACACTTGGTTTAAACGCCAGGAAATGTACCCGCATTTGTGTGGAGAGAGAGTGGGAACCATTTAGGTAAAACCACCCTCAGTACACTTGACCAGGATCAAACCACGATCTCCCCGTCATCGGCAGTCTAGTATTCTGCGAGAGTAGCGCCTTAGACCATGCGGCCACTTAAGTGGGTGCCATTAAGTTATATTAGTAGTAGTTATCAATGCCTTAAAGTTAGAAAGTCAGGCACGTTGATGCGGCTTAAAACATGTGTTGACATACTTGTAGTTTATAAACACACACATTGAATAATAACACCAATTACTAACTTAACCTAAAAAAGTTTGTATATTACTACAAACACAGCCCTGGTACGACTAGTACGCAAATAAATAATAGAAACCATCGTTTCTTGCACAACCTGGAATCGATACAGGTTCTCCTTAAATTTGTGATCGAACAATTTAGACACTTAGTCACGGAAAGAGATTAATGTACCTACATCGGCAATAATATTATTCTAGTAGTAACAATTTGCAATCACATTCGTATTTCTGTTGAAAAAAAAGTAGCACGCATTCACATATTTTTTGTAATCAATATAGATAATTCAGTGCAACAATGTTACAACTAAAAAAGAGTCATTTTTGAGTTAGTAACATCATTGAACTCAAAATATGTCAATATATATTATAAAGGCTACAGTTCAACAGTGGTTCAACCATGGTATATGGCAGACGCAAGTATGTCACCTTTTGAGCATATTGTGTGTATGTTAACGATATGTCAACAAAAGGGTGTTATATAATGTGGTACGGCTCATGTGTCAATAAAATAAAATTAAAAGATTAGTATTTAATTTAATTAACATATATTCCTGTATCACATTAAATGTATAACATCCTTTTGTTGACATAAACACAATATGCTCGAAAGGTTATATCCTTTCTTCTTCCTGTACCTGTGGTTCCAAATAAATTTACTGAATGTTTAATTAAATTAATCCAAATAATTGGTGGATTAAATATCCATGCTATTGTAGTTACAGATTACGGCTATAGCCGCATCACAATATCATATTCAATGAATTTAAACATAATAATTAGACACGGGAATTGAAACCGGGACCTTTGGCTTAATGTGCCAATAATCTACAGCTGGGCTATCCAGAAGTCGTCCTGTGATCAGGATAAGTCTTCAAACACATTATTTTAAGGCAAAGTCTATAATGAACGTGAGAAAATCATCAGATACCAAAATAAGCGATCAATTAAGATCTCGAGCTATCAGATAACGCAGCTTCCTTTAAATCGGGAGGGCTTTATGGTGCTACAATGAAAACTGTATGAATGCGCATTTCATGATGGATTAGATATAAAAGCTATTATATTTGCTGAGTATGGTATATTTTATTTAGTGCCTAGATTTTTTCTCTTTGCTCGAAAAGGAAGCGAAAACGAGCTAATCTCCAAAGGACATTTTGAGCTAGGTTTTTGATCCCATACTACTTCCCAAAGTCTGGCTGCTTAATCCAGGAACACCATGTAGTTTGTATAGGCATGAGTAATATAGTATATAAGGAACAGGGAAGCCAGGGTTCTAATCCCAGCCAGGTGAACTTAGTTATTTTTCTATAAATAGTTCCTCACTCTCCCTACACGCTAATACGGGTACATTTTCTTTAAATAGTAATATATTTATAATCGCTAACGCATTATAGTAATTAAAATTTGGATAGCTAGGAGGGTCTGTGTGAACCAAAAAATATAAATAAAGGACAAAACTATTGGTCACACTGGTGTATCGATATTAATGTCGTGTAGGAATTTTTCAAAATTAGTTTAGATCAAAGTAAGATTATTTTTAGACAAACTGGAGAGAGTAGGAAGTTTAAAAAATACGATGCAATATGATCGTTGTTGGCTAAAAATAAATGAGATATTTAAGGTAATGGCCAAGAGCTATAATCCAGTTTGTTTACCAATTATAACCTAGAATCTTGTAAAGTTTATAATAAAAATGGATTTCAAATATATTTTAGGACCTCGGATATTGAAGATTACCAAAGCAAGAAGTGCTCGATAACTCAGTCAATCAATGACTTTGGAGTTAACTATATCCTATATCTCTCTCTGTGATTCTAGTATTTTTTCTATCCCCTTAATTCATTTTTAAGTGAGATATTAAGTTTGAGACATAATTAATATAAAAGTTATCCCGGTGTTAAGCAGGTCATCAATATAAACATTAATAGTTTATTTTAATTTAATTTTTGGACATCTTCTTTTATATTTTTGAAACTATCAAAAATAACTGATATATCCAGAATTGATCAAGCCATAAATGCATTATTGTGTTTATCGTCTTTTTTACAGGCTAGTGAAGATGCATTTATTCCAAAACCAATTTCCCCAAAACTATCATTTAGATTAAGAATAATTTTCACTTTCGATTAACAGCAAAATTTAATACAAAGTGATTTAGATCAGCTTAATAGTTTTTCAATTTCAAAATAATTGTTTTTAAATTGAAATGATAATTTTTTACACGGTAAAACAGTTTCACTAGTCTCAATTACACGGTTTTATGAAGTAAATACAGAAAACGCACGAAGATGCGACATCTGGCTCAAGCTGTATTACCTGTCTTATCTAGATAATATTCGTGGAGTGAAACCGGCTCTTAAAACGTTAATAGCACTTTTATGAACGTAATAATTAAGAAAAAAAATCGTAGCTGATTGCCTGTATATAGCAACGTCCCTATATAATATATTATATTAATACCAACACCTTAGCAATCTAGCCACCTTAAATGTCGTTAACCCACCAAAGATATTTTGAAATCAAAGAGTTCTCCTAGCTTTTATACCCGGTTCTGTTTGTTTTTGCTTTGGAAAATATTCTATAACGGTCACGTTTCTGGTTAACTACTGAAACCTGATTTTTAGCTCTTCATTCTCGAGTGATTTTATTCCTGTTTTTTTTTAAACTGAAACTATTGATATAATGGCCTCAGATTCTCATGTGTATCTCATGGCTCAGTGTAAAGAAAGTCGTTTAGCAAAGTGACCTTGAGAAATTAGTTTTAGATTAATTTGGTTTACAAAGTTGAATTTTCCATTGCTAAGTCAAGACTAAGCTAAGTCAAAGCTAAGAACTATTTTTCTAAATTAAGTTTAGTGAGGTGATCTGGACGTGAATAATTTGCCTATACCCTCCCTTTTATTGGAGTTATACTATTATAAGAAACTATTCTGCCGAAATAGTTGTCACTTCATGAGCCCTTTATTATTGTAAGAAGTGTATTCGAATTTGGGATGTAAAACTAGTGGTCTGTCTACAAAATTACCTTTGAATCTAAAAATATTTGTATAGACAAACCATTAATAATACATGAATAATTTGAGTATATCTTTACAATAATAGAGATCTTACGACGTGGAATGTTGTGTTGTTTCTGAAAAAGCTGTACCTACAATTATATAGGGAGTATAGGCAAATGATTCAAGTCACCCCTTAAGTGACATGCTGGAGTAATCATGAACTTAGAATTTTCTTAGGGTAAATGTTCAAATTAAATAGGTTTATTGACCTTGGCTAAACAATCGTTTAAAGCAAGGTAGATTAGTGTACAAGCCCCCTCAAGATATTTCGGTTAGAATCGAGGTGGGGCTGAAGATTTAATCCACAAGTAGGTGTAAATCAATCAAGAAGGCGAGTAAGTAAATAGTTCCCCATAAGCATGGCTTCAGGCGATAAATGTCCTAATATAAGCTACTGAAATATATAATTAGTTAATTTGCCCTTTCAATACTGACACTGTCAAATATGTTGAGTAAAGCAAAAAAAAAAAGTTTTATTTTTCACCGCATTTCACTTACTGGCAGTTCATGATATACACATTTTAATCCCGTTAGTAGGGTACAAAGAAGGGAGGTAGAGTCTAGAGACAATTTAAAATCATTCACGTAGAGGTAGAGTTGGAAACTATATAAGAAAAATCGCCCTCGGTATACCCGAAAAGTATTAAAATTCTTGTCTTCCTTATCACTGGCAAACCGGACTATATAAGCCTGATATTTAGTCCGTACGCCCACCGAAGCGAGCCAGAAGGAACTTGGTTTTGTAGACGCCATCACGGACCGAACCTGAAGGTATCGTTAAAGCCGTGGAAGAGACGGTAGCGACTGTAGAGCCATTAGTCGAGACATGATGGAATTCCGAAGCCAAGCAACAGAAGTCGGTAGCAACAATTTCGAGTAAGTGCCTTCATGGAGTTGGCCGCACTCAAGTACGTGACACTCCACTCATTCCCAGACTCTGGTTTTCACTTGACCCGGCATGTTTCGTACCAAATAACAGGCTATTTACCCATGGAAAATTTTCAAAAGGAATGTTAGTTTCAGTTTAGGAATCACTTCTATTAGTGTATGTGCCGGTTAACATTTTTCTATTAATAATATCTTAGTATCGGTAGGTTTATAATATGATCAGTTTTGCTAAAATTAAAATAAAATTAATTATATATTAAAAGGTTCCTGTTGTGATAGTTTTGACTAACAAGCAAGGATTCTAATTATGTAAACTTACAAAGAAGAAATTTGACAAGCATTAAATCAACACATTGATGATATTGGAGAAAGGTTTATCTATTTGGTTTGAAATTAAGCCTTTAAAAAGCTATTGCTAAGGATATTATGGAAATTACAATGTAAATTTGAGAATGAAGTGTTACTAAGGTATCTCATAAACGTACCCTTTGTCTACTCCGTAAGGTAGAAAGCTTATATTGCATTAGTGCACTAAGGTATAACTTAAAAGATAAGGCCATAGTGTAATCCATCAAGGTAAGACTGCTCCTTTTCAAAGTAAGCTGAGAAGCTTGCTAATAAATTAATTGTATATATTTTTTTTAGCACCGTGACTTACTAACCATTCGGGTTTTACGCCTATACACTAATTAGGCTAATGGGCTAGGGACGAGTAAGATTGAGATTATAGGATGTGTACCCGCATTTGTGTGGGAAAAGAATGGGAAACTCCCTAAGTACGCCCGACCGGGATCGAACCACAATCTCCTCGTCATCGGCAGTCTAGTCTTTTGCGAGAGTAGTGCCTTAAATCATGCGGCCACTGAAGTGGGTTAACTGTTTATTATTTTGGTATTAATAATGTTTCGTTATGGTTTTCACTCAAAATAACAGAATATGAAGATTTAATTTTAAGGAAAATATTAATTAATCGACTAAAGAGAGACTGGAAATTTTAACTGTGGGGTAATTATATTTTGTATGCATGAAACTTCCTAAGACTCGAAAAAAAATCTATTTAAGCCAATCTTAGCAAAAAAATTAAAGCATTAAAGTACCCGAATTTAAGGGTAGTTTATTGAAGGGCAAAAAGAGAAAATAATCGATTTCTCGAAATTGGCTCCAACAATTTTGATTAAAATTAATAACAGCCACTTTTTATCATTTAAAAATAATGGCAATTCTCATTTTCTCATGAAATTGACTTTTAGGGTACTTTACATGAGGGAAATTTTCCAATTTTGATAATTTCTCCCCAATTGTTTGAGATAAGAAATAACTGATCATTGTAAAGTTGTAGTAGGTCTACTATTAAATATAAAATCTTTAAATGAACTATAGTTTTGTAAAACCAGTAATCTCTTAGCTATAAACAAATATTTATACTTTTTAATCTAGGTCTTCGAAAATGAATTTGATTCTTATGCTCTTTGGTGAACGAAGATATTTATCTCTTCTAAACTTTTCTGTAACAGTGTTCCTAGTTCCTAATGCCATAAAGTAAGTAACAGTATATATTAGTTCATTTATGATCTTTGGTGTAGTGTTTCTACAACAATGTATAGACCTATTATTTCGTTTCACAAATCTTACGAGTTTTTAGTAAATTTATATTTTAAGATAAAAGAGTGAGAAAGTTTGTGTGGTGCACGGTACCATTTATTTTTTATCCTCACCGAATTCCCTTGTTACTCTTTTATCCCACTCTACCCTGTACACCCCTCTTACCCCAATAGCATTTTTACCCTTTTTACACCTTTTGCCCTTTTTACTCTTTTTAATATTCTTATTCTTTTTACCCTTCTTGCTGCTTTTTACTCTCTTTACCCTTTATATTCCTTTTACTCTTTTAACCTCTTTTAGCATTTATATACTTTTTATTTTTATTAGATTTAATTTTTGCCCTTTTTACCATTATGACCCTTTTTACATTTCTATCATTTTTGTTATTTTGTGCCCATTTTGCCCATTTTATTATTTTACCCCTTCCAGTCCCTTTTGATATTCTTGCAATTATGGCCCTTTTTGACTGGATCTACTTTTTAGCCTTTTTAGTATTTTTGCCCTTTTGTTGGTCATTCTACACCTTTTTACATTAATTACGCTAACCTACTATCGAGCACATAAACACAGTGACTGTAAACACAAGCGGCTTACAGGGAACGTTACTTATGAAACAAATAAAATTGAATACACACTGCACTTAGGTGCCATACATAATATATACTCTTTACAAACATTATTTGTGAACATTCATTCATTTTCACGTAAGACCATACATTAAATCACCGTAAAAAATATGGCAAATTTATTTAGTCACTTCTTTAAAAACTCATTTTTTTTAATGGGAAAATATTTTTTCTGGCAAAATTAACTGCATAACCTTTAACTTTCATAGGCACTGGGCTGAAGATAGAAGTGGTAACTTTGAATCCATGGTATAACCGTTGGATTTATAAATCCTGTACTTAACGTATTATTTTTTTAAATAAAAGCTGTTGACCTTGAATTAGAATGTCTAGTAAATTTGTAAATAAGAAAGTGTTCATTCAAAGTTATGAATCGTATTATGTAATTATGATTTTTTTGGTCAATTAATTAATTAAGTCTATATAATTTAAAAACTGTCCATACATAACGCGAGAGAAAGTATGTGTGGTGCGCCGTACCATTTATTTATAGTTTTTTCTCCTACTATCATGGCTTAAGAATCAGTTAAAGATTTATTCAATATCGTAAGTCAACAACAGTAGTATCTTGTTTTATAATAACTATTCAAAATCCTCCTCTATTCGACCAACTGTTGGAGACACAACTAGAGCATCAATAAAAAAATGATACTGTAAGAGTTTAAAGAATTATCAAGCTAGGCTCAATTTCAACCGAGTGCAAGATGAATGCTGATTTATCTCCTTAAGGTTTAACCGACCGTCCTGTTTCACTGAGTTAACTAGGGTTCACTGATGGTCAGGGAGGTCCTAATAACTATTACATATACGGTAGGGTGACTCATTGATAGAATATCAAGATTGTTAATACGTGGAAGCACATGAGAAACTATTAGGTAAAAAAAAATGTCTTTCGAATAAAACTACGTGGGTATAAAGCCAGTTGCTTTGAAGAAAGAACGATTACATCCAGTAGCGTTGACTTCAGCTAATTTAGGGAGGGGGGGATGGGTAGGGGGCATGCTTAGTAGAATGCAAGGATGTGAAGTGAAAAAAAACAAATATGTAATGTGTGCACACTACTCTGTGTATTAAGAGATATTCACACATTAACACAGGTTCAGCGTTCAATTTCAGGCACTTCGAGATTGTGCTGCTCGCGAACGTACACTACAGCTATCTATGTGCAAACCAGACAACTTCCAAGTGTTAGGCTACTTATAGGTAAGATTATATAAACTGTTCAAAGTGCAAATTATTATTATTAAAAACCAAGAAACACTTGTATCTTGTAACACATTTGTCAACAAATAGTTTCACACATGGATAAAATACAGACGTGGAGAATTTTTGAAGGTCAAAATGACACTATGACTCTCCTAGGAAATCTATGGGTGGGCAAAAACTATCTTGAACCCCCGAAGTCAGTACCACTAATTATATCATATGATCTGGTTCTAGAGGGGAAAAAACGTGGATATAAAGCCATTAGCTTCTGAAGAAACAAAGATTACAACATAGGCTCTTTTTCTAGAGGTATTGAGATAAGGTTTTAAAAATCTTCAATGTGTTATCTGAATGCCATTATATAAAACTAACTTATATTGCATTTTGGGTCACTAATTGAATTATTGGCCCATCGCATAAACTCAATTTGGTTATTTTAAGCTCCTCGGCTAAAGACGACAAAGGTAAGATTAAAAACTCCTCTTGTCACACAAACTAATTTGGATTACGATTTCGACTAATAACAATATGTTGTTGTTTCTTCAAACATATTAGGACTAAGTTATCACCATCAATTTAACATTAAACGTGATGTTTTTAAATATACGATCTAATTTTGTAGGTAATATAAACCTATAAATAAAGCGGTAATAGCTATTTCTTAGCATGAATTATTAATACAATTCATTAGGCTACACTTGGGTGTGGTTTGTTTTTGTCATCGCGTCTTTGGGGTGCACGAATATGAGCTCACTACGATAGTGTCTTAGGGACGAATAAGGATGAATGTAGATGAAATGTACCCGTATTTGCATGAAAGGAGAGTGGAAAACACACTCAGTACACTAAACCAGGATTTGAAACAAAAAATACCCTCATCGGCAGTCCAGTCTATTACAAGAGTGACGCCTGAGACCATTTGACCATTGAAGCAGGTTTTTACGTCCCACACACAGGACAAGATGACAATATGTTGTCCGATACCTGAGCTCAGTCGGTAACGTGTCTATCTACTAAGCTAAAGGTCCCGAGTTTGATTACCGGTATGGACGAAATATTTATCATTGGGGAAATGTGGGTTTCTCCTTTCATGGGGGCTAGATGTTTTGTCGATTCTAGATTTATATTAGTTAATAAGTCGTGATTTTATATAAACAGTTGGTTCATAAAGATCACGTTAAATACCTCAACAAATGAAAAATGAAATGACGATAAGTTAAAGTTTTTTTTTTTTTACTTCTTAATAATTGTTGCTATCTTTGAAGTCTCAAAACAATAATAGTATTATCTATAACATTCTAAGATATTTTAAAAAGATCAAATTCGTTAACATTTCTAACCTGTCCCAGTCGCACCTGACTTTGACTCGCCAGACAGCGGTTCAATTACCACCGATCAATTTATGATTCAGCGCCATCTCTTCTTAGGAATGATCAAATATCTCTTTAAAGTACACCCTTCTCATATTGTATACTTATGGGTAGTTACTGTGATTCTCAGGGAGTTAAAACATACTTTAAGACACGCAGTAATAAAAAAAAATACATTGGCGATCTTACTAATTATAGGATGACGGATGAAGAGTAGAGAAGAAATGTTTGTAAAACTTAACAATTTTAATATTGAGAGTTACTATATATGTTTTAGTGTACATTTCTATGATGAACCCACTCTAGTGGGCACGATCCAAATTTGAAGTTTATTTAGTCTGGGGAGGTCAAGGTTTGAATCCCAACCAGATGTTTTTTTTTTTTTTTTTTTTATTTAGCACCAGCGTCTTACTACCCGTTCGGGTATATATCTTAAGTACTATTACGCTAATGATTAGGAATTGGGAAGGTTGAATATAGAGGAAGTGAACCCGCATTTGCGTGGAGGGAGAGTGGAAAACCATTTAGGAAAAACCACCCCCAGTTCACCCGACCGAGATTCGAACCTCGATCTCCGTCCTCGGCGGTCGAGTCAACACGACTAGCGCGTTAGCCAACTACGCCCACCGAAGGCGGGTGACCAGATGTTTCTAAGAGTACTTTTACCTAAATGGTTCACCAGTCTTCCTCACAAAACGAGTACTTTTTTTCTGTAAATTTGACGTCCTCACCTACCATATTAGTGTAATTATGTTCATGAATATAATCCGAACGGGTGAAAGACGACCTATGTTGTGAAAACTTACCCTGAAGTGTTTCCAGGAAGATTTTTTTTTTTTTCAACAACGAAAGGGATTTAACTCGTCCCTTGTGATCAGGAACTTACCGATCCATGACTAACATACCGTCATTGAGGAATCACCCTGAACACAGGACGAATAATGTATGAGTCAGAGGTAGAGCATTGACAAGCTAAGCCATGAGTTCCAGGTTTGATTCCTATCACCAGGTGTTATTTTCAACCATATTTGACTGGATCGATTAAACGCTATTGGAAAGTATTTAAATATGTGATTAAGATTATGAACTCAATCCCAAATACTAAACTGTACTAGATTCAATCTAGTACCAAATCACCCACCTCAGTGGCGTAGTTAGTTAACGCACTAGTTTCATGTTGAGCTAGACTGCCAAGGATGGTAGGATCGAGGTTCGAATCTCGCTCGGGTTAACTGGGATTATTTTCCTAAATGTTTTTCCACTCTTCCTCCACGCAAATTTGGGTTCACTTCCTCTATATTCAACCTTCCAAATTCCTAGCCCATTAGCGAAATTAGTACTTAAACGACTAACGCGAACGGATAGTAAGACGCGGTGCAAAGTAATATTATTGCTACCAAATCGGGGTCCCTTAAATCTCTAGTTGACCTCTCTAGCCTTTTGTATATATATATTTTTTTTTCAACCCGTCTTACTACCCGTTTTGGTTATACATTTATGTGCTAATTACGCTAGTGGTCTTAGAGATTAAGAAGATTATGTTTAAAGAAGTGTACCCGCATTTGCATGGACGGATATTGAAAAAAATAATTGAAAAAGCCACCCTTAGCACTCCCGACCGAGATTCGAACCTTGATCTCCCCGTCATTTGCAGTCTAGTCTGACATGATATTAGGCCGATACATACAGAATGCTAAGCTAAGCTAAACTAAACTAAGCAATGGTCCCTCCTTTCACTCCAGAATTCAGTGTTGTTTCTTTCTGGTCTACTCCAGTGAAGTTTAGTTATGATAGCGTTCTCCAAAATGTCTTGTTTGAGTTCAGGTTATAGTACTGAGTAAAAAAAGATGCTTCTCTTAGCAGCTGTTTTGGAAGATGAAGAAAATTTAGGAGGTGAAGGTTTTACTTGTTCAATTAACGTTTCCAATTTAATGTAAAAACATTTATTAAATATAAAAATAAATATAATATTGCTTAAATACACGTGAAACAAACTGAAGACAAAACTTCAACACTTCTTTAGTTAATTTCACCAAACCAGCACTGCGTCTGTTCAACATGGAGCCCAAGCTGCGTTATGCGCATGCGCAACGTAAAATGGCTCAAGATGGGAGATGGAAAAATTGCCCGGCCAGCAATCGAAAAAAACATAGCGTGGTGTAGTAGGGCATAGCTTAGCTTTACACGTTAGACCAGTCGGCCAACGAATCGGGTCATTGCACATAGAAAAGGGCATGTAGGGTATTATAAAATATCTACGAAATTTAAAAATAAAGGTATTCAATTTGCTACATTGAAAGATTACTAGACACTCACACCAGTGGGCATGAAGACAAAGGCACCAGTCTGGTTTTGTCTGATTTTCATGGGGTGGGGTTTCATGGTTTCCCATTTTATCTCTCTCTCCAAGCAAATGTCCTAATACTTCCTTTAAATTCTACCTCATTAGTTTCAATGTGAGTATATCCCGGACGGATATTAAAACAATGAGAAAAATAAATACCTGCAACATACCTTGAGTCCCATCCGTGACCTCTTAAGTTTTAAATTGATGGTCCCACAAAAATTAGTTTAGAATTATTTGATTAATCATTACCAGGTAAAGAGAATGAAAGAGTAGACAAGGCCAAGAGGTTGGGAGCTGCATATACGTTATTTAATATTAAGTCAGCGTGTACAGCCTTAGCTCAGTAAGTAGCGTATCTACCTATTAAGCAATGGGTCTCGCGTTCGGTTTCTGGCGTGGCCAAAAATGTATTAATGATGAATATATGGATTTACATTTTCGCATTGATAAATTACCAGCCGGGGACTGGATGTCGTGCCTGACCTAGTCTTTAGTTAGATTATAAGGCATATGAAGCTACGACAGACCGATCAAGCTGATAGTGGAAAATATATGGTTTGAATAAAAAACTTACCAAGGCCACAGTGTACAAACAGAAATGGATGTAAAAAAAAAAGATAATATTTCAAGCTGTTGTGTTACATTTTCACTTTTCTTTGGGTGGGACTACCTTTTGGCATATATATTTTTCCACAACAGGGGTGATGGGCCTGTCGTAGCTTCATATACCTTATAATCTAACTTAAGACTAGGGCAAGCACAACATCCAGTCCACTGCCATTAATTCATCAATGTGAAAGGGTAAACCCACATTTCACCGATAATAAATTTGTCAGCTATGCCGGGAATTGAACCTGGGACGATTAGGTCAGTAGACAGACACACTACCGACAGAGCTAAAGTGTCGGATTACTGGAGAATTATTTGATTTATTTTGACCAAAATATTTTGATATAAAAACTCCAAATTTCTGCTCTAAGCTCGCGGACCTTCATGCCATTTGGCTTGGATTTAAACTCGAATGGAGATGGGTCGAGTGAAGAATTATACAATAAGTTTGAACACACAAGCACTGAACAATGTATGTCTATAGGGGCCTATCCTAGCTTAGTTAAAATATAATCATAAGTGTACCTTGATTTACTTACGAATTGATATTTGAAGAACTTTATAGAAAATACAAACATATTTTATGCATTGATCATATCTATCAAAAGTGACAGTTGCTGATCATATTATGAATTGACGTATGAATACGTGAAATTCGATCTATTTTTATAGTAACTTCTTTAGCTGTCAGGTATGTTCATTAATAAGAAAATTGGTGTATACCAGATTGCAGGCCATTAATATATCGTTTAACGAAAGCGAACAAACATGATTTCACAGAAATAATTTCCCTATTATCACCGGCAACTGAGCACGGGCCCTTTATATCACCTGTCAGACAAGCAACCGACTGATTTAAGGTTTCCAATACTTGATTTATCTTGGTAAAATATAAATTCTAGGAAACTCCTAGCTTTAAAAAGATGACGAGTGAAGTCAATGGTTGGTATCCTGATTGCAAATAATCCAGATTGCAAACAGGGCAATATTCTTTCAAATTGCGAACACACCCAAAAATGTTAAGATCACCTAAATATACAATACCCAGATTGCGAACAAGTAAAGGAGCAGCTCACGTAATTCCTACGTGAGGGTGGTAACACGGGTAGAAGGGGTTACTGGCACCACCCACCGGCCACCGGGTCTTTCCTCCTGACCAAGCTTACCCTAGCCTAACCTAACCTAACCTAGCCTAGCATAACCTAACCTAGCTTAGACTACCCTAATCTATAAATAATCGTGTATGTAATTTAGGTAAATTAAGACTGACGAGGCTGAAAGAAAGTACGAATGATATGATCCCCTAGTATCAAATTAGTGGCAGTATGGTATAGCAACATGGCATATCTGCAATCTGAACTCCTCCCCATATATCAACAATCTAATGTTTGGAATAAGGAGGCCACCAAGTCAATGTCTTAATAAAATTATCAGCCTGAAGCTCAGGATACTGCATAGAAGGTTATTATTTGTAAGACTAGGTGTTGGGTGATAGATAGCACGCCAGCCACGGCAATGGGTGGAGGAGGTTGAGACGTGGGTCTTAAAGCAACGATGAGTCGTCTCTGAAATAAAATGGTTATAACATTAAACTTGAGCTGATTGTAGTCTTGACGTAGATTGAGGGATTTATTTTTCACCGTATCTTACTACCTGTTAAGGTTATACACATATTTGACAATTACTCTAATGGGGTAGGGATGATAAGTAAGGAAGAATTATATAGGTAACTTACCCACATTTGCGTGGAAGGAGAGTGGGAAACCATTCAGGAAAAACCACCCTCAGCATACCCGACCAGAATTTGAGTTGGTAGAGTTGCCAGGACTATCCACTCCAATCTACACCAATAGACGGGGGTGAGGGTAAGTTATGGTTTAGAGGATTTGAAGCCCCTCTGACAGGTAGATAGAGGGGGAAGTTATTTTTAAAAAAAACTCCAGCTAAGTACCCTCAGCTGGGATTTGAAACACAACCTTTTCATCCCCGACAAACAAAATATTTTAGACTTATGATTTTGCCTAAGCTTGTACGATTATTAGTAATAATTATAGTTAAAATATTAATAATAAAAATAATAAAAATTTTAACTATAATAATTATTATTACTATTATTATTATTATTATTATTATCATTATTATTATTATTATTATTATTATTATTATTATTATTATTATTATTATTATTATTATTATTATTATTATTATAAATATACCGTAAAGTATATAAATAACTCAAAAGATATTTCAGATCAATATTTTAGCTACATGTATCTCAGGTAATAGTTATTTCATTCCCTAAACTCCAGTTTTATTTTGTCTTTATTTTGCGAATTTTTCCCCCGCTGTCTAAGTTTGCAAGTGGGCGAGCTGAGGTAGCCAGCTAGCGAATACTGCCTGCGTGTCAGAGGATATCTATAGCCATGTCTGTCTGTCTGTCTGTCTGTCTATATGTCCGTCCGTCCGTCCGTCTGTTTCAGCCAGGGTGGCGAGGTGCGGACTGCGAGAGGAAGGCATGGGGGGTGAAAATCTATGCATATAGATTGCTTATTTTCCAGCCGGCAGCTCGGTCCGCCACCCCACTCTTCACCCCCTCCCAGGAAGCAAGGGAACTAGGGGGGTCCCCGAGCAACAAGGACATATTGCACTGCTGAGGTGGGGGTTCCAAAACAACAGGTGAATTTGCAGTAGCGTCGCTAGGAACAAGGGCACCAGGAAAGAGATGGGCTGGTGTGTGGGGGGAGGGGGGTTTGGGGGATAGAGGAGCTTTGAATAGCTTCACATAGACCGGGGTCGGCGAAACTTTTCCGACCAGTACGCCACTTAAGGACTAGTTGAATTTTGAACTAGTCTAGTGTACCACCTCTTATTTAGGTATTTAATGAGTATTTAAAAATCAAAACTTGTTGAATATTAGGAAATATAAATGAATTTCTCGAATAAAATTGTAAATATTTTAATAATATCTAAACCTTAAAGAAAGAAATTAATTAAATTGTCAAATTGGGTGTCTTAGACAATATTATTACAATAACTTAAAGAAAACACATTAAAAGTAACAACTTAAGTGAAAAAAATACCATAAAAATATATATGTGTTAAAATCCAAAACTTATATAATAGTTTCCATATTATATAGTTTGAAACATGTATTTCGCTATCCAAGATATTTATGATCGGTTCATAGCTTATTTTTTTCTATAATCTACAGCATACAAGATGCACTTAGGTAATATCCAAGACGATTTCTGACCGTCGATTTCGTGAAGTTCACTCTACCATGACCATGAATAACATGTTTATCTAAATATTGTTGACTTCAAAAATAAGCCTACACCACGTTGGAAAAATTTTTATATAATGTTTAATTTTATTCATTTCGGTGAGCCACCCAAATAATGTTCGCGTTCCACTGGGTGGCACGCATGCCATAGATTCGGCATCCCCGACATGGACTCTCGACGAAAATTTGTTTGGAAGTTCTCTCCTCTTAAATTTGAACCCTTCTGAATCAATGATCTGTTAAATTTTCTAAACAACTTAAAATATATTTCAGTTAAATGTTTTAATACTTTGTTATAAAATGCCTAAATTATAAATACAATGTCATAATTTATAATTTCAAAGTATATAATTACGTTAAGTGTTAAACATGTTTACTAAAATGGCTATTATACCTATTATGTAAATAATTATATAATAGTATAACTATGAAAAATAGTCAAAAGTTAATAATAACTGCATATAAAACTAAGAGTCCCCTTTTATTACTAAGGTATATTAAAACAAATGGTACAAATACAGTGCACTACCTTTTTATAGCTAATATATTGTCTCGTTATATAATACAGAGCTTTCATGGCTTATCATTAGGACTTTACAGGACTAAATACGTACGCTTTTGAATGTGTTTTGATTTATAAAAAGATGAATACTGCCAGTTAAACGGTTTGTGTGCTAGAGAAAACCATGTGCCAATAAAGAATAAAAAGCAAGAAGCACGATGCAATATTGCGAATTTTTTGAAGAACATAAAACATGTATGACTACAATAATCTGTATAATTGCATTCAATTGTCTCTTGATAAGCTGGTAGGATATATATTTTTAAACAATTCTAAATGGTTTCAGGATGTCCCAGATTTAAATACCTAGACGAGACATATTAAAAATTATATTCTATATAAAGGTGGAGTGGAAACAATTAGACGATCTATCCTGAGGAAAGTGATTGACAACAGGCTGAGGTTTGCATGATGTCCAGTGGAGCTCACCTTAGTGACATTAGCTTCAAAAAGTTAAAAAATTATAGTAGTATGTAGTTTACTTTTATTTAGCTAGTGAATATTTACTTTTCAATTAAAGTGTAAATTTTCTAGCTATTAATGATCTAGTTGTTTCGACCCCCCCCCCCCCCACCCATTTACTTTCTAGCATCTTTAAAAATGTCAGTTAAATAATTATCAGTTGAACTTTTTTTTCTAGAAAATAGGATTGTTGCATCCATTGCTGTTAAAGTATTCACAATTGAGGTTGTATTTGTGATTTATCACATTATAAGGCCACCTCTCTATTATGATATATACAACTATACCCAATATAAATAAAACAAGTTAAAATAATTTATGGCTTTCTGTAGTAGGCATATATGTTTCAAGTAGAAACCAAATATAGATTCCATTTTTATATTTTTGAGGACATTTGAATTAAACACTTTTCTTGTTCCATATCATTTTTCAATGGGTGAAGCATATTAGTCCTAATTATAATTATCTAAAAAAAAACAGGTATATACATGTGAATATTATATAAATTCATCTACAGTATATGTTGTTTGTTTTAATTTTTTTTAAATAAGATTTATGTTTGTGTTATTTTAATTTTAACATAAATGAAATAACATAAGAGAAAGAATAGCAGAAATAATATGAATATCTAGGCCAATACATAGTAAATAAGACGAAACCTCCACAAAATATTTATTAACTTGAGCCATACACTTTTTTTATATATTTTAATCAGATATGATCATCAGATATTAGTACATACTCGTATTAATTTTAAGTCTATAGACAACAGATTTAAGCTGCGTTATTTAGAACGATGAACGCTCATTGTTTATGATTATGCGTTCAATTTCAAAGGATATATTATGTTTATAGAAAATAGATTATAAATATAAGGTCTGCCTTTTCGCAATTTTTAAAACAAAAAGCTTATTATTTTTTTTGAAAAATAAATAAAATGTTGCTTGATTAGGTGCTTTTAGTTTAAATTTCTACACTGATCCCCATCACCAGGAATTCTGACTAAATGATCATGGTATTTAGCTGGCATGGCCACCCACGCTAGTTGTATAAGAGCTGATTGACCACTCAAACAACTTTACTGCATATATAACAATACAAAAAATATATAAACATGGTAAAAGATCTATTTGAATACAAATTACCCACTTTGATGGTTGCATGGTCTAAGTCACTACATTCACAATAAGCTAGGCCGCCAATGACGGGGAGATTGGGGTCAAATCCTGGTATGGTGTAGTGAGAGTAGTTTTCCCTTAATGGTTCTACCCTCTCCCTCCATGTAAATGCCGGCACACGTCCTCTAAATTCAACCTTTCTAATCCCGAACATATGAGTGTAATTATTACATAGCTGTATAATCCTAACGGTCAGCAAGACACGGTGCTAAAATAATTAACTATATATGCAAGCAAAACGTAATAGTATTTTCTTGGTTAGTAAAGCAGCTGTGCGTTAATACAAATGAACGAGGTTCGAATACCTCATGAAACACTTTAAAATAAAAATTCTGACTAAATTGTAACATATAAAATGAAGATGATATTTTAAAGTTTGTACCCATAATTCCCAAACTTTTGCATTTAATGTTGAGTGAAAACGAAAATTCAATCACATTGCTATAGTTTTATATGAATGTTTCAACGCTATATATATTCAGATTTTAATGAGTTACCTGTACGATTGATTGCTTGAATTGCTTGCATTTGTTTTTAAAATTACTCTTATATATATTTGACGAAAAAACGTGGTTAATGAGAATCCCCAGCCGTGTGACACAAACAACCTCTACTTCATACACTTCACTCCAACTAACAATAACTCATACTTTAATACACAAAATATGGCTTGCTACATAAATCTCAAATTCCAACTCACAATTAAAATAGCCCGTAAATGCAGTGGTAGTGGGATGGCTTAACGCAGAGATCAGCAGTTTTTTTAATTACATATAGAATTATTATTAAAGGTCCCGTGATAAACTATATTTTTTTCTGCACTCTACTTTTTCTAAAAAAACTGTTTATATATATCATTCTTTAACTTTTCTTAAATACTTGTAACCCCACCTTTTTCGAAATAGAAATATAGGACAAATCAAAATATAAAATATATATTTTGATGTTAAACTATTTGATTTAATTATAACACTACCGATTATAAACAATAAAGATAAATATGATCACACTCAAAATTTAATTGAAATCATTTGATATATTTGTGAGTTTAGAAAACTTAAAGCTAAGCTTTTAATGATGAGATGGTTTTTTTTACGTGATCAACTTAAAATTATAGCAAAATCTACCGGTCTATCGCGATCGACTAGTTGTAAAATCCTGGTATATGGCGTTAAAATCGCATTTGCACTTGAATTTTGTTCTATGGACCGCCTCTTACTACCCTCCCGGATTATCCGCATATTTATACTAAGGGATAAATAATGTGTAGTTTAAAAGGAAATGTACCAGAATTGACAGATTTAAAGAGTGGTAGACAATTTAAAAAAATTTACCTTTCATATGGACTCAAATTCTGAAATCTCGTCATTGGTGTGAACAAGACTATACGAGACTGATGTATTTTTCTGTTTGTTGATGTTTAATGGGATATCATGTCTCATACCCCTACCATATATAATAAGGGTTCTATTACCTTTTTTAATTGTTTTATCCCAATTGTCTCTTCCCACGATTGAGGTGTATTTTATTTGAGCTAACTTCCTTATCTTGTATAATCGCATAGTCGTTATTAGCATTAGTGTTTAGCGTAAAATTAATATAAGTCTAAATAACCTTTCCTCGTTGTAAGGTAGATCCACGACAAGTATAGCGTACCATGTTTGATAACTTATGTTGCGGTTACCGAGTGTTACTTAATATTTACACGTGGTTTCAAACTGCTTGCTATTAAACTACTAGATATCTAGTCTCGATGACTTCTAGGCTGAATGACTTCTTATGTAGTATTTAACATTAGTCATAGGTTAATTTAGTTTTTAGGACATGTAATTAAATAAATGGTACGGCGCACCGCACAGACTTTCTCTCTCTTTCTATAAACTCATAAGATTTCTGAACGGAATAATGTACATTGTATCATCACCACTCACATAAGAACACGCATAAAATAATATACACTGATATATAATCAATGAGAAAAGAGGCGCATCTTTGTCCACCTAAGAACATTTAAAACAGTTAAATGTCTTACACAAGGGTCAACACTTCGTATTAAAATTTCGATTTCTAGTTAAAGTTTTAACATTTTATAAGGTGTTGCAGATCTTAAAGTCATCGCATTGATATTTAATTATTCATTTATACATTTTGACCAATAAAAAATGTAAATATTGACTATTGAGTCTAAAATGGAGATAAATCATTGCTATGCAAACATTTCTCCTAAGAGCTTTAAGGAAAAATAACATTCAGTTTTAGATACTTATATTTAATTACTCTATGGCATTGGAGAATTATTGCATTGAGACTTAAGTAGTATATGTTTACAACTAAAGATCACAAAATTGTATTAATATATTTGCAAATATCTCAGAAACTGTTGCTTTTATAAAAATATATGTCAAATAAAAGTTTTTTATTTCTAATAGTCCTACAATTTTGCAATGATAAGTTGTTTAGTTTCTCAAATAGTTGTGGAGATACGGAAATTAACGCTTCTGTAAAGTACCCTAAAAATCATTTTCGTAGGAAAATGAAAATAGCCAGTTTATTTATAATCTTAATCAAAGCCTTGATACAAATTTTAATCAAAATCGTTTGAGCAGATTTTGAGAAAACCAAATTTTTCTCTTTTAGCCCTTCAGTAAACTACCCTTAGTTTTAAGTTTTTATAGACACACAGACAGACGGCATTGCAAAGACTATTTTTAAGGATTGTGGGGGTCATGAGACGTCGACATCCATCAACATTTCAGGTAAGTTTTTTTTTACGGTCGCAATACTTAAACTTAAAAGTTAAAAAATTCATCTAATTGCGTATAGATTGAAAGTTATTGATTTTATAAAAATATGTTTCGGATAAAATATCTGTATTATTAATATATATACATATTTGTAATGCTAAGTAATTTCATATCTCAAATAGTTTCGGAGCTATTATAAAAAATGTTAATTAACGCATCAGACCGGAGCCCTTAAAGCCATTTTGCCGAAATATTGAGGGTAGCCATTTTGTTTGGAATATTTATTAATGTTTATAAATGAAATTTAATCAAAATCGTTAGAGCCGATTTTGAGAAAATCTACTTTTTCTCTTTTTGCCCTTAAGTAAACTACCCTTAATTTTAAGTTTTAATAGACACACAGACAGACGGCATTGCAAAGACTATTTTTTAGGGTTCGGGGGTTCATGAGACGTCGAAATCCATCGACATTTCAGGTTAGTTTTTCTTACGATCGCAATACTTAAACTTTAATGTCCAAAAAGTTAAAAATATATATATAATTGCGTATAGATTGAAAATTATTGATTTTATAAAAATATGCTTCGGATAAAATATTTGGAATATAAATATATATACATATTTGTAATGCTAAGTAATTTCATATCTCAAATAGTTTCGGAGCTATTATAAAAAATGTTAATTTACGCATTTGACCGGAGCCCTTAAAGCCATTTTGCCGAAATATTGAGAGTAGCCATTTTATTTGTAATATTTATTAATGTTCATAAATGAAATTTAATCAAAATCGTTAGAGCCGATTTTGAGAAAATCGACTTTTTCTCTTTTTTGCCTTCAGTAAACTACCCTTAATTTTAGGGTAGATATCCAATTCCAAAAACCCCTCGGGGCAACCCTATGAAAACCCTAGATATCAAGTTTCAGCTCAATCGGTAAAATAGTTTAGGCTCTAGTTGGAGGTACAGACAGACAGACAGACAGACAGACGGAAATTCAAAAACCACTTTTTCTGTTTCAGGGAGTCATGAAACGTCAAGATTCATCAAAATCTCGATTTCGATTTTTTTGACGATCACCATACTTTCTCTTCCTGTAAGATAGAGAGAAAGTAAAAACACAGCCATTCATTAAATAACTCTGTATTGACCTCAAATCCTTATGTTTAGTTTACTCATCTCTATACGTCTAGAATTATTCAACAAATAGAAAAGTGAATTTTTCGGTTTTAGGGCTTAAAAATTCAAGCTTCGATTCTTAAAAAGTCTTGAACATGATAAACATTAATGAGACCTTAAGATTGAAGGCAATATGTAAGAATAAGAGTGAATGTTGTTTGGAAACTAGTGTAGTGCTAGTGTAATTTTAATGACAAAATTTGCTTGTTAATAAAAATCATTCGACCAAGAAGTTATGTCAAAACTTTAATGGAGCTTTAGTAGAAAGTTAGAGCTTGACAGTAAAACCATATTAATATTAAACTAAAACTAAATAAATCATAAAAAAATCATCCATCTGCATTGGCTTGGACGCATTATTTATTTGTATTTATTAGAGTTATCAAAGTGCAATTTCTGGGATGGGTGCTTCAAATTGAAAAATAAAGTATACCTGATAGCAGTTATCAAAGTTGGTTCACTAATCTTTATCAGTTAATTTTCAAAAAATCGTCAATTAAAGCCTTAGCCAAGGCTAGACTTAGAGCATTTAACTGCAACTTTATTTCAGTTATAAGTTTAGCTTGGATACGATAACACTTTTAATACAGTAATCATTCAGAGCTGCTTGTGACGGTTTTCTAAATGTTCATCTTACACAGCGTTACAGTTCAAGTAGCTTGTTACATTTTTATTCATACACCTATTTACTTTTTAAAAATGAATAAACTATTTAGAAAAATATAGCGTTTCAGATTTAACTATATTTCTAAGTTTCCAATCAAACTATCATGTTTTATGGAAAAATTTAATACATACAGCAATATAAATGTGCATACAATGATCACAATTTATTTGCTTAATTTTTGTGTAGCCTATAAATGTAGTTCTATTGTATTTTAGTTGAGTAGTAATTTTATTTTTATAAGTCAAAGTACTGAGATTAGAAAAATATGACCTGTGATAAAAATATTACGTTTGATAGAAAAACGATGTACTGTACCAATAATATAAAAATGTACTATTAGCATAAATTATTTGCTTTTTTTTTCATTTTGAAGTTCAATGTAAAACTAGGACCCTATACTTGACCCTGATATTTTATTCCGCAGTAAGGGTAGGGGATTACAGAGCATGGATTAGTTTATCTATAATTCGTGTTCACCATATAAACCATCTTACAAACTAGCTTATATCTTGAACAGACACTATACTCAATCTCCCAATCGTTAATTCATCACTGTGAAATGAACCGATGACAAATATTTTTGGCCATGACTGTAATTAAACCTGGGACCCTTATCTCAGTATAAAGGCGCATTACTGACTCAGCTGAGATGTCTGATGAGACGCATTATTGACCTCTAATAATGTAATAGCAGGTAAGATTGAATTATTTTTTAGCACCGCGCCTTACTACTCATTCGGGTTATACGCATATGTACTTATTATTATTATTATTATTATTATTATTATTATTATTATTATTATTTAGCACCGCGTCTTACTACCCGTTTGGGTTATACGCCTAAGTACTAATTACGCTAATGGATTAGGAATTGGGAAGGTTGAATTAGAGGAAGTGAACCCGCATTTGCGTGGAGTGAGAGTGGAAAACCATTTAGGAAAAACCACCCCCAGTTCACCCGACCGAGATTCGAACCTCGATCTCCCCGTCCTCGGCAGTCTGGCTGAACACGACTAGCGCGTTAGCCAACTAAGCCACCGAGGCGGGTCATATGTACTAATTACGCTAATGGTTTTAGGAATTAGGAAGGTTATATTTAGAGTAAGTTTACCGGATTTTCCGAAGATTGATTTTGCATTATAGTATTTTTGTAAATTCTATTATATCTTATTGCTATTATTATTACTGTCGAGATCGGGGTTTAAATCCTTGCCAGACTCCCAAGAGTGTTTTAATTTTCCCCTAATATATTCTCCATGACCCTTTTAATAAGATTTAATCGTTAATAGCCCTGATGTTTGCAATGACGCTTAGTTAAATCTTAAAGAAAGTTTATTTGAATATGAGTTGGTTAATTTCAAGTATATTCAACCTTCCGACATAATTTAACTTAATGTTTCGGAAAATAACGAAAAAAGGGAACTGTGAAAACAATATGGTTTAATGAGAGCTTACGTAATCTTTATCAAAGTAATCACTATTATATTATTTGGTATGAAATTTTAAAATAAAGTCTAAAAACAATCATAATCATATAACTCTAAAATAAGTTTAATAAATATAATATTTAGATTATGAGCTTATAAAATATTTCTGACCAAACGATATCATTCCCCCTGCTTTCATTTAGGGAAACACTTATTAATTTTTTATCAAATATATTATTTAAAATAAAATATGTGCTAACATTGTCGCCAAAGTTCGTAACACGCCTTTGCCCTTCACATAATTAATATCTTCACTAATCTAAATAAACATAAACAAAATAGATTATTTATACCAGTACAAGAAAACAGTGTTTAAGAGCGTGTATCACATGCCCATCAACTCTGTGCTACAGTTGACTTGAAATCGTAAATTTACACTAACACTATTGCACTTGGGTAGTTTCTTATTAAACATTAATGGGGATAAAGAGTTAATAGAAGTTCCTAATACTGAACATTGTTGAAATATTAAATGTTATTTGGATAAAAACTGCATTTAAAAGGCCATTTTTGATCATTTTAGTATGATTTCACAGATAAGCACTGTGCACAAATCTTTTTCTTTCTTAATAGGGACATACTGTAGTTATTAACAATAAACTTTGTCGCTTTGTCCCCCATAGTCACCGCGGAAAATTTCTAATAATAATTCGAGTACGAGTGCACTGCAAACATTTCTGGTATATCTTGGTATTTTCTTTTCCCTTTCACTCGCATACCTTGCGAGCTGAGTTGGGCTTGCTACGATGTACGCCCTTATTTGACTATTGGAATTTTTTTTCAGGCAACAGACAGATATGGCTTTTTACTTTCTCTCTTACAGGTAGAGAAAGTATGGTGATCGTCAAAAAAATCGAACTCGAGATTTTGATGAATTTTGACGTTTCATGACTTCCTGAATCCGAAAAAGTGGTTTTTGAATTTCCGTCTGTCTGTCTGTCTGTCTGTCTGTCTGTACCTCCAACTAGAGCCTAAACTATTTTACCGATTGAGCTGAAACTTGATATCTTGGGTTTTCATAGGGTTGCCCCGAGGGGTTTCTGGAATTGGACCTCTACCCCTAAAATTAAGGGTAGTTTACTGAAGGGAAAAAAGAGAAAAAGTCGATTTTCTCAAAATCAGCTCAAACGATTATGATTAAATTTCAATTATGAACATTAATAAATAATCCAAACAAAATGGCTACTCTCAATATTTCGGCAAAATGGCTTTAAGGGCTCCGGTCTGATGCGTAAATTAACATTTTTTATAATAGCTCCGAAACTATTTGAGATATGAAATTACTTAGCATTACAAATATGTATATATATTTATAATACAAATATTTTATTCAAAACATATTTTTATAAAATCAATAATTTTCAATATATACGCAATTACATATATAATTTTAGCTTTTTGGACATTAAAGCTTAAGTATTGCGATTGTAAAAAAAACTAACCTGAAATGTTGATGGATTTCGTCGTCTCATGACCCCCCGAACCCTAAAAAATAGTCTTTGCAATGCCGTCTGTCTGTGTGTCTATTAAAACTTAAAATTAAGGGTAGTTTACTGAAGGGAAAAAAGAGAAAAAGTCGATTTTCTCAAAATCGGCTCTAACGATTTTGATTAAATTTCATTTCTAAACATTAATAAATATTCCAAACAAAATGGCTACCCTCGATATTTCGGCAAAATGGCTTTAAGGGCTCCGGTCTGAAGCGTCAATTAACATTTTTTTAAATAGCTCCGAAACTATTTGAGATATGAAATTACTTAGCATTACAAATATGTATATATATTTATAATACAAATATTTTATTCGAAACATATTTTTATAAAATCAATAATTTTTAATCTATACGCAATTATATATATATTTTTAGCTTTTTGGACATTAAAGCTTAAGTATTGCGATCGTAAGAAAAACTAACCTGAAATGTTGATGGATTTCGACGTCTCATGACCCCCCGAACCCTAAAAAATAGTCTTTGCAATGCCGTCTGTCTGTGTGTCTATAAAAACTTAAAATTAAGGGTAGTTTACTGAAGGGCGAAAAGAGAAAAATTTGGTTTTCTCAAAATTTGCTCAAACGATTTTGATTAAAATTCGTATCTAGTCGTTGATTAAGATTATAAATAAACTGGCTATTTTCATTTTCCTACGAAAATGATTTTTAGGGTACATTACAGAAGCGTTAATTTCCGTATCTCCACAACTATTTAAGAAACTAAATATACTTATCATTGCAAAATTGTAGGACTATCAGAAATAAAAAACTTTTATTTGACATATATTTTTATAAAAGCAGCAGTTTCTGAGATATTTGCAAATATATTAATACAATTTTGTGAGCTTTAGTTGTAAACATATACTACTTCACTTCGGTCATAACATGGTCTGAGGTGCTACTCTTTCAATAGACTAGACTGCCAATGACGGTAAGATCCTGGTTCGATTCCGGCCAGGTGTACTGAGGCTAGTTTTTCCAATCTCTCTCACTCCACACAAATGTGGGTGCACTTCTTAAATATTCAACATTCCTTAACCCTAACCCATTAGAATAATTAGTACATAAGTGTATAACCCGAATGGTTAGTAAATTGCGGTCTTAAAAAAAAGTGTATTTCATAACACGAAGGGCAATATGACTGACTATCAGGGATGCTAAGTTTTTAACCAATTAGACTTCTCTTTATATAATGTTATTCAATTCCTTGGACACTTTATGAGACTTTTCAACATATTTTCTTTTCATACTTAAGCTATAAAATAACTTTCACAAAACCCTCAAAATTAAACAGGTGATACATAAAACTATTAATGTATTTCATTTTCTAGAAGTAGTTGGGTGGACCAGATAGTACAGCGCTCTGATTGGTCGGTTTTGGTCACGTGACCACGCCCCCTCGCTCTGATTGGCTGTTGGCTTTTCCCCTCCCCTCTGCTCCCCCCGGTAACGGGTTTTCCCGATGACGTCATCGCTCTGTCGCAACCCGGCGCCAATTTGGTGGCTTGACAAGACAGGAATAGATCGTGACGACCTTGAATGATGTCGCAACCTCTCCCCCCACCCTACAGTGGTAATGGGTTTTCCCTATGTCGCAACCCGGCGCCAGTTTGGTGGCTCGACCAGGGAAGTCGAGACAGGAATAGATCGTGACATTGAAACCGTGAGTTAGGTCATTGACCCTGGCAGCTCTCCCCCTGGCAATGGGTTATTCCGATGACGTCATCGCTCTGTCGCAACCCGGCGCCAACTTGGCGGGTTGGCAATACAAGTCGAGACAAGAATAGATCATGATGTTGCAATCCGCCCCTTTTATGTGGCAATGGGTTTCCCTGGTGACGTCATCGCAAACCTAGTGTCAGTTTGACGGGGTTCACAAGACAAGTCGAGACATGAATAACGGAAGCATTGGCACAACTCTTATAATACAAAATCGGGGGCCCTCTCTCTACAGATGGAAACGTCACAGGGATTTATAATTCTCACTTAGAGGCCGCTACCACTCACAAAAGACTACTAAAATTGGCTGTTTGGTACCTACCGTTGACATGTGGGGATGTATTAGGTTGGCGGCTTGACAACTAGAGACCCATGTATGCTTACATTACGTGTAAGGGACAGACAGGTTTTGCGTGAATAAAACACGATATTACAAAACATACATTTATTATACATTAAAGGTTTTACAAAACATACATTAAAGGTTTTACATACATATTATACACTTTTACAGGAATGACGCATATATTCATTCATACGTTTTTCTACAGTGTCTTTTAGATGCGTTAGTAAAATTGTTTTTAGTTCACAATCCAGCATGTAATAGTCCAAACCGACGACTTGGCGTGTATAGTAGGTAGCACTGATAAGATCCAGGTTTCTGATGTGCGTTTCCACCGTAGGCTGTTCGAGATCGATGACATCCACTGATTCTGTAAGCGTGTCGCATACATCTACGACGAGCGTGTCGATCAAATCGTTGCAATAGCGTGCGACGGGTGTCGACCACATATCCCGGCGGTCGACGGCAACGTCGATGAGGTCCCACACCTCGCAAAGACGTGCCCAGCTAGGTGCTAGATAGGCGACCCGTTTGAGTCCTGCGTCTTGTTTCTCGCTGATGACGACCATACGGTCACCGCACATGCGTCGCAAAGAGATTTCATGATTAGTCAGACTAATCTTCTGAGGAGGTTGCGTGTTGCTGAAAAACTTTGATATGACCGACTTGTAGCTGCCCAGTTCTTGCCACTCTGTACGGTTAAACACCGCACAATTCCCTCCACATTTTTCTAGCTGGACATAGGGCGTAAAGTTGTTCTTGACGCTCATGCCGACGATGACTCTCTTGGCGTCGACTTCGTCCAGCGGAAACAGAGTGTTGAAAATACTGGTGATGGCGAGCGGCTTCACCGGCTTTGCTTTGCGGGCGCAAACGTCTTGACCTTCCATCGCTTCGACGACTGTCACGGTTATGGACGGCACGCCGCCGTGACGCCCCTTTTATAGGCGCACGCTGATTGTACGCAGCCTCTTGAGGGGCGGCAGGAGCCTAGCTTCTTGAAAAATGTGTTGTAATATCTCACCACCTTAGCGTCGTTGCCTGTATGATTGGTGGGTGAGAATAGGGCTAGGAAAGTTTTCATCGGAATGTTCTGGGCGCGATAGAGAAGGTACATGAGACAGTAATGCCCGCAAACGTCCGAGGCTATGCTTTGAAGTTGTAGCGTGCTATGAGACGTGCGGGAAGTGTTTTTTCGTATAAATGCCAGATGCGACTTTATACGTGGCGGAAATCCATAACTGTCAAAATATTCTCCCACGCCGTTCTTGTCGATAAAGATGGCGACCCAATGCGTCCCAGGCTTGGTATGTGGATCCGTGTTGATGACGAGAGCTGCAGGTCGCGCTATTCTTGCGGGTAGTTGATCAGCAGGGAAAACACCCGACCGTACAGAACGGAACCACGGGCTTGTTTTCAGCGCACGTCTTATGGTGTGCGTGTCCATCTTCAATCATCCAGTCTCGAAGTCCCCAAACGATGGAGGCCGAACAGAAACTCCAAACAGAACTATGTGCCATGCACATGGTGCGACCCAATTTAAGTGTTTTCAAAGACGAACAACCTCTGTCGTACAGATCTACGACGGGCGTAGGCGTGTATTTGACTAGAAACTTTTTCTTTTCTGCTCCCTTGACGTAGACGGTTTCTGCACGCGCTGTGGCGCGGGAGATGAGGGATTCGAGCAGGCTGTAATCCACATCACCGCTATCCCAGGGAATACCGTGCAGCTTGTTGACGATATAGTCGGCTTTCTTTTTGGCCGCCGGTGAAAGTTCCTCTATAGCGAAGGGGGGCTTTAACACCCAATGTTGAAGTAATGTTCCGCATACAGATAAAACACTCAATTCCTTGACGATAAACTGCTTGCTGTCGTCGATGAAGCTCTGGAAATCCACAATGACGTCCATGATTTAAATGACGTGTGTAAGGGGCGGGAAGCCGTTTATATTAACTCCCATAATCGGTCACAACGTTTCTGTCCTTGTCGATGGTGATGATGTTGGCAAACTCCCCGTACACGATACAGTTGACGGTTTCGGTGAGAGCTCTGGTGAAGCTCACTTCGATGCTCAGAGAGCCGTGCCTCGTCAAATTCCAATGTGATGTCATGTGGGCTGACAGATTAGGTGTGAGATCGAAAGCCATTAGATGATATCCCTTAGGGAAGGCTTCTCGTGTGATGTCGCTACCCTCGTTCATGAAATGGATACCCGTTCCAGAAAACAGTGTGTGGTAGGACATGACATAGTTGCCGTTTGAAAAATCGGGCTGTAACGGTTTCGACGGCACTTGTTCTCCGTCCACGTACAGCGAGAAATGGTTCATGCCGTAGGTTTGGAAGTTGAACGGGTTCTTGGTGGCGTCTCCGTTGAACGCTGCGTTTGATACAAAGCCCACGATGCATCGTTTGGGTAGTTGTCCGGTGAATACGTTGTCCAGCGATTTCCCTTGTACACCCGTAGGAATAGTGAGTGTTTTTACTTCCACGCGGGTGATGGGATACTTTGCGGGACTGACGTTTAATGCCTTGGCATGTGCCAACAGTATAGAAGGTGCTACTTTGACACGTCGCACTAGAAGGCCTGCTTCAGCGATGTGAACCTTATAGTGTGGGAGTTCAGGGACGGCCATAAGACTGAACCCGTCTCTGGACCGAACCAACTTGACTCTGAGTTCGGTGCCGTTCAAAAGGTATTTCTCTTGGTTAAATACATCACCGTGTAGATACCCCAAAAGATCCACCGTCTTACTTTTGGCTGTTAGACTGCGACGGGCCTCAAATCCTTTGTTGCCTGCGTTAGTCTCCTCAAAGGTTCCGGGGCTGTCTGCGAACCAGAGACCGCAAGTCAAATGTGTTCTTTTAGCTTCACCGTTGTAATTGAGCAGCGTTTCAATGTACGATCTATAAGCATACGTGTTGCTGGGCGGCGAGACTAGTTTTTGGTTTAAAAACACATCCACCTGTGTGAATAGCGAATGCAACCAGTTGTTGACGGGAGCGATTTGATCCACCTCTGTGAAAGAGCCACCGTCGGGTTTCACGATGGCCGCCCTGAGATAGAGCATAGTCTGTGAAAGATCGATATAGAACTCGCCTTGACCGGTAACGGTAAATTCTATGGGTGAATCATCGGTGAGTGAAGAGACAGGTTTGTACTGGATCCATTGTCCACTTTCGAGACTGGTTTGCGTGGGTGGGACTGAAAATAGATCGAGTTCACTGCTGGCACACTCGCAGGACTGGGGGTGTAGAAACGACATTTCAACTGAAAATATCTACAGCTTCTTTCTTGACCTTTTTACGTCGGGTAACGGCTGAAGACTGACGCCGGTGCTTCTTACGACGCCCTTTATAGCCTGAGCCGGTCATCAGTGTGCCGATCTTCTGCTCCGCCTTGCGTTTCAGGTTTGTTCCAGCCTCGCCGACACGCTGCCGTAGAGCCTCTTTGAAAGGACGACGCTGATTGGCGACGTCGGAGAGCACGTCGATACCCGTATGAAGGGCTTGTTTTCCTATGGCTTTAGCGCCGCTTCTCAGCAAAGGTACGACGCTCTTGAATAGGCCGCTGAAAAAACTTCCTATTCCATGTCCACGTTGATAGGGAACACCGTGGTAGATCGAAGATATTCCCGTTCCAGCCTGGTTTACGTAGTATCTTTGGTAAGGACAGTTCATGTTGAGCGGCGTCGAAAATGAAGTTTCACGCACACTTTTCCAAACTCGAATGGTACAGGTTCACCAGTGTCGGACCTTATATTGATTTCCAGGCTTTCAATTTCTCTTCTAAGTACAGGCACGTAGTGCATCGGATCGTAGCTAACTGTTTTATGTATGCCGTAGAGATAGTTTGCGTTGTTGATACCGACGATACGTAAAAGCGGTGCCACAATGTCACCCACGGGCTGAGGATCGATGATATCCGTGTAGACGTACATTTGCGAGGGCAAGCCTAGTAGAATGTTGGCGGCGTACGGTGACTTTGGGACTTTGATCAGATTAGTATTAGGATCGAAACCGAGCTGTAGACTTAGTTGATTAGATAGCTCCAGCAGCTGTACATTTGGCGAAGAAGAAACAACGTCCACTTTTTTGTTGGTGCTTGTGTACTTGAATACAACTCCAGAATCCCGTTTAAACGCCTCTATTTCGTTTAGGGCTTTGACCAATTCTTGGATAGTGCTATAGTTTCCAGGCGGGATGTGATCCTTGAATATTTGTTCCACACCGTTAGCGTCAACCCAGTTGTACCATACAATGTTTCTGCCCTCGGGTACGGTGGTGAAAGAACACGGATATTGGAATTCGGCGAGAGCTACTTCCCACTGGCCGTCGAGTGTAAGACGGTAGGGTAGTTGCGTGGTGAAATTCGTGAGGGTATTTTTCGGGAAATATCCCATAGAGCTATCGCTCGGCAAGGTGAGGTAAAACTGGTCCTTCATGGTAGGGCGCTGACGTAACAGGCAGGAATCCAAGAATTAAACTTGGCGGGGTAACCTTTCCACTGCACGTACACTTTCTTTCTGGCGCCTTTACCCTTGACGCGTAGTATTTTATCAACTTTAAAAGTTTCGGGAAGACGTACGCGTTGCAATTCGGGTTCGTAAAACGTTCCCTCCACCTCCTCGCCGTCAAGATCGGTCACTCTGTAGACGACTGGTTGCCTCAACACGACGCTGCTGACTTTGAAAATTTCTTCGCTCCAATTGCTTTCGTAGCCCTTTTCAAACAGCATTTTGGATTTGCTAATACGCACCGTGTCACCGACTTTGAGTTTTGGTTTACTATTCGAGCTTGGGCCCCGTTTGCCGTACAGATTATCTCTGACTTGAAGCACGTTGGTTTCTGAAACGTCGGCAGGCACCATCTTGATACTGGAATGTTTTGCGCCGTTGTAAGCGTCGACTAGATCTTGGAGGACGTCCACGTAGCGATACGTGTTTATTTCGGGTAAAGTAGCGCCACATGCGTCCTTTCAGAGTTCTATTGAATCGTTCCACGATGCTTGCCTTCACGTCTGGATTATGAGTGGTGTAGTAATGCACGCCTTCTTGCTTGAGAAATTTCCGGACTAGACGTGCCGTGAACTCTGTCCCCTTGTCCGTCTGTAAACTTAGAGGTTTACGCCCGCTTTGCTTGAAAATGTCCCGAAAGGCGTCTCTCACGACGCTCCCCGTCTTGGATGGAAGCGTCCTCGCCCAGGCCATCTTGCTAAACACGTCGATGACGGTGAGCAAGTACACCGCACCGTCGTTGTATTTTCCGAGACTTCGCATATCGTTGAGATCGGCTTGCCAGAGATCGTCAATGTTTGACACCACGTACTTGTTGCGTGGAAACTTTTTTATCACCGGCTTGTGGAGGGTATAAGCGTCCTGCGCACGAAGCCATTTTCGTACTTTGTAGGGATCTTTCTTGGACGCCTTTATGAGCGACGCCGCCCCTGCAAACCCAGCAGGATGAGAAGGGTCGTAGTAGATGTCGGCTAAACGGGGCATTAAGCTCTGAACGGCAGCCACCTGTTTTCGTCCACCCTTTTCAGTTTCTTCTTCTTAGGGCGTTGCGACGGTGTAAGTGGTTGAGGTACGGGCGTCGGATCTCTAATGGGCGCCAAACGTTTCGGATTTACAATAAATTCTTTCGGGATGTTTATTTTTTGAAGTGCCGTGAGAAACTCTCGCCACCCCGTCGGCTCGCTGTGTCTTCTTGCTCTGACCAGATCGTTGACTAAATCCACAATGTTAGATCCACGGAGAGGTATATCGTGAATACTCACTTCCCCGTCTTCGTCCCAAGAGATACCGCCCCTGGAATTAATATGTTCTAGTAAAAGCTCGGCTTTTTTACGTGCCTGTACTGGTACAGTATTGAGTACAGCCGTGATGGGAAGTACGGGGGCGGTCGCGGTGATATTTTCAGGCGGTGGAGGTTGTTGACTAAAGTGTAGATAGCGCTGCAGCACTTGTTGGTATAAAGTCCATTTAGACTTGTCGTCAAGTTTTGAAGCGAGGATTTTTTCCATTTCCTTGTCCAGCTCGGAGACCACTAGATTTGTGGCCGATGCCGCTTGTTGGTGGTGTTGCTCGTAACGGTGTAATGTTTCCGGGGCACCAATATCATTTTTTTCGTGTGTTCCATTATCTACTTGTTGAATAAGGAACCGAGGACACCGCTGATTAATGGGGCTAAAAGTAAGGGCAGGAACGCTCCTCCTTTTTGAACGAGCAGTCGTCTCTTCTTCTTCCAGCACTCTCCTCGTTTGACCAGCTTGCGCAACACCTGCTTGTGAGCACGTAACTTTGTCTTCTGCGCATTTTTCAACGGCACCCGCCCTTTTAAAGTGTTGTAGGCACACTCGCAAACAGAGTCAATCAGTTTCTTGTCGGCCGTTTTCAACAAGGCTACACGTTGCTGTGGGTTCATGCGATGCATCGCACGCAGCAGCGGGGCTTGCTTCAGCACTTTGGGACTCATGGTTATGAAATGATATGTAATTGGGACGTGTCGGTGTTTTTATAGCTTTTGCGTGGTAGGTACACGCAGCACCCTACATTTGTGCGGGTTCTATATCTAAACCATTCGGGTGTACCTTGTTTAAAATCTAACAATAGATACCCGTGAGGAGTACTTGTAGCGTCAGCGTAAGCCTCCTGTAAAATACGGGGGTTTTCAGGGCACACTTGACGTGCAAAGTGTTGAATCTGAGCTTTATCCCTGGGATTTTTAAAAAGCACAATATAATGCGCGTTTAAGGAAATGTCTCTTTGGCCCTTGCCCTGGTGGAATATATTTTGCGTAAGGTACATGACGCTAATATTTTGATGGTGGCATCCTTTGGTGAAAAGATCGACGACCACCTCGTTGGCTTCACGCATCAGATCGTCCAGGATAATCAGGTGTGGAGGAGAGTCATCACAGGTGTCATCCATTTCCGGTAAACCCTTACAGAATATGACTGACCCGTCTTGTTCGAATCCCGGTTGCCATAAAGCATAATACCAGGTGATTTTATCAAATTTAACGTCACACATTGTGTCCAAGTGACGGATAAAGTCGGCTACAAAATGGGACTTTCCACAGCCTGAAGGGCCGCTGATGATGGCCGAAAATGGATGTTTCAACTTGTCCATAATGTTTAAGACTGAGCTTATAAGCTAAATGAACTTGTATTTATAGGATAGATGGGTGGGGGTGTAGACGTTAAAACACAAACATAACAGTAACACAAATCATTGTTTTTACAAATTTTATTTCACACAATTATTTACACAGATCAAAGTTTTTACAAATATATCTCACACCATGAAAAATATTTATTTACACAAATCATAGTTTTTACAAATATATCTCACACCATGAAGTATACTTTGAAAAATATTTATTTACACAAATCAAAGTTTTTACAAATATATCTCACAACATGAAAAATATTTATTTACACAAATCAAAGTTTTTACAAATATATCTCACACTATGAAAAGTATACTTGGAATATTTACACAAATCAAAGTTTTTACAAATATATCTCATACTACAAAAAAGTATACTTGGAATATTTAATTACAAATATATCTCATACCATGAAACGTATACTTGGGATATTTATTTACACAAATCAAAGTGTTTTTTTTACAAGTATACCTCATACGATGAAAAGTATACGTGGAATATTTATTTACAAAAAAATATATATATATATATATTATGGAAACAATAATCAATTTCTTGAGCTCGTAGCGGGAATAGTGGCCTCGGTACTAATTTTATAAAGTCCAGTTTAAAAAGTATTTTAACAGATGGTTTCAAATTTGATTAGAATTTAAAATATATATACAAACAAATTTGACTAGAATTAAAATATATACAAACAACTAATTTTATTTGACTAGATATAACCAGGTAGGTGGAGATTTATACTGGCGGATAAAAAAAAATATAAAAAAAGTATCCCGGCTGCATAAAATAAATAAAAAAAAAATATGCTTGTTTTCATGCAGAAAAAAATATGAAAAAAAAAATTTCAAATCTTTGAAAAATGGTATGTCAGTGGAACTGTCTAGAGTGAAAGACTAAAAAAGATGATTATTCAGCCCGTCTAAATGATCACCTTTTAGTTGTGGCGAACGCGTTTACAAGGACTCTGATACCCAAACGGCAACGTATTATAATCATCGGTTATCCGCCGTTTGGTGTACACAGGCCGGTAGACTTTATTCTGCGAAACGGTACATACAGTCGCAAGACCTTTTCTTACAATTTTGTGCGGTATCTGTATGTATCTTTCCGCGGCCTGTTCGGTGACCATCGCTTTCAAAACGTCAAAATTAACGTCGTTCCGGTTGCCATAGTTTATGGTGATACCGCGAACCTTGCATACCGTTTTTGTTTTGGCAGGGTCGCCACCAACGCAAACTCGGTACGCGTAATTCTTGGGACCACCAGATACAAAGGCGCTAATGTAGCTTCCCGGACCGTAATCTTGAAGTTCGTCAGTGAGGTCACCTAAAAAGTCTCCGGTCGGTGGACTCCAATCGCCGGGGCGTTCCGTGAATAGAACGCTATCTGTATCATGATACAAAACGCGGTCCCCCAATTTTTCAAGGATGCTGTATAAGTGCAACCTAGCCATAGCAGTCGTGTAGCACGCCACCGCCACACTCGTGTTAGGGTTAGGGCGCAACGCGTCACGCGCATCCTTGTAATTGAGGAACATAACCTCATCATTTACATCAATGACGCTGTCCACGGTGATGTACGGATCCGTTAGGTACTTGTGAATGCCCTGATAGTCGTTGACAACGGCTACGTGTGGTAAATCGGGTCTTTGCCCAAACTTTCCCCATAGCGAATTTAAAAAGAGTTTAGCCAGAGTGCGGAGACCAGGGTTTTTACAAACAGAGCCGAAATCGAGTTTTACCCCCTCCCTTTCCTCATAATTTTGAATGTAAGCTAACTTCTCATCTTGTGAGGTACACCACTCTGGCCATCCGCTGGCTTCTTGTTTGATTTTCAAAAAAGTATCAATGTAGCCGTGAAACAATCCGCCAGAACGTGTCTGACGGTCGTAAACAGATACATTGTACTCCCACACTTCGTGTACGGCTTCAACGGTGTAGCCTTTCTCAACGGCTTTCCGGATCTCGTCAATCACCCAGACACCTGTCAACCAGCGATCTTTTTTGTCGTTGTGCTGACACGCGCCTTGGTTTTTCTCCTCCCCGCATTTCCTGCACAAGATGAACATTAACTTGTCGTGCATCCGTGTAGGTAATACGGGCATGAATAAATCCCGCGGAGGCGTCACTGTAACTTTGGCTATGCCTTCTACTTTATCTATAGCGGGGCAATTTGGTTCCAAGTGAATTTTGGGGTGGCCGATGGGGTATTTTTTGTACTTGCAAACGTACGGATACAACGAACACACATCCAAGTACTTGATCTTCTCTCCACAAGAAAGGTCTGCTTCATGGAAGAGTTTGATACAATTTGTACGCCCGCCAAAGAATGCGTCCCTGGGACTGAGGGGCTCCTTGCTGTACACCTCGTGCCTGAGTACAAATTGTTTCAAGTCCTTGTCTGTGCGTTTCATCGCATTAAACGTACACTCCCACATCTCTACGACCGTGTAGCCGGCATTCTTAAACTTTTCAACACAAGCCATGGTCGCTTCATAGCGCGTCTCCATGGTCTCGTGGGGACTGTTTTTGATAGGGGTGGTCCTGCCCGGATAACAGAGAGGGCACCCGTGCCAATAACAGCCCCAAAACTGAAAGACGGTGGTGGTATCTTCAGCTTTAACAACGCCGTCTACACGTCGCCCTAACACATATTCCTCACGACCGTTGCCCGCATGAAGAATAGAGACACCACGTTGATGGGCCTCCCAGCAGAGCCATTGTACAGCTATGTGCGACTGTTGGTCTGCGCACCGGTAGCCACCGTTAGGGATAATACCGATAGTATTCTCCTTAAGATGACTACGGCGGTAAACCAACATGGCCGCTCCGGCGATAGTACACGCCTCTCTGAAAGGATCCACCTTTGCTTTTTCAATAAGCATATCTCTAAACTTTAGGCAGGCCTTCCGTAGGATCTCTACATCTTTCACGCAATACAGTTCCAACTCGCGGTTAAAATCAAAGACATAATTTTCTTTGACCAACGCGTCATACCACTTCTCAAAGTGCTCCTTTCCCTCAACTGACATCTCCCCGACGCCGTAATCCTCCTTTGGCGGCAAGGGACCCCTATACCCCGCGTTTTCTTTTTTATTGAAAAAATGGGGGAAATGTCCCTTGGCCAAAGACTCGTCCAGGCCGAATGTCTTGGGCATCTTGGACAACGACATGGGGAGAAAGTTCAGCGAGTCAATAAAGTGGAGCGGGCCGTAACGCATGGACATGATTTTCCCACCGTTCATTATAAGGTCTGGAGTCCATTTTTTTACCTCCATCATATATTTTAAAATAAAATTCCCATCATACCCTTTTGAATTTTGAGCAAGGAGGGTGATATCCTTAAATTTTGAAGCTTTAATTTGTTCTATAAATCCGAAAAATTGGGCCATTGTGGTATCACCCCCGAATATGCGAGTCCTATCGCCCCCGCAATCGGCGCAATGATTGTCATTTGCATCTATATGAAGGCAGGCCTTGCAACATGTCTGCACGACACATAGGTTAGGTTCGTGCAAGTACGTGTTGACCGCACCTTTAAGAAGAGTTTCTTGTCTGCATTCAAAATCATAGAATACAAACATGAAATTACTCTTTTCCAGTAACGGCTTGGACGGGGCTTGCTTCATATAACAGAAATGCCCAAAAGGACGATATGAATCACATACTCTACAAAAAGTCTCATAACACCTATGTGAATAATTTGATCTTTCCAAACTGAAAAATTGCCCACATACCTCGCAAACCTTTTTGACATCACAGATCGACCTGCGACCTCTGCAAAAACCGGGACGTTTATGGTTATCAAAACATGTCTGGTTTGTGAACCAACGCCCGCAATCTTTACAGACCACAGTTCGACCTCCACTGCAAACCGCTTTAGCGTAGCACTTTTTACACGAGGACTCGCACTTGTGCTTGTTCTTATCGTTGAACGGCACACGACACTCGCGGCAAAAGTACCCGCACTTAAATGCGGCTGTCAAGGATGTTATGACGTCAAAATGGTTTTGCTTATCGTCGTGAAAATACAAATCAAGGTTGCCCTTAAAGGAATGTTCGGTGGGAGCAGGCCCCTCATATAGGACTTGTCTCCCGCGACGTTCCCTGAACACTGTGATTTTGTATTCGGAGAGGTATGTTTGAAATTGTTTCAGCTCAGTTATTCCACCACCTTTCAAAAGATTCACACGGGCATTATGGCATAGTTCCTCTGCTTTGAGTTTTTGAATAGGACGACCAATTTTGATCTGTTTAGCGGTGTTCACGTCCATGCATTCTGGTTCTCTTTTATTATCACATATAGCTTTGGCGACAACTAATGCACGGGCAAGACAAAGTGTGTCGCCATTTTGAATCGTAATGATTCCTTTGCTATTACGGCTATATGTGCTAGCGGGAGAGATTTTATCACATTTATGATTACCCCTCCCACGAGGCTCCTTAAAATGGCTGAGTTTAACGTACAATGGTGCTGTACTCAAAAACAAGCTATTACTCTGCAACACGCGACTTACGTTATCGAGCACGGCTCGAGCGTCTAACTGATCTGCTCGTCTAAAAGAGACGTACACAGGGTTCAACGTCGAGTCCGTGCTGTTTAAAAGTAAGCCGACATGATCATCAGCGCTTACACCATGGTCCTGCAGCCGATTGAGCAAATTAGTAATTTGTTCTTCAAGCCAGCTTAATGCGTCACGATCGCTTGCTGGAGCACCAAGATGTACGGTAACTTCTCTACCAGTATAAAAGAAACGCCTCAATTGTTTTATTCTCTCTTCGACGATACGAAGAGGGAGGCCTTGGTTTAAAGCTCCACCTACCTGGTTTACCGGGCCACTAATTCCCGTCTGGGGTGCTGATGATGGCCCCGCCACCACCATATCCATGCCTTGCAGAGGGGCTGTGAATCCCGTTTGCTTCACACCAACACCACCGGCTTGCGGGAAGAAACTTGGAGGCAACAAAGCTCCAGCTGGTTGATTGGGAGCTGTGGAGGTGGTGGTCGCAACTGAATCTTTCCCGTGGCTTGGAAGTGGGTGGAGGGAGCTGCCATCTTCTGTATTAGATGTTTGTGGGATTACGCCTCCACTGCCTGGAGGCTGCAAATCTCCTGCCTGACGAATGTGGGGTCTGGTGGTTAGGGTCCATACCACATCTTCCTCCTGGCTCGTACAGGCGTCTCCGGTATCCATTTGAGCTAAAACAAAAGAGCTTGAATTCAAACACAAGTCAAACTAAGTTCAAAGTAAGCAATTCAAACAATATTCTTCCAAGCAAAGTCAGTTTAAAAAATTCATTCTTCATACTTTTTAAATCAATCAACTTATCATATAAGGTAGCAAAAAAAATGACCATTTTATTTATAGTTTGTCCTTGGAGTGGACACTATGCATATACAATCCAGTTGCTCTAACTACCCAATTTAAATACACTTGTTTGGGACATTCCATTTATTTAAAGCTTGGTTCTATTTAAAAAGTGTTTTCACCTATTAGTGTTCTACTATAAATGGTTACCTAGCAATCTGCTCACTATATGCTCTTTCTACTTATAATATTAATAATATATTACACATTAATTTTTATATTATTTTAATGTAAAATAATAATCTCACCTATAGAGGCATCAATCGCATCCAGAGCAGAAAAAATGTCCATTATAGGATCGTGTGGCACTGTGGGTGGTAGTCGTGAAGGTGATACCGTCGCAGACACCTGATTTTGAGGAGACAACATATATTGGCCCCATGCATCTGAAACAAACATATCTTTGTATTAGAATTTTAACGTAAGTGATAGCCATTAATAATCATGCAGAAACTACCTATTAATCTGAATAGTAATTTTCACAATAATAGCTATCCTGCCGGGACTTGAACCCGGGACACCTAGATCAAGAGGTAGGCATTCTACCAACTGAGCCAAGGTGTCATACAATAATAATGCACAAGGAAATAACCTTAAATCAATATAATATTCAACGTTTATCATTTACTGATAGTCCCAATTTTATTCATAAATACCTCCCCAATTAAGCACATTATTCATATTTCAAAACAATTTTGCATGTTGCTCTTTTTTTTTGGTTTGGTTTTAAAAGTTAATTTCTTCTTCTTACAAATCTGGTCTTTCACTAGTCAGCAATTACCAACCGTTTGCGGTTAACTCCTCCATGGAAACACCGAGGGCCATCAGATCCTCGGATGTCTGTGGATCTCCCCACAGCTCATTCTCTAAAAAATACAACACAACAGCTAAGTTTGATATTCAGTATAACTTAAATTAAAAAATAGTTAACAGATTATCTACGTGATATAATAGTAAGGTAAAATAATCTCCAGAGTGTTATGTGAGTCTGAGACATTCAGCAGGGTTAGCTCCTCAAATAATTTTATAGTTTGTAATAAATGTATTCAATAAACTACTCTTAAATAAAAATTACATTATTTAATTTATTATAACCACTCTTGTTTATACGATTTTTAAATAATATTCAGCCAATAGTAAGCTACCAAAAATTAATTACCCTTTAACTATAGCTACGAATCAGGTTTTTTTTTCAATAAACAACCCTTAATTATAATAAACATTTGTTCAGGCATAACTTTATCCAAATTTCATAAAAAGTAGTTGCTTAGACACCTTCAAAATTATCTATAGTTTTACTTCCTATATATCTATTATAAGCTAGTAAAATTAGACAACTCTGCATGGTTTAATTGTAATTTTTAAATAAATTAAATGTATACACTTTGATTTAACAAAAAAAAAATGAGTGTGCTTGTTAAAAAAGTACATTTACTCACCCAGATCCGTCAGCGAAGCGTTATCACTCATCCTAGGTTATGTGTTTAGTACTCGAAGACAAGCTATACAATGAAAGGATTTCCAAACCGGTGCTGGTATTTATAGCTGCTACCAGATAGGGTTGCGACAGAGCAATGACGTCACCAGAAAAACCCATTGCCACATAGAAGGGACGGATTGCAACATCATGATCTATTCTTGTCTCGACTTGTATTGCCAACCCGCCAAGTTGGCGCCGGGTTGCAACAGAGCGATGACGTTACCAGGGAAAACCCATTGCCACATAGAAGGGGCGGATTGCAACATCATGATCTATTCTTGTCTCGACTTGTATTGCCAACCCGCCAAGTTGGCGCCGGGTTGCGACAGAGCGATGACGTCATCGGAAAAACCCATTGCCAGGGGGAGAGCTGCCAGGGTCAATGACCTAACTCACGGTTTCAATGTCACGATCTATTCCTGTCTCGACTTCCCTGGTCGAGCCACCAAACTGGCGCCGGGTTGCGACATAGGGAAAACCCATTACCACTGTAGGGTGGGGGGAGAGGTTGCGACATCATTCAAGGTCGTCACGATCTATTCCTGTCTTGTCAAGCCACCAAATTGGCGCCGGGTTGCGACAGAGCGATGACGTCATCGGGAAAACCCGTTACCGGGGGGAGCAGAGGGGGAGGGGAAAAGCCAACAGCCAATCAGAGCAAGGGGGCGTGGTCACGTGACCAAAACCGACCAATCAGAGCGCTGTACTATCTGGTCCACCTAACTACTTCTAGATTAGTTTTGATGTTAATGAATGTTCAAAATTTTAAAACATTTTGTTTTACTTCAAGTTAAGGCATATAAGATATTATTTTATAGTAACATATTTCACCACAACGATGTGTAAACTATTCTTCGAGCCTGAATAGGTGGGTTCGTGGATTAAAATCAAAACTCATATAGTCTGGTTTGCCAGCAAGAGCTCTAATACTGGCCAAGTGTCCTGAGATATTTTTTAAAGCTTCCCATTTTCCCTTCAAGCAAATTAGGGTACATTTCCTCTAAATAATACCTTCCTCATCCTAACCCGTTAGTGTAACTAAATGCAAATAGCACGGCCGAGAAGTAAGACGTTATGGATAAAAACAATCTAACAAAAATATTTTGAGTTGAAAAACAAGGGTTCTATGGTGTAATCCCCCTGAAATATTTGTGTTAGCATGTATATATTTTATACTTCATAGATGACAATATGGTGCAATTACCATCGTGTGAACCTAATTATTTTTACTCGTAAGCTAAGCACAAAGTCATTATCGGTTCTGTACAGTGGAGAAATAATAAAGAGGATAAGAGGAAATGGATCGGTACTCAACTGGATGGTGGTTGGAAATTCACAGTTTATAGATTTTAAAATTACTTTAAGAAGACATAATTTAGTAAAGTCCAACAGTCCTTGTCAAATTATTTAACCGATTTAAAATTATCATGTCAGTACTCGGTTACACTATAAAAAATGTATTTTTTTACACTTTCTTCTGTGCGACTTATTACCCGTTTGGGTTGTTGGCATTTAACTACACTGAAGGATTAGGAGGATGAGGCATAATTTATAGGAAATTTATCCAGGTATTCGTAAAAGTATAATGTAGAACGATTTTGTAATAAACATCCTTTCTACACCCTGACCGGATTCGAGATCCCAGTCAATGACGTCGTGCTTGTGTTTGGGAGATGAAGGTGGAGGAGGCAGAGGACAGGGCGCATTGGCGGTCTAAGTTCACTGACCAAAGGAATGAACCTATCGTAAGAGAAAACACCTAATAATTTTAATAATAATTGGACAATTCCACTACCTTCCTGCCAAATTTCACCTTTCCGGCTCATGTAAAAGTGGCTTATCTCTTTTTGTAACATACAAACACACTTAAGTTACTTTTTACTTTTTATATGTAGCGCAGAAATTATATATATATTTACCACCTGACCATCAGTTTATGACAATCACAAATCAAGAAAAATGAATAGCCTAAATTTCGCCTACTCTTTCTTATTTAGGGTGAGAACATTGGGCTTTTTTTTACTTCTACATATATAAACAGTTCTACGCCTTAAACCACGTGAGCTTAATATTTAGGCCACGTGCCCACCGGTGTGGTTCCAAATATTTTAACTTAATAGATATTTGTTATAAATATATCTTATACATCCATTTCACTTTTTTAACTTACTTTCACAAATTTAGGGGTTAATTTATAGTGATATAAAGTATATGTAATTGTTGCTATAATACTAGAAAAGTGTTTTTACGTCGGCATGATAAACAATTGACCATAAACATTTTTACTTTCTCTCTATCTTACAGGTAGAGAAAGTATGGTGATCGTCAAAAAAATCGAACTCGAGATTTTGATGAATCTTTACGTTTCATGACTCCCTGAAACCGAAAAAGTGTTTTTTGAATTTCCGTCTGTCTGTCTGTCTGTCTGTCTGTCTGTCTGTCTGTCTGTACCTCCAACTAGAGCCTAAACTATTTTACCGATTGAGCTGAAACTTGATATCTAGGGTTTTCATAGGGTTGCCCCGAGGGGTTTTTGGAATTGGATATCTACCCCTAAAATTAAGGGTAGTTTACTGAAGGGAAAAAAGAGAAAAAGTCGATTTTCTCAAAATAGGCTCTAACGATTTTGATTAAATTTCATTTATAAACATTAATAAATATTCCAAACAAAATGGCTACTCTCAATATTTCGGCAAAATCTATTTAAGGGCTCCGGTCTGATGCGTAAATTAACATTTTTTATAATAGCTCCGAAACTATTTGAGATATGAAATTACTCAGCATTACAAATATGTATATATATTTATAATACAAATATTTTATTCGAAACATATTTTTATAAAATCAATAATTTTTAATATATACGCAATTATATAGATATTTTTAACTTTTTGGACATTAAAGCTTAAGTATTGCGATCGTAAAAAAAACTAACCTGAAATGTTGATGGATGTCGACGTCTTATGACCCCCCGAACCCTAAAAAATAGTCTTTGCAATGCCGTCTGTCTGTATGTCTATTAAAACTTAAAATTAAGGGTAGTTTACTGAAGGGCAAAAAGAGAAAAAGTCGATTTTCTCAAAATTGGCTATAACGATTTTGATTAAATTTCATTTATAAACATTGATAAATATTACAAACAAAATGGTTACCCTCAATATTTTGGCAAAATGGCTTTAAGGGCTCCGGTCTGATGCGTTAATTAACATTTTTTATAATAGCTCTGAACTATTTGAGATATGAAATTACTTAGCATTACAAATATGTATATATATTTATAATAAAAATATTTTAGCCGAAACATATTTTTATAAAATCAATAACTTTCAATCTATACGCAATTATATGATTTTTTTAACTTTTTGGACATTAAAGTTTAAGTATTGCGACCGTAAAAAAAAAACTAACCTGAAATGTTGATGGATGTCAACGTCTCATGACCCCAACACCCCTAAATAATAGTCTTTGCAATGCCGTCTGTCTGTGTGTCTATAAAAACTTAAAATTAAGGGTAGTTTACTGAAGGGCGAAAAGAGAAAAATTTGGTTTTATCAAAATCTGCTCAAACGATTTTGATTAAAATTTGTATCTAGGCGTTGATTAAGATTATAAATAGACTGGCTATTTTCATTTTCCTATGAAGATGATTTTTAGGATACTTTACAGAAGCGTTAATTTCCGTATCTCCACAACTATTGGAGAAACTAAACAACTTATCATTGCAAAATTGTAGGACTATTAGAAATAAAAAACTTTTATTTGACATAAATTTTTATAAAAGCAACAGTTTCTGAGATATTTGCAAATATATTAATACAATTTTGTGAGCTTTAGTTGTAAACATATACTACTTAAGTCTTAACGCAATAATTCTCCAATGCCATAGAGTATTTAAATATAAGTATCTAAAAAAAGTATGTTATTTTTCCTTAAAGCTCTTTGGAGAAATGTTTGCACAGCAATGATCTATCTCCATTTTAGACTCAATAGTCAATATTTACATTTTTTATTGGTCAAAATGTATAAATGAATAATTAAATATCAGTGCGATGACTTGAAGATATGCAACACCTTATAAAATGTTAAAATTTTAACCAGAAATCGAAATAGTAATACGAAGTGTTGACCCTTGTGGAAGACATTAAACTGTTTGAAATGCTCTTAGATGGACAAAGATGCGCCTCTTTTCTCATTGATTCTATATCATTGTATATTATTTTATGCGTGTTCTTATGTGGAGTTGTGATGATATAATGTACATTATTCCATTCAGAAATATTGTGAGTTTATAGAAAGAGAGAGAAAGTCTGTGCGGTGCGCCGTACCATTTATTTTATCTAGACGTAATCTTACACGACCAATCCTTTCAACTTATTGATATAGGAGCTATTTAGCTTTCTATAGATCTTGGATATACCTTTACTAACACACTCTCTTCCATCTATGTGCTTGTTCTTATGTTGCAGTATATGATTCATGATTAAGTATACCGGGCCCCTCGCTTGATTGGGGAAGCAGGGGGCGTAGTCCTTGCCTTGAAATATCTAACTCATACGCCCCTATTAGGGAATCGGATCTCGTTGGCTCCTAATATGTGCTTAATTTTATTGCATAGATTCCGTAGAGGATACGTCTACCCATGCCATGAAATATTAACATTTTAGAATAATTACAATCTTATTCAGAATAGTATTTAAATTTTAAATATAAATATGTAGTTCTTAAAAACCCGCTTTAGTTATTTTCTTTTTTTTTTTTTTGAGGATTAAATAATATAATACACTTCCTTAGGAAATATAAGTAAACATTATTAATAGCTCCTGTTCCTATTTTACTATCGTGATGAAGTGAGTAATTCAATGATTAATTTCAATAATAATATGTTTAGAAGCCTCACTGTTCCTATGATGTGGAGAAATATTTCAATTACTTACCGAATTAGCCTACTTACGGGTCGAATGGCTTAAGATGTCACTCTCACAATAGACTGGACTGCAGATGACGAGGAGATTGGTGCTTAAATGCCGGTCTAGTTTATAAGGGTGGTTAGGCTATTCCTAAATGATTTAACACTCTCCTTCCACGTATATGTATGTACAAATCCTCTAAATTATACTATACTCATTCCTAAAATATTACGTAATTAATTTATATGCGTTCTCTATTGGATAGTGAGAGGTGATGAAAAAGAATTAAAATAACTTATTAAATTGTGCCTGTATTTTCTGTTAGCACAATCCTCCATTTGTAGGAAATTAGCATGTTACACTAAAATTAAGCTGATTAAAAAAGTTGTTTATTTATAAGCCTCGTGGATAGATACCTTAGAGTATTTGTTTGATTTTCCTTATTTAAGAAAGTCAAGGTTGATTTCAAGTGTTTCGCCTGAAAGTGATTAGTTCACTAGAAAAGCTCTCATTGCTGTCTCATCCTCTTCTGTAAAAAATCAGTAACTTTGGTGATAAATACCTGATATTTTGTATATAACTATAACAAATTTTTGTCTAGCAAAAAATATCAACTTGAACTCTGATTTTTACTCAGTACTTAAACACGATTTCCTTTGAAATAATTACTTATCTTTCAACTCCTCCTCATGAACATAGAATATAAATTTTATGGTTCTCTCATAAATAATAATTTAAAATCAAAACTTGCGTTCTGTAACATAATATATAGTTAAAGATTTGATGCATGTCACAGACAGCAATGATTTAGTGTAAAATTAAGGAATTTAGGTGCCGTAAAAACCTAGTCCCCATAAATATTATCGGCGATATTTATTTGGTATTATTTTACAAACTAAGCACTTTTAAAAAAGACTCCTGGAATATATTTATGGAAACTTTTGCTAAACGCCTTGAACTGGATTTCAGATTACAATCCAGGACGATGCTATTATTTGTCATCCTTAATAAACCCATTTTATAATTTAGTAACCATCACTTATGCTGACGTCATTTCATCCTTGTATCCTTAGTCGATTTTGAAAGGTAGCGTACCAACTTACACTTATCATACTATAACAAATTATTATAATATTCTTTAAATTGATAAATGACACCTGGCAACGGGAATCGAACCAGATAACTTTGACTTAGTACGCCAATGCTCTGACCACAAAGCTATCCAAGAGTTATCCCGTTCTCAGGGTTATTCTTCACTCGTATTTTAAGGCCGAGTCTGTGATGGACATGTGGAAATTGTCAGCTACATACTATGAGTGATAAATTAAGATCACGAGCTATCAAATAACTAAGCCATCTTTGACTCAGGAGGAATTTATGCTGCCACTAGTACAATGACAACTGTGTGAATGTGCTAACCACGATGGATTAAATAGCTAAGATATTTGTTAGTTACGATTATAGCTCACTTGTAAGAGCATTGTCGTATTAAGCTGAAGTTCCTAAAGTTCGATTTCCATGACCAGGCTTCATTTTTCAATTTAAAGAATATGATATTTGGATGCGGTTTTAACCGTAATTGACAACTATAATAGTTTGGCGTTTAGTTAAGCTATAAAAATATTATATATTTCCCGTATTGGAATCAAGAAGGCTAAACTTTGTACCTATTGGGATAGCCGGAGTGTACTGTATATTGTTTATTGATAGTGCATAGTATTATTACTCTCGCCATAGGTAGGCCTATACCTTCATGGAATTGTAAAGATTTAAGCTCTAGCAGGTTCAGTGACACAGAGAAGACATAGTTGGATTTGCTCATTAGAACTGAATGAGTTTTATATTGAACTGTTTTTAATTTCACTCGACCCCTTGGAGAGAGAAGTATTATGATCGCCAAAAAAATTTAACTCTAGATCTTGATAAATGTCGAAGTTTCGTGACCCCCTGAAACAGAAAAAAAAAAAAAAGGGTATTTGCGATGCCGTCTGTTTGTTTATCAGACTAGAGCTGAAACCATTTTACCGATCAGGCCTAAGCTTTATATCTAGGGTTTTCATAAGGTCATCCAGAAGATTTTTAGGAAACAGTTGTCTAACCCTAAAATTAAGGGTAGTTTACTTAAGAGCAAACAGAAAAAATAAATGGTATGGAACTCCAAACGGACTTGCTCCTCCATTGTTTAAAAATTGAGCTATTTACTCAAAACTCGTAATATATGTGAAACGAAATAATATACACTAGCAACCCGAGAAAAAATTGCGTTATACTTAGGCTAAACATTTTTTGACACACGGATTTAAATTTTATGATTTTCTTTTCAAAGAATTTAAGTCCTCACTAGTATATTTGGACAAAAAAAAAACAGATATTGGGTCTAAAAGGGTCGATACTTTGTATTAAAATTTCGACTTCCTGTTAAAATTTTCGACATTTTATTAAGGGTTATTATGGTTATCGCATTTTTATTAAATTCTTCACTTATAAATTTAGACCAATAAAAAAGGTAAATATTGACTATTGAATCTAAAATTCTAGAGATAGATCATCGCTGTACAAACATTTCCCCTAAGAGGTTAAAGAATAAATGGTATGGCGCACCGCACAGACTTTCTCTCTCTTTCTCTAAACTCAAATTCAAACATACAAATTCAAATCAAAACTCTATCCTCGTTATATTAATCGTAAGAGATGATTGAGTAAAAGTAAACAATAAAAATTTTTATAGAAACATAATGAGAAAAAAAAGAGCATCAAATTTAAACAAAGAGTATACATCAAATAGTTGATACGTACAGAAAAATTACTAGTTTGAGGTATTAAACATTACATTAATAGACAAATTATATTTTAAAAAATTTTCACTTAAAACCAAAGAGTATACATGAAATAATAGAATTTTTTATAGAAATATATTTGAAATATATATTGGTTTACAACTAATAAGGTCTATTGGGATTAATAAAATGTATTTTCTGATTAAAGTTTATTTTATCTTCAATGTCATACATCTTTTTCATTTTCAAGTAATATGAGCTCCACCACTTTGTTTGTAATGTTAAATAGGGCTTAAATACGAGATTTAATCAAAACCGTTAAAGCGTATTTCGAGAAATTGTATATATATATATAATTATTTTTATTTATATATATTTGACCCCGAAGTGAATTATTAACCAAATAGATATTTACTAAAATTTTGTAAGATTTTTGAACATCTCTATCAAAGACCAAAGACATTTTTTAAATTATTTTTTTATTTATCACCGCGTCATACAATCCGTTCAGTATTTATACTTAAGTACTAATTACGCTAATATATTAGAAATTGAAATGGTTGAATTTACAGGAACTGAACCCGCATTTGAGTGGAGAATGGAAAACCATTGATGAAAAACCACCCCAATTCACCCGACCTAGATTCAAACCTTGATCTCCCCGTCCTCGAAAGTCAAGCTCAGTATGATAATAGCGCGTTAATCTCAGTACGAAACTAACGCGTTAGCCAACTACGGCACCGAGAAGGGTAACAATATAGAAATTAGATTTATGTGTCAATGTGCCCTATAAGGTACAGACAGACAGACAGACTAACAGAGGGAAATTCAAAAACCCCTTTTTCGGATTCAGGGATTCATGAAATGTCAAGATTCATCAAAATTTCTGTTTTAAATCCTATATATTTATTTTTAAAGAATTAATGTCCTCATTTGTATGTTTGGACCAATAAAAAAGAAAAATATTGTGTCCACAAGAGTCAACACTTCGTATTAAAATTTCGATTTCTGGTTAAAATTTTAACATTTTATAAAGTGTTGCACATCTTCAAGTCATCGCATTGATATTTAATTATTCATTTATACATTTTGACCAATAAATAATGTAAATATTGATTATTGAGTCTAAAATGGAGATAGATCATTGCTGTGCAAACATGTCTCCTAAGAGTTTTAAGGAAAAATAAAATACTTTTTACTTTCTCTCTATCTTACAGGTAGAGAAAGTATGGTGATCGTCAAAAAAATCGAACTCGAAATTTTGATGAATCTTGACGTTTCATGACTCCCTGAATCCGAAAAAGTAGTTTTTGAATTTCCGTCTGTCTGTCTGTCTGTCTGTCTGTACCTCCAACTAGAGCCTAAACTATTTTACCGATTGAGCTAAAACTTAATATCTAGGGTTTTCATAGGGTTGCCCCGAGGGGTTTTTAGAATTGGATATATACCCCAAAAATTAAGGGTAGTTTACTGAGGGGCAAAAAGAGAAAAAGTTGATTTTCTCAAAATCGGCTATAACGATTTTGATTAAATTTTGTTTATAAACATTAATATGTATTCCAAACAAAATGGCTACCCTCAATATTTCGGCAAAATGGCTTTAAGGGCTCGGGTCTGATGCGTAAATTATTTTTTTTTATAATAGCTCCGAAACTATTTGAGATATGAAATTACTTAGCAATAATAATATGTATATATATTTATAATACAAATATTTTAATCGAAACATATTTTTATAAAATCAATAAATTTCAATCTATACGCAATTATATATATATTTTTTAACTTTTTGGACATTAAAGTGTAAGTATTGCGACCGTAAAAAAAACTAACCTGAAATGTTGATGGATGTCGACGTCTTATGACCCCCCGAACCCTAAAAAATAGTCTTTGCAATTCTGTCTGTCTGTGTGTCTATTAAAACTTAAAATTAAGGGTAGTTTACTGAAGGGCAAAAAGAGAAAAAAATCGATTTTCTCTAAATCGGCTCTAACGATTTTGATAAAATTTCATTTATAAACATCAATAAATATTCCAAACTCCTGGCTACTTTCAATATTTCGGCAAAATGGCTTTAATGGCTCCGGTCTGATGCGTAAATTAACATTTTTTATAATAGCTCCGAAACTATTTGAGATATGAAATTACTTAGCATTACAAATATTTATATATATTTTTAATACAAATATTTTATTCGGAACATATTTTTATAAAATTAATAACTTTAAATCTATACACAATTATATGATTTTCTTAACTTTTTGGACATTAAAGTTTAAGTATTGCGACCGTAAAAAAAAAAACTAACCTGAAATGTTGATGGATGTTGACGTCTCATGACCCCCGAACCCTAAAAAATATTCTTTGCAATGCCGCCTGTCTGTGTGTCTATTAAAACTTAAAATTAAGAGTAGTTTTATAAAGGGCGAAAAGAGAAAAAATAGGTTTTCTCAAAATCTGCTCAAACGATTTTGATTAAAATTCGTATCTAGGCGTGGATTAAAATTATAAATAAACTTGCTAATTTCATTTTCCTATGAAAATTATTTTTAGGGTACTTTACAGAAGCGTTAATTTTCATATCTCCACAACTGACAGCTATAAATATTACCAAATCTACTTTTACCTAGGCATGCGTGAAGTCATGTAATCTGCAACCTTTACCTTTGGTAGATATTATCAACATTTATTAAAATAGGTAACATTAAAAAAATAGTAAATATGGGAGAATGTCGATAGAAAGAAACAGGCTCGTGGCTTTGCAGCTGTCGTCTAGGATTGAGTGATAGGCCAACAGTATTATTATGTTTTCTAGCAATAACTTTTATTTTTACACCGCATCTTACAACCCGTTCGGGTTATATGCTTGTAATAACCACATTAATGTGTTAGATACTAGAAAGGTTGCAATTAGAGGAAGTGTACCCACATTTATATAGAGGGAAAGGGCAAAACCGTTTAGGAAAAAACACATTAAGAGCACACCCGACCGGGATTCAAAACCCAACCTCCCCGTCATCGGCAGCCAGTCTATTGAGAGAGTAATGTCTGCTTGAACCACACGGCCACCGAAGCGGATCTAACTATATCTAAAATGCTTTCTTCATACTAAATGGAATTTGGTCAGTAAGATGAATATAGTATAAATATTAAAGTATTGTCAACCTAGGATGTTTTCTGTTCAAGAGTCCGCTCAACTTATGGTCAACTATTTTGACCACGTGACCATGAACACGTGCCGGACTGTTTAAGGCTCATATAGTGTATATGTGTGTGTGATCAAATTGAGGAAATGAGGTGAAGTGCGACCCAAGGGAAGACAGGGTGGTAGTGGTCCCTAAGCGGGGGAGAACGGGAGCCCCTGCTGTCGAACTCTGAAAAGAAAGGGTGGTCTTTGTCATCAACCCGCACTCTACAATGTTAACTCGGTCTTGTTTGAACTAAACGTTTTCTAATTTTCCAGAGAGGCGAGGCACACATGTTACCATGTGGAGAACACAAGTAGAGCCTGCCCCCCTGGTGACACAAGAGGTGGTGAATAATGGGTGGGGGATGAGCGATTTCAGGGGTTAGGGGTGTCTACGAGGCTTTTGTCTTGCTCTCGTGTCATTCATGTTTGAAAACGACCCTCTGCTCAGTATAATTTGTAATTTTTTTTTTATCAATTTCAAATGCCCTTGTTGGAGGCCCAATCGAATTTCTCTCTCGACGTATGCTGGTGCACTTCCTCAAAGGAAGAGTTTGAATTGAATATTTAAATTATATTTTTAATTTTCACCGTGTTAAAGTACCAGTTTAGGTTGTATACACAAACATATATCTACACACATATGTACAGAACCCTGCGTTTACCCTGAAAGGTGGCAGTCTTACCATGATGTATTAAACTATGGCCCTATATAAGTTATATTATGGTGTAATAATGCAAGGTAAGCTTGCTACCTTGCAGGGTAGACGAAAGGTACATATTATATATATATATATATATATATATATACTAGTAACAAGTTCCGGACGTTGCTGATTCAAAGTTATTGGTCGTGTGAGAGTTGTTTGCATTAAAGGTTGAAATTTCTTGTTGGTAACAAATTTCGATAGAAAACAAATTACTATTAGATAAAACAGTAAATAAGCCTACTGGCAGTGAACAATGTTGTACAAACTGGTAGTCACGTGATCTAAGTCTTAAGGCTCATATTAAATGTATAGGTAAGGTAACCAGATACATATTTTCATCCTTACTTTTCCTTTAATACGATTAGTTACAGGCTCAACCGTTTTTGTGCTAGCTATCCGCACTGGTAGTCACGCAGGTAAGTACTTCAGGTTTGCAGTCGATATAAAAGTAAAATAAGAGCCTGGGAAGCACTTCTGTTAATATCCATATGTAACTATATTAAGTTTCAATTATTATGCTTCTTAGTTTAGGAGATACTCACTCGCCTGGTGATTTCAGGGTTTAAGACATCAGGGACCCACTTCGGTGACCGCATACTCTAAGGCACTACTTTATCAGTTTACCAAACTGCCGATGATGGGGTGATTGAGATTCGAATCTCAGCTGGGTGTACTGAGGGAGGTTTTTTCAAAATTGTTTTCCATTGTTTCTCCACTCAAATAGGGTTACACTTTCTCAAAATATAACCTTTCTAATACCTAAAACCACTAGCGTAATTAGTACAAGACATAAGCATATAACCCGAATGGTTAGTAAGACGTGGTGCTAAAAAAACAAAAAGACGTCAGGATCGCAATTTGTGTGAGAACACAAACTAAGGTTTGCCTAAATACGTAGGCTCTGCCAATTTTCCACTTTCGATATTTTTTTGTTGTTTCAGCTAACCAAATCAGTGGTCATGATGTATAGCTCGTTAGGCTTTTGATGGATGTGACTATAATTTAAAAATACGGCTATGGTGATCACCTTTAAATACGTATGTAAAATTTGGTTAATGGATTTTAAAGGTACACGCATCATAGGCAAAATGGTGTATATCATAAATCATAAGGCATGTATAATTTTTTTAAATACACCCGAGGAGCAAATCGTTTCACTAATATCAAATTCAAAGTTTAAGCTTTATGCTATATTTCTTAGTTTAAATCTACCCTAAAACCAATAGTCTCGTGGCTTCAGTTGTTATGCTCGCAACATATGGTAACGTAGATGAAAGTACGTCAGAGGTGAACATACCCTAAGATTTCTTTAAGTATGAAAACCTAGGCCAAATTTAATTCTGCAATTTTTTTTAAGAGAAAAATATATTGATAATATGGTTAAATCTTCTTTTTTATTCCCTTCTCCTTATTTTATATATATTTTTTCTTCTATGACGATGACATTTTCACAACTTTACAATAGTATGAAATAAAATCAATCATCTTTAATACAGATAAGACTTGAATATGGTGTAAAATTCATCGAAACATGTCGTCGTCATAGAAGAAAAATATATATATAAAATAAGGAGAAGGGAATAAATATGAAGATTTTACCATATTATCAATTATTACTACTTCTTACCAAATAAACATGAACATTATTAGAAAAATATATGCCAGTGATAAGGAAGTCTAAGATGTAAAGCTCCCAATATGTAAAAGTAAAAATAGCTATAAACCCGCCTCAGTGGCGTAGTTGGCTAACGCGCCAGTCGTGTTGAGTCAGACCACTGAGGACGGGGAGATCGAGGTTCGAATCTCGGTCGGGTGAACTGGGGTGGTTTTTCCTAAATGGTTTTCCACTCTCCCTCCACGCAAATGCGGGTTCACTTCCTCTAAGTTAAACCTTTCCATTTCCTAATCCATTAGTGTAATTAGTACTTAAGCGTATAACCCGAACGGGTAGTAAGACGCGGTGCTATACGTTTGCATATTCATCTAAGCTGTAAGGTAGCAAGCCTACCTTGTACTATTTCAGAGTGCTATAGCTTTTAAAATAGGTTCATGGTGTAATCCGTAAAGGTAAGACCTTTAAGTATAAACGGAGAGGATGTACTGTACATAAAGAAAGTTTTCACTTACCATCTATTTTGTTGTTGTTTTGGAGCTATCCACACCTCTGCTCACTTGGATTTAAGCGTAAAATTATTTATATATATAGAAGTTTAAAAAAAAGCCCAAGATGCTCACACTAAATAAGTAAGAGTGGCGAAATTTGGGCTATCTCTTTTTCTATATTTGTGACTACCTTGAACTGGTGGATAGATGGTGTATCCAATGTATGTATGTATATATATATGTATACATACAACGTGTATCTAAAACATTGCATCAAACTTTGGCAAGCTATTCCTTGGGTGAAAATAGAATAATTCACATCAGCAACCTAGGGTCCATCTTGAATAATAAGGGCGGTATACACCCCTAAAGATAGAGCTAAAAACGACTGTTGTGTTAAATATTATGAAAACTGCTTAGGGTATTACAACAAATATTTGTATACTACTTATTGAAACCTTGATCATTAATAAATTAAATGTGCTGTTACCGCTACCCATCCACATTATGTAAAAAAATACGGGGTTGTAAGATTTTTTCTGCAATAAAATATGTAAGAGTAAGTATTGCCAATTTTGACTTAAGATTACAAAACATGGAGTAAAAATTAACAAAAAAGGTGTCTTGGAGAAACTGTCTAGCTTTCCCCGTTTCCGAGATAATCACAAAAGTTTGAGCTCAGAGACAAATGTATCTAAGACAGCTATACTGGCTCACTACCTGGCAGGAATTAACACTTGTCTTTGGAATCAAACATGCATTATTATCTCGATAACGGGGAGAGCTAGACAGTTTCTTCAAGACACCATTTTTTGTTAATTTTTACTCCATGTTTCATATTCATTGTAATACCCTAAGTAGTTTGCATAATATTTCACACAACAGTCGTTTTTATCTCTATCTTTAGGGGTGTATACCGCCATTAATATCCAAGATGGACCCTAGGTTGCTGATGTGAATTATTCTATTTTCACCCAAGGAATAGCTTGCCAAAGTTTGATGCAATGTTTTAGATACACGTTGTATATAAGTATATACAGTCAGACCTCCATTATATCGAAGTCAATGTTTCATAAAAAAATCTAGATATATAAACTTCGATGTATAGAAACGATCTTTTTTATGCATGATATTATGTAGTCTATTGTATTAAGAAATATTTCCCGATAAATGCACTCATTATTAGTGAATATGAATCACAATATGTATAAGTTATGTTCATAAAGATAACTAAAAACAAACAAGAAAAAATGTGTAAAACATACCTTAAAAAAACATTTACAGTAATATTCGAATGGATTTAAATTTGTGTTAAAAGCTTTCTAATATATTGATGCACAGTAAATTTTGATGAGGACTCATCATAAAAGTGTTCAGACTCAAGTCCGTGAAACACATGGTCAGGAACCTTATTGGCGAATTGAAGACCACAACTTATTGTGTTAAACTCAGCCAAAATTTCTTTTTTGAAGGCTTAGGGGGATGAATCAGATTTATAGAGGAGGAAGGCTACTTGAGGAAAGGGCTGAGAATATTGTGGAGACAATACCATCCCAATAGGCGACCCGTCGGCGTCGCAATGACCTTAACCAAACATTTCCTTCTTCCTCTTGCGACTTCTCTATTCTTTTTTACTCTCACTTGTTTTTCTTATACCATCGTTACTAAGGGGGGGGGGAGGGGAATCCCGATTCGTCTTGATAAAAGTCGATATATTGATTTTTTCAATATATGGAAACAGTTTTTCTATATGTCATGGGATTAATCAAAACTTCGATACATAGAGAATTTCGAATTACGGAAGTTCTGTAAAAAGAACTGTAGCTATATACACATATGTATATATTTATATACACTTTCTGTTTTATATATATATATAAAGCAGAAAGTAAGTGTATTTGTCCAAGAAACGATAAACTCATTTTAAATGAGTCAGAAAACTGAAACTTGGTGGGAAGGTAGAGGTATTTCAAAATAATTATTATTACTATTAGGTGTTCTGTCTTGAAATAGGTCCATTCCTTTTGTCAGTGAACTTAGACAGCCAATGTGCCCTGTCCTCTGCCTCCTCCTTTTGCTCATATAATGTTCTTCTTTACTTCAAGTCATCCAATGTTTGAATCCTCCTTCTCCCTATGCTCCTCTTTCCCTCAACCTTGCCTTCTATGACATCATGGAGAATAAATATCCTCCTAAGGATGTGTCTGATCCAGTTTGCTTTGTACCAAAGAATCACATCTAAAATTAAAGCAAGGAAAGCTCTGACAACAGAAATGATTGGCTCGCCAGGACCACCAAACAATATTTACGTTAATCAACATCTTGCTCCCCAGGTGAAAAGATTATTTCTAGTCCTTAGAAGAGTAAGGAAAGAAAAGGGTTTTCTCTTCTGTTATCCTACTGCGGAAAACTCAAACAAGTCATATTATCACTATTAAGACTGAAGCAATTCAGGGTCCTCTAATTTCAATCTTTCCTACCCATACAGTGCATAAACAAGATTATGTTACAAATGTGGTAAGTGCTACAAGCTCATTTTCAATGGCCAGAGTCTAATGAGTGTTGCTATGAGGTTTTCAAGATTCTTGATAATCAAGGTAGGCCTACATCAAGGCACCAAACTAAGTGGATATGTTAAAAGTGGGGCATGTGCTTACGTTTGACTTGTGTTGTTTATGTTTTTATTAAATTGCCTTATAAAATATCGAGGCCTAGCTTTAAATTTCATAAGGTAAGATCTATTGATTACAAATCTAATAATAATACCTTAATATTATTATATCAACAAATAGTTTAGTACGTAATTTGAATTAACTATAGTTTTGGTATTTACTTTAGGCTCTCTCTCACTTGTTAATGGAGCATAAAATAAATACCATTGAATAATTCATAGTTGATGACATAGGCCTAGCCAATATTTGTTATGATCAACTGGTTCCTAAACCTTGTTATTTAAACATACTTTATCTAAACAATAGAAGTGCAAAGAACAAATTTGAGGAATTGTTGTGCATCCTATCAACTGTTAAGGTAGATGTTGATCTAATTATATTTACAGAGGTGTAGATATACAGTGATGAGGCAATTTACTACAACATTCCCAATTATAACTCCTATTACGCATGTAAAGGTACCAAAAGAGTTGGGGGGGGGGGTTGTTATATTAGAAACAACTTAATGGTCTCAAAACAAGTGAGATAACTTAGGACTTGTCTTACATATTGTTAACGATTAATAATGTTCCTTTCATCTCAGTTCAACACATATTAATAATTTATAGACCATCTAATTATAATACACAATCGTTTTTAACCTTCCTGGAAAATAAAATTAATACATTAAAACAAAAAAACTTTATCATTGGTGACATGAATATTAACGTTAAAGACTTAAATCATACTTCTTATGAATACCTAGAATTATTAGCTACAAATGGATATGAATGTATTAACACCCACTACCCAACTAGAATATGTAATATATCTGAATCAATTATTGACCACTTTATAACAAACTCGATTAATAATACATATAAAATGTATAGCATGAAGCATCATATATCTGATCACAAAATGTTTTTATTGTTTTGTGCCATTCCCAATTTAAATACAATAATACACGGAGCGATAATGGTAATATTAATAACCGAATTAAAACAAATTTTGATAAATTTAAACAATATTTTGAACAGAATATACACTCTTAGATACTAAAAGTACATATATAAATTTGTTATTTAATCAATTAACGGAAACCTTTACTAGAGCAATAAATGCTTCTACCGAACAAATTTTGGAAAAGTTTCCTAGGACGAAAAAACTATCTACCCTTGGTTCACTAATGAGCAATTCAATCTAATCTCAACTATGGATGGATACGTTATCAAAATGAGAAAATCTAAAGATAACTTATAAACCAAACTTCTTAAATTTAAGAAACAGGGTCACAAACTTACGTAGAGCATTACTAAAAAACTACACAAACAATAAGTTTGAAAGAGAATTAGGGAACATGAGAAAAACGTGGTTAGTTATTAACAACACTCTTGGTAAAACCAATTAGACATTCCAACAAGTTATTAAAAAAATTACAGATACCGGTAACAAGACTATCATTACTAATGACCCAACTGATATTGCAAATACTTTCAATAACTTATTTGTAAACATTGGCCCAGAATTAGCTAAAAATATTCAAAACTTTGGATCGGTACTAAACATATCAAAAAGGGAAAACAAAGAAAGGTTAAGTGAATTTTAAAAAGATGGACATTTCAGAACGCTATCTATAATAAACTCCCTCCCCAACAACTGTTCGCCAGGGAATGATAATATAACAACTATATTTATAAAACTAGTAAAGGAAAGTCTAAGTCCTATATTATTACTAATAATTAATTTATCTTTTGTAACTGGAATAGTACCAAATAAAATGAAAGAATCCTTGGTTGTTCCTACACATAAAAAAGGCAACTAAAGATCTTTGTAATAACTATAGGCCTATTAATTTCATCTCAAATCTTGCAAGAGTAATAGAAAAATCTGTAAGAAATAGACTCTTGGAATATTTAAATAGAAACAACTATTTTTTTGCTGAACAATAAGGTTTCTTGAAAGACTCCAATACTCAAGCTGCAGCTACTGACCTAAAAATAAAAATTTTAAATACTATTTTTATATATAATATATTTAGCACCGCGTCTTACTACCCGTTCGGGTTATACGCTTAAGTACTAATTACTCTAATGGATTAGGAATTGGGAGGGTTGAATTTAAAGGAAGTGAACCGCATTTGCGTGGAGGAAGAGTGGAAAACCATTTAGGAAAAACCACCCCCAGTTCACCCGACGAGATTCGAACCTCGATCTCCCCGTCCTCGGCGGTCGAGCTCAACACGACTAGCGCGTTAGCCAACTACGCCACCGAGGCGGGTTTAAATACTATTGACAAGGGAAACTTGGGAATGGGTTTATTTATTGACCTGACTAAGGCTTTTGATATAGTTGATCACATGATATTGATTGATAAATTGAAGTGTATTCAAGTAGAAAAGTCGCCGTTAAAATGGTTTAAAAATTACTTAAGTTATAGATGCCAAAGAGTTATGATAAAAAAACGAGCAAGGCTCAAAATTATTTAGTGAATATAAACAAATAATGTGTGGCGTTCCTCAAGGTTCAATCCTCGGACCCATTATTTTCTTAGTTTACATAAATGATTCACACAAAGGTAATTTGAATGGACAGATTCAGCTATTTGCATATGAAACTTGCTTATATTATGAGAACTTTAATTTTAAATGTCCAACTAAATAATGTTCAATCCGACATCCCTCTATTGCTAGAGTGGATTCATACCAATAAACTCTTTATTAATTAAAAAAAACCTAAACTTATCCTATTCTCAGAACCTAGCTAAAAAAGAATAATAAAAAGAAAATAATCATGGAAAATGAAATACTGGAGTATGTAGACGCTATTATTTATCTTGACCTAACTATTGACAAGCACCTCTTATGGGACGGTCACATAAATAATATAACCAAAAAAATAATTCCTATTGCAGGAGCATTAAGCCGATGTGCCTATGCATTAACTAATCCAGTAAAAAGAACTCTTTATTTTTCTTTGGTACACTCATATCTTATATATATCTTATATATATATATATATATATATATATATTATATATATATCTTATATATATAATATATATATATATCTTATATATATATCTTATATATATATCTTATATATATATATCTTATATATATATATCTTATATATATATCTTATATATATATATATATATATATGAGTAAAATTTGGGGTTTTGCAACCAAATCAATACTCAAGACTAACTGCACTCCAAAATAGAATTATTAGATCACTATATCAATTATCTGTCAGAGAATATAGAACTACTGAAATTTATAAATATCTAGATTTAATGCCTCTCGATAGACTGATTATCTACCAAACAGGTATTCTCGCTTACAAAACAAATAAAAATAAACTTAAAAGTACCCACAAATTAGAGTTCCCTCAGTCAGGTCATCATAATAGAGGCTCACTTAAAATATATCATGAATCTTTTAACACTGTAAACTATGGAAAAAATTCAACTTTAAATAAAATGACTATAAAATATAGTGCAATTCCAACAGATATCGCTGGCTTACTTGAACTGACAAATTAAAAAAATAAAACATTATAAATGTGTTCTTTGCTAGTGAACAACTTTAAACCCAACATACCAAAATTATGTAAAGTTTTTGACCTCCTCTCCTCTATTTATGATTAAAATAGGTCTTCAATACTGTAAAATACTTCACTTAAGTCTCATCCTATCTACTTGCCTTTAATCACAATTATTCTAATAAATTCATCTTTTCTCAGTAAACATTTTAGAATCTATTATTATCTCTCTGTATGTACCTAAATGTATTGTTAATTATTGTAATACTAATTAATTTTCTGCAACTTTTATTTTTATCCCAAAGTACTTTCTTAGTAATTATTTGACACTGCTATTTTTTCTTTTTTTTTTAGTCTTATTTTTATTTATTAATGTTTATCTCACATTAATTGATAAAATGTATTCATCCTTATTATCACACAAATTTCAAAATTATCTTATCTGTAATATTGTATTGGTACTGCTGTCTTTTGTGTTTTGTGTATTTTGCTAAAAAAAAATTTTGATTTTGATTAATTTTATTTCATGATAAAATATTCATAATGTCTTTTTAATCTTTTAGCATTTAAATTCATGTAAAATTTCAATTTTTTTATAAATCCATAGTCCTATAAGTGAGCTCTAGCTCTTAGGATCATGTAATTATCAAATAATAATTTTTTTTAATTGTTCTCTTCTCACCCACTTTACTTAGGACTTCTTTATTTGTCACCCTTGCCCAATAGAAAAATCTAAAAGTGGGAAATTTCAAAAAGAAGCCCAGGAAAATGATAGCCTATAGTTAGACAATACTTTTTTGATGAAGTATAAAATTTAAACTTGGCATAGAGGTAAAACCAAATAAATCTAATATTGTGAAATTTATAGGAATGAGTTAGAGAAAAGGGAGTGGGGAGGCTCACAATTTCCAAAACTAAATGAAATAACTACTTATCTTTGTGATAAAAAACTGAAATTTGACATTAAGGTAAAGCGAACACTCCAAATAAAGAGAGTGGAGAGGATTGGGGGGAAGTATATAAGTAGAAAAATAACTATTTGGGGAGATAGAAAATTAGAATTTGCCAGGAATGGTGAGGGATTATTTTAAATACTCAAAGCACAAAGTGAGTGTTAAATAGTTTATCTTCATAAGGTTGGTCTGATGAAATAGGGTTTCAAAATGTTTAGAAATAAATAAAAAATTACTTATCACTGTAGTGGAGGATTGAAATTTGTCAGGCTTTGTTTATACCGAACGATGATGTATGTAGGCTACATAACTTTTCAATACAGTCATCCGTTTAAACATAGCGTCCAATAGTTTAATAGTTCAAATAAAATTATTTGAATCTGTAATTCTAAGCAATCAATCGAGTACCTAGGGCATATTATCTTAAATTTCGACATATATAAAGAGACCGAAATCTTAAACCACGTAAACAACGGTTATTTTACATGAATATATTGAATCCAAGGAGAAATCACTGAAGATAAAGTATTTCAACTTGAAATTTAAAGCGAAATCTTAAGACTGTAGAAACGATAAGAACATGGAGAGGGCAAGGTATGCTGTTCACAGAAGTACAAGTGTATTTATATTTAATATTATATTATAATATATTCATAATAATATATATTTTTAGTGTTATTATTATTTGAAGTATTTAATGTGCACTTTCTGAACGGGCTTACTATATCAACACACGACTTACAAACTGACCTAAATCTATAACAGACACAACACCTAGCCCTCCAACCACCAATTAATACTTGTGAAAGGGGAAACCCCAATTTAACTAGCGATGAAATTTTCAGGCCTGCCGGAAATCGAACCCGGGACCCTTAGTTCAGTAGGTAGACACGCAAGGGAGTATATTACTAGTGGTTCTGCAAACAGTAGACCTTTCTCCCTCAAATCAAAACGAAGTATATCATGTTAAGAGTTATGTTATGTTCTCATCGTTAATACAGTTTTAAGAATAAACTTGAAATATCCCCTGTAATTTCTTTTTGGATTTGAAGATTAATATTTCTTCTTGGTGATCAAGTGAGACAGAAAATAAATACTACATTCAAAAGTACAATATATTAATAAAGAGAAACCATTGTTCACTTGGTTTAAGATTACAGTCTCGTAAGATATGTCAGAATTAAAATATGATATGTATGTACCTACATGCGTCATTCAGCCTAGATTCAAAGAATTTTGAAGAAATTTTGTCCAAATTGGTCCACGCATTTGGCAATAATTTTGGAATAAGTAGATATACAGACGAAATTCCAAAAGGTCAAGTTAAAACAGGACCGCAGCTCAGCTTTGTCAGTTATGATCATTGTTATTATCAGGCACCTAACACGAATGGGACTGGGATTATTCCAGAATATTCTGAATTACTAATAAATTGCTCTGATTAGCTTCTACTCGATATTTTGGTTTGAAATTACCGTTTTAACCTAGTGGGTAAAAATGAATAGGATAGCTTAGAGGAATTGATAGCCACCTTAGCGTATAGAGAGTATTGTAAAACCACAGTGATAAATCAAATATCCCAGTTCAACCAATCAAGATTCGAACATCGTCTTTTTCATCACCGTCAATCCGGTTCGGGGCTACGCGAAGACACGTTAGAAGATTCGTAAAATTTAATATACAGCACAATCTTGCTAATTTGAGCAAGCGTTAGTCCGGAAGACACTGTAATTCGAACCGCCCTTGGATTTGTTCCCTCCAACATCATTCATGGTCACAATGGTGTTCTTATCTTAGTGTGGCAACCAGCTGTTGCTATTAAGTCTTGCTAGTGTTTTTACATGACTTTATTGCTCATTGTTATTGATAAAATGAAAACATAACACGTTAAGCTAAAAACCGAAATGTGGGATTTTATACAGACCTGAGAAATATAAGCCATTAATAAAACTAGCTATTGTGTATTCTAAGGGTAGGTCTACCATTTTGGATTTATTTTTAATGTCGTGAAGATACGTAAATGTGTTTCAAAGCCAAATTACTAGAACATATACGAATCAATTATCGAATATTAATAAAATAAATTACTAGATAATGTTGTTGTACATAGTTTTTTTTATCATCCCTTGATAATCTGAACAATTTGATATTCCGTACGTCCTTGACAATTTCAGGTTCGGATTAGCAAGCCCGTGCTGTAGACCCTATATATTTCTCTTTTAAAACTTAATGTGTAATAGATTGTTTTGGGGGTAATTTATACGATTTGTTTTAGAAGTAGGTAATATAATAATATGTATAACTTGTATCATGCACCAACAACTTTGGGAAGTACAAAGTTGAGGAGAAATTATATTTGGTGGTATGAGAACAAAAAAAGTTTGAATTATATTGCTATAGACCTTTTGACTAACGATTCGGGTTGGTATAAAATTACCTCAATGAATGGTGCGGTTAAACAGAAGCATTTTGTGTGAGCTAAACAACACATATAATATTTATTTTGAAATTTTTTCGCCCGATATACCTTAGAGGCAACCCGCCAAACCTATACAACAGAGCCATAAACAGAAGTTGCAAAGGTCATTCAATACCCCTGAGACCCGCCTCGGTGGCGTAGTTGGCTAACGCGCTAGTCGTGTTGAGCTCGACCGCCGAGGACGGGGAGATTGAGGTTCGAATCTCGGTCGGGTGAACTGGGGGTGGTTTTTCCTAAATGGTTTTCCACTCTCCCTCCACGCAAATGCGGGTTCACTTCCTCTAAATTCAACCCTCCCAATTTCTAATCCATTAGTGTAATTAGTACTTAAGCGTATAACCTGAACGGGTAGTAAGACGCGGTGCTAAATATTATTATTACCCTGAGCCTTACTTTCGAACTGCCAAGTGACCGCACGCCAAACATCTAGAACCAAGTATATTTATTTTACTTTCACATGTATTAATTTATCATATAAAGAAAGTATTGTATACGTTAAATTGTTTGATTATGAGATTTTGATGAATTCCAAAAAGCACTTTTCCTAAAATACATCCAACATTTACGTTAATTGTGATCTAAAATTATTTTGATAAGTATGAATAAAATACCTATGTTAACTTTTGACCATCAAACCTATATCAGTTGTCACACGGTCTAAACCTCTGTGTCACAATAGACTATATTAACAATGAGGTTAGCTTCGAATCTCGGCTGGGTTCACTGAAGTGGTTTTCCCATTTCATCTTCACGTTAATGGGGATAAATTTCTTCTAAAACTACCTTCCTCATCCATTTCCCTAAAGTGAAGCCGTTAACCACCCTGGTAATAATAATAATAATAATAATAATAATAATAATAATAATAATAAAATATAAAATATATATAATTATAATATAAATATAATAAATAATAATAAAAATAAAATTAATAAAATTATATATAATTTAAGATAAAATATTTAAAAACCACCTCGTCTTAGTAACCCGTTTGCATTGTACTCTAAATGTTTTAACTACCCAAATGGGTTCATATGCGAAAGGAAAATTCTAATATTAGCAATTTTTCAAGGTTTACCGGGGAGGGAGGTTAAACTATTTAGAAAAAGACACCCCTAGCACAGTCAGCCAGGATTCAAAACCCTATCTCTCCATCACCGGCAATCCAGTCCAGGGCGAGAATGATGTTTAACCTTACATTTTTAAATAAATATGCTATTAAAATTTGGCTAGTTCTTGTTTGGATTAAAGGAAACTACAAAACTATATCAAACTATATTCTGAGGATGTAAATAAATTGAAATTTAGATGCACATAAATACTATTGTTTGTGTAGTCAAAATGACACACGACCCGCTTTGTGGCCACGTGGTCTAAGACGCAACTATTTTATTTGACTATACTGCCTATTATGGAGAGATTGATGTTTGAATCTCGATTGGGTGTACGAGTTTTTTCGAAAGTGGTTTTGCACTCTCCCTCCACGCAAATGCGGGTATACTTCCACTAAATATAACTTTCCTAATCCCTAAAACCATCATCGTAATTAGTACATATGCGTATAACCCAAACGGGTAGTAAGACGCAATGATATATAAAAAGACCCACATTTACATAAGTATCTCAAGTGCTGTTCTAAGAACATAACCCTTCGACTACCTGTACGTGATGATATGACGTGTTTCCAACTTATTAGGTGCTCGGACATTCTCTCTTGGTGTATTCTCGTGAGTTGATATGTCATCCAAACAGTGTGTCCTGTCTCACTGAGCTGCCTCGTAACAGTAATGCAATTTCAATGCAAATAAGAATTACAACTAACGCCCCTGGCTAGTCATGCGTCCGTAGTGAAAATATTACGAGGGATGCAATGCACCACAGCTGATCTTGACGGGGAGATGAGGGTGAAGTGGGACAGAGGGTTTCTTCATGCCTCAAGGGATATAGGGTTGAACAATTACTCAATGCTCTATTCATTTATTTCATGTCCCAAGACACCTCTTTGTTTTCCTACTCAAGTTCCCCCTCCCCGCATACACAACCCTCATCCCCTCCTAGGAAAGAGAAAAACACGTGGGCTCGCATCTATAAGATGACTTTCTAGAACTTTGCTTAATATAAACTTTATTTATTTATTTGAGGTATTTATCGCGCACTTTCTATACCGACTGATTATATCAGCACACGAGAATGTATGTGAGCGTGAGCGAAATGGCCTACCAATTTAAACGGGAAAGGTATTTTCACATACCTTACAGGGTTCTTTTACATACCACAATCGACATGGGACAGACGGCTTTACTTTTTCCTCCGAAGGAAGTTGTGCTACGGATTTTTAACGTCCAAGAAAAATCCGCCAAGACCGACTAGAATTGAGCCCATGAACATCGGGTCCTGAAAACAAGCACTCCACCGAGATCTACAACATGAACTATTGACATTAATTGAATATCAAGAAATCTTGAAAACAATTTTACTTTTTAGATTGAATTGGAATTAGTTTCTTTTATTTAGGAAATTTATTAGCAATGGTGATTTGTGAACACTAAATATATGTGCAGAAAAAATATACGATGCACCGGACAGACTTTCTCGCTAGTTTATATTAAAATAAAGACATTTATTAAAAACTCGTAAGATTTGTGAAACGGAATAATATAATTGCTGCCGAAGCAGTTCACCAAATAAAGTAAATGAAATCATATACACTGTTACAGAAACGTAAGTGAAAGAGGAAATCTCTGTCCACCAAATATATCCACATAATCTATATTTATTTGCTTATAGCTTATAAATTATTAATTTAAAAAATATATTTCAAATTAAAGATTTTATTTTTAGTATTACTACAACTTTATATTGATAAATTATTTCGTATCTTCAATAGTTGTGAATATGAGACCATAATTGAAATTTTTTTTCTCATGTAAAGTACCCTCATGGTCATTTTCATAGGAAAACCAGAACTGCAATTTTGTTTGTAATGTTAAATAATGCCTAGATACAAAATGTAATCAAAATCGTTAAAACAGACTTCAAGAAAATATATATTTTTTAATCTTTTTTGGCCTTTATTTAACTAGGTACCCTTAATGGGTTGGATATTTAATTCCAAAAAACTCCTCGGAAAACCTTATGAAAACCTAGACATCAAGTCTTAGCCCTATCGGTAAAATAGTTTCGGCTCTAGTCAGAGATGCAGCAGAAGGCATAGCAAAAACTCCTTTTTCGGTTTCAGGGGCTCAGATGTCGATATTTATAAAAATCTCGAATTCTTTTTTTTTTGACGATCACAATACTTCTTTCTCCGGGGGTCGAGAGAAAGTAACAAGCACAAAATATAAAGTATCATTTTCGTAAGCTACCAACTAGTGCCAGACACAACTTTCATGACTAATAGACTATTATTATTTTTATTATTTTACTACTTTTAGCAGCGAATCTTAATACCCATTCGGGTTATACGCTTGACTAATATTGTAGATTTTAGCTAAGCAAATAAAATATATCTTTTAATACGTTTATTCAAGCATAACTAAAACAGAGTCGAAACATGAATATACGCATTCATCCATGTCAAGAAAAAAATAGTATAAGTATTTTAATTGATGAACAAAAATATTCCTGGTCACAGTATCGTTATTTTTCAAACATTTGAAAATTAAAACGGTGTATTAAATAACGTAAGCCTCTTTAGGTGGCCACATGATTTAAGTCACTACTCTCGAAGTAGACTAGACTGCTAATGATGCGAGATTGAGGTTCGAATCTTGGTCGGGTGTACTGAGGGTGATTTTTCCAAAATGGTTTTCCACGTAAATACGGGTACACTCCCTCAAAATACAACCTTCATAATCCCTTTAACCATTAGTGTAAATAGTACTTTAGCGTACAACCCAAAGGGGTAGTAAGACCGTGGTGCTAAAAATAAATATTATTCAGTAAAATTTAATAAATTGCAGATTTTAGATGTTTACACGTTCCTATAAAATGCTCTTAGTTTTTTCGTTCATGCGTCTATATTTATAATGTATACTTTTAGAATGAAACTATTTATTATACATGACCGACAAACAAAATTTGGCTTAGTTTCTAAGATGCTGAAGAAGTGCTTGGATATTCAAATACATATCTTGCAAAAATATTTTTTTTCGGGCTAGTGAACACATCACAACTAGATAAGTTTTGGCTAAAATATAACTAAGAAAATGTACAAGAACTTTCTTGGAAGAAGAATGAATATCCACTTAAGGAAAAAACACCCTCAGCACACCTTCCTGGGATTCGAGCCCCAATTCCCTGTCATTGGCAAATCAGACTAGATGAGCTTGATGTTTAATTCGGATGCCCACTTATGCGGGTGCACTTAGTCTATTTCTACAAATATTTATAAGCTGTTTGCTACGTTTTAAGAATAAGTAATTATTTGTATTAATTATTGAAAATATTGTTGTCTAAACTATTAGTTAGGAGTAAACCATTTATCTGTTAATCTCAACCTTATCATTATATTACAGGTTATCATAAGGGTAATACAGTACGTGGCCGACTCTAACCTGTTGACAAGTCACAGATTAATGTTGAATCATGTTGTCAACAATGGTGACTGGAGTCTGATGAGCACTTGGGAGAGGGAAATGGGGTTTATTGTTCCCCCATCCACCCTACCCAACCTCCAAGTCTCTGGGGAAAACCATTGGTTTGAATCACGGCAAACACCCGGACCCCCGAGAGGGACTGTGACAAGTTGCATTTAATAAAAGTAGTAGCATTAATAATAACAGAGGGTCCACCAGTGGCTGTGTTCACTATACCATTAGAAAATATTGTCTACATTTTAACTAGCCAGCCAGCACTACACTCAATATCATTGTTGAGGTAACTGAAAATCTTATTGAGAAAAGCTTTATCTTCGCTCTCTCTCAGTTAACTGAAGCAAAATCTCCTCGCACTCAGTTGTTTGAATGTGGTGTGCTGGGGTATGAAGGTGCTACTGGCAGCATCAAATAACCAACGTTGCGAAACTTATCTTATGTTTGAGAGGATATTGACCAGTGGCGCAGGAACGGGGGGGGGGGGGGGGGGGCGGGGGTACGGGGGTAGATTTTACCCCCCCTAAAAATTGAGGGGATAAAAAAAGTATCATTTTTACCCCCCAAAATAATAATACAAAGTTAACACTAAGGTAAGATAGTAAAAATAAAATGTTCTTGGAGCAAACAATGTTTGAAAACTCTGATAGTGATACCAGCTACATCAGCTACTGCAGAAAGAAATTTTTTAATGCTTGTACAAATAAAACTACCTTCACTCTACGATAAGGTAACGTAGACTAAATCACCTCTGTCTGTTGAATGCATACCCTGAGAGGCTCAACAAACTTGAAAATTGCAAAACTAGTTAGTGGTCTTATAGTTAGTGACGAATATAGGGCAAAGGTTTATGGAAACCTACTTTATTTTTCGGTATTTCATAATTTTTAGTTAAGCCACATCAGATATAATTTTTCTTAATTTGTTTTGTGTGTATTAATTCTAATGTTTGGCATGACTAAAATAAATTAGAAAAATGCACAATGAGACTGTTAAATACAAGTATACCTCGCTATACGCGATATCACTTTACGCGTTTTCGCCATAACGCGATTAAGAAGTGATAAAGATAATGCATGGTCGTCTTTAATTTCGCAGTCACCCTGTGCGGTGATGACGTGACCTTGTGCGCGCACATTCCAGAAAGGACAAAGATTTTTACTGTACAGTTTGGTGTTGAGGGGGTGGTATTGATAACATTAGAGATGTATGGCCAGAATTTAAAGAGTCCTGTATGAAGGGAGTTTGGAAAAATATTTGGCCTTAATTTTCTGCTTTCCAATTCAAGACATGACATCGTTGGCATAGCAAGTTGTTGGATTTGAGGACGTAGAGCAGGCAAATGTGTATGAATTGCTCCAATCCCACTCAATAGAACTCACCAATGAAGATCTTCAAGAAAGGGAGAGCGGCATAAAGGATAAAGCTAAAGAGCTCTATGTTGTTGAGATTATCAAACAACTTCAACAAAACAAATTGCTGAATTTTTAAAGCACAATGACAGTGCAATTAGAATCATCGAAGAGAATGATCCTAACATGGATAGAAGTGCCAAAGTTGCCAGAGAGATTGAGTTATTTGGCTTGCTACAAAGCACTATATAGAGAGGGGAATAATGCTGCCCGTCAGCTGAGTCTTGTCCATTTAATCAAAAAGGTTGAAAATCTTCAGTCTAATGACCCAGGGCCTTCACGACCGCAAGAGCTGCCAGTCAAGAGCCTTCAAGAGAGAAGGAACCTACCGTCCCCAGGGCACTTCAAGAGACAAGAACCTACCGTCCCCAGGGCCTTTAAGAGACAAGAACCTACCGTCCCCAGGGCCTTCAAGAGACAAGAACCTACCGTCCCCAGGGCCTTTAAGAGAACAAGAGCCTACCATCCCAGGGCTCTCAAGAGAGCAAGAGCTTACCATCCCAGGGACTTCAATAAACCAAGAGCCTACCATCCAAGGGCCGTCTAGAGAGCAAGAGAGTGATAATCCAGATTTTCCAGATCCAGTTAATTTATCATGCGATTGAAGATTAACAGTAAGTGTACCTGTAGCGTTGTATTAATTAGATAAATTTATTAAAAATTGCATTTTGTTTACAAATTTCGGGGATTGAATATTGACAAAAGGTGTAGGCTACCTATAGTATTGTACTAGTTAGATAAATTTAAAAAATTGCATTCATTTACAAGTCCTAGGCTTTTATTTACTTTTTTCCTTTGGAGTAATCCCTATCTCACCCATGTTAAAATCAATTACCTTTACGCGTGTTCGTGTTACGCGATTATTTATAAGAACCAATCACTCGCGTAGTGCGAGGGACAACTGTAATACATTTCCCTGGTATTTTCTTAAGCTCAAAAATACTATCCCTTATAAAAGCACATGGTTATTTTAACCCCCCCCCCCCCCAATAAAAACGTTCCTGCGCCACTGATATTGACTAAACGAAAACAATAGAAAGACAACGCTGTTTCTCAATACAGTCAACTCTCGATAACTCGTACTTAAGGGGGCAGGGGTCTGTCCGAGTTACAAATACTTTATCTAAAATAATAGTATAGGCCTACTTAAATGTGATGAGGTAAACAATAATATTATTTAAGACACGTACACAAATACACGTACACAGCTAGGTACTGTAATGGAAAAGGTTGAGAGTACAATAGGCCTATAGTACTTGCAAATTATCTATATTCTGTACTGTATGTGCGGGAGCAGGATGGGAGGGGTAGTAGCGCTGCGTTGCAAGATCTCCGCCAGCCCCCTGTATTACACTACTTCATTCAAAATTTTAGCCTGTCAGCATGCGGCTGGCATGTTACTATGTAGAATTTTACTTTCGGAAAATTTTGTCCGACTTATCCAAAGTCCGGGATATCGAGTTCCAAGCTATCGAGAGTTAACTGTAAACATGCAGTTTTCTCAGCGCTGATATCCAGTGTAGTTCTACTATTGGCCATCAGTGACCTGAACTATCTCTAAGCTATAGGATCATGATGACCAGGCTGAATACCTAATCATTCGCCTAAAGAGAGGATACAAAAATCACTAATTGGAAAAAACTATGGCCAGTGATTCTGTCTGGAGATAGAAATTCTGGCTAACGGGCGAGAGCCAACCTATGACCGAATCCTGCCGACCATTCGAGTTTTATCTGAGAAACCATTGAGGTGAAATTATAATATATCTCGATTGTATTCCTTTTAAAAATGTCACCAACCTAATACTGGTCCTACAGTTATTCTAGTCGATGATTCTTGAAAACTTATAATCAAGTGTCCCCGCGTGCAGGGGGACATGGCTCATGAGCTTTTGAACTAACCAGACGTGTTCCATGTTCAGGATCATTTTTCAATAGTTATTTATTTTAGGGTTCGATAGTGGATATAGCGGCAACCACAGCCTCGGTGAATAGCGCGGACAGGATACTACTAACGGGACAAGATGGTGTTACTTTGGTGGTTTTATTTATCTATTTTATATCGCATTTAATTTATGCTAGAGGGATAAATAAATTAGGTATAATTTAGAATAAGTGTACCCACAGTTTCGTGAAAGAATAGTGGGGAATCATTTACTAAAAATCACCCTCAGTACACCCGGCTCAGATTTGAACCCCCACATTTTCTTCACCAGCAAACCCAACTAAATTGGTCAATCATTTAGCCATGTACATACCGTAGTGTTTTTTAACTATCGCTTCAGTTCTAGTTCTAGTATGCTGACTATAAGGGGAAAAGATGAGGATGGTAAATTTAAGTTAATGTACCAGTATTTTCATTCAGAAAAAAATATAAACTAAAATGTAGAAAACCACTCAGCGGATCCATTAAGGTGAATCTTAGGGACTTCCACCCTAAATAGCCAAGAGATATATATAGAGAGAGATAGAGAGAGAGATAGCAGAAAATTGCATAAGGGGAAACCATACTAATTGAATCATTTGGAACTCAAACATGACCCAATTACTTTTCAAATAAGTGAAGTTCACATCTTTCAGTTGACCGAGACACGCATCACGAGGTTTTTCCTGAACTTTCAATGCTTGTCTTCCGGAATTGCGTTATTTCATTGCTGGTAACTAATACTTTGGAGTTGATGGCTCTATTAACGTAGAGCATCGTTTACTGTCTTGTCTTTGCAATCCGTTCTGTACGAAAATTATTTTTCAAGAACCTTCATCGACTGCTGAAGGGAAACTTGACCAAATGCAGCAGTAGCCTAGTTTGTGTATTTGATGTCGGCAGCGATGGATGGTTGCAATCCAAGGGGCATCCGTGGAGGGCATATTCGTTCTGACCAAGAATTAAGCTTTTTCTTTTAAGTGTGTGCTAAATAAATTTTCTAACTCATATATTGGGATGCCGAAGCGTTTACACTTGAAACTTAACTTTATCAAAGTCTTGTTCTTACACCAATCTACTTTAAATTTAAATAAAAATTCCTCTTGGTGAGGAGATTGGCAAATGCATTTTTTATCTGTACTCAAGTCTCATACTTAAATATATAGGAGTAAATATTATATGCTTTAAAGGCTGTATTTCCTTTGAGCGTACTGTTAATATGTAAGTAGTGATATTGGAAAATGGAATCGAAGAAAAGGAGTACATACTTCATATAGCTCAGTTAAATTAATTTAAACACTTCTTATGTGTTTACATCACTTTGATCCTTAAGCTTAGTATTCATTTGGAAACATTGTTCCCCATATGCTACCCAACTGTTCCTAAACTGTTTCCCAACTTTCCCCAACTGTTGGCCAACATGATAAACAGATTTTGTAAAACATTAGAGAAACGTTGTTTCACGTCCAGACTACAATGATGAAACATTTGTTTCCCGTACATACTTAGGTTGAGTGAGAGATGTCTGTTGAGGATGCTGCTGCTATGTCTTGTGCTTTGTATGTAGTTATTACCATATCTGTTCAAGAAGACAGAGAAGAAGAAAACGGTGCTGGATTCGTGTTTATTTACACTAACTGAAAATTTCCACTTATTTTATTTAAAACATCCGTTTTTTACGCGATTTTTACAGTCCTCAACAGTCACATCCCACAACAATGTATATTTTAATCAGTTCCAGAGTTTTTTTCGGCTGATCACAACATAATAAAAGGAGATATCAGTAACTGATGTACTCGGTGTGAATAGTAGAGTCAGACTGGCCCACATTGCTTGTTGTTGGAAATGTTAATCAACATAGATATTAAATAAATATTAATAAATAAAATTTAGTGAGTTGAAAAATACAATTAAAAAATATTGTTTGCGTTAGTAATGCATTTTCATTACAATGAGGTAAGTAAAAGTGAGTTAGTAATATACACATTAAAAATAGCAGTGCAGTCTGTCTTTGCATTTAATTTTTTTTTTCCTTGTAACCCATTTGAAATGGATCATGGGAAAAATGTTTTCCTCGTTGGGAAACACAAAGGAAACATGAAAAAATGTTGCTCTACTGTTGGCCAACAGTTGGGAAACAGTTGGGAACAGTTGGCTAATTGTTTCTGAAACAAGGGCAACATGTTGGCAAACAATGTTTCCAGAGAAATGTTTCCTAGTGCCTACTAGGCTTAAGGATTAGTCATTTTTTTCTCATAGATTAATTGTAATATTTACAATATAGGTTAAATTTTGAGCCTATATATTTAGGTATTGATTTTTTTCAGCATTATTTCTCATTTTATTTAAGAAAATAAACTTACTTTGCGAAAATCATAAAAAAAAGTCCTACCATTTTGTTAAAATACCTTTAATTAGTAGAAATGGGGAATATGAGATTTTCTTTCAAAACTATTTATATTTATTTAAAAAAAAAGATAATGTAGTTTAAGGTGCGGCAGAATAGAAGACCAAATTTCATTTTGGGTTTTATTTTCCTTCTCGAACTGAGTACCTGCTTGAAGAGAGGATATATCCCCACCACTCTATTACTTTCTCCACCCTGGCGTGTGTCACTCTTTTGGTCGATTGGTTTTTCTGTATTCTAAATGACAAACAAAGCAGAGACCTGCCGGCCACCTCTATCTGTAGTTTTGGGTTCACAAAGTGTTTGAATAAACAGGCTACATTGAATACGCTTTGTTCCTATTTCTAATATACACTACAGTAAGCCCTTGATGATTTTACGGACTAATTGGGGGGGCAAGCCTTTCCATAAAATCGGGGTGAAAAATTTAGTAAGTTGAAAAATACAAGTAAAAAATATTGTTTGCGTTAGTAATGCATTTTCATTATAATGAGGTAAGTAAAAGTAAGTTAGTAATATACACATTAAAAATAGCAGTGCAGTTTGGCTTTGCATTTAATTTTTCTTCGAAGTTAAAAAAACACTAACTTTAACAATTTTGTCATCATTTTCTTCTTTAACTGTGTGAAACAAACATATCCATTTTTAGTTGTTTGTATTTGTAATGCTGTTTTCGAACCACAGCTTCCCTTAGCCGTCTTACACGTTGGTTATAAGGCTGCATTTCTATGTCTGTAGTCACATTCAGATAGTTTACAACCTTATCTAGTGCTTCTATAACTTCAGAAAGCTTATGAGTCTTCCTTGTACAATTTTCATCCTCGTCCTCACCATCTTCATCTTCAGGTCTTGTAGCAGCTCTTACATCTTCTGCAATCTATTCCTCAGTCATTACGTAACGTCCAGGATCTCCCTCGTCTGCTTCCAGCCACTCTTGAATTTGTTCTGCAGTTGAACCCATTTCCCCTCTTATCAACAACTGCTCTTCAAAATTTGGTCGTTCCAATCCTTCCAAATCAATTTCACCATCTTTGTTCAAAAGAATATTCTTTCATGCGTTAGAGAGAGTCGTGTTTTTGGTATTTTGCCAGGCACTGCTCCAATTGAAAATGGCTGATTTAATGGTATATTATCTAGTGTCCTCTTACCCCTAGTATCCTCCAGCACGTCAGCAGGCTGTTCAAGCACATCCATGAATTCTTCTAAGAACTTCCTCCTGTACAAACGCTCACAGGCCATTATAACTCTTTGATCCATAGGCTGGATAAGCGAAGTAGTGTTAGGGGGTAAAGCCATTGACTTGATTTTCCCATCAGAGCTGCATAGTATCTCACAGCTTGGATGTGATGGAGCATTATCCAAAAGTAATAAAGCCTTGACTTCTTCCTGTGGGATCATAAGCACTTCTGTTTGGTATCGTCTAACTGCAGGTAAAAAGTTGAGGTTAAAATAATCCTTGAATATTTCTTGAGTAAACCAGGCCTTTGTATAACTGTAGTACAGCACAGGCAGGTAATCCATAATATCCTTTAGAACTCGTGGTCGTTTGGATTTGCCAGCTACAACAGTTTTTAACTGGTGACTACCGTCGGCACTGGCACAAACAAGAGCAGAATACCTCTCTTTTCTTAGTTTTCTTCCTGGAACTGAGGTTTCATGTCTAAAAGCCTGTGTATTTTCAGGCAAAGACCTCCGTAAGACACCAGTTTCATCTGCATTGTACAGCTGAGATAACATCAGTCCTGTTTCATTTATAGATCGATTCAACTTTTCCCTGAATGGCTGCACATTACCAAAATCAGCATTCAATGATTCACCGCACGTTATGTCTCTTACGAAAACGTCACAACCAACCACTGCTCACTGTAAATCCTGATACATTCAAATGTTTAGATAGCCTCTCAGCTGCAGCCTGAATTTCAACACCCCGTACACCTACACCACTTGTTCTTTGTTGCACATACCATTTATAAATTGTTTCTTCTAATTCTTTCTCTTTTGGTAATTTCAAGTTTTTTCTTAGATTAGTCCCGCTGGTTGAAGGTATTACATAGTATTTTAAAGAAAACAGTTTCACTTTTCCCTTAAGCTTTTTTTTTTATGTCAGACACAGTTTGTTTTGCAATTGAAAATTCCCTTCAAATATTAGCCACTGATACACCATTTTCCATTTTTTTTCAATAATTTTTAGCTTGGTACTTAAACTAAGAGAGGTTCTTTTATTTGGTGGAGCCATTTTAAGCACGCACAGTTAAGTAAATATATGGAAATAAATACTACACTTAAAACACTAGACCACAGCTACAATATATAAACACATCTCAAAGTACTGTATACGAAACAAGCCTAATGATCCAGGAATGACTACTAAACTAATCTTTAGAACAACTTAATGCTACAACTCGCACACTTATGAAACCAGATGAAACCGGTTTTGATTTGTGTGCACTAGGCGGCGACAATGAGAGGGTGAGTCATGCTCTTCTCCTTTCACAACCCCAAATTTTACGGACTTGTCGACCAACGTCCGTAAAATCGCAAATGACAAAAGTTGTCCGTTAAATCCGAAGTTCGTAAAATCGAGGGTTTACTGTACTTAGAAAATTGTTTTATTTTTCTAGTAAATTGAAACAGTTTTAAATCCACATTTAATGAAAACATAATTTATCATATGCCTATTGCCTATTGCTTATTGCTATGTTGTTTGAAGAACAAATTTGTCACTAATTGTATAATATAACGATTCTCTAGATTTTTAAAATCAATTAAAAAGTAATTCATGCAATTTATAAACATTCTGAAAATTGGCTATATTAGCAAATGACTTAGGAACTTTTTTAAATTATATTTGAATAGTTATTTATCGTGCCCTTTCTGAATACCTACACTGGAAAGTGACTATATAAGCACACGACCCACAAACGAGCGTAATCTTAGAACAGACCTCGATAAATATTCCTCTCCCAACGGGAACATAACAATTAGCTTAATAAGAAGACGCGCTAAATATTCGGCTCAATTATCTACAGCAGTGGGTCCCAAACCGTGGTACGCGTACTACTAGTGGTACGAACAATTATTCAAGGTAGTAGGCCTACGCGGTGAGAAGCCAAATAAAACAAGCAAATTCAAGTCAATGTCTCATCAAATATTATAAATATATTACGACCAAGTCAAACCAAAAGGAAAGGAGATTTAACCAGTTGTTGGAGGGGTAAATATAAGTATTCTTTATATATTTTGTATACGTGTGCCCTATTATCCGTATTGATTAAGTAGAAATGTTAAATAATGATTAATAAAAAGTGTTAATCTATAAATGGTGTTGTGTCATTATATTCCTGGGGCCATTAAAATGTACTTAAATATTAAATATTCAGCACTATCTTGATGGTACTCCAAAATACGGAAATTGTTTGGGTTTTTGTTGACATTATATACTTCTCGGACTGATTTAAAAATTTTATTGTAGCTTTGGACTTTAGTTAATTCATCCTCCATTGTGTAAAAAATACACATTCTACCATAGCTTTTATTAGAAAGCTTTAATTTTGAACACATTTTGGAGAGGCACGCTCTAGCTGCCCAATTGACTAAAGCGTTTGTCTCTCATTACACTAGGTCACAGGAACATAAAACAATTATATTGAAATATATAGTAGCCATTACAATCAAATACATTTTTAATAGTTGTATTGTAGGGAAAGTGTAAAGCTACAAAACTCTGGAAGTCATTACCAGAGCTGGGATTTCTATGTAAATACATATTCTATTCCTTGCCATTTAGATGTTCAGAAAATAGAAATCTCAACGAATCACCATATTAGGATTAATATATTATATAAAATGTAAAAAACAATTATTTGAGTATCATTTTATATATTTTTACATTTTTGACATGTTTATAATTATATTCCAAGTGATTTTACATAAAGCTACCTAATTTGTGATGTTCTAATATATTTTTTGTACTAATTGCATATCTGTTGAATATTTAAAACATCCTTTGATTTGGTTTGATTTGCATAAATCATCTGAAAGGAATTTTTCAATGAACTATTGAAAAGGGTAAAATCCGACTCGGGTAGTCAAGTGTTTTTCCACTAAGTACATACCTCCTCTCCTCACAATGAACCTTTTGATGCAATGTTTTAAAAGAATGTTGCAAACAGATAAGGGATTTCGGTCTGGAACTTTCCTCCCTTCCAACACACTAGTCCAACGACTTACATTATTATATTGTAATATCTCCAAGTGATTTTAGTTTCACATGAGCAGTTGACAGTGAAAGTCTAACAGTAAGCTACCATCAGATTTTAAATTTTTTTCACCATGACACCAGCAAATCTTACAGACTAGTAAATTAAAATAATGGGCTGGAATCAACGACTCCTTCACAACCGACAGTAAACTTGTAATGTGTCAAGCTTGCAACAGCAAAAAAATACTGTTCCGTAAAATCACAATTGGAGCAACATGTGCAGCGCACACTTCGTACGAAAAAAATAATCGGAGTTATTTGAAGATTTTTTTCTAAACCTAAATGCAGGTGTCTTCCTTCCAGTTAAAGAAAATAATTCTGTAAGGACTTGTGTAGTGCAATGGTCGCTGCGAACATCCCATGTTTTAAATTCCAAGTGTCTGAATTTGCATCCTTCTTGTGACAGTAATGAAAGCGACAAATTCCTGATCAATAAATACTCAGAAAGAATTATCATTTATCTGCATATATTATGAAGAAACAATGGAAATGGTAAAAGATTACATAGGAGATGCTTTCATATGGGTCGCTGTGGATGAAATCACGGATGATTAGGGTAATTTTGTTGTGAGCCTTGTGGTAGGTAAGATAGAGCCTAAAGATATTTCCAAACCACATTTGATTTATTGAGAAGTGCTGGAACATACGTATCATGTTGCAAGATTCGTGAATAATAAATTGAAAGTGTTGTGGCCTAGGTGAGCTCACGTAAAGAAGGTCCTGGTGTTATATTCGGATGCCATGGCGTATATAATGAAAATTGCAAGTGCTTTGAAGTTGTTATATCCTGATATGATCCATTTTACAAGTATGGCACATGGACTACATCGTGTTGTGGAATACTTTAGAGCCCAGTATTTACAAATGAATAGATTAATTTATGTGACAAAAAAACTAGATATATTTGTGAAAGTCAAACATCAAGTCAAAACTTACTCTTATTTGATGTGTCGTTGCCTCTGCAATTAGTTCTAACAAGATGAGGAACATGGATAAAACAGCTAACTTCTACTATGAACAATTTGGAGTTGTGAAATCAGTAGTAGATATGGTCGCCCCTGAGTGTGCGATATCTGTATATGAATCTCACAATCCTCACTCATCATTCATTCATTGATCCAAAAGTGACATGTTCAATTGCATAGACCAGAAGCAATTTTGGTTGGCTTCCAGAGAGTATTAAAGGCTTGGAAACTTCTGTACTTCCACTAAGAGAATCTATGGATATCATTGAAAACACTATTTTAAATTTAAATGCTGTAAAAGACGAAACTGGCGAAAGTGTTTCTACTAAATTTTAGGCAGTGCTAAAAATAAACCAGTATATTCATTGGATGGAGATACCCTTGAGAATATTTCTCCCGAGAAAATTCTTCTGTTAAAATACGCCCCAGTGACATACTGTGACATGGAAAAGACATTTTACACCTACAAGCATATTCTGTCGGACAAGCGGCAATCAATGACCACAGAAAGAATTGAAATTCACACCAAAGTACAAGTAATCCCATCAATGTATGTGCTATTCAGAGTGTAAATAAGGTAAATGTTGCTTGTTTAAATATTTGTTTTACATGATGTTAAATTTTTTTTATGAATCTACATATTTAACTATATATTTCCTTTAATATTATTACATATTTACATACATATTTTGTTATATGATATTACATAAAAATCCCAGCTTTAGTCATTACAATAGCTAATATCTTCCATTACTTTTATTGCAGGAACATAGCACTATGTTGAAATATCTAGTAGCCATTACAATAAAACACTTTTTTCATTATATTACAATATATTACATTTTTAATCGATAATGGTATTTTAGTGAGAGTTTTTAAAATAAAGAATAAAAATCTATACAACTACTTTGTTTCCGAAACCTTTGGCTACTTTGTTTTAGACTTTTTTGCATTAAATATATTCTGGATTTCTTATTTTCAGTGATCTAGTGTGCTTCAAACCCCCCAGAAATGTTATGAACAAAAAGTATATGGCTTTATTTATGGTTCAAACAATATCAAAATTAAGGTACAAGTACAAATTAGGTGGCTGTGTTACCATAAAAAGAACTTCAGAGAGCTTCTAGAAATGTTCAATATTTATAACTTTTTCAAGCCTTCGGCAGTTAAGGGGTTGTGTTGCCATAAAAACACTTCAGAGGGCTTCTAGATGGGTTTAAATATATAGACTGTTCCTAGCCTTCGACAGTTAGGAGGTTATGTTGCCATAAAAACACTTTAGAGAGCTTCTAGAACGGTTTAATATTTTGAATTTGTCCTAGCCTCAGGCAGTTAGGGGGTATGTCACAATAAATAAACACTTCAGATATATTCTAGAGGCGCTTATATATATATATATATATATATACTTCCTAGGCTAAGGCAGTTAGGTGGTTATGTTGCCATAATAAACACTTCAGAGAGCTTCTAGAACCGTTTGTCATTTATAATATTTTCTATCCTCCAGCAATTGGGGGATGTGCCCACCAAACCCCTCCTGAAATCATTGGCTGGCTACGGCTTTGGGCAATATACAATTTAAATAAAAACTAGTTAATTTTGATTAAATTTCAATTATCCAAAACTTACCATCTTCTTCTAACCTTTCGACTATCATACTTTTTTTTTGTCCGTACGACAAGTAAACAATACTTTCGTTGAGTGATGTGAGGATAATGATAACACTGGTTAGCAGCCATTTTGCATCTGGTGTGTGATACATCAATTAATATGTATTTTTGGTTGTAGAATCCGAATCTGCCTTCGGAAATGCTCTGTCACGTAAGGTTTTTAAGATATTTGAGATTTTTACTATTTTTTTAAATTTTTAACCTTTTTTTTATGAATTTTCACTGACTATGCTGGTTGCACTCTGTATTTGGATGCAATATATAACTGAAGAAGTTCTAAAAATAGTCACTAGATGGCAGGGCAATTTAGTCGAGGGGGAATGGTACTGCCATTGACCGTTAGAGGTGACTCAGCTAGCCACATTAGTCCTGCTGTTTAGTGTGTTTTGAAACCTGGATGGTTTAAGTTAGTCACTTTTTATATTTCTCTTTACTGACACCTTAGTTTGTGTTATTGTGTGTTTTTGCTTTTTCTGTATGAACTAGTGAGACATTCTGATAATTTTAGGCTATAGTTAGTACAGTGTTCCTAACGTAATGGCAACTGCTAAACTTCGTGGTTGTGTAAACCAACCGTTAACTTTTGCTATGTGCTAAGTTCACTCCAAAAACCCAAAGAAAGCCAATCACTGACTTAGTTATAAACTGTACTTTGATTATGCTCTTGGAGATCAGGATAAACCCTTTGCACCTCATATTGCTTGCATAACCTGCATAACTACCCTTATAGAATGGATGAAAGGAAACCGCCGAGCCATACCGTTTGCTGTTCCAATGGTTTGGTGCGAGCCAAAAGATCATTTGGACTGTTATTTTTTCCTGAAAAATATTGCAGGACATTCCAGTAAAACTAAACATATAATTAAATATCCTAATGTTTCTTCAGTTCATATACCTGCGCCTCATGGGGAGGGCTTACCTGTTCGCGCTTGTCACTTGCAAACCACTGCATCAGAACCATCTGAGGAAAGTGAATCAGAAGATGCACAACCTTCGGAAGAGTACAACCCTGAAACTCATGACAGATCGCCTCTCATAGAACAGAAGGAACAGAACGATTTGGTCCATGATTTGAAACTTTCTAAAGAGTAAGCTGAACTTTTGAGTTCTAGACTGCAACAATGGAACCTTCTAGAGCAAGATACAAAGATTTCAAATTTTAGAACAAGAAATAAAGAATTCAATGTGTTTTGTGTGTGTGTGTGTGTGTGTGTGTGTGTGTGTGTGTGTGTGTGTGTGTGTGTGTGGTGTGTGTGTGTGCGCGCACACAGACATGAATGGTTTGATGATTGAGATGGGTGTTCAACATAATACAAATGAGTGGAGAATATTTATTGAGTCATCTAAAGCAAGCTTAAAAGCAGTGCTAATGCATAATGGCAACAAACTTCAAACAGTGCCTTTGGTGCATGTGGTGGACACGAGGGAAACTTATGAAAGTGTGGCTTTGATGATGAAGGGAATCAAATATACATTTTATGAGTGGCAGATATACTGTGATTTAAAAGTTGTCGCACTGCTTACAGGTTTTCAGGGTGGATTCCAAAATACTGTGTTTTTTTTGTTCTTGTGGGACAGCCGAGACACCAAGAACCACTACAAAGTCAACGAATGGCCTATGAGGAAATTATACATTGCTGGAAAGGAAAATATGAAATTTACTCCATTGGTTGAGCTAAGTAAATTCATTTTGCCTCCATTTCATATAAAGTTAGGCTTGATGAAGAACTTTGTAAAAGCTCTTGATAAAGAAGGTCAGGCCTTTAATCATTTTTAAAAAATGTTTCTCAAGTTGAGTGAAGCAAAGACATATTTATTGGGCTACAAATTAGGGCATTGTTGAAAGATCCTACCTTTGATGCTAAGCTTACAAATATCGAGTTAGCTGCTTAGACCTCCTTCAAAGCCATTGTTTACGGCTTTTTGGGCAACAGAAGAGACGATAAATATGTTTCCATAGTGAGTAGTCTATTGGGCAACTACAAGAACTTGGGGTGTATAATGTCACTAAAAATTCACTTTCTACACTCGCATCTTGACTTTTTCCCAGAAAATGTTGGTGCTGTTAGTGACGAACAGGGTGAAGGCTTTCACCAAGATAACCTGACCATGGAGCATCGTTACCAAGGACACTGGAACCCTTCGATGATGTGCGATTACTGTTGGTTTCTTTTTAGGGAGACTGATGAAACACCTCACAAAAGAAAAGCATCGTCATCCCATTTTGTCAAAGAAAAATGACATTAAACTTTGTAAATATTAATATCATGGCTTAATGTGGGTTATTTTAGTGCGTTTTGTTGGTTTAAATTAGTTTTAGCGCTATCAATAAAACATAAGTGAGTTCTGAGGGCTATGTTGTGTTTGTATTTAAAATGGTAAATAGTTGCTAATGTCATATTATTGTCTTTGTATCAGTGCTGTGTATCTAGGAAATGTGACATAATAAAGAGAATCTAATTTTTCCACTGAATTCAGCACCCGAAAATTAGGTATATCCACCCATTTACAAACCAGATACAGAAAAAAGTCTCAATTTGTTGACCAGTGTAATTATTTTAAGGAATGGAAGCTGTAATAAATCGCATTTATAACATAATAATATGTGTAATGTTCATTTAATATTACTAGTCACAGTAAGTTAATTATAGAAATGGAAGCGGGTGATAGAGAGAATGTGATCAAAACTTATTACAAGGAGGGGGAGGGAGTTATGTTACGATCTCAATATTTGAATATGTAGAGTTTAATTCATTTAATTGTATCATTAGTAACATGTTACATCATACTGCCCGCCATATTAAGCTTCACGCAAAGGTTTTCCTTGCGAGTCATACTACCAACTCCGTATGAAAACTCAATATTAATAAACTTCCTACAATAGTAAGCTTCTCTGTTGTAGTCCCATGTAGGTTCAGTCTATATCGAGAACAATATTAAACAAGAATAAACTCCCCGCAATCACAAACTGTTCATGTACTTACCCATTGTATCTTCTGACTAGAACAATCTTCAAGACTGGAGTACACACCTCGTATCCTAAATCGAAAAGTGGGTCGAACAAGCCATGGTGAGCCCGCAACTGAGGTTCCGAGCGGACAGGTCAAATCATACTAGAACAAGCCGAGGACAACAACTGAAACTATCCAGCCGTCCGGCGGGAAAGACGATTTCAACCACCAAAACATAGCGTAATGTATGTACGTCATAGACATCAGTCAAATAGATCTCTCTATCACCATTGGAGGACGTGATCGAGACAGGCTGCCAATCCTAGCCTGATCAAAGGACTATGTGCTGCCTGCACCCATCAAAAATGACCGATGGGACGTCACCAACCAATATGGACATTCCCCCTTTCCAACCCCAAGCGACTAGAAACACTATTTAAAACTGGTGGTTCTGACACCAGTGACTATTATTTATCAACGCCTTTAAGAGAAGTCATGTCTTAGACTTTATATTTCGACGCCTTCAAGAGAAGTCATGTCTTAAACATTTATATTTAACGCCGTCTGGATAAGTCCTGTCCTGGACTTGGACAGCTGCAGGATTATTACGTATTTTGTTTATATTACCTCATCGATGTTAATTTAATAGACTTGAATTGTGGCTAATTCAATTTTGAATTAAAGTAATGTAAATTTTTTGAATAAGCCGGAATAAGCATTGTAAATTATTTAATAAAAGTTTTTTTTATTAAATTTAAGTATTAAACAGTTAATTCTTTTAGCCGCCACTTGGGCGCTGGTGTCAGTGAAGTCACGTAAAATATTAGATTGCCACATTTATAAACTTATTTTTGTTAGGAGTATTTAATTTAAATTGACTGAGTTTTGCAGACTAAGTAATTATAAATTTCCCCCTTTTTTTATAATGTTTTCATATTTAATTGTTGTTTGAATTAACGTAAAGTTTTGCTGATTGATTGATTTAGACTTAATAATTTTCCAAATTATTTAATTGAAACTTCTTGTGATTTAACTAGATTTTTTGTAAGTCATATTTTTTATTAACAAGTAGAAATCTTGTTAACGTATTTTGTTATGTCGACATTTAATAGTCCCGTGGGAGTTTGACTTAATGCCAGTAAGCCAAACTCTCGTGTTTATTAAAATATCTGGGTGATATTTAACTTTCTTTTTTCTGTCTGTATTCAATGTGGTGAAGCAGACACCTTTGTAACCATTTCAAAGATGCCCATTAGGCTCTTTTTTTGTAGTCAAATAAATATCTGACTAGATATTTTTAAAGTAATGATTTGTTCTAATTGTCAACGTGTAAGGTTGTTTTGTCAATATTCACTGTTGTGAAACTGACAGTGTAGTTTGGTCGAGTTGTTGTCTCTTCCAGAAAGACCTAGTTGACTTAAGGATATGTTTCATGTTTGGAAACATTCATATGATCGAACTGCGCATTATTATTAACATGATTTTCAACATACCCCCGATGGATTTTGAGGCCATGTAAATTATTGTTTCAATTGTTGTTATCTTGAATAAAACATTCATATTGTTATTTAATTGTTGCTAATGTCTTACTTTCTTTATCATATATTTAGATTACAACCCACTTTCCTTTTAGTCTAGTGTGGCCGTAGTTAAAAGGTGGTAGAGTGGATGGTAACATAATAATTAAAACAATTTGTTTGGTTTTGAAAATGAAAATTTATTTTTGAATGTGTTGCTTTGAAGGGACTTGTATTCAGTGCTGATACAAGTCAGGTTTAGTTGAGGTACGGTAATTGGGTGTGTGGTGTCTACGCTTCCTTTTTTCCGAGACTAACCCAGTTTGCTCAGGACGGATGTTGTTGAGACAGGCTTTATCCTAATAGTCCGAAGATCCTTGTCAAGGGCATAGTATAATACCTTGTACAATTTGTTCCTTAAATGCTAGATGTGAAATAAAATTCACCTAGCATATGAATTTTTCTTTATACTATATTTATTAAAAATACTAATGAAATTCACAATATTAAACAATGCTTTGAGCCACATGGGTAAAACAAAAATATTATTATTTTGGAAGTCTTTGCAGTAACTACTAATATCTATTATTAATGAATATAATTGAATTTTACCAGCACTCCTATAGTTATTTTTAAAAAAATTTGGGTTCTTCAAAATATTTTACGCCCTCTAAAAATCGAAGTTCCGCGCCCTTTTAGAGGCCCAGTCCAACCCTGGTCTACTTGACGGATAGCATATAGTTTACGGACGATTTGAAAGGCCACGCTAACCCCAAAAAGTTAATTATTAAAGACGCATAAAAATAATTGTGTTTTTTAGAAAAATATTCAATTTTCAAAACAAAATAAATTTAAATAATTTAATATTTTGTGTGTCGGGAGTCATAATTATTTTAGCCCAGCAATTCTTTGATTTTTTTTAACATTTATTTAAAGTGGCTTATCATATTTTACGTAGTACATTTCTCATTATATTTTAACAGACACTTTAGCTAGGTCAATAGATAGCACATGTGCTTACTATGCTAAGGGTCCTGGTTTCGATTCTAGGTAAAGTCGGTAATTTAATTTTAGTAAACTGTCATGTATGTCATAGTTAAAAGCTAGTTTGTAGGTCGTGTGCAGATATAATCCTTGTTTTCATAAACTACATGTTAAACATTCCCATTGAAAAAAAAAATGTATTATATGATATATTTTATGAACTAATGTTGATGTAGGCTCACTTTCTAGCAGCAAAGATTTTTTGTGTTGTCCTGTCAAGGGAACACTAGGATTACTGTCGACTGAATCTTAGGACTTGGGTTCTACAGAGAAACTTCCCCTTTCTCTTGGCTTGAGTAGGTGTGGTGGGGGTTGTCACCCCTATCTTGTAATAAAACTAAATTTATGTAACTAATGACCGATTTATGGCCCAGGGAATAGGTTCACATGATTAAAAATATCATATTTGTAAATTATACACAAAACTTAAGATTGTATTTTTTTTTAATTCAACAATTTTCAAAAATATGTTTGAGCTAATTTTAAAAATATATGCATAAAAAATTAGTTATATAATTCAACATGAATTAAAAAAATTGTACATACAATCATAATAAAATAAATCTAAAATATATAATTATTGGTTCATCTAGAATTTTGGTCACAAATCAGTCATTTTTACTGTGTATTAGTAGCTTTGCAACCGCACCTTAAGACAAAATTGTAATTTTTTTGGAGGCCGAAGATTATTTTGTTTTTAGTTATTTTCAACATAAGAAAATAAGAAAAGTGATATTTTTCAAAAATTTATAAAAATAAGCTTATGACTACTATCAACATCTTTTTTTCAGAGTAAAAGTGAGAAGAATACAAAGGTGATCGCAACTTTTTTTTAAAAAAGTATTTGATCTCATTTTTCATTCAAGACATGTCTTACTGGGAGTTTTAAATCACTTTTCCATGACCCCATTTCTGCTTGCAATGTATACTTATACTATGTGCTACGTATGTAATGTCAGAGCAAAAACTACATATTTGACAATTGTATTTTATTTTTTCAAATATTTTATAAAACAAGTAATTGATATATTGAATTGGTAATTCAACTGATAAAGTATTTTATAAAACGTGCTAATATCAATGTGTAGCAAAATAGGCATTAATCACTGAAAGTTTGAATCCACCAAAAGATACGTTTTTAATCTTATTATTTTTACCAGTGTGTCTCACTAACTGTTATATACTAATAATTACTCTAATATATTAAGGAGAAAGGCTGAATTTAGAGTAAGTGTACTTGCATTTGTATGAAGGGAGAGTGGAAAAAATGTAGGAAAACCCACCATAATTTCACTGGATCAGGATTTGTACCCTGATCTCCCCGTCATTGCCAAACCAGTATATTGGGAGAGTGACACCTTAATATCATTTGACCACCAAAGTGTGTAATGCTTTTAATAAATTGTGGTATAATATTAGTATATAACTTAAGGAGTTATTTGACTTTTTGACTTTAATTGCTGACATTTCTGGGTGTTGTGTTTGTTAGATATAAGTTAGTTCATAAGTCATGTGCTGATATAATCAGTCAGTTCAGAAAGATTACAGTAAAATAATAATAAAAAAATCCCTTGATTTAATCAGTTTGTTTGGTGTAAATATTGTATATTTCTTTGCACATGTTATAATGTAACTAAATTAAAGCTGAGCAATTAATTGGGAGCTCTGTTTGGAAACTTGACTTGTGAATAGTTAAATGTCACATCAAGTATAACACTTAACATAAATAACCAACATTTATCTGATTGCCAAACCCTTCCTTCACCTCTGACAAGACAACTTGTGAATGTGAGGAATGCCAGGCCTCCCCCGTGGTTCGGATTACACGTTAAACTGTAGGTCCTCCATTTCATCTCACAATCACCCTACCATTACACATTAGCATAAATGCGTACAACTCGAACGGGTAGTAAGACACGGTGATAATAATAATAATAATAATAATAATAATAATAATAATAATAATAATAATAAATAACCAATGCTTGCATTGAATAGGGAGTTTTATACCTAAGTAACAAGAAAACCCCACATAAATATTAAATACAGCTAGAGATTTTACTGTCAGGGTCTAGGGTATTCTCAGGTTAGTTAGATCCTGGTCAAAAACTAAGTATAAAATCGTCAGACAAAAAGCGAGTGGTTTGGTGATTAAAATAATCACAAGGTCATATGTGCTAATAGCCCAGTTGTGTTAAGCTCTTGAAAAACTAGCTCTCAAATGGGTTGTGCAATCACTTTCTCAATGAGACTAGCTTATGGTTCTTTGGAGCAATAGTTTGATTGTTAATAGTGATGGGATAGCTCCAAAGTTTTTCCAGTTCCAATATCACTTTAATTTTTTAATTTCTCGGTCCCAACTTAGATTTAATCACACACTATCACCTTTATTTGTGAATATGGCATCAGTATCTACTAGTTAGTCAGATGTAAATCCCTTATTTTTTAAACTAAATTAATTATTTATTTACTTTCCGTGTTGATATTGTTTTTAAAAACATGTTTTCAATTCATGTGATCCATGTGATCAATTCATTAATTTTTGTATGTGTTTGCAAATATATTTTTAAACTTGCGTGGAGAAGAAATAAAAATCGATACCCTTTAGGACTCGAAAACAGTTCTCTTTCTAAAGTGTAGAGTTAGGAATCAAGGTACAAAAGAACCGAAACAACGCATCTGTATTGAAGGTATCTTCAAACATCAATGTGGAGTCTATAGTCTTGTTTCCAACTGCTCTACTTGTTGGAGCTGAGGAACACATTATTTTCAAGGAGGGTTTGGGGAACATTGAGAATTCTGCTCACATCTGACACACATCACTCATTTCATGCACAGGGAATCACAGAGGGGGGAAAGACCGGTAGAGAAGAATACAAGACTATAAGGAGGTAGGGGAAAATATGACTTGATGAAAGAGAGGAGGGAAGAGGTGAGACAAAAAGAATGAATACCATCAGACGAAAGGAATACATAACAAAAAGTATAGGTCTGATCCACACTCATGAGCACACAGATAAATATGTTAGACTCATCTTGATTGGATTGTTGGGGATGGGAATGTCAGGGTTAGAATCTCTGTCAGGTGCATTTCCTAAATGGTTTAATAAACTCACTCCATGCAAAACTATGAATATATGTAGGGGAGACTGAAGCTAGGTGTTACAATTGTTATTTTTTTATTTATTTTTTAAGTATCTAAACATTACAATTATTTTAAAAGAAATATTGAACCTTCTTTTGTATTTAATATACAAATATCAAGTAATAAATAACCATAAAACTAATGGGTAATGGTAGTTGAAGAAAATAATTACTATAATTTTGTTTTGTAGCAATGTATTCTAGAAAGGGATTAGTTAATACATTGAAGGGGTAAGTTGTTATAATGGTTTATAAGATGAATTTCAAGTAACTTTTTAAAACTAAATAGAAGAGCTAAAACAATTCAGTAATATAAAGATTATTACAAAATACTTTTTCTTTTTCCACCATGTTTTTACTTCCTGTTCAGGCTAACCCCATTTAAATACATTTATGGGGTAGGGATGAGGAAGGTAGGACTTCAGAAAAAGTGTATTCAAATTTGAGTGGAGGAAAAGATGGAAACCATTTAGGAAAAAAATCCCCACTATACCTGGGTGATATTTGAATGCCAACTTTTCTGCCAGCGACAAATCAAACCAAACGCGCCTGATGTGTAGTCGGCCTGGCCAATGGTGGTGATTATTATATTATAAAGTAAGCATTATATACCTTTGATAAATTACATAACACTTAACACATTAACATTAACACTTTGAATCACAATGACTAAAGATATTGCATAGTTAGATAAACTTAAATACATCATGTGCTAACCCCCCCCCCGGGAATAATATCGGGGAAAGGAGACTGGAAAATCAGGCGAGAATATTACCCGATTGTAACAATGTAAGATAAGTTTATTATGAACAATAAAAAGGGTACATAATAAGTACACAGATACAATAATACCGCATGAAGCGCGAATCTCTTGCATGTAAAGAAATAGTTCCATTAAGGTATGGAATACATAAACGTTACAATGTTAGAAAGCCTACAATTAAAGTAAGTGCAATTAATGTAACCAACATACAAGCGTGATGGATACCATCATAAATCTCAAGTATCAAAATATAAATAATCATCATGGAGGTCTATAGCTATAGGTTCTATGTCTCATGCCCCAGCCTGGAATGCACTAATTCCATTATTACTCCTAACAAATGTTTCCACATTTTTACCCTTAGCATTAACATGAGAAGTTACTTTAAGTCGCGCCTTAAAAGCAAACGCAACCAACCTAGTCACTAAACATAAACTAAATATATATAATATATAACTCCCAACTAATGTGTTAACGTTACTGATCATAACAAGAAGTTAACTTTAGATGCCCTCTCTAACAAATGTGGATCAACATAAAGTACAACAATGTAACAACGCCTAGAACTTATCAGTGGATCAAGTCCCCAAATTAACATACAGGTTCCCCGTGCCCCACATTAGACTAAATAACAAGACAACCCCTTAACTGATAAGTAAGCTAACAACTATAACAAGAGGCGGGTGGTAAGCCCGAGAGGCAAAGTATCCCACGGCGTGCCTATAATTATCTATAATAATCAATTAAAGCCAAATGGCCCTGTTAAATCTAGCTAAGAGCCTGCATGAGAAGGCAGAAAGGTGACAACATTTTCAATGAACTGCGAGAATCGCATGGAATTCTAAAGTTAAAGTATATAAAAAAATTAAACAACAATTTTGACATAATATCCCCTCATTACGCCGAAAGGGAATTTTGAATGTTATCTAAAAGATCTTGCCCCTTAAGTCGCCGTTCTCACCTCGGTCAGCCGATGGTATAATGAGTGCCTATCCACTATCTGCGTCCCAATATATACCAATAATAGAATCTACAGAGAGAGAAGGGAAAGGAAAGAGAGGGAAACAAGATGGGAACAAAAAACAAAGAACAAAAGAAGGTCCGGGCAACAGCCAGATTCTTCTAGATCCTTCGGCGGCGGAACACGTAACTTGACCCAGCCGCGTGGAACACTCTCTTTTGTTTCCGGCCAGTCATGGGTTCGATGCTCGCACAGTGAGTCGGTTGAAAGCGCCGTTTAGTCTACCGTGTAGTGTGTTGGAGAGCGGAGGTCGGTGCTCGAGCTCTTGTGTTGGAGTTCATCAAAGGGGGATCGGTGAGTGTTGCTCCATTTGTCATAGTTATAATTCGTGACTCGTTACATCCTAACTTGTAACTTGTTACACATGAATGAAAAATCAAACAGCAATATTATAGCTTAGAAAACATAATATTGAGTGACTAGCTGGTGTACCCATTCTTCCATATAAAAATAAAGCTTTGTTCTTTTTTTTTAGTATAAAAAATTAACAAGTAGCAAAATCTTAAATTATGTTTAAGTATTAATCCTTTATTGGCTTAAATTATTTTACAAAACTTGAAAAGTATGGTGACAAAAATACAATGTGAAAATAGAGATATAATCTAATGAAGTGTTAAAGCTGAAATATGTTTTAAAGTTCAGTTATAACTTCTCTATACACAATATTTAAGCTCTTGACTGATGGTGCTAATATTAAAAGAGATAGAGTGACACAAATTTAATAATTGGTTGTTAAAGAGTTAAAATAAATTAAAGTTACATAATACCTATTGTAACAGTTTACCTACAGTTTAGAAGTTGAATTATTCATTTTGAAAGTTTCTGGGCTGATTTGATCCACTATTTTGAATCCGCCATGTTAAATTTTTTTTTTTTTTAATTTTCTAGAGAATGTTATCTTAAGACATATTGGACTGCCAGATTTTAGATTTATAGGATGTTTAGAAGTGTGAATAATTAATGTGAACCAAGAGACATCAAAACTATATCAAATTAGGATTTTCAATATCTGGCTGCACTCTTTTTATACATTTTTTCTAGTACAATATCAAGATATCCACGACAATGCCAAACCAAATGTCAACCAATGAATTTTAAAAAACAATTTTTGAATCGAAGCATTAATCAAACAATAAACTTAAGTGCGCAAACGAACACAATTGATAGAAAAAGTAATATTTACCTAAGTGAAATCATAAGCTATGTGAAGATAAGTAAACCAAAACAAATAAAAGGAAGGCATTTTACTCTTGGAGGCTAAAATTTACACAAATACTTGAGCAACAGGATCAATTCGGGTGTAGGTTAAGCTCTCCTTGACAAATACAAGGCTGGAACTGCCTACATAGCTTAGAAAATAGTTGCAAAAGTGACTATCTGTTACAAAAAAGTGACTTAGTTTACTTTAAAAAAGTGACAAAATATTTTAAATATACACAACATAATTTTTTAACCATAAAATAAAAAATTATCCACCCCAACCTCTAATCTCTTTTATTTTATGGTTTTCTTTATTTCCAAACAAAGCTTCAGTTATTACAAATAATAATAATAATAATAGTAATAATAATTATAATGATAATAATAAACATTTGTTAGCTACAGATAATAAAACATATATTTAAATATATAAATATAACATAAATAAATTATGACTTTTGTGTTGAATTCTTAAAAATTATGTTACAAATGTAAGGAAGTGTTGTACAGGACGTATGTTGTACCCTTTGTCACACATGCAGCAGAAAAATTAACATTGAATGTAATAGAGACTAGGAAAGTGGAGGCCATGGGAATGAAATTTGTGAGGAGCATGTTAGCTGTCATGAGAAGAAACTAGATTAGGATTGAAGTTATACAAGAAAGGGTGGGAATACAAGGAATAAATGAGATAGTAGAGGTAGCAAGACTAAGATGGTATGGAAATGTAAAGAGGATAGAGACAGAGAAGATGCCAAACAAAATTATGGAAATGAGTTATAGGAAAAAGACAACAAGGAAGGCCAATAAAGATATGGGGGGAGCAGATAACAGAAAGTGTGTAATTGAGAGTAGATGAATGGGGGCAATTAAAGCAGGAAGAATGATAGAAAAATATAGGAAGTTGGGGGCATTTTACTAACTTGACCTAGTCACAGGCTAGAAAACTTTGTTGATGATGAAGATGATGATTATGATGATAACGAAGCCAATTGATGGCTGCGGGAGTGGTCATCAATAAAGTCCTTCTTGGTTCCTTCAAATTTTCTGATTGGACAATCATGTATGATATGATACAATGAGTTTCCAAAGCTCTGCAGTCACATTGGGAGTTGTCAGCTATTCTCCATTTATGTAGCGCTACCTCTTCTAGCGTGACCATTTGTGATTATGTTTAGGAGGCTCCATATTTTTTCTGTGGTAGATTCATGCCTGGAAGTGGGTTTGTCGGATCTAGTTGAGCTGATGATTCCTGGTCATGATAGGATGACCATCGATTTCTCCACTCTTCTCTCAAGTCAAATGCCTCTGGCGGGTGTTGGTTAGTATTCTCCCAAATTGTTGTTCTAGATTTTAATCTGGCACGTGGAAGGTTGTTCAGGGTATCATGGATTGGTAGAATTTTTGGGAATGATGGGCTCTATAGTTTATCCCATTCACGTATTGTTGCTTGTCGTCGTCGAAGATCAGAAGGTGCTATGTTGGCGAGTACTGGAAGCCACAGTATTGGTGTTGATTTGAGTGTTCCAGACACTATTATAATTGTTTTGTTCAGATAGCCATCAACTTTATTGACGTGGTTACTTTTACTCCACACAGAAGAACAATATTCAGCAACAGAGTAGACAAGCAATTGTGCTGTAATTTTCAAGGTGTTTTCAGAGGCTCCCCAGTTAGTACCAGTAAATTTTCTCAAAATGTTGTTTCTTGGTTTGAGATTCTAGCCTGTTATTTCAAAAAATTTCTTATATGTCAAGGATCTGTCGAGTATCACCCCAAGATATCTGGGGTTTCAGTTATGTTGTAGTTTTCCTCCATGGAACATAATGTTTAGCTCTTTATTTGCAAGGCGATTACTCAAATGGAATGAGCCATCTTACATTTTCTGGGGTTTCGCCAGTGTTTCCACTTTTTATAATATTGGTCTAATTTCTATAGGTCGTTGGTGAGAATCTGTTCTCCTTCTTCAAAAGTCTTGCTCAGGAACGCTATTACTAAGTCATTGGATTAGGTAAATTTCACAGACTTGGTGGCAGGCATGTCCATTGTGTAGAGAGTGAACAGAAGTGGGGCAAAGACTGATCCTTGTAGGAAGCTGTTTTTGATGGTATAAGATTTACTTGTTGCTTCCTTGATAGTAACTTTAAAATAAAGATTTTTAAGTATATCCTCTAATAGTAAAATGATCTTGGGGGAAGGGATGGTATTCTTTAATTTAAATATTAGTCCTTTGAGCCATACCATATTATAAGCCGCAGACAGCTCAATGAAAGCTGCTGAGGTTTTCAGTTTCTTTTGGAAGCCTGCTTCAATATGTGATGTTGACCCGCCTCAGTGGCGTAGTTGGCTAACACGCTAGTCGTGTTGAGCTCGACCACCGAGGACGGGGAGATCGAGGTTCGAATCTCGGTCGGGTGAACTGGGGGTGGTTTTCCTAAATGGTTTTCCACTCTCCCTCCACGTAAATGCGGGTTCACTTCCTCTAATTTCAACCTTCCCAATTACTAATCCATTAGCGTAATTAGTACTTAAGCGTATAACCCGAACAGGTAGTAAGACGCGTGCTAAATACTATTATTATTATTATTATTATTATATTATTATTATATGTGATGTTAAGGCCAATACTTGCTCACAGTAGTTTCTTTTCTCCCTAAGGCTAGCCTGAGATTGAGGAGTTTCACTATCAATAAGATTGTAGATTCTATTATACAAAAGTCTTTCCAGTATCTTGCGGCAGATACTAAGTAGTAAGATTGGACGGTAGCTTGCTGGGTCATCACTAGGTTTCTCCCCTGTTTATTATAGCATTATTAGGTTGTAGTAGCCATTTCTGAGCCCTTTGATCCAGATGTTTGATGAACTCCGGGAATATTCTGTCCAGCCTGGCCACTTTCCTGATTTTGAGGGATGTAATTACTTTATCTACCTCTTCCTCTTTGAATGGTAAAGAACGACTTGGGTCCTCTTTGATTCCTCCACTATGGTCCTCGAGTTGACTCTTTATTTCTTTTTCAAAAACAGGTCACTCAGTACATTTTATGCGCATTCCTTTATGTGTGAGGCCATTAGGGCAGGTTTTATTTTAGGTTTGTTATTGGAGGTAGGTATTGCTCCCCCTAATTTTCAAAGAAGAGACCATGCTTTCCTGCTACTATTAGTGAAATTCAGATTTTCTGTAGTTTCAGCCCATCTTCCTTTATATACTTCTCCAAAGGCCTGTAAAAATGATTATGATGAAGATGACTAGGAACAAAAGTATCCCAGTTCAATAAAGACTGAGATAATGGACAGTTGATCACTTCAATTGCCTACCAAATTTTAAATTTCTTCCAGACAAAAAAGTTGTTTTTCTAATGATTGGTGAAATCTTGATTCCTATGTTTCTTGTAACTAATTCTCAAATTTTTAATATTTTCTGATTATCTAGGGTGGTATTTTCCCTGCCTTAAAATATTTCAATTTTCTACCACACCAAGCAGTATTTTTTGTATTTGTTCTTGAAATTTTTAGCTCCCCTTATTTTCTAAAAGTCATAATAAAATTGAAATGCTTTCATACTCTTCCAATTATCTGGGATAGTCCATTCACTTACATTCCAAATATTCATTTTCCACCACACCATTTTTTTGTTTTTTTTTAAGTTTAAGAAATTTCTATCCCATCGCTTCCCCCCCTCCCTCCAACACCCTTAACCCCATTTACTGACCCTTGTTTTAGAATTTAAAATGTTCACACCTTCTGGTTATTTGGGTTGTCCCTCTACATGCGAGTAATTATTTTGATTTTATAACATAGAGAACCTCCTCCCCCTCTACCATTTTAAGGTTCTTCATTTTGGAATTTAGTTTTTTGTTTAAGGTTTGGGTGGGCCCTTATGACAAATTTTGTTCTTTTAGTGCAATGAGAAATAATTTTTTATATTAGTTATTGGAAATTTGGAAAGCCTCGATTTCACCAACCTCCTTTAACAAATATTAAATATTTAAAAATTATTTGGTTATATGAAAATATTCTTTTAAACTTCTGGCTAATTTTAATTTTATATCGCAACTTAAATTTTTTTAATTATTTAGTCCCCACCAAACCATCGCCACCCCCTCTCCCCATTTTCCGTTGTCCTATTTTTAAATTTAAAAACTTTTATGGTTGTTTGGAGTGGTCACTTTATCCTATACCTTCCTTCAGAATTTAAGTTTCATGACAAATTGAGAATTAGTTGTTTCTGTTTCTATTAGTTTTAACATTTTGAAACCCCCCTTCCCCTCCTTATTTGACCAACTCAGGCAGTGAGGTATCATATTTTAAAACTTGTTTGATTATCAGGAGTTGTATCTTTGACTAGCTCCCAAAAAGTTGTTTCGATTTAGAGACTCCACATTTCCCGCAGCTCCATTTTAAAATTTTCCATTTCTTAGACTTTTCTAGTTGTCTGGAATGATCCTTCTATCTCTATGCAAAATTTCAGATCTTTACAACATTTAGAAGTGTTCAAATCATTAATCCAGATGGAAGGACACGCAATGCCTTTTATATAGACTAACTGGTGTACCTGTTCTTCTCACAAGGAATCTATAAACTAACTTTTTCATTTATTTATTTAACACTGCGTCTTACTACCTGTTCTGGTTATACGCTTTCCTTTATTTAGAATATAAAACTAGCTACAAGAAAGTGTAACCAAATATTAAAATTATTTTTAACTATTAGTCCTTTATTAGTTTAAATTGTATAGAAAAACATGGAAAGTAGGCTGACTTTCAAAATTTAAATATAATCTAAAAATGAGTTTTAAGTATAGATGGGATGCTCACACCTTTTATTCCTCATATCCTATGATTATCGAGAGATTCGAGATTAGAAAAAAATTCCAAATTAATTAAATAAATTAAATTTTCTATGAAAGCTACTGTGAAGAAATGTTTAATGCAAATTAAGCCTGTAGGTTATAATGCATCGTTGGATACCAATGAACCCATTAGTGGTACAAATTCATCCCAATATTATGTTGAGGAAGTTTTTTCAAAAAATCTTATTCAGCAAACTTATAGTGAAGTGCTGCTAATTAAATTAATAAAGGTGTTGATACTAATACCATAAAACTTTTTACATATGATTAAAATTAGCTGCTATTTGATTTGAATCATAAATGTTATAATCAAGAGCTCTGTCAAGTTAATTTATAAGGAAATTCTTGGCCATGATATCATTCCATAGCTTCCTTTCCTAATTCGGCATTACATGTTGGTAATTATTGTAATGATTACAATTTGGCTTATGGTCATTTGAAAGTTGCTAATTATTTAGATACATTTAATTACGCTGATGTTTGGGCTGTAAAATTATGTTAAATAGGGTCGATATGGAACTTGGTTTAAACAACATGGAATTTTCAGATGGCCTGGAAATTTTTTAAATCAAAAAATGTCTTTTGGAGGCACACAGCGTTAAATTAATTCTTTTGTTGTCCAAAAAACTTTAGCTTATGCAAGCACTATGGCTTCTTATATATTTTTTGGGGGACAGCCACTAAAAAGTCTCCTCAGTTAATTCCTTTGTGTACTCATGCAACACCTAATTTATTACCAAGAGTTTCAAGTTTTGGAATAAAACCTGTTGAAAGTTATTTACTTGGCGATGCTGACAGTTTTGTTCAATATCATTGTGATTGGTATCTAACTACTGAAATTCAAATGAACTAGATTATGGTAATATAGCTATAATGGAAGCTATTATTCACTCATGTGATAGTGCAATGATTTAATTACAAGGTGTTATGATGAATATAGAATTTTATGAGATGGCGTATCAACAATTGGGTTTGTTAGAAAAAACAGGTACAGAAAAATAAAATACCATGTATAATTTTATATTAATTTATTGATATAATAAAAAGTTACAATAAATCTTCAATTTATCTTGTTTTTCTAACACATCCTCATTTATATTCAAATCCTTAAACATTTGGAAAAAGTAAAATGGATTAATTATTGTATGTAAAAATGGTATTTGAGAGTTAGTAACTTTTATAACACGTCTTTTCTATATTCTACTCTGCCTAACAGGTTCTTTACACATTTCATCATTACGTGCCATTAAAAATTGAATTTTCAAAATAACAGCTTTTCCTTTAAATTTAACTGCTACATTAATAGCATCACCAGAAAACAAACTTAGCATTTGTCCCATAGCAAGTTTGTCAAAAGATCATCTATATGTACTGGTACCACTAATTTATTATAACTAGGGCTAGGATTTTGATGATTTTGCAACTTTTTTTGGCAAACCTGGAACATTGTTCAAGTATATGTTTCATAAGAAACTTTGCTGATTTAAGTAGCTTTGTTAAGGCATTTTTTTTGTATTTTTCCGTGTTTTCACGCGAATATGGCATTTTTAAAGTTTTTCGGTCATTTAGAGTAATTTTTTTTGTTATTTTTGAGTCATTACCTATGATTAGAACATCTCTGCACATGTCATAACAAATGGTTGTGCCGATACGGCAGTTAGACTACTTTCACTCCTCCCCCATCTCTTCCTTCAAGCCGGTGATAGCTGGATAGCTCTTCCCCCTCCCCTCTTGCATAGTGAGGCTGTAAATGAACTTGTCTAAACTAGTCTAAGCAAGTTTTGCAGATACAGTGGCTCATTGTCTCTCTACATTTTTCGGAAGCTACACGTGTTGTTTATGCGAATTTCAACATCCAACATGCCTAAAGTGAAAGAAAGTGCCTCACATAGATTAAAACATTTCGTTGCTGAATATGGTGAAAAAGTATTCTCTACCAATGGACAGATACTCTATTGCAAAATGTGTGACGGTGAGAGTTGCCGCAGAAAAAAAATAAACTGTGCAGCACCATGTCAAGAGAGAAAAACACAAACGAGGTCTTCAGTGATTCCAGGATGAGAAAAAACTATAGCAAATGATCCTTGGCCAAACCAGGGAGTCTTCAAAACATTCTGCATTTTACAAAGAACTATGCGAAGCCTTCATTTGTGCTGATATTCCCTTGAGCAAAGTTAACAATCTAAGATTGCGCGGCTTTTTAGAAAAACACACTGGGAAGTCTTTGCTGGACTACTCCACACTAAGAAAAAATTATGTCAGTCGTTGCTATGAAAACACCATGAAGAAGATATGAGAGAAAGTAGCAGAAAAGAAAATATGGGTATATATGGCTGAGACAACTGACTCTTTAGGATGATATGTAGCTAACGTAGAGGTAGGTATGATGGAAAAAGATGGCCCTGGTGAACATTTTCTCATCAATTGTGAATATTTAGAAAATGTGATTTTTTCTAAAATAATCAAACTTTTTGATAGGTCCTTGAGCTTAATATGGCCCAATGGCATCCAACATGACAATGTCCTGCTCTGAAAGCGCTGTACTAAAAAATGGTGCACCTAACATGTCTAGCACATGCCTGTCTCAGAGTTGCTGAAGAGATACAAGGGCAATTCATCGAAGTTGACCAGCCGATTGGGTGCGTGAAGAAAGTTTTTCTGAAGGCACCATCTCGAGTGGCATCATTCAAGTCGGAGGCCCCGAACGTTCCTTTGCCGCCGGCTCCCATTTTAACCAAGGAGGGGACGGGGATGGACGGAACTTGGATCGAAGCATGTAACTCTTACTGTGAGAACTTTCAAGTTGTGAAAATGATTATAGACTCATTTGACAGCAATGAAGCAACCTCAATTAAAGTTGCGCAGGAACTTCTTTCTGATCCTGAAATTGCAGGTAAGTTTTCCTACCTATAGTCGAACTTTGGATTTATGTCTAGTGCCATTACTTCCTTGGAGAAGTCAGCAGTGCTATTAGTGGATCAAATAGATTTGATAAAGAAAGTTGTGAATGACCTAAATATTGTGACTGGAAAAGTGGGAAAGAAAGGCTGTGCAAAATAAAATTGAGAACTTTTTTTAAAAAATGAAGGATATGAAATGCTGTGCTTAGTTGTAGATAATTTCCCTTGGTGAAATTTCAGGAGATTTTGAACAAAGTGACGTAGCTTATCTCAAGTAGTCGTATGCTCCTGTGGTGACAGTAGAAGTGGAAAGGAGTTTTTTTATGTTTTGCTAGCAGATAATAGAAAACCATTCTCTTCGAAAATCTGCACATGATTTTTGCTATGCATTGCAATTTTGGACCGTTGAAATAAAAACTCTTAAGTTTTCCATGTAAAATTAAACTGTCAGAAAATGTAAGTTGAATGTTTATGTCTTTACCTAGTTTTATTTTATATGGAATATTTTTTGTTGACAAAATAAAAACTTTAAGTTTGCACAGAAACGGAAAATTAAATTACATTTTAAGGTTTAGTTTTGGTTTACTTGTTTTAGTAAGAGAAAAAAATATATTTTTTTGGTAATTTTTTAGTTTTAAAGAGCATTATTTACATTTTGGGGTCATAAATGCATTTTTAAGAGTGCATTTTATACAAATTTTTAGGTCATCAAAATCCTAGCCTTAATTATAACAGTCTTGTAAGCATTTTATAACAAATAGTGTTATTCTCATAAATATAAAAAACAGCATTTACATTTGAACAGTTAAATATTCTTTATAAACTAGTTAAGAAGTCTCTAACTCTTCACCATTATTAAATTGATATAATAACCATGCAGTTATCATTTGTTTGGTAGTATCCATAGTAAAATTTTCAAATTAAAAAAAAAATCACTAGTACATTAAAAATACGCATGCTCAACTTGATATTTTGCATGTTTACCAGTTAACCGTTGTTCTAGTTTATATAATGACATTTTAAAAATCTTAGTTAGAATGTAACACTTTTTTAAATTGCACTTCAGAAATGGTATATTGAATGATATCTAAATATTATGTATTTAAATGGCAATTTTTTATAGGTGTAAAAATATTTGCTAATAACCATTGTTGACAATGTTGTTGAGTGGTTTTGTTTCACAATACTGGTCGTTTGCTAGTTCTTCCATCAAAGCTGTCATCCAACTCTGGTTCTCTATGAACAAATTTCACAACAGGATCTTGTGCTGAGGAGGATCCAGTGATTACAAGTGTTCCTACCATCTCATATCTATCACACAATGTTTCCATTTCATTGATGTAACTACATCATTTTGTGGGTATATTTTCAACTCCATATAGAGGCTTTTTTCTCTGGCTTTTTGAATTTTTGTATGAAATGTCCATGCCTTCTTTGCACCGAAATAGTGAAGCAATCTTGAGTAGTACTCTGGGCCGACAGAGGAGACATTTGATAAGGAATGACCCTGCATCCTGAGAGGAGGCTGCAATTGCATTGATGGGAGTTCCATGAACAATCTAGAATGGTGTGGAGATAGTCTCAGGAATCTGAATTGTGGCTGAAGATGATGCTAAATCGTGAAGTTCTGGCGGGTTGTCTATTAAGCAATATGTACTGGACTTCTCCAAGGTTTTCAACTTCTCATGGTGAGATAATGCCATACAAAATGATGGGTCTTTGCACTGTTCTAACAAGCTCGTTCACATATTTTTGCCAGATACATTTGTCTTGGCCAGATCCACTAGTGATTCTAACAAGGGATGATTCTCCATAACTAATAATTTCCCAGCTATCAATGTTCTAGGTGTTCATTTATTGCATTGCAATGGAGATTCAAAAATTCTTCAGTTCTGTATCTGACATTTTTTATATCTTTTAAAATAAAATTCAATTTTAGATTTGGGTATATGTTTGTTTATGTAAAGTTCATCTTGCAGGATTTTTTGATAGAGATTGGTATTGAAGTCTAAAAACTTTTTTTTTGTGGGATCAATGTTTTCTTTGTTGGACTCATCGAATGACACTTCAAAAGATTCACACACATGTGTTTCTTCCTATAATCTAAGAGCATTCGCTTCTTCACGTAATTCAGTGTCCATCCTGTCCTTGGGCGCATTATGTTCTGTGTAGGATATCTGATAGTTCCTAAACTAGATGTTAACGTTAGCACAAAGATCACCAATGGTGCTTGGGCACTTGTAACATTAGCAATACTAGCTAATGCTACATAGTTACTACCCACCCCGAATAAACCATTACATATAGACATCCTGCAATAGTAACACTAGCAAGACTAGCTAGTCTTCAAAATTTAAGGGTTCAAATAAAGGTTATCATGGATTTTTCAAATTATAAGTTCGCACAGAAGCTCTCAGAAAATGCAAATATAATGCATCAGAAATGCAGAGTACTAGTGATAAGTTCACGCTAAAGCCAATCGCTTGAGAAATTGATTTTTTTTGAAAATGTGTGTTTTCAACATAAAATTTTATTTTATTACCCATCTAATATCAGTTATTTATTTACCATTTATACCCATAAATCTTTATTTTTTTTTTCCAGTAAGGTTTAAATAATATGGTGTCTTAAGGCAGAAAGTGTCGCATCCATGCCATTAACTTTGCTGGGCTTATGCTACTATATTTGTTCAGGTCGACTTCCTGGGTACCTTTGGAGTTTAGGTATTTATGTTATTTCCTCTTTTACTGCACTCACACATATAATTACTCCTTTTAAGGCATCTAACACATACAATCTTCCTTGTGGTGAATGAGCTCTACGAGTTATTTTCTTTGCTTTATATGTCCTGTAATTATTTTGAAAAGAAAATACCTTTATTTGTCTAGCCCTGGTATTATACCAACACTTATATGCTTCATGGCCCTTATGACCATATATTAGGCAGTCTATGGTGTCAATGACCGGAAAGATTCCCCGTCCTTCCTCATGAAAAGTTTGTTATTCACTTCTGCTGCATGACCGGTGGACATTTGACGCTTCGTCCATCTTGCAAACAGTATCTGCCATCTGAATGGCTTCTTCTAGAGTTGCAGGCAGCTGGTGATAAGCTAGTCTCTTTGCATTACCTGTCAAACCAGTGATAGAAGCAGAAAATAATTAATAAAAATTCCTCCATAGTTATAAATTATTTAATTGCATCTTCTACAAGTCATAGAGCATTATGAATCAGGCAGCAACTTACTGAATGCTTTCATTTTTGTTCAAAACTTATTTTGCAATTTTGATACTGCACTGGAGGACTTTCAAATTATTGTTCATTAAATATTGTTTTGAGCCTCAACTATTACATTTAATTAAATTGTATTACAATATTTGAATTCAAAATATCAACAGCTTTCTTGACCCTCTAGTTTAAATGATTTTTTTTAATCTTTATCAGTTCAGTTATCTAATATTCCATTTTTCCATTACAAGGGGGTATCAAAAGGTTTCAAGACTATTTCTGTAAAATGAAAACAGAGTGGAGCATTGGAATGTGTGCGCTAGTGTGATGATCTGTGACTTTCATCTGTCAGAAGGACAAGTGGCTGTGTTACACACGTTTCTTTGATGATGTGCACGGGTCCATTTGCGATTATATTATGGACCGCAAACTCGAGCAGTGAGTGAACATCAAATTCTATGTCTTACTCAGAAAATCTGGAACAGAGACATTCCAAATGATGCAGCAGACATACGGCAATGAATTTATGAGCCATTCAGTGTGTTTTGAGTGGCACCCATGCTTCAGGAACGGCAGAATGTCACTGAAAGAGAGAGAGGTCAGGGCGACCTTCCACAAGCACAAACCCGGAAATTTGGTCTTGGAGATCTGGGGCTTTTCCACTGCGAATGTTGTTGTTTGGTCCTCGGGTCGTAACTGTAGATCCAACTCTCGTCTCTAGTGATGAGCCTCGACATGAAGGTTGGGTCATCCAGGGCATGTTGACGGAGTTCCTGACAGACTTGGGCACAGTGCTCCTTCTGTTTGGGAGGTCAGAAGCCTGGGTACAAACTTGGCGGCAATGCATGGCATGTTAAAAATGGACGTGAGGATTGTCCGCACTGATCCGTATGACACATTCACGATGTCAGAAATGTCCTTACTGGTCATCCGGCGATCCTCACGCACAAGTTGCCCAACTCTGCCCACAATCTCCGGGTTTGTTCTCGTGGAAGGTCACCCTGACCTTTCTTCATATTTCAATTGCGTTCTGCAGCTTCTGAAGTGTGAGTGCCACTCAAAACACAAAAGACGGCTCGTAGCTTCATTACCATAAGCCTGCTGCATCATTGGGGAGGTCTCCGTTCCAGATTTTCCAAGTAAGACGCAGATTTTGATGTTCGCTCTCTGCTCAAGTTTGTGGTCTATAATAAAATCACAAATGCACCCGTTAACGCCATCAAATAAACATAACACAGCCACTGGTCTACACAGAATGCCACTGGTTTACACAGAATGCCACTGGTTGTACTGATAAATGAAGGTCACAGCTAGCCACACCAGTGAACGCATTCCCATGCTCCACTCTGTTTTCATTTTACAGAACCAGTCTTGAAACCTTTTGATACCCCCTCGTACATTAAGAGTTATTTTATAGATATGATGTACAAATCACTTTTTCAAAATACAGTTATATTTCTTAGTCCTAAATTTTTCTACCAAAATCCTATTATACTTTAGTTTCTGAAGCTATTTTTATTTAGATAAGAAACTAGATATTATCAAATTTATTCAAATATTTTCCTATCTGCTTTGCTCAAAACATGTCAGCAATTTCAAAAACATTAAAAAAGTTTCAAATTTAGTTTGATAATTATAAGAGAAAAATACCAGAATTCAGAGATCTTGTTTCACTAGTGGGTCTGCTTCATTTATTATTCCTCAAGTTTTTTAAGTTGCTTTCTAGTTACTTTAATCTTCTTAAGCAACTCTTGACGTTCTTCGATTAACAAGTACTGGGAGTTGAGATTACTAGAAAGCTTTAATTCAACCTATATAAACATATTATACACAGTTAATGTAGGTACATGATATTAATTCATGGATTCATAGCAGTTGAAAAATTAGTTGTAGATAATTAAAAGTTTTTTATCTGCAAAGAAAAATCTAACACGATTTAGAAACAATATTTTTTTTCTACCCAGAAAAAAATTATAAAGATACAGAAATCAATTGCAGCACAACTCTTGAATATGGTGCTTTGTTTAGTCCACATTCAACATTTATGATTCTAGCTATAAAGTATGTTCAATGCTAAGTATTAAACATAACCAGGTATTTACAGCATTACAAGAAAAAAAGGTGATTCCACCAAAATGCATTCATTGTATAGGAGTTTAATTGCTCAAAAATTATAGTTCAAGGAATTATATAATGTTTGTTTGATTATTAATGTATCATGTATTGATCAAGAGTAACATAAGATATAACAAAATCATTTTCAAAATCTCTTCAGTAATATTTAATACATTTTTAAAAATATGCTATGTTACAATATGAAAAAGCATCAAGTATAATTTGAAATAACCTAAACAAAAAGGTGAATGAACAAATTATAATTCTATAAAGGTATTCCTTATGTTATTATCATTATTATTATTACATTATTTTTTATTATTACTTTATTATTATTACATTTATTACATTACATTTCTTGAAGTTGCTTTGGCCAACTACCCTTTTAGAATGCCTTGCTCTGCTAATGAAACTCCTTTGTATTCTTGCCACATTACACCACTGGATGTGTCTATTGTTATTAAAAAATTGAGCTCATCAAAATTTGAAGGTTCTGATGGAATTCCAAAATTTATTGTCAAAGGCTGCGCCAACAACATTTGTGCTAGCCTATATATCCAACCTTAACCTGTCAAGTGAAAGTTTTCCACTTGTATGGAAACAGTCTGTTGCCACTCCTAATTATAAAAGAGAGTCAAAAATAAACGTGTGTAACTATAGACCTATTTCTATTTTAAATACCTTTTCCAAAGTATTCAAGAAAATAATACACGAGCATATTTTTCACCATTTAAAAAAGGGACTATTCATTATGCTGTCAATAACCTGGTATAGGTTCTGAGGTATGTTGCCTCTCAAGTCTCAATGCAGGGTCAGGTAAATACAATTTATTTTGATCAAAGTAAAGCTTTGGATTTATGTCAAAAGTATTACTCTTTCGAAACTTAGTAATTTGGCCTATCTCACAGTTATGTTAATTGGTTCCGTAGCTATTAAAGAATTGATCATTTGCTGTTAAAGTAGATTCACAAAGCTCAAATACATATTTAGCCCCTCGTGGTATACCACATGTTTCCAATTTAGGATTACTCCTCTTTAATGTGTTTATTCATGATATGAGTAAATACAAACTCATCTAGTTATTTACTATTTGTGAATGATCTCAAACTTTTTTAAATTATTAAATCAATAGCAGATTGTGTAGACATGCAAAAAGTGAAAATGGGTTTTAGTTAAAGAGATATATTAATGATATTCTACATTAGTCTACTGAAAATGGAATGTGCATTAACCAATCAAAGACCAAATCCATATCTTTTACTGAGAAAACAAATCGTATATTTTATATTTATAAATTATCAATGATAACAAAGTTCACTCCCTTTATATTAATGAGCTAGGTGTTCTAGACATCAAACTCTACTTTCACTGTCATGAGCTTGGGATACAGGATAGAATTTTCTTCAAGCTCTTGTCCAAACTCTTGAAAATTTAAGGGTTCAAATAAAGGTTATCATGAATTTTTCAAATTATAAGTTTGCATAGAAGCTCTCAGAAAATGCAAATATAATGTATCAGAAATGCAGAGTACTGGTGATAAGTTTACGCTAAAGCCAATTGCTTGAGAAATTGATATGTACCAAACCTCATCTGCTGAAATGCTTTGTTTGCATATAAGATACGAACATACTTTTTCCAGCCGATTAAACTGTTCTGATATTTCCGTTTCCTAGTAAAGATAGGATAGGATAAACTGCAAATGAGCAAGATTCGAGACTTTTTTTTAACCTTGACAACTAGTTGTATCACAACCGGTAAGGGCATGTAATTCCGGCAAGTTGATACTAACTTCTTCTCCATTGTGCTCTTCAAAGAACTTTTTCACCCAAAGTAATATTTTTTGAGGTCAATAAAGCTTGAGGGAATACTTGTCATTTGGGTGGTAAATTCATGTTTTTCAGTGCTTTACTAAATGATGTTTCATCACATAAGTATTTTTCATCCAATAGTTCAGTGGACAAAAGTTCATTCCACAGTACATCCCTATAAATATTTTTTTATCTAACTTTCGAATATGTTCTACTACATCTTTTAAGGGTAAATCACTCATGAAGATTAAAGGGGATTTTGTTATGTAGGGGATGAGAAAATAATATTTTTTCACCATACTTATCTATCAACATTGATTTTAAAACTCTAATGTCTACTACTGCTTCGGGCACGCCAGTTAGTTCAGACATTTTCTGAGCGAGATAAGTCGGTTCAAAATAACAAGTTCTAAACTTTTTGTTTACCTCATTGAGGAGTTTTTTGAAAACATCCTGTAATACTTCTTCTGGAAGATTGGAGGAGAGGCATCTAGCTTTGATCATAGATATCCTTGGTTATCATAGATAGTTGTTGAAACAAGATTTAAGTTATCTAACTTCCTGAGCAAGAAAGTCTTCCAGTGTCGAACACATACTAACATGGGTAAAAACATCATCTTTTTTAGATCTACATGTTTTGATCAGTTTCTATATAGCTGAAAATTCTGATAGAATTTTGATACCTTGTTCTTAATATTTTGGCAGCATATAATGCACATATCCGCCCTAAGCATTTCCCTGCTACTGCGCACATTAGGCTCATCTCTTGATGACCTGAAACAATAGATTCCTCTTCCAGATTTGCCTTGTAAATAGCAATTTCACAACGTCTAATTTTTTTCTTCACTAATATAACCAGCAACGTAGTTTCTATGCCAAGAAATAATCTGAAAGATTTAATCCGCCATGATAGTTTCTTAAAAAGAATCGTTATGTCATCTTGCCGCGTCTCAACAGCGCTTTAAATGATCATATGTGTTCGGATTTAGTTCTTGCACTAAATCATCAAAAGTGGCACTAAATCATAAGTGTGTCACAAAATAACTTCCTCAAACGTTTTTCTAAAATAACACTCGCCAATGGATTTTCTTTTTCGGCTAACAACTTCTACATACATTTTACTAAAATAATGAAATGAAATACTCAAAATAATTAGTGCACGTTGGCTCGGTAGTAATACTATAAAGTGACTGAGAAGCGCTTGCCCTTGAACACCCTACAAAATGTAGCAAGTGCACGCAGGGAGTGGTGTGGGCATGTAGGGAGGGCAAACTGACCATATCCAGCTGGCAACATGAATTTCCAATGAAATTATCATCCCAGGTGGTCAAATCTGAAAAGAAACTGCATCCCTCATATTTTGCAAGCGAGATCCCTCCTAGTACCTACACTAAAAGATTAAGATTATTATTATTATTACTAGCACCGCGTCTTACTACCCATTCTATAAGAGCCAGAACCGGATTTGATGTATATTTTTAGGTAAATAAAGGTTCTTATAGGTTTTTATGTATTATAAAAAAACATTGCATTTATGCCCTTCATTCTGAAACTTAATTTTATTTTGGAAAATAAATTTTCCCTTTTCTCAGGAATTTTTATGAGAGTGGGACATATTAATTTTACAAGGGATTATACAAGTATCAATGACCACAAAGCAGTAAGCACTAATGAGTTTAAATTCTTCAGGAATGATTATTGTCACATTGTTTAGGGCTTTCTAATTTTACTCTTTAGCCTATGACCTTAGTAAGATGTATTTAGTTTTGAATGACAAACATATCCAAGAAAGGTGAGAACTAGGAAATGAGAAACTGCCGAAATATATAAGAAGTCTAAAGTGAATAAGAAAGTATTTGGAGGGTTCAAGTGGTGGGAGTTAAAAATTGTTAATATTTTCACTTTGGCTTCATATATAAATAGGTTGTCCAAAGTTTGTGTGCATTGTGTGTGGTTTGGAAGAGCTTTTATAGTTTTATTAATAATTGATTACTTGAAATATTAAATAGATGGAGCCAAATATATATTACCGAGTGCAGAATTTCTATAAATGACATTGAGAATGAGTTACACAGCAAAGATATTATTAAGATGGCCCTTAAGTTAAATTACATAAAGTTTATATATTGTAACCATGCAAACTCATTTATTATTTTGGTGTGTCTACAAAAAAAGGACTTCAAGAAAGTACCAACATTTTAAAATCAAAATGTTTGAATTGAAATTGAGAATAATGCCATAACATTATTTTAATATTCTGTTAAAACATGTTACTATGAATATACAAGATAAATGCAAGTGATTGATTCAGATGGATATTATGCATAACGTCCGAAACAAGCACTTTGCCGACCAACCGCACCACTTCGTGGGATACTTGTATATAGCACTAATAATTTATTTTCTATAAATTAATATTATGTATTTAATACACCATGTAAATCATTTTTTGTTAGGGTTTATTCTTAGTGTATGCAGCCCAATAGTTTACAAAATATTGCTTTCAGTAGTCACAACTAATTGTCTTGTATCATGTGTGTCTCGGTTGTTATAGTCAAGATACACAAGGTTTTGACATCAAGTTAGTAAGTTGTGATTTACATTTTTGAATTAGGCCATTTATTTATGGATGTGTTTTATAAATGTTTTGAACACATGGACATTCAAGATTAGGTTGGGATAAGTTGGCAACCTTGTATTTGATTTACGTTTGTTTGTAGTAAGAGCATTTTTAATGATCTGTTGGTGTATTTTATTAGAAAGCATGCAATGTATTTTTTAGTTAATTGTAAAGAAGACAATTCAATGGCATTTTGCAAAGAGAATCATAAAATATTTGAGAATGAACAACCAGATATTGACGATGAGGTTATATTCATGTGGCCAGCTGGAAAAGTTATGAAGGAATTATTCAGGGAAAGTACTGGTAAAATAGGTTAAGTAAAATTCTTCTACTAATCTTAGGCTTTTAATCTTATTATACTATAAATCTTATTTATTTTATAATTGCTTGTTTATAATTATGATGGATTCTTTAGAAATTAAGAGGGGCTTATTCATAGATCAAAATTTGTCACTTAGGCGCTGTGCTGTTAGTAGCTATAGTAGGCCTACATAACACAAAACAGTACTTTAAAAACCCTATATAAAAGAGTTAAGATAATATTCTAAATAAACACATATAAAAATTGCATGATGAATATTATTAATAACTACTACTGGTTCTACATTAGAAAATTGATCCATGCACTCACAGCTACACGTCAATATAGTGTTCGTCCATGTATATGATTCCTAACCATTTCCTGAAATGGCTCTGAATCAGCATAATAATATCAACTAAGTAAATCTTTCAACATTTTTTCACATTAATCATTTATATTTTTAAAATGCCAGATTTCTGACAAAAACTATCACCTTTGACCAATAACTTTCCACTTTCTCAGTACACTACGGTATTTAATGATAAATAAAAGAATTAGTTTAAATAATTCTTTATATGTTATGATATAGCCTAAACATACTCAACCTTTAACTTCCTAACCTTCCATGCCTGAGCTAATTAAAGGTTAAATTAAATGGGGTAGGTAATGTATATTTAGTTGGCGCTATAGTAGTAGTTTTTCTGCAAAGTTGTCAGTGAGGATAAATTATACATGTGCTGATCAACATGATGTAAATGTGACAACATTATTTTATTTGGCTCACAGGTTAATAGAATATTGTTGAATCCAAGAAAAAGATCACCATGTCTGGTATTTTAAAGTGTTTAATAAAACTGATACAAAACTACTGATAATCTGCAACAATTTTTTAAACGTGGCTAAAAGGGTTAAGCCTGATGCGCAATGACCAGCACTGAATTATAAAGGTTGTGCCACAATATTAAGTAAATACATGTGCTTTTCAGAATATTTGTGGAATTCTTAGCTCGCTCATCGAAATAATTTCTGTGGAAACTACTTTTGCCTAGTTTTTGGTCAACTCTCTATTTTATAAGAATGTATTTTAAATCATGTTTGTATACCCTATAGAAAATCTAATGATTGCCTAGTGACTTAATTAATCTTATATATGTTATTGGTATTAATGGTATGCCTTTTTTATTTCAGAATTTGTTAGGGTCCATGAAACAGCTCAAGATTTCCAGGTTCATGATGGATTCTATGTAAAAAGCAATTGGGAACACAGATTTGTGAATTTAGGAAAAGTGAATCGTAGTTTATCACATGACATTTAATTTTTTTACTAAATGCTGTATTTGATCCAAAGAGCATTTTTTATGAAACATAATCTTTTCATGTTATTTTCATGTTTATATAAGTGAAATAAAAGGTATTTAATTTTTTTAACTTCTTTGTTTACTTACACATTAGGCACATTATTTATTTATTAACACCGTGTGTTAGTACCAATACAGTTTAAATAAATATGCTTATGTCCAATTACTCTAATGAGTTAGTGATGAAGCAGGTTTTATTAAAGCAAGTGTACATTAACTTCTTGAAATTAAATAATGTTTTTCATTAGATTTGTAAAAACAGGGTTCCAACAGTATTTGTAAAAAAATTATCCCTGACTTTTCCTGACTTTCCCTGACTATTTTCCCAAGTTCCCTGACCAACTTCTCACAAAATTTCCACTATAATTTTATGGAACTATTCATTTGGAAATATTAATTTAATAACTTTTATTTCATCTCCTCCTCCCCTACAGCCGACCTTGCCTCACCTCTCATGGAAGAATAAGAACACAGACATCTTGCTAATCAGTTCAGGGAAAATGATGGAAAAATAACAAAATATATCAAACCCAAACAAAAAGGAAAAGCTGAAATCCATCTGCAATTGTTTTGAAGAAAGCTAGTTTACACTTCAGGAATGGATCACACAGGCTGCTCTTTTCAGTATCCCTACAGGTTTTGTTTTAGGAAGCTTTTCTTCTTTGAGAAACTTAACGTGGTCCCAAATTTGTCATGCCCCTTGAAAGCACATTGCATTCTCTAACCAATGCACACCACAGAACTTCAAAGGAAAAGTTGTACACCCTGTCAACTGGTTAAACAGTGCTTGACGAGCTGTAGAGTCAGTGAACAGGTAGTACGTGTGACACAATAAGCAATCTATATCCCAATTGACAGGTTCCACTACTGTTCTCAAGGAACCATGAACAACATGAAGCTCACATGTCCCCAGATTTATCAAAATACATACTTCATTGTCTGTGACAGATTTTATGTGTTCCTGAAGAAGCATTATAAACTTTAGATTGACATTTGGGCCATCCATTGACACTTGTATAAACTTAGAGACTGGAAGAGGAGAAATACCATCAGAGAAATGTTTAAGTAATTCTTCAGTCGGTGCTTCTATCGAAAAGAACAATGTCCAAGCAATGACTGACAACTTTATGATTTTCCTTGTCCCAGAATCTGAATACAATGTCCATTTGCCCTCTTTTAATAACTTTATTCAATGCCTCATCAAAACAAATTACAAAGTTGTTACATGATTTTAGGCGGTCCAGTAAATTGTTCTGAAAGAATGGAGCCAAGCCATGCACAATGAAATATGCAGCCTTGTCTCCACCAAGGGTAAAGGCACTGGCAATGGAACACTCGAGAAACATAAACTGAAAAATTGTACTTAAATTATTGCACAAATTGAAATAATTTTACTGTCAACAACTTGCAAAGACCAAATGACTTCCGCCTTATTTATATTATCTTTCAAACAAAAGTGTTAGGGTTTCTTCGAGCCACTACACTACTTTCACTTTTAGCAACACCTTCCTTCTGCGGCTTTACAATTTCCGATGAAACTGAAGTGTGACATGAATTGTCATTTCCCTGACTTTCTTATAAGCTTCCCCTGACTTTCCTTGACTTTCCCTGACTTTCCAGACCGTAGGAACCCTGAAAAAATTTGATATTTTCTTAGTCATCTCATTTCTGAAAATTAACAGGCATATATTGCAGTAGGCTGGACTGCCAAGGACAGGGATATCGATGTTCGAATATCTGCCTGGTCTTCTAAAGCTGATTTTTCTGTAATGGTTTTTCATTTACTCTCCATGCGAATACAGGTGCACTTCCTCTAAAATCAACCTTCCTCATCCCTAATCCATATTAGAGTAATTAGTATATATGCATACTACCTGAACAGGTATTTAGATGCGATCTGCTATTAAATTAAAAAACCTACCTTTATTGAACGTAATTTATAGACAAAATTAGATCTATTCAAATAAAATTTGGCTAAGAATATTCCAGATCTGGCCAATCTCAGATATCTCCAGATCTGGCTAGATCTGGCGTTTTTCCACATGGGTAATCAGTCTTGGATTGAATACAATTTTATCTAAAAATATTAAAGGCATTACACCTATTGCAATGTGTGGAATATCACCATTCTAAAAATAGTGTTCATCTGAACAAAATTAAATCCTTAGTCAATGAATTTATCATTCCAAATATTTCAATAAATTCATATAAAATCATATTTATCAAAGAGAACAAAACATATATATACCATTAGCATTAAGTTTCTTATATTTCTTTGAGTTTTAAGGGCTTGAATAACTATAGTAGTTTTCTTTCTTCCTTACACAGAACTCTAAGCCCTTCTTCAAACATTACACTTACCCTTCTACTTATCCCCCCTCCCTAACTTTTTATTTTTTATGTAAGCCTCTCTCAGCTTGAGAATAGAAATGCAGTCAGAAGTCAACTGTATAAGAGGAAGAGTCTACTATTATCTCCTTCACCATTTAACTCCACCATGACGATTTGAGTCAAAACTATGGATCTGCTTTCTATCGACAAATGAGTGTCATTACTACCCTGTACACAGTTTCAGAAACAAGTTAAAAACATTAGTGATGAATGAGAAAATTTCGGTTTCCTCAATATATATATTTAAATATTAAATGGAAAATTAGTTCATGTTAGAAGTGATTTAGGTACCAGTCCATACCTATGTCTAATGTTGATCAAATTAAAAAAAAAGCTATTCTGAAAACTTACATATTTAAAAGTGTGGTTATATTTTATCACTTTAGACATACCAGATCTTCTGGACAGTTAAATTTGGATGGGTATTGCTTATTCATGTTCCAAGGACACTTTGAATGGAGCAAATCTGACTTAATTTAATTTACCAACTTCAATGTAATTTCATGTGAGGTTGAATAAATTAGACTCACAACAGGTCTTCTGAGAATACACAAGAACAATCATCTTTTCCATACCAACCACAAAAATCTATATACACCAAATCCTTCCCATGCTAACACCCAAAATAGAGACTTTTGACTCCTGCTGTACCCCCAGAGTACTCAGAGCAATACCTACAGCTATTTGTAACAATACTCAGCTCAGAAAATGGGAACTTACACATAAGTGGGTAACCAAGCCCCGACTAGCCCCTGGTTTTAATCTGAGATAATCTATTTTCACAAACAAAAAAAAAAGTTTTTATTATTTACTTAAGGCCTTTTTATTATTTCAATTATAGTCTTTGTTAGTCTCATAGATATTTTTAATTATTAATTTTTCAGCAAGCTATTCTATCGATTCAAGCCTCCATTCTGTTGCATCATATTGGCAACTATGAAAGTATTTCTGTTATTTTTCAAATTCTTAAAACATGTAGTTCCATATATTTTTATTTGTGTTTTATGTTGTGTTATAAGTGTCTCTTTACTTGAAAACTTAATAGTTCTCAAAATTCAAAACAATGTGTAGATGTGAAAGTGTGAAGAAGTTGGAAGCCTAACAAGTGTAAGAAGAAATGAAGAGAAGTGTGTTTGTTTCTATCTAGACCAAACCAAACTATCCTTTCAGATTGGCTTCCTTCACTAACAGTTGCTTTACATTATTGTAGTGCTTCTACACTGTCTTATTATACATATCCATCCATTTGGCAATAATCCAATTTATTATCAAGAATTAATATGTAATACATTTATAAACCTGTAGGCCTACTTAAGTATTAAAATAAATATTTAGTATAAGGAAATATAATGATTAATTATCCTTTGGCAGTTAGTTTTAACTTGTAATTTTGAACAATGTAACAAATAGATAAGAAACTAAATAAATATTATCAATTTTTAGAGAAAAATGGGAATTAAAAATATAAGATTAAAAAAAAAATCAAAAATACACTCCAGCATAAACCAATTAAAAAAAAGAGATGGGAGAAAAGTCAGATTAGTATTCAAGCTGGAAATGCAAATACTTTTTCAATGAAATTTATAACATATGAGGGAAACAGGAATTAAAATAAAGTGATTGCAAATGTGTAGGCAAAATTTGGTTTTGAAGTAGCTCTGAAATATATCTTATTAGAAATGGTCTAAATTGTGGTATTGATTACTAGGCCAATACTTTGTGATGGTAAGTAAAAAGTTAATTTGATTATTAAAACACTAATATGTGATGGTAGGTATTAGTTCATTTTATTATTAGGCCTATACTAAGTGATGGTAAGTAATGTTAATTTGATTGTTTGAAAAGAAATAGATAACAAAGGCAATTTATGTATAAAGATAATCCAATTTATGTTTTCCCTTTAGTAGACATATAATAAACATATATTTAAGCTCAGTAATAAAACAAACAAATGAGTATTAAAATAAAGAAATGACCAAGTACAGTAATCAATTTAGAAGATAAAAATATATATTTTTAAAAATTGTTAAATTATAAGTTTAGTGACCCAAAATATAATCGGAGCGAAAAGTTCATGTGAGTCAGTTAAAATAGTAAATAAATAGCTCTAAGAATTAGCATAAACAATCCAGTGCAATAAAACAAGTCAAAGCAGATTCTTCCCCATCAAAATGGTCAACTCATTTCCAAACAATTCAGGATAAGACCATAATATGTTACTGATTTCGGAGAACATCCGCAGTTAAAGGTATGAAGTGGTGGTAGGGCCAATGCAAGGGGCAGACAAAGTGGGCAGACAAAGTGGGCAACCGCCCGAGGCACCAGGCTCGAAGGAGCGTCATACCACTGATGCTGTCATATATATGTATATATATATATTAAATTTTTTTTAAATGGATAAATTGTTCAGATATTTGTTATTAAACTAATTTTCTTTGGCATTTCAGAATGATTTGTGTCATTGTTAGGATTATTATGGTGTATACAGTTGGTACACTTACTTCCCAACATCAAACACCAAATTGTGGAGATCTTGTAAAGTGGCATTGTGTAAAAACTGCATGTTTAGTGAGAACATAATTATAGGTATTAAAGTAGGGGGTGCCAAAATAAAAAATCGCCTTGGTGCAAAATTATGCTTGCGGCTTGCGGTAGCCCTGAGTGGTGGTGGAAGTTGCAAAGGGACCTCCAAAACAAAATGCAGTGGTACCTATTTATTACTCCTCAGAATGAAGCAATAAAACGAATTAAGCTAATATACTTGATAAAGAATAGTAACAAGATATTACCTCACCACCACTTTATAACAATAAAAATAAAAGCCATTTTTTATACAGTAGATTTTGTATACATATTAGATTATAAAAATAATTGTACCTGCAAATATAACGCTTTCATCAAATTTTTGTTGTTATGAGGTTGATTCTCTTCTCTCCATTCTGTGTTTAAAATTGGATTATCTTCTCTTCTGCAAAAAATAGAAAATATATATATATTTTTTATGTCAATTCATTTTTATAGGTAAATTTATGATCACCAAAGTGGGTCAGTTAAAAATAATTAAAGATTATAAAATATGTGAGTTGTGCTTCAAACTAAAGAGACTATAAAGAAAAATACTTCCAACATTAGAAATAATATGTTTTGAGAGTGTAGAATTGCAATGGTTTTTATGTCATAAATAAAAAATAAGTCACCCAATTTATATTACCAATGTATGAAAATTATTATTTTGCATTTGTTATACTTTTGTACAAGCCTTAATGAATAACAGAATAGTCCCACAAATAATTTTGTTTGCAAATTAAAATTAAAATACATTTGAATATAAGCCTGTTACGACCGGCCAACAGTTCATAAAGGATAGGGTGCACACACATTTTATAAATGTGAGATATGTATAATTATATAACTGACTAAAATAATAACTACAAATATAATATATAATTATTTACAAAAGCTAGCAATTCAAACAAGAAAAATATATATGGGTAAAATACCCTAATTCTAGATGAGTTTTAGACAATGCAAAGGTTCTATGTTTGAATACACCCTCTGATGAATTACCGGACACAAATTAACTACTATTTAATCAGTATGTCCCTGGATGAACTCTAGGTCATGAACCGGCAGTTCATACCTACCTGGAATTTACATGTTCACAGATCTGAAGCCATTTCTGCAGGACTAGGAATGTCATCATAAACTAGGCGGCCATCCTAAGATTTCCAATAATTTCTAGTTGCAAAGTTATGTGTTTCTGTATCTACGCATTCTTAATTTTGAGGATATCCTGATAAATCCGTTGGTCACCTTTCAGCTCCCAACAGAGCTACTAGAATGTTTTGCATATATAAATACTGTTTATCAAAAATTTTCTAACGAAAATTGTTATTTTAGCCATATATCAATAAATTGGAAATAAATTATCACAAAGTGGCATTATTGTTAAAAATAGATGTGTAAATTTCTTGATATTTGGCACAACAGATATTTAAGTCTTAAAAAATTTTATAATTGTTAATGAGCTTAATATACAATCTCTGATTTAGGAGACTTTGCAATGATGATTTGTTTGCTTTCAATGTATTTTCAATGTTATCATTTAAGTTTTGATTTGCATGTATATTCATAAGCAAGAATAAAGCCCTCGTTTATGAATTAACTCGGCAAACAAAGTTTTCAAGTGTTAGGTGTTTAATATTGAAAAAATTATATTTGGCAAACTACTACTTATTTTGTCCATCCCGCTAAGCTATCCTGACCAATAGGCCCCCAAGAGAGACAATTATTGACAGTCAAAAGAGGAAATGATCAATTAGTAGTCACTAATCAATTGGTAATCAGAAGTTGGATTGATCAACTGATAGTCAAAAGTAGGATGAGTCAAGATAATTTAAATACGATTAGTTGACTCGAAAGGAGTGTACGAACAAGTGCTGACTATAATAACACCCGTGGCGGTAAACGCGCAACATGGACATCCAATCCTGGGTCCATGAATAGGATAGCCAGTCTACCAACTGCAACAGCATCTCCAGAAAGGAGCAGAGACAACCAACAAGGTTAGAACTCCTATTCCCATCGACCATGGTTTTAGTTGAAGTTATGGAGGTAAAGGCCAATCTTCAAATTGCTATTGATCAGTTTGTTAGAGAATTTAAAAAGAAGTCAAAAGTGAAAATGAAACTTTAAGATTAGCTCGATAAACTAATAGCGATACAGGTGGTATAGAACCCATACAGTCTATTAGGGACTTTTCACTGATCTTACTATTCCCTTATTTCAAGGTAGGCCAGATGACAATTTAAGTGTTTCTTGATAAAATAGGCCAAGCATCAGTAATTGGGTGGAGAAATGAGGAATGACAAGCAATAACTAAATTACGCCTATGTGAAGAAGCTTTGGAATTTTTAATGGCTGAAGAAGACACTGTTGAAAGACTTAGACCAAATTTTTAGTGGATAGATTTAGAAGGAGACGAACAAGCCATTTTTTTAAAGGAAAAAATTAACAAAAATTAAACGAAAATGTGGAAGACTTTGCAGACAGAATCAGGAGGATTGATAAAAATACCTATGAGTTAGGGGAAGACGCTTCCAGGAACGAAGTAATTAGAGTTGAAGTGAATCAACAAGCACTAGATACATTCCTTAATGGACTTTTGGGAGACTTAAACATTTAAGGAAGCTATAGAAGTTTCTGTAAGCATTGTGGAGGCAGAGCATCAACCCCCAAAAAAATTGAAAAAATGTATGTAGAAAAATATTTGTGATAAAAAAAGATAAGCGATGTTTTAATTGTAAAAAGCAAGCACGTGTTGCTAGGGATTGCAGAAAAAGCCAGGGGAAGCTATAGGCTTCCAAAACATCAGGGGAACATTGTTATAGGTGTGGAAGACACTTTGAAAACCAATATGTGGTTAAAAAAAGGGGGAAAAGTTACCCAAACGAGCAATGGACCGCAAAGCTACGAACCTCAGTCCTTGGTAAAAATTGTACCAGTAGTGTCAGTAGACAAGAATGCAGCTATCAGTGAGTTAGTACTAGTAAGTACTTACAAAGGTTAAAAGTACCGATATTTAGTTGATTGTGGGGTAAAAATTTCAATTATGTGGCAGAAGAAGTTGGGGATGATGAACCTTTCCCAACTGAAGTTTGAGATTTCGGGATTGTCTGGGCATAAAATGCAGAATTTGGTTGAAAAACAAATCGAGATCAGGATAAGGGAGGAATCCTATCAGATCACATTCTAAGTTGTAGAATGTAGAACAAACTCTAAATATGATGGTGTTATTGAACTTGGTTTTCTGTCAAAGTATTCAGCAATAATGGATGTATTAAAAGAGACAATGCAGTCAGGTGATGTTGTCCATAAATCTAAACAGAACGCCTACCGTAAAAACAGAAGTAGCTATAAATCAGGGAGTACCTTTTATGTGTTACTAAAAATGCTCAGGTTCAAATATATTTGAATGTTGCTGAGACAATGTGTTCAGGCATCAGAAAAATTATTTAAGTTCCAGTTAAATTATCAGAAGGGTTCAAAGAATTATTTTTTTTGTCGAACCACTATTCACTGACGACTATTTAAATAATCAACCAGTGTATGTACAATGTAGTATTAGCAAGATAGTGATGATGCAAGGTTAACACGAACTGCCGGTAGGTTTATGTAACCTTAGCAGAGATGATGTAGAGATTCCCAACATCTACAAGATAAAAGAACTGCATATGCTAGGAGACTCATCAATGGTAACATAGGATCAATATTAGAAGGAGATGTGCGAAGTCCAAACTTTGAACTCGGGACTCCTAGACAAGCCACTAGAAGACCTTGATCCAGTTATAGGAGAGCAGGGGAAAATGTGCAAATATGTGTTAAAATGTTGATTTTTCAGAAAAACTAGCGCAATTGTCAATTGGGCAAATAAGAGCAATATAACCAGTTATGAGGAAATACCAAAAGATAATTTGCGAACGCAGCAATCTACTGATAACGCCAATTATCCAACATAGAATCCATCCATGGAATTCACCGCCTATTACACGAAGATCGTATTATATACCCATAGCCAGAAAGAGCTAGTTCAAAATATGATTGAGGAACAGCTAGCATCAGGATTTATAGTTACCCGAGATTCAAAGGATAGCCCATGGACTTCAACAATCGTGAACGTGAAAAAGAATACAGGAAGTGGTGAGCAGAAATATTGTTTTTAAGTAGATTACCAAGCCAGATGTTTACCCATTCCAAAATATTGTAGAAACCATTGACAGGTTAGGACAATGCAAAATTTTTACAAGCGGTTATCATGCTATTTCAGTGAAATAAGAAGACCAAGCTAAAAACTCTTTTACTATGCCTAATGAGGTTTACAAGTATTTAAGATTACCCTTCAGACTGCAAGGAGCACCTGCAAAATTTCAAAGGCTTGTGGATACAGTCTTAAGAGGGCCAAGTTCTACACAGGCATTAACATATTTAGATGGCATAATAATTTTCTTAGTTGATTTTGACTAACACTACTTAGAACGTCTAAGAAATGTCCTAGAAAGATTAAAGCAAGCAAACCTATCGCTTTCACTAGAAAAATGCCATTTTGCTACCAGTGAAACCGAGTACCTTGGACATGCAATTTCATCTGAAAGATAAAAACAGATCCTAAATTAGTTGAAGCAGTAAGAAACTTTCCTATAAATAAAAATGTCAAGGAAATCCAATAGTTCTTAGGATTGAGTAACTCCAATAAAAGATTTGTTCCATACTACGCTAAAATTGATAAGACAATAACTATCTTAATTAGGAAGAATAACACTTTTTTATGGACTACAGAGTACGAACAAGCCATGTTAAGACTAAAATACATTTTTGTATCTCCTTTTGGCATACCCGGGCTTTAGTAAACACTTTATACTAAGCAGTGGCGCAGGAACTAGGGGGTACGGGGGTAAATTTTACCCACCCTAAAAATTGAGGGGGGTAAAATTATCATTTTTACCCCCCCAAAATAATATAGTAAACGTTTAGATAATGTAAACATCTTATTGAGGCAAGATACAATGCTCACACTATGTTAACATAGTAAAAATAAAATGTGCTTGGAGCATACACTGAAGAGATTTTGAAAACTCTGATAATGATACCAGCTACATCAGCTACTGCAGAAAGAATTTTTTCAATTCTTGGATGCATTAAAAACTAGCTTTGCTCCACGATGAGGCAATGTAGACTAAATCACCTGAGAGGCTCAACAAAATTGAAATTGCAAAACTGGTTAGTGGTTTTATAGCTAGTAACAAATATAGGGCAAAGGTGTATGAAAATATACTTTAATTTTCAGTGTTTCATAATTTTTAGTTGAGCTGCATCAGGTAAAATTTTTCTTAATATGTTTTGTGTGTATTAATTCTAATGTTTGGAATGACTAAAATAAATTAGGAAAATGCACAATGGGACCATTAAATAAAGGTATCCCTCGTTATATGTGATATCACTTTACGCGTTTTCGTTATAACACGATTCAAAGAAATACAAAAATAATGTATGGTCAGCTGAAATTTCACAGTCATCCTGTGCGGGGGTGGTGTGACCTTGTGTACACACATTCCAGTGAAAGCATTGATCTTTACTGTACAGTTTGGTGTTAAGGGGGTGGTATTGACAACATTGGATATGCATGGTCAGAAGTTAAACAGTCCTGTATGAAAGGAGTTTGGAAAAATGTTTGGCCTGAAGTTTCTGATTCTCATGATTTTGATCCTGACCACGACCTTTCCAATCAAAGACATGGCATCGTTGACATAGCAAGATGTTGTATTTGAGGACGTAGACCAGGAAAATGTGGGTGAATTGCTCCAATCCCACTCAACAGAATTCACCAATGAAGATCTTCTAGAAATGGAGAATAGCATAAATAATGAAGAGGAAGAGCCTTATGTTGTTGAGACTATCAAACAACTTTCAACAAAACAGTTTGCTGATTTATTTAAGCACATTGACAGTGCAATTAGAATCATTGAAGAGAAGGACCCTAACATGAATAGAAGCACCAAAGTTGCCAGAGAGATCCAGATTTATTTGGCTTGCTACAAATAACTCTAGAGAGAGAGGGAAAATGCTGCCCGTCAGTTGAGTCTTACCATTTCATCAAATAAATTGAAAATCGTCAGTCTAAAGACCCAGGGCCTTCACAACAGCAAAAGCTTACCATTCCAGGGCCTTCAGAGAGCAAGAGTCTACCATCCCAGGGCCTTCAAGAGAGCAAGAGCCTACCATCTCAGGGCCTTCAAGAGAGCAAGAGTCTACCATCCCAGGGCCTTCAAGAGAGCAAGAGTCTATCATCCCAGGGCCTTCAAGAAAGCAAGAGCCTATCATCCCAGGGCATTCAAGAGAGCAAGAGGTTACCGTCCCAGGACCTTCAAGAAAGGGTCTTTCAAAGTACTAAATCCTACCATTCAAGGGTCTTAACAAGAGAAAGAGCCTACCGTCCCAGGGTCTTCATGCCAGCAAGAGCTTACCATCCTAGGGCCTTCATGTCAGCAAGAGCTTACCATTCCAGGGCCTTCAAGAGATCAAGAGTCTACCTTCCCAGGGCTTTCAAGAGATCAAGAGTCTACCGTCCCAGGGCTTTCAAGAGATCAAGAGTCTACCGTCCCAGGGCTTTCAAGAGATCAAGAGTTTACCATCCCAGGGCCTTCAAGATATCATGAGTCTACCGTCCCAGGGCTTTCAAGAGATCAAGAGTTTACCATCCCAGGGCCTTCAAGATATCATGAGTCTACCGTCCCAGGGCTTTCAAGAGATCAAGAGTTTACCATCCCAGGGCCTTCAAGATATCATGAGTCTACCGTCCCAGGACTTTTAAGAGAGCAAGAGCTTACCGTCCAAGGGTCTTCCAAAGAGATAAAAGCCTACTATCCAAGGGCCTTCAAGAAAGCAAGAGCCTCCCATCCAAGGGCCTTCATGCCAGCAAGAGCTTACCGTCCAAGGTCCATCAAGAGAGCAAGAGCTTACCGTCCCAGGACCTTCAAGAGATCAAGAGCTTCCCGTCCAAGGGCCGTCAAGAGAGCAAGAGCCTACCGTCAAGAGCAAGATAGTGATAATCCAGATTTGCCAAATCGAGTTATTTTATAATGCGATTGAAGATTAACAGTAAGTGTACCTGTAGCATTTTATTAATTAGATACATTAATTAAAAATTGTGTTTGTTTACAAATTTCAGGGGATTGAAGATTGACAATAGGTGTAGGCTACCTAATGCATTGTACTAGTTATATAAATTTTAAAATGGCATTCATTTACCATTTTTAGGTTTTTATTTCCTTTGGAGTAATCCCTATATCACTCATGTTAAAATCATTTTACTTGCGTTTTCGTGTTACGCGATTATTTATTAGAACCAATCACTCACGTAGTGTGAGGTACAGCTGTATTACATTTTCCTTTTCTTTTTTTTAATCTCAAAAATGTTATCCCCTATAAGAGCACATGGTTAATTTAACCCCCCCCCCAAATAAAAACGTTCCTGCGCCACTGATACTAAGCACGGGCGCTTTAAGTTTCAAAATAGGGTTTGTATTAAGCCAGGAGATAGACTGAGAAGAACATCCTATTATTTATGCGCCAAGACAATTTAATCGAGGCAAAATGAATTATAGTGTGACAGAGCGTGATTTGGGTAGTGATCCATTTTAGATGCTATCTGTTTGGAAATCCCTTTACTATAATTACTGACCATGTTTCTTTAGAATGGCTCTTTAGTTTGAAAGATCCAAGTAGTAGATTGTTAAAATGGACACTACATTTAAGTGGATATGATTTTACCGTAAGACATAGACCCGATATAGATAATGGAAATGCCTTATCAAGGAAAATAAGGGCTGTGACATTAGATTTAACTGACAGTTTTAAACTAGGTCAGGAAAAGGACTTAAATGTCAGGGTTGGAGAGAGCAACCCCAATTTTTGACATTAGATGGAAGGTTATACAAGAAGACTCCCCAAGGATTAAGACTGATAGTACCAAAGAAAGAATTTGAGAACATTTTAAAGGAAAATCATGACTACTTATTAGCAGGACACACTGGGAAGAGATCTACGAACCTTAGGATGGCATAAAAATATTGGTGGACAACTTGACAGGAAGACGTGGACACCTATATATTGAGTTATGACAGTTGCAATAAAAGGACGCCAAAGGGGATCAAATTACCCAAACAAGTAGAATTACAGGAGGTAGCGCACCCTTTTGAAAGGATAGGGGTAGATATCGTAGGACCTCTACCTCAGTAATTCGACAAATCGTTATTTACTTACTATTTTAGAACACTTTTCAAAATATTTAGTAATGCTAGAGATACCAGATTAAAAATAGTTGCTAAAGTTTTAATCTCAGAGTGAATTCTAAAATTTGAAGTAATTCTTTCATATCAAGGCACTAATTTCATGTCAGAAATAATGACCCAGTTGTATAGATTACTAAAAGTGAAGAAAGTGAGAGCTAAACCAGGACATCCTAAAGAAAATAGAAGGGCGAGAAGGTTCATCGGACAATATGTAAAATTTTGTAGCATTTCGTAAACCCTCAACCAAACCAATTGATTCTGAAAATTGAAAAATGACACCTGGACACGGGAATCAAACCCGGAACCTTTGGCTTAGTATGCCAATACTCTACCACTGAGCTATTCAGGAGTCGTCCCGTGCCCAGGGTCATTCTTCACTCATATTTTAAGGCAGAGTCTATGATGGACGTGCGAAAATCCTCAGCTTTATTCACGAGCCATCAGATAACGCAGCCATCTTCGACTTGGTAGTTGGCTTGTTATTGCCACTCATATAATTATTATTATAATTGTACGGATAGTATTAAGAATCAAATGGCCAAAACTGTTATTAATTTAGAGAGGAATTCACCATCTAAATATCCTGTTCTGAAAATTGAAAAATGACACCTGGGCACAGGAATCGAACCCGGGACCTTTGGCTTAGTACGCCAATGCTTTACCACTGAGCTATCCAGGAGTCGTCCCATGCCCAGGGTCATTCTTCACTCATATTTTAAAGCAGAGTCTATGATAGACATGTGGAAATCTTCAGCTTTATTCACGAGCCATTTTTTTACGACTTTAATATATTTGTTTTGTTTGAATTCTCACGACATACCAATGGGAATAATTGTATGTCCCACAGTTTGGGAACCTCTTCTGTAGACTTTTTAATAAGCATTCACTATCTTGGGCGTATTGCAATAAGCCTGGAATCAACTAGACTGAATGTGCGAACAAAGATGCATTTCCTTAATAGCCTAGAGCTGTATGGGCTCATTGCAATAAGCCTAAAAGTTATCAGGCTGATAAGCAAATATAATATTATTTTCCAATTAGCCTGGCTCATTGTAAATTGACGATGCCTTTTGCATTAAGCCAGATTTTCCAATTCGCCTCCTACAACATATATAGATATAATACACATAAATATTTATATATATTACGGAAGTCCTTATATTTGGAAATTGCTGTATGCTCTGTGGGTGGGATATTCTTCTTTTCTTTAACAGTGTATATTATTTTGTTTATACTCTTTTGTAGAATGTGCAACAATGTCTATTATCTCGTTTCAAATATCTTACGAGTTTTAAGTAAATATCTCTTTTTTATTTATAGTAGCGAGAAAGTCTATAATGTGCACCCTCCCCACATTTTTTAAAAAACACATTTGCCCTTTTGCACAAAAAAATCTATAAATTTGTTTGTGGATATAACTTAAAAAGAAAAATCATGCTAGAAAATTACAAAGCTTAGCTTTGACAGTAGTGCATCCACCTACGAAGCAAAGGGTCCTGGGCTCGATCCCTGGCATTGTTGAGAGATTTATCATTGTTAGAATATGGGTTTACACTTTCACAGTGATGAATTGATGGCTTACGAATGGATTTTGTGTCTGTTCTAGATTTACGATTAGAGTTATTAATACAAAGGCATATAACCTGAACAGGTAGTAAGATACACAGCGCTAAAATAAAAGTTTAAAAAAATAATAGCGCCGACAACTTACAATAGCATCACGTAACATAATATGCGAGCCACTACTGTATTAGCTGGTTCAGGTTACAGACATGTCCAGATGGACACTAACAATATGTACATTTGTGCAGAGAATGTCTATATCAATAATTCACTTCCCCCTTTCCCGCTCCACAATCATAATCTCTTTTTATGTCCTTTCTCGTCAAATGTTTTTTTAAATGTATTTTCTCCCCTTTGTTCAGATGTAACGAATTCGTTTTAAAACAACTATCAAAACATAGTTTGTAGATCCCAAGTTTAATTCCCGTATCCTGATGTCATTTTTTAATTTAAATAATATGTAGATGAAGCTATAACCGTAATTAACAAATACTCATATTCGACAACATGTAGAGATAATGCTTTAAATACTTAATCTATTAGTTCGGCATATCTGTATATAGCACACTTAGTGTAGTAATATTTATATTTGTATTAATTACATTAGTTTGTTAATAATGAGAAATATACAAAACAGAGGTAATGTACCCACATTTTTGTGGAGGGATAAAGGAAAACTATTTAAAAAGATGTACCCTGTGTTTATTCATTCAGGATTTGAACCCTGACCACCATTCATTGTTAAAATAAACTAAATGAGTTTAGTATTTAAATCAAGTTAAGGTTAACTTTAAAAATTAACCGACGGTTTAGTTTGGTCCCGGGGTGATCTGGAAGTCTAGAGATAAGGTGTCAGACTTCTGTGCTGGGGGTCTGGGGTTTCAATCCTCATTGACGGCACAGATTTATCTGATTGCCAAACTCTTCCTTCACCTCTGACAAGAAGTGTATTAATTACAGCTTGTGAATCTGTGAAATGCTAGGCCTCCATCGTGGTTCGGATTCCACGTTAAACTGTAGGTCCTCCATTTCATCTCACAATCACCCTACCATTACACATTAGCATAAGTGCGTATAACCCGAATGGGTAGTTAGACGTTGTTATAGTAATAATAATAGTTCGATCCCTGGCTTACAGTTTTCATTCATAATAGCCAAAGAAGACTGTCTATCTGCTAATCCGCCCCTCCCCCACCCCCCCTTACCTACCCAAAACTTCATTCCAAGACTTTCCAGTCACTCCACCGCTGACGAAGATAGGTTTTTTGGTTCTCAACGGAACGGACTGTTAGCATCCACTTTCACTTAATCCTCAGCAATACAAACGCTATCTTACAGAGTTTTCTCAACATTAGCTCTGTTCAAACAACGTTAAAAGAATTACTTAAGACACAATTTATTTTTTTAGTTACATGTCTTACTACTCGTTCAGGTTATACGCTTATGTAATAAATACTCTAATGGTTTTTAGGGATAAGGACGGTTATATAGAGAGGAAGTGTATCCGCATTTGCATGGAGAGCATGATAGAGAGAAAGAGATATATAATGAGAGAGTGTGTGATGGAAAGATAGAAAGAGAGTAGAAAACCATTATGGAAAAACCACCCCTAGTACACCCCGCCTATATTTTAACATTGATCTCCCCATCATCAGGAATCTAGTCTATTGTGAGAGCTATGCCTTATCCCATGCAGCCAATGAAGTGGATAACATACGATATTCTTGGAATATGAACAAATATTAGTTTTCAAATTAATAATCTATAGATACATTTTACATATTTATTCATAATTTTAGAATGAATATTTACACAGTGTGCACAGAAAACAAATTAAAAAACTAGTTCATATAATGATAGGTATGTGGCATAGGATTAGCATACACAGAGAATACCCCACTGCATTTATGGAGGTCCATTGCTATTTAAAATATCGCGGAACACATTATATTTACACACATACACATCTGTGACACTGAAAACTTAAATAATAAAGTGTGATTGTCCAAACAAAGTGTTAAATAGCAGATTCAAAAAATAGAAACTATCCCTAAGCAAGACAGTTCTCAATTTTTTATGATTATTTAGTTTTCAATGACTATTTAGTTTAAATTTTCTTTTCTGTGACTATCTTTGCTGATCTTTAGTAGATATATGGTTGGGCAGCCCTAAAAACATTAATTGAAATGATTATTATTGTTGTGTAGTCTGTGTGTCAAAATTGGCTCAAAATTAAAAGAGACTAGGCCTGTAAATATAATTAAACTTACAGAATTTTTGCTTGGTCATCATCAAGTTTCATCAATTTCTCATATGTTTCTAGCATATGTTGTTGCATATCTATTAATTCCAAGCTATTTGCATTTTCCTTTTGAATGTGATGTTCAAATTCACGTTTATTATTGATTCCTTGCTGATGAGAGTAGCTTCTATAACATAATATTACAAGAAAAAACAAACAAGGATAATAATAAAATGATCCCAATAAATACAATTAATCTAAACATATTTATATCTATAAATGTTATAATAAATATGTTGCAACTTGGAAATTTTAATATAAAAAAAAAAAAAAACTTGGTTTACACATAAGTTTCACTAGAGCTACAAGATGTGTATTAATTACAACTTGTGAATGTGAGGAATGCCAGGCCTCCACCGTGGTTCGGATTCCACGTTAAACTGTAGGTCCTCCATTTCATCTCACAATCACCCTACCATTGCACATTAGCGTAAGTGCGTATAACCCGAACGGGTAGTAAGACGCGGTGCTAATAATAATAATAATAATTCACTAGAGCTACTTTATATTTAATGACAGAGCTGTTGACATTTTACACTATTTGTTGTTTGAAACCAAAAAGTAGGTAATATTTAATGTGGATACTTTGAAATGTGTTAATATTTATATACCGGTACTTTATTGACCAAGGGGATATAGAAAGGTGGCAAATAATAAACAAGTAAAGTGATAACAATAAAAATGAACAATGTTTTTGACATGTGTACAAATGTATTGCACCATCTAGCTTTATTTAAAAAAAATAGTTTTATTAAATTTGTAATGTTTCCTCTGTTTAGAAATGCTATGCAATATCTGTTGTAGGCTATGGTTAAAAAATATATTACTAAGAACCAATAATTTATTTTTGGAAAAAACTTGGCTATTTACACAGCTAATCATTTTTATGCTGTTTCATACTTGGTATAGGGCATAGGGTTAAGAACAAATAGCATTTTAGGGTTTCATGTAATTAATTACAAATTAACTAAATAATGGTTTTCAGTGCAAATTGTATATATTTACAAACAAGGGTGGAGGGCAGGTTCCAAGTGGTCTACACCTTTAAGGTTGCCCCGATGGTTTTTGGAATTGGATATCTTACTCTAAAATTAAGGGTAGTTTAATGAAGAGAAAAAGAGAAAAAGTCAATTTTCTCATAATCAGCTCTAACGATTTTGATTAAATTTCATTTATAAACATTTATAAATATTCCAAACAAAATGGCTACTCTCAATATTTCAGCAAAATGAATATAAGGGCTCCAATCTGATATGTAAATTCTTATTTTTCATATCTCCAAAACTATTTGAGATATGAAATTATTTATCATTAAAAATATGTAGGTCTATTTATAATACAAATATTATATTCGAAGCATATTTTTATAAAGCCAATAACTTTCAAGCTATACACAAATATTTATATTTTTTAACTTTTCGAACATAAAAGGTAAAGTATTACGACCGTAAAAAATATCTAACCCAAAATGTTGAGGGATATCGATGTCTCATGACCCCCCGAACCCTAAAAAGCTGCTTGAATGAAAAAATTCTCAGCTGTGTTTAATTCAGAAGAACAACATAAAAGAGCTAAAAAATGATTTCAAACACAAAAGGACCAAATATAAATTTGCAGACCATTTCAAAAACTCTAACCATCAACCCAAACCAATATATCAATGTATGAAACCCTTTCACATAGCTCATAAAGGCATGAAACTAAACACAGCTGAAAATTTTTTCATTCAAGCAACTTTATTCCAAAATAAATCAATCATTAACGAACAATTACAACTATCAAATCAAATCCTTGTGTACACATTAACGCATTTACCTAAAAACATTAAAATCTTGTAACCTCATTTATCCTGCTTTACCTTCCAGCATAGAGAATGACCTGTTCGAGCCGGAGTCGAGAAGATTAGTTCCTTATCCTTCATTTTTATATTTCTTTCCATAAATCGATCTATCCTTGCTTTCATAGATCATTCTACATTCACTGGTTTCAATAGTAGTTTCCCAACCTAACAATTTACACCGTGGTCATGATAACTTTACCTCGCATAGCTAATTTTTCATTAGTCTTTTGTTTTTTGCCTCAAATCGTTTCTCTCCAACCACATCCTAGTTAGTTAACATATAGCCGTCGTAGCAACACCTTGTGTTTCTCACAACGACTGGGTAAGTTTGTTTGTTCATTAATTGTCTTTTACAAATTCATTAATATAACGGTAATTATCAAGACTTTTGTATAACAAAAGTTTCAATTTTCTTCATGTTCTTTAATTTCGTTTTGCAGTTTCCATGATTATGGTATTTTAAATACTGAAACATGTCGTAAGAATATTATCCAGCATCTTTCAATTGCTGACTATCACAAGGAGTAATGGGACTTGAATAAGATAAGGCTTAGATTTTATACATCACTTTACTCAACATATTTGAACTTCATACTTTTTTTGTCCACTCTATATTATATTCTTCAAATCTTTGTAACAAGAACACTTAATCACTTTAATTGAATTTCATATGACAGATGTTAACCTATTAATTCAAATTTTATAATTTTTATTTACAACACAGTTGAACTTTAAACTTTGTTTTGTCCTTACTTTATGGTATCCATGTTTTGTAACACGTTTTAACATGTAATACTTGTATTTTAAGCTTGTCGTTAACTTATGTTTTAGTAAAGTTGATGATGCTATATTAATTTATTGAAAATTTTCATATCTGACAAGTTGTTGTTCATTAGAAGCAAATTATAATCAATCTTTATGAATTTTAATGACACTTAATATATCTACCAATTATGAAACTGTCTAATTCATTAAATCACAATTTTTTATATTTTGTCATAGTTATTTCCAGAGCATTCTATCTAAGTATTAACTTTAACTAAGACAACTCTATAGTTAAGTGCTAAAGCATTGACATACTAAACTAATGATCCTGGGTTACATTCCCATGTCCAGGTATAATCTTTAAACATGTAGTTTAATGCATGACTATTTATGTTTCATTAACTCAAGTTTTTATTTAATTAATACATTTAAACATGAGTTATTGATAGCTTAATCAGTCAACCTAAAATCGTGAGGAAGAGGAGAATGGTTTATATTTAGATTATATTTAGGACATTTTGGTCATTAGAAGGAATATGATGAACACTTATATTACTTTAGTGTTAAGGTGTTGGGTTAGCGTTGCACAAGGTTGACAATATGGTTAAAGTTCATATTCCAGTTTGGATAAAGGGGTATGATTTTCCCATATTTCTAGGCTAATGAGGGTTCATTTCCTTCAAACTACTTTCGTCATCCTTACCCATTAGATTAAGTATTTAATGGCCCATGTGTTAAAATACACTAGTTAAATAAAATATAGTGCTAGCCAAAACCTAAAAAGAGCTCAAAAGGAGATAATATTGTCTAATGTACCTTAAACCTCTAAAACTATACATAAAAATATTTAAGAATTATAAAACTTACTTATATTCCCCAGTATCCTTTATTTGCTGCTTCAAAGAATTGTATTTGTGTACAATTCTTTCTATTTCATCTCTAAGTTCAATAATTTCAGCTTCTTTTTGCTTGAGTAACTGTGACAATTTTTCTTTTTCACTGTAAAATCAAGAATAGCATATTATGTATTATTTAATTCTGATACTATAAGTATTCCATTAAAATGAGTTTTTTTTTGAACAAACATAATATGTAAGAGCTCTTTTTTTTTTTAATCTTTCTTAAAATATAATCTTGATAGTGTGGTTTGTTACTTCACTTGTCGTTTTCCTATCTGTGTCACTGAATTAATAACATATTTATGTTTTCTAATTTAAATACTTAGTATGTATTTTATTAACTCTTTATTCACATTTAAATTTGATAGTAGATTATATCTCACTCTCTTGTTTTCTACTTGTTCAAGATATCTACAAATTACACTAAATTATCTAAGAATACAGAATTGAGGTACATTTTAAGGAAATGTATTAATATTTATGTGGCATTAAAGGTAAATGCACCAATGAAAAATGTACTTTCAAAACAATCAAGCCAGAATTTCTAGCTTGACTATTAATTAATCTAAGCTGGTTCTGTTGGTAGAATTTTGAATTATTTCATTAATTAATTAAAATTGCAGAGATAGCAGTGTGTATAGAAAAAGTTTCTCAGTTAATGATCACTCCAGGGGCATAGCGTCAGGGTAGACTATGAGACTAGATTTCCCCAAATCTTCTAGTGGAGGGTTAAGAGAAATAATTAGTTAAGATTTATATGCGTTTATAAGTTTACAAACAATTCCCAAAGAGATAAAATGGAAAAAAAGTGTTTCTTGCAATGAGAGCATATTATTCTTCTCTTTTACTTCCCTTATAGAGACTAGCCACACTTTGTAGCCAAATTTAATTACTTCTAGCTGTCATTAATATTTACCCTACTCCAGGGGTATCACTATTAACCTCAATAAGAAACAAGTCTCAACGAACTGACAAATATTGCTATCAAGTGGCTGTGACAGGGGTGGGGTTATTGGGCAGTTTTAGGGGAATGGGGGGTATGAAGGGGGTTTGTACTTGAGTAGATTACTATTCAGGTATGAAACACCTGTCCATTCTACCTGAGCTTAAAACATTTACCAGTTTTAATTATAAACAAGACATAGATATAGTTTTATGTACTGTGCGTGTTCAAATAATTTAAAAGTTATTTAGTTTGAATCTAGTTTAAAAATAGAGAGAACTGATATATATCTTACTTAGAGTCCTATTGTAAAATATGTCATGTCAGATGCACAAAAATTGGTGATAAATACAATACCTAATAAATCGTCAGATAATATAAGCAGGTATATGATAAGAGGGCTGTATCTATAATTTCAGTCTTTTCTTCTTCATAATGTTAGCTACGTCAGTGTATCACTATATGAATCAATTTCAAAAAATTATTCCAATTGGTGTGTTGATAGCAAAGTGATCTTTTTTTAGTGCTTGAAACTCAAAATAACTTTTAGGTTTAGCCTTTAAATAGTTTTAATAATTTGATATTTTAAAAACTGTTTGCACATTATGATACTTCATATTTCAATTATTAATAATCAATTGAACCAAATACTTTTTTTTTTCTGGTACTGCCATTCTTCCAATATGGCCGACACCAAATTTGTTGAATTTTGATGGTCATAGAAACTTAAATACCATGGGAACTCAAATAGCTAAAGACTTGAGACTGAAACCATTTTACTGCTCTTATGCCTACCCACTTCAGTGGATAGATGTTCTAGGGCATCACTCTCGTATTAGACTGGCCTGCTGATGACAGGGATATCAGAATTCAAATACCGGTCGAGTCTAGTGAAGGTGGTTTTCCTTAAATGGTTTCCCACTATCCTTCCAAGCTAAGGTTGGCATATTACCTCTAAAATGCTTCCTTTCTCATCCCTACCCCATAAGAGTAATTATCATATATGTGTATAGCCTGAACAGGTAGTAAGACACAGTGATAACAATAATAATACTTCTATTAAAGTTCACTACATTTCATACCATTATAAGACTTGTCAAACTGTAGCCTTAGTGGCTAAAATTTGGGCTCAAATTCATCAATAGTTTTGTTATGAGTTATGTTTTTAAGCTATGTATAATAGTGTTCATTCATGTTTATAAATTTATTATTATTTTTGTTTTAGTTTTTGTTTTATGAAAGTCAAAATGTACTTTGTTTGTTGTTTACTGTGTTGTTTTGAATTGCAACTCTTTTTCTACTACTTCAATGAGAGGCCTTCTCTCTCCTGATGGGACAGGTGGATTTTCCCCCCTCTTTTTGTATGCCATTACTGGCAGTTGGCTTATAACTCTCCCAAGAAGCAACATGTTTGTTTTGTTAAGTGCATTTTAGTTTGGTTGAGTTTGTTTTGTTAAGTGCATTTTAGTGTGGTTTTTTAAGTGCATTTTAGTTTGGTTGTAGTGTTGCGGTATTACTTGTCCTACTTTATAAATGTTCGATAGTGTGGAAGGTTGAGGTAGAAGGTAGAAATTAATCGTGGGGTAAATAGATCCTCAAGAAAGCTCATTTGCAAGGACTTAACTTGTCATTTTCTAGAGCAAAATTTTGCAGGTGTCCTTCCTTGTTCTAGCTTATGCTGGCTACCACATTGATCAAATAGAATTAAATTATGTCTATAGAACATCAAAATTTCTAGTGCTTCACACACTAAAATACAGAAAAATAAGCTAAATATATGTCTTGAAGGTTTAAAAGTAATGAAATGACTTAAGTAATTACATGTATTAAAACAAAATAAACAATTATAAAACTAAACATGTGTGTGTGTGTGTGTGTGTGTGTGTGTGTGTGCGTGTGTGTGTGTGTGTGCGTGCGTGTGTGTGTGTGTGTGTGTGTATTGTTAATATAATCTTCAAATATTTACAATTTTTTTATTTTACCTCTTAAGTCTAAGTCAATGAAATCTTATGCATTATAACATTCCTCCTTTTAGTTCATTAAGTCATAAACATGGCTGCTCACTTAAATTTATGGATATGAGGTCATAATATCTCAGGAAGGTGAAATGGAAAAAATCTTAAATTAAAGTGCAGGGGGAAAAAAGTATTGTATGCTAGCTATTTGTGGAAAAACTTAAAAACTTGACAGGCTTTATTGCTGTGGAGTGATTAATAAGTCCCAAAAGTTTGCCAAATTAACATAGCACTTATAATATTTTTATAAAATTTCCATCATTTCTCAATAAGCTGAAAAACCATACTTTATGGGTATGATTAAAACTTAATATGATAAAAATTCCTTAATATCCTGCGTTTGTTGTGTGTTTATGAATGTGTATGCATTAGTGCACCCATTAACACAAACAATGATATACATGTCTAAGCTTGCAGACCCAGGATACTGAGTAGGAAGATAATGTACAACATTTTGCAATATGCAATGACAGGTCTGAAATGACAGGTATGAATCACCTCAAATAACTTCCTTAAGTCCCATTTAGTCACTAGTGGTGAATCGATTTGTTTGGTGTTTGGTACTGTTCAGTTATAGAAAATAAGGCCTTATGTCGTGTAAAGTTCATAAAAATGTGGTTTTCAGTTAGTGTATTTATTCAAGATGACTGCAAGAAGAATACATATGGGGAAAGTCAATAAGGATGTAACTAATTTTTGTGATTTTAGTAAACGTGATCAAACTTTATTATAGTTAAGATTAAGTACTTATGACTTTAAAACAGTTTGTTAGTTTAATATAAAAGGTTTATTGAGAAATATACTCATCTTTATGGACAGGTGTGTTATGACCATTTGACTATCTCACTAGACCAAAGAAAAAAATACTACAAAGGTGTAACTTGTGAAATTAAGATGGAATACTTTAATAAAGACAGAAACCATCAGATAGAACATGTTCTAGGAAAATTATTGTGTACTTTTTGTTATAGAAATATTTTTTCTACCAAAGACCATACAAATGGTCATGAGAAAACAGAAGCAGAACTGATTGTGTCAGTCGAAGTTGGTTTAAGAGAAGTTTTTTAGCACCGCGTCTTACTATCTGTTAAGGTTATATGCCTATGTACCAACTACACTAATTATTGGTTTGGGATTAGTAAGGCTTGATTTAGAGGAAATGCACCCACATTTGCATGAAGGGAGAGTGGAAAACCATTTAATAAAAAACATCCTCAATGCACCTGACTGGGAGTGAACCCCGATCACCCCATCATTGAGTCTAGTCCAACATGAGATTAGTGGGTGGACCGGGCAGCCACTGAACCGTGTTTGAGAGCAGTTGATGTAGTTTATTCTACACAAGATATGTCATCATTATCAAATATTAAATAATTAATTTCTAGTAAACAATCTAGTGATTTAGTAAACAATTACAAAAGAGGTTGGTAAGACATTTGTTTTTAGAAAGCAAGGAAGACAAAAGTGAGGAGGAAAGTTATTCAACTACCCCAGGTAATGAGAATAATATTTTAATCTATAAAATTGAGGAAAAATAAAAAATATCCAATAATAAAACAAAAGTAAAACTCATCAGTTTAATACCTAGATGATGGTCTAAGTCAAAAATATGTCAGGAACTGACACAAGGGTGTTTTGAAATTTAATGACAACTTTTCTCTTCATTTAAAAGGTTTGTCTTCTAATGCTGCTATGCTCATGTCAGTTATTCAACAAATGTTGATATCACCATGGGAAAAAATTTAAGCCATGTTTGTAATGAAGCAATATTGTGCCCAACCTCTGGACCACACGGTCCCAGGTGCAACACCTGGCTCAACGAACCGCCTCTGCCCAGCGATGTATTTCCACGCTAACCAGATGCTGGGGTTATACAAGAAAGACACAATTACTGCTTCAGTGCTTTCATGATTATTTATTATTGTTGTGTTGTAGAAAACATGCATTTGGTATCTCTCCTGCATGGCAACCAACAGGTTGTCTTCGTGAACTAGTGGCCCAAGGCAGGTTCTCTGCTATTCAGTCTAGTCCGTTCAACTCTCTTATGACAAGTGGCCGAGCCCGAACCGCCAACCCTCCAAGTCGCACGGTGCAACACTATACTAGTGCCATCTAGAGGTGACATTACGACAGCTTGAACTAAATTAAACTTGGTAACGTAAACAAATGGCACAATATGTTATTTATTTTGCCCAAAAAAATATTTTGCTATAAAAACTGCAAAAACATGCCTTTTCTGGCATTCTCAACAGCCCCACCTTAACCGGTGGTAGTATTTTTTACAGGAAAGTAAAGAATTTAAAACAAAAATTAATTTAATTAGAGTAGGCAAATTGGTTCCAGACATTTGTCAACTTATGCCATGACTGCAAGGGAAAATAACAATAGTATAGTGTCTCCTATACATAAAACTACAAAACCATCCCTAAGGAGGAGGTTTAATATTTTTTTCTTCTGAGTGAAGAGCAGGTGCTACAACCTATTGAAAGTATTGTATTTCAAAATTTAAAAACTCACCTTATTGATCATTTACAATCAAATGCATATCAATGGTGTGATCATTTCTCTGGCCCCAATGAAAAAACAAATACTACAGGAAAAAGAACACAGAACCGTGGGAGTGCGTATTGCAAGAGCTGCCTAGAGTGAAGTAAAAGAAGACCAGGGGTGGCAAATATTTTGAATGTTTATTAAGTTTGCACTGCTTAAATCATGTCGAGGTTGGTGATTTTTAATCCCTGTAGAGATTTTTTCAAAGCATTTAGAGAAAAAAACATATTTTTTACCATGAATAGCAAACTATGTGATATTTTAATCACAGTAAATCCAGTAACTAACCATCTCCCTCTTGTGTTTGTTACAGCAGGCAAAATTAAAAAATTGCATATAGCATATCAAATAACTTGTGTGTTTACTTTTGTTGATGGTGTTCAGACTTTTATTGTGAATGACATTTCATGATATGGTACCGCAAACAAGGGATACCTTCTCATTGAAAAACTGCACAATGCCCTTGAAAGTTCAAGTATTTAGTTAAAAGAGCATCTGAATGGTATGATATTTGATGGGCAATATTTTGATCTTTGTGTAGACAAAAAACTGGCAGGACTGTGTGAAAATTTTAATCATGACTTTTTACTTCCTATGTGGGTCATAGCTCATATGTTAGAATGTGTGTTGAATGCTGTTCATTAAGTTAAATAGTTAATGTGACCCTGTAATCAAGTTTAAGTTATAGGTAATCTAAATTACAGGTGGGGTATTGGATATGAAAATCTGCTTGCTGAAGAAATAGAAGTGGACATATTAAACCCAAAACCATTCCAGCACACTCCTTTTGTTCAAAGTGAAATCAGAGCATTGGAACTGAGAAAGTTTTCAAAGCCCAGTTTTATTTTGACTATTTGGCATGATTTGACATATTAGAGTTGATCACAAAATTCAGTTGTATCTGTCAGAATGTAAATATGTGTATTTAGACAATCTTCCTATCACTCAATAATGAAATAGATTCTATTAAAAACAATATTTATCAGGACTGCTTATTGCTAAATGAAAACGACCAGCATTCAAGCCGTTGCCAGAATCTATTGAAGATTCAACTAGTTGACCGGTCACTTTCTGAAGAATGTAAGGAGTTGTTTGGTACAGTAGGTAAGCTTAATGTAAGTAACTTCAAAAGTGTCAGGAAAAAGGAAACCCTGTGAAAAACTTTAATGGAGACACTAGAACATAAAATGAGAGTCTCCAATTGTAAAAAAAAAAAAATGCGACTATGTTTCAGCAGCAAGTACTTAACGAGCACTTTGGTTTCAGACACAATTTTAAAGCAGAAAATTCAAGAGTCCCAATGAATACTAACAACCTGGGTTAGTGAAAATCGTGGATTTGCATAACTACTGATGTAATAGCTTCTCAATTTTGATACCTTAAACCCATTTTTTTTCAAAACCCTACGGTTTATGGAAGTTAAAATGAACTTGATAGTTTTTGATAATATTGTAATAAAGAAGGCAATCACAAATGAAAAAAGTTTCATCAAATTTCTGACAATCTTTATGTCCTGGAGGATTACATGAAAATATTCAGTGAACCAATGTGTGAATCAGTTGGATCAGAGATAGGCAACCACTTACACAACCACAACATTTAGTATCACACTCTTTTTCATAAAGTTTTCATCTCTTGGAATAGCCCAACTGTCCACAAAGTTTTATATTTTCTAAAGGAATCCTTAGACAGGCATTGCAATAGAGTAAAGTACCACTTTACCAGGTTTTCTTCTAGTTCTCGCATGAAGGTCTACAATCGTCAAAGGTCATTGACAAATTTAACAAGGAAATCAGAAGGCTGCTATTTCTTGAAGACAACTAAATTTTGTATAAGGTAGGCCTATGTAATTATTTCATTTATTTATTAGAGGTATTTCATGTGCACTTTCTGAACTGACTGATTATATAAGAACATTATCATTTCTATGAGCAAGAGCAATAAAGCTTATCAATTTTGCTGGGAAAAGTATTTTCACATACCTTCCAGGTTTCTTTTACATGCCTCTCTCGGCATGAGACCGACAACTTTAGTTAACCTCCAAAGGAAGTTGTGTTACGAATTTTTAACACTCAAGAAAAATCTGTCAACACTGGCTGGGTTTGAACCCATGAGTATCGGGTCCTGTGGCGAGCACTTTACCCCAAGACCACAGAGATCAACCCTATGCAATTAAACGTGTAATTAAAAGAATGTTTAAATTTGAATTTTCCAAACTATGTAATAATAATTCATTATTCCCTCTGGCCTCCATAATTCAATTTTTCACGGTGTTCATTATGTTTTTGGGGGAAATTATGTGTGAACATTTTATGTTCTGGGGAAATAATGGGTCTTTGAACATATTCTGCGAGCCTGTGACCAAGTAGCCTGATTAATTATGCCACCTGGCTGCAAAATTTTCTAGGGAAAACAGGGGAGCTAATAAAAGTTTATCATTCAAATATGAGAGAACCTTGTCCATATCGTATTTGGCAGGGGTTTAATTATTCATGTGGTGCAAGGTGAAATAACATACTTAGTCTTTAATATAGGTGAATTCCCAAGATATCCCATGATTCTTATGAATGGACATATGTCATGTGAACTGCAGTTGTAACTTTCAATTAATTATATAAATTCATAATAATAACACTTATAATCAGGGCCTGGATTTTGATGAATGACATGTCATATTTTTATTGGTCCATCAGAGGAATGCTCAGTTGTACATAAACTTTGTTCATGATAATGTAAATGTACATTTTATAGGTCTTTTTTTGTCATTTTTTGCCATTTCAGATTTTAAGGTCCTTTTTCTAGCTTTTTTTTAATATATCATTTTTAAGCATGTTTTTGGAAAGTAAATTTAAAATTGTTTAAAAATGACTCTAAAAAGGTTATATATATGAATTATCAGTGCTTTTATTAAACATTAATATTCAAACACAGATATTTTACCACACACTTGTTGACTGAAGAAGATAATGTGCTGAGTCCAAATGAACTTAGTCCCCCTTTACCTGCGTGCTTATAAAATCCACATTCCTGGTGATACCGTCACTACACCTAAGTTGGAAATGGTTGCAGAGGGAGGGGAGAGAAATTTTTATAGAGTTCAAATGAACTTTGTAGCGTCTTTACATTCCTGGTGAGTCACTCACTATACCTTGTCTGGAAAGGGCTGCAGGGGGATGGGGAGCTATCGATTTTAAAGCAGGTATTTTATTCCAATGTTAAGTATAACACATGATTTTAGCTGTCAAAAGATTCTAAATGCATAGTTTTCATTTATAAAGTGCATGTTATATTTATTCGTTTACAATAATTTTATGTGTATTTGGAATGCTTTAAACCAAACCATCTAAAATTGCCATATGAGGCAAATTATTACTGAATTCAGAGAGGATATTTTTTCTACAGTGAGTGAAATACTTTTCTTGAAATATGTGAAGTGAAAAAGACTGGAATCATATAAAAGATTTAACAATTCTGCAGCATATGAGTCGCAACAAACATGTCTGTGGTATCCAGAATATCGATAAAAAGAAAAATTCTCAATTATTACTTGCACAAAATGCATTCACGAATCAAGAAAAATCCTCAACATTTTATATAAATTTGTGTGACGTTCTGGTATCTGCAAACATTCCTCTGTGGAAAATGAGCAATGTTAAACTAAGGATTTCCTGAGACTGTATACGGGTCATTCTATTCCAGACAAGTCCACACCGAGGAAAAAGTGGAGATGGACAGACCAGGAGAGATATTTTTGCTTACGTGTATAATTAAATCATAGCTCTAGTAATAAATAGATCATATTATGGAATTTCAATCAAATTTTTTAGGTAATTTTTTGCACATTTAAAGTCATTATTTAGAGTTTTTAGCGTCATTTTATAGGTCATTCTTTGGCAATTTTAAGGTCATCAAAATCCGGGCCCTGTTTATATATAGTGAAATGTTATTAAAGTTGAGTGCAAAAATAGTTTGTATTTTCTAAAACATACTACAAATTTCCATTTGTAATAAAATCAAGGTAGACTTACATCCTCAATTATGTCAAAGCACCTGTAAAAATAAAAATACTAAACTTATATTGTTTACATAATAATTTATACCAAAAGAGATTAATTTCTTCAAACAGTTGTTTTCTTAAGGAAGATATTATTTCTTTCTTTTGTAAATTATCCTTCTGAAAGCACTCCTCTTCCATTTTATTGCATTGCAGCGCTTGTTTATTTTTATTCTGCAACACATCTTTATTATACATTTCTTGCAGTTGTTTACGATTCAGAAAGTGATTTGTCTGTCTCCGGGAAAACTGTATTCAAAAATACAACAAACTGTTACATATAAATACTTAGTTTAAAGAATAAAAACATAAGTGTTATTTTACCATTTTGTGCTTTCCAGTGAGTTTATTACTGATATTCATAAAACTGAAAAGAGGAGAGTATAAAAATAAACAGAAAAACATGCTAGCATATATAAAATAAACTTGAGGTGGGATGGATGGGAAAGTGTGTTAAGGTAGAGTATATTCACCACCCAAGTATACTTGAATGACAGCTCAAAACATTACTAGAAATAGTCCCTAATGTATCCCTTCCCCAACAGCTGACAATGTCACTTTGGATAACTGTAACGAAAACTAAAGGTAATGCATGAATGTTACAGTTAACTAGAGTATTTTAGGCCAATAAACTTATATTTATTTGAGGTTGGGCATAAAGCCTATTTATTGTTGTATTCCACTTATAAAAATATTATTCAGAGCATTTTCACAGAAAATCTAACAAATATAGCTTCAAAATGACGACCAACGAATTTAAACCATGTGATTGATCATGAAGCAAACAAGTTCTTTACAATGGTGCACCCATGTAGTATACAAACATATTTTATTCAGTTAAATATTTCAAAATAAGATAAAATAATAATAAAATAATTTATCATACATAAAAAAAATAACAAGTATTTTCTTTTTTACAAGTAAATATGATGCCTGTAATAAAAGGTATTATTGTATGGACTATATTACACATTATAGATAACATTAGAAAATGAAAAATAAGTTACCTTTAATTATGTTTAAAATATTGTTTTGAATTGAATAGAAAGAAATGATAAAAAGTAATGAGATAGTGTGAGAAAAAACATTATTTTAAATGTAAAATATAACATGTACGTGATTAAAAAACTTATCATTTATAGCAAAACAATGATCTTTTACAAGGGTTAACAAACCAAAGCCTAAACATATGATTTTTCAACTGTCATTCAGATAAAAAAATGCTTTGGTGACCAGACTAAGTATATTTGTAATCTTTATAACAAAACATGTTTTTGACCAAAATAAATGAAATATATCTCCAGTAGATAAATATGGTTTATTTTACTAAACATAGTAATCATAACAGTTCTTGAATATTTTTAATGAGAATTGCAGATTTTGACTAGGACTCTTTCTATTCATTTAAAAGGTTTCTAATCAAATGCCACTATATTTATTTTAATATTCAAGAACTGTTGAGATAACTACTTACATGTGTAAAATTAAACTAACTGTAACTAATGAGGGAAATATTTATTTATTTTGGCCGAAAATGGTGGTCTGTTAAAAAAAACTGCAAAAATACTGACCTTAACTCGCATTCCCTTTCATCCCAACTTAAATGTTGATCCGTTGAATCCTAACCAGGAAATATAAGTGGGTTATAAGTGTGTGTTATCATTGTCAGGGTGGCTCAAGAGACAAGAAAGCAAGCGGCTGCTAAGGCTGTTGAGGGGGGTAAAGTTGTTTCCTTGAGGACAAATTAAACTTTTTACCTGCAACATTTAATAAATAGTTATAAGTTATCATGTATGTATAAGCCAACATTCCACATATATCTGCTCACTAATAATGTAACTTGAGTGTAGTAAAGTCTGGTAAGCCAAGGCAAGTGCAATAATTAGCTGCTATTGCCACCTCCTATGGTGCAGTATTGGCTGAAAGTTCACCAGTCACCCACACCGCCCTATCTCAGCTCACCACTTTGACATACATATCTTATATTCATCAGTATCCATGGGTTGGAAGACTTTTTTTTAGCACCACGTCTTAATACCCATTCATGCTATGCTATGTATACTTATGGTTTTAGGGATTAAGAATATTATATTTAAATGAAGTGTACCTGCATTTGCATGGAGGGAGAGTGGAAAACAATTTTGGAAAACCCACCCTCAGTACACCTGACCGAGATTTGAAACTCAAGCTCCCCGCCAACATCAGTTTAGTCTACTGTGAGAGTAGCGCCTTAGACCATGCAGCCACCGAAGAGGGTGTCAGTAAACTGTTTGCCTTGATTTCAGTTACTGTATTATGCTATAATCACTATACTTAACGACTATAATAGCTTGGCTATTTAATCTATCATAATATGTGAATTATTACAATAAGTTATTGTACTATTGGCAGCATAAAGACCTCCCGAGTTGAAGGTGGCTATGTTACCTGGCAGCATGTAATCTTAATTGATCGGTCATATGTAGCTAACGATTTCTGCACGTCCATTACCTCTGCCTTAAAATATGAGTGAAGAATGGACTTGAGCACGGGGCAACTCTTGGATAGTTTAGTGGTTAGAGTATTGGGGTACTAAGCCAAAGGTCCCGGGTTTGATTCTCATGGCCAGGTGTCATTTTTCAATTTAAAGCATATGATGGTTAGAACCGGCTTTGTGTATTTTAGTGTATAAGGCATCAGCCACTGCTATAAATGATTATGTATTGTTCTTAAGATGATAACACATGTTTGGACTGTTTAGTATTAGTATGGTGTAAAAGCATGGTGTAAAAGCATGGTGTAAAAGCATGGTGTAAAAATGAGAAATGTATTTTAAAATATTCTGACATTACAGATGCTATGAGATAAAGATAAGTGTCACTAACAAATATCTTCAGTTGTTTGAAAATAAATATATATAAAAAACATGGACTGTAAAATTGTTTAATCAAATGTTGTAATTTAAAGTTTAAATATACAAAGCTAGTGCTATTTATATCTCGAGCAAGTATGCATATAAATATTTCTATGTGTTATGAAGAATTTTGTTTTTAGCAATTAGAAAGGCTATTATAATATTCAATATTGTGTGTTGGGAAACTAACCTCACGAAAAAGTGGTTGTGTTGCTCTCCACTTGTGATATAATTTGAGTTCTAATTCTCGATCATGTCTTTCTCTTTCTAAACGCTTACATTCAGAAGCAAACACATGAATATCATTGGTATTAAGACTTTTGTTATTATTTTCTTCTCGTCGCTCTTCAAACATCTTTTCTTCTTTTGTGATCAGATCAGCAAGTTTACTTTTGCGTTGCAGAAGGTTTAACTTCTTGTGTTGCCTATTGGTGGCTAGTATATACTGTTGTTGCCTATAAAAAAAGATAGTTTTATTCAATAATGCTATTAATGAGATATGTTTTGTTTATTCAACATCAAAAGCAACAGAAATTTATCTATATAACAAACATAAACTTTGATGAAATTTGGTATAGTTATAGAATAATGCTTAGTATAAATGAGAAGTGTAAGGAAATTTTATTTAGAGCATATTTCATACCCATAGTTACAAATGCAGCGGAAACTCGGACTTTGGATGTAAGAGAAACAAGGAATGTGGAGGTCATGGGAATGAAGTTTATGAGTAGAATGCTAGCGGTCACCAGATGAGATAGGATTAGGAATGAAGATGTACACTCAAGAGTTGGGGTACATGAGATAGTTGAGGAAGCAAGGATGAGATGGTATGGACAAGTCATGAGGATTGAGGGGGAGAGGATTACAAGAAGATTAATGGATATGAAGTAAGGAAAGAGACCATATGGGAGACCAAGAAAGATAATGGAGGAACCGACAGCAGCAAGTGTGCAAGTGAGAGGAGGAGAGGGGAAGAGAGTGAGGGAGAAAGAATGGTGGAAGGGAAGAAAAAGATAGGAAGAATGGTGGAAGGGAAGAGAAAGATAGACACATTTTATTAAATGAACCTGGCCAACGGCTGGAAACACTTCATGTTGATGATGATTTAGCCTAGTATTATTATTATTAGCACCGCGTCTTACTACCCGTTCGGGTTATACGCACTTACGCTAATGTGTAATGGTAGGGTGATTGTGAGATGAAATGGAGGACCTACAGTTTAACGTGGAATCCGAACCACGGTGGAGGCCTGGCATTCCTCACATTCACAAGTCGTTTTAGCCTAGTATAATTACAGTGTAGAGTAAAAACAAATTGTATTGATTTTTTGTCAATTTGATGGGGTTTACAAGGTAAAATCAATACTATCATTAAAAACAGTTATTTCTTTAAAATTATTTTATTTCCATGTATGTTAATCATAGAAAGTAGGAACTAGCAAATTTATTTTATACAGTTGAATTAAAGTTTAGGACAACATTTTCCTTTCTGTCATTATTTCACTAGAGCTTTAAATTTACTGAATAAATGTGTTTAGAAAACATCGAGTAAGATAGAATGCATAAAATTAACTGAATAAATTGCACTTTAATGATGACTGGAGTGATTTAAGTTTAAGAGAGTAGAAAATAATTAACAATTTAATATGTAATGTTTATAAAACAATTAAAAACATTTTAGACTTAGTTTTTATAAGTACACATGGAAACTATTCCAAAGTAAAATGTATGGTCAATGGCCTTTGTTGTTTATTCACAAAACTGACAATATATAAAACTATTTTTGTTGTAGTATTATTAGGTGAGAAATATAAGTGTTAAATAAGATCACAATTTAAACTATTTAGCAAATAATATCCTACAATTATGGCTGAGTAATGGAAGATTTTAGGTTTACAGTGCTCTTGGTAGCCATTTATGGATCTTGTACCGACAAGCGTGTAAGTTACCTACGTGCATTAACCAACCAAGTGAAGATGCAGATGAAGATGATATCAATATAGTTGTTTGTATCGATGATGAAGAGTCTGACACCAATTTGTGGTGACTTTAAAAGTTTGGCCTAAACTTAAAAAAGTTATATGAAACTTAGGCATACAGCCCGAATGGGTAGAAAGATGTGGTGCTACTCTTTAAAAAAAAAAGTACAGAACTCCACACAGACTTTCTCACTTTATTGTTTAAAATGGAGATATTTACACAAAACTCGAAATGTATGTGAAACAAAATAATATACAATAACAAACACAGGCATCAATTGCGCTATACTTGCATAAAACATTTTTTGACTCCCAGTTTTAAATTTTATAGTTTTATTCTTAACGAATTATTGTCCTTATTTTTATATTTGTAACAATAAAAAAGATCGATATTGGGTCCACAAGGATCACGGAAATTTCCGCTTCTGTAAAGTACCCTAAAAGTCATTTTCATGGGAAAATGTAAAATAGCAATTTTGTTTATAATCTTAATCAACATATAGATACGAATTTTAATCAAAATTGTTCAAACCGCTTTCAAGAAAAATATTTTCTCTCTTTTCACCCTTGAATAAACTACTCTTAATTTTAGGGTTAGACAGACACACAGACAGCATTGCAAAAATCACTTTTAAGGGTTCTGGGGGTTGACTTAAGTCAACATCCATCAACAACTCTTTTTTTTTTTTTTACGGTCGCAATACTTTACCTTAAAAGTGTTCAAAAGTTAAAAAAAAAATATATATATATTTGCATATAGCTTGAAAATGATTGGTTTTATAAAAATTTGTTTCAAATAAAATATTTTTATTATAAAGAGACCTACATATTTGCAATGAAAAGTAATTTTATATCTCAAAGAGTTACAGATATGGAATCCAGGATCGCCCATACAATGAAGAAGTATCACCATCCATTTTCGGAAAGTCAAGGCTCCTCCACGTGTTTCATCAGTTAATGGAAAAAACTCCGCAGTTAAAATGTCAACATTTTCACTTTCAAATCGTAACCGCTCTTTACATCTATTAACATTCCTCTGAACATGATAAATTTTCTCATATCTAACCGGCAGAAACATCGCCATGATGCAGACTAATGGACATAGCTGAAAAGCTAGCATGCCCCTCCACATCTTTAAAAAACCTAAATGTATCTTAGCGAAAAAGCAAAATTCTAATCTTTATTCTAACAATAAATCTAGCCTGTCCGGAAAAGTCAGCATACATCTAGGCATACTAGAGTCTAAATTTTTATTCACAAAAAACCTAGATACATCTAAAAAAAAGTCCCAACTAATAGTGGCTTTAACATTGATTTAATCAGTTTAATTTCTTGAAGGGGGTGCGCGCCCCCCACACCTTTCTCCTGAATCCGCCCCTGGTACAGCAATGATCTATCTCTCTCATTTAAGACTCAATAGTCAATAATTACCTATTTTATTGGTCAAAATTTATTTAAAGAAAAATGTAATAGCAGTGCGACAACCATAAGATATGCATCCCCTAATAAAATGCTGAAAATTTTAACTGGGAGTCAAAATTTTAATACAAAGTGTTGACCCTTGGGGACCCAATATCGATATTTTTTATTGGTCCAAATATACAAATGAAGGCGTTGATTTTTTTAAATAAAATTATAAAGTTTAAAACCTTGAGTCAAAAAATGTTTTACGTATGGATAGTGCAATTTGTTCTCGGGTTCGCTAGTGTATATTATATTATAAATTTTGAGTAGATATCTCCATTTTTAAACAATAGAGTGAGAAAGTCCGTGCGGAGTTCCGTACCATTTATTTTAATAAGGCATGGTTTATATTCATACATAATGCTTAACTAATATTGAATAGTGCATAACATTAAGATCGTTTCTTGAATGAAATATTTGTTGATGTATTTTTAGAGACATTATCTCGTAGTTAAAAGATGTTAGGCCATTTTCTATGAATAAATAACAATCAGTTTAAGTAAGACCTTAAACACCTCAGTTTCATTATAAACCATTGTATTCTTCTTATGAATTGTGCATTGTTTGCTATACACTATTTACTAGTAACTATGTTTTATGCATGAATACAATCTCAGCCTTAATAGTTTGCTATCCACTCTATGCGAATGAAATTAAAATAATGGATTTTAACTAAATTCTGGTGAAACTCAAGTTCTTATCGATAGGCCTAATATTAACAAACTAGCAAAATAAAAAATGATATTTAATTCAAAATTAATCATATGCAGTTTACCATTTAAACAAAGATGTAGGCCCTAAATATTTAAAAAAAAAACTAGTCAGATTAGTGATGCAGCATGAATCTGCCACTTTAGCATCAAAAGTTTGTGTTTGTCTTAACATAACTGGAGAAATGGCGAACCCAATAAAAAAAGCAGAATCCTTGTATTTTATTTATTTTTTACATAACCCTTGTGAAAATATCTCTATATCATGTAAAATATTTAATACGTTAAACCTCAAAGGTGGAAGAAATTTTAAATTCTTATAATTCATATCAAACACATGAGTGTTATTATTATTATTATTATTATTATTATTATTATTATTATTATCTAGCACAGCGTCTTACTACCCGTTCGGGTTATACGCACTTACGCTAATGTGCAATGGTAGGGTGATTGTGATATGAAATGGAGGACCTACAGTTTAACATGGAATCCGAACCACGGCGGAGGCCTGGCATTCCTCACATTCTCAAGTTGTGATTAATACACGTCTTGTCAGAGGTGAAGGAAGGGTTTGGCAATCAGATAAATCTGTGCCGGGACCGAGGATTGAACCCCGGACCCCCAGCACAGAGGTATGACACCTTACCCCTAGACCACCAGGTCACCCACATGAGTGTTACTATCACTAAATGGACATGACTGCTTAGTTAATTCACTTTTGACACATGATATTAAAAACATTATCTTTGTTTTAAGAAAAATATTGAATGTAAAAAGATGAACTACTGTACTGTGACTTAAGATTAGTAGCTTGTAGTAAACTTTTCAAACTTTTTTTTAATAGATCTTTTAACTAATGAATCATCAATTTGGCTACAAAATGTCAGAAATAACATTCCCTGATTTTTTGCTGCTTCAAAAATCCTAGTTTCCTTGAATAAAACCCAGATTAGAATTTTTAAAGATGTTCAAAAAACCTCAAAATACTCGGATCTACTATTGGTAATTTTTGAAATGTATTTAAAAGTAGATTTAATTAAGACATTGATAAAAAAATACATTGTTTGAATATGATGCAGCTTGGCATCTATTTTTCCAAGACAACTAAATATATGGTTTTCCCTGATTCACTACAGAATTCCATGACATTTTTCAAATTTGTTTGGCAGTTTTAAAGTTTCTGACATTTCCAGGATTTTTATATTTTTCCTGGCTGTCGCCATCCTGATTTTGGAAATGCTAAATAAACCAAAAATAAACCCAAAAGTTATTCATATAAACAAAGTCTAACACAATCTGTTCAAGGTTATCAAACACCTAAGCTCTGTTGGTAAAGTGTCTTACATATAGATTTATGGATCAAAGATTTCAATAGTGGTGAAATTCTAAAATGTATCATTGTGAACTTAGTTAAATCCAAAAGTGTTGAATTTAACATACAGGGTTTTTGTATTGTTGTTGCACTAACATAACATTTTAAAAAAAATGATAAAATGATAAAAAAATAATGAATCTATGTGGCTGAAATTTAGTATAACTGAACATTCATATGAGTTGTATAAAATAAAATATGTATATAAATATATTTATGTATTATTAATAATACATAATTATTATAAAAATAATATATATTAATATTTCATTGAAATATTTATAGTATTATATTTTAATTATTATTATTTTTATTAATATTATAAATATTTCCCTATGTTTATGAATCGTTAAATGTAGTGATTTTAAATCACTGAAATAACTATATTTAGCTTATATTTATACACTTAAAAATGTCGATGAATATAAAATACGTTGTTACATTATCTGCAAACTAACCCAAGAGAAGGCTATGTTAGACCTCTACTCGATCTCCCGGACACGGCCGCTATTATAATCTAAATAAAGTTCTTAGAAGGATATCACATTAAAGCTTTTACTATTTTTGCGAACTGTTTTTTAATTATTATAAAAACTATTACACATTTTTCCAAATCCCCGAGTCTTGATTTAGTAAGAATATTTTAATTTTATCTTTCCTGGTGTTTCTTGATTGAACTCAGTCGAGTCCACTATCGAGAATCGTTTCCAATTAAAATACACTTTGACGTAGCACCATTCAGCACAAAAATGATGTTAACTGGTGTTTTCATCCACACGTTTCCACGGACTTTGAACAATGATAACATCATTCGTGACTAGTATCTTTGTTTTGGTGTCCAATTATTATTTTTTATAAGGTAAACGAGACAATATAACCAGCTGGGTGCCGACTGGTTTGAACTTCAAAGTGGCTGGGATTTTCCCTTGTATATGAACCTCCTAGGTCATCACTAAATTTAACATTTCATTATTGCTATTATTTATTCCTAGTATCCTTTCTCTCGGACTTAACATTACCTTGACTGTGACGAGTTTGCACAACCATCCTAACGTATACTACCTCAACATAATCATGTATAAATTGAGAGTGGTTTATGGAACACATCAATTTATAATTATTACTATTGGTAATTTTTGAAATGTATTTAAAAGTAGATTTAATTAAGACATTGATAAAAAAATACATTGTTTGAATATGATGCAGCTTGGCATCTATTTTTCCAAGACAACTAAATATATGGTTTTCCCTGATTCACTACAGAATTCCATGACATTTTTCAAATTTGTTTGGCAGTTTTAAAGTTTCTGACATTTCCAGGATTTTTATATTTTTCCTGGCTGTCGCCATCCTGATTTTGAAAATGCTAAATAAACCAAAAATAAACCCAAAAGTTATTCATATAAACAAAGTCTAACACAATTTTTTCAAGGTTATCAAACACCTAAGCTCTGTTGGTAAAGTGTCTTACATATAGATTTATGGATCAAAGATTTCAATAGTGGTGAAATTCTAAAATGTATCATTGTGAACTTAGTTAAATCCAAAAGTGTTGAATTTAACATACAGGGTTTTTGTATTGTTGTTGCACTAACATAACATTTTAAAAAAAATGATAAAATGACAAAATTTCAGGAAATAGAATATTAACTAAATATACTCTGATTTTTACTTTTTGGCCTCATTTCAATGATTTTTTTTTGTGTTGACAAGTATCTTTTTTATGGTTTAGTGCTAGTTTTAAAATAATAGACAAAGACTAAGCAAAGTATGAAATTGCCTATCTTAGTTTGACAGAATGAAATTTCATTTGTGGCAAATATGTTCCCCAAACAAAAGAATGCAGTACTATGGGTTCATACCTAAAAGTGTAGAAATCTGGTGCAGTCCAGCTAGTGTGCTTAGAAGACATCAGATTACAACTATTGAAATAGTCCTTGATTACATTCCAAAAAGCCTGGTGCTGCTCCATGCATCTACGACTTTGAATCAAGTGGTTCTGAGTTTGGGTCAATGGTCTCTTGATATGGGGCTGAGACGTCGTGAAAGCCATGATGCAACTGTTTATGGTTTGTGATTATAAAAAAAAAAAAAGATTTAATAAATGTTAGCCATAGGACAACACACATATCCTAAAAATTCCCTTCTCGTGTAATGGATATGACTACTACCCGAGAATAAAACAAACTTATTTACTTACTCTAAGGAATTAGGAACAGGAAAGTTCTGTGCCACACTTACAAAAATACACCACTTTGAGCTAGTTCCACCCAGTCCACCTCATTACACCCTATCTCTTTCAGGTCTAGTCAAATGTTATCCTCTATGTCTAGGTCTTCCTGATAGTCTCTTCCAATTGGGTTTGTCAGTCGGTACTCGGAACATGGTTCTAGAATCTCCCATTCACAGTGCATGTCCTGCCCACCATAATTGACAATACTCGATTATCCTAACAATGTATTGTGATAAATACAGAGTATGTTACCTCCTCCACTCCCAAGTCATCATGTAAGGTTACAAAAACCACATTTTACATCCCTAAATAACAACCAATAAAATTAGTGTTTTGTATATTTTGAGTTTTACTTTCCTTGAAAGCAGGCGAGATGTCAACCACTTACTGATCGAGTAATAGCATGCATTTCCCGACTTTATTACTTTATTATTTTTCTGACAATATGTGTATTAATCACAACTTGTGAATGTTTGGAATGCCAGGCCTCCACCGTGGTTCTGATTCCACGTTAAACTGTAGGTCCTCCATTTAATTTCACAATCACCCTACCATTTCACAGCCCAAACGGGTAGTAAAACGCAGTGATAATATTATTTTTCTAATTTCTAATCTATTATTCTAATTGCTAGTTAAAATTGTTCCTAAATATTTAAGCTCGCTAACCCTGTCAAATTATATGTTGTTCACAGTAATCTTTAAATTATCGACCCCAATCTGTGTTCTCTGTGTGATCATATACCTAGTATTTTCAGTGTTCACTTATAAACATATTTCCTTACTAGCCTCCAATAAAATTTCTGCATTTCTTGCAACAGATTCATTACTATTGCCCAACAAAGCTAAGTCATATGCATATTCTAATAGCTACAATGTACTGTTAGTGTAAACCCTTCCAATTTCTCTTGCATTATCCTAATAGCATTCTCTAAGGCTAGATTAAAAAGTAATGGGGAAATAGGTAGTAAATATAGACACCACCAAGACAATATTTGAAAAAAAGCAAGATGTTCAACGCATGGTTACTTTAAACTTTTGCCTTTCCCAATACCTTGTTAAATAGTTGGTTCAAGCAGTGGCGTTTATTCACTGGAAGCAACACTTCCCTAAAATTAAAGAGGAAATAAAGAAAATAAGAGGAAAATAAAGATTAAACAAATTATTATAATTAGAAACATCTCCAACAAGTATACTGAGTTGAGGTGGCAGCTCTTCTTTCTTTGAGCAAGCAGTTCTTTCTCAGACTGACCGGCCAGCCAGCTGGTCTTGCTGGCTTTTTATTTCTTCAATTGTTTGTTTCTGGGTCTGTCCGGCCCTTATTGGGGAAAGGGAAGCAGTTTCCCTACGCAAGGATTTGCACATGAATTTACTATTGTGGTTGGTGTATATTTAGTACTGTTGAAATCTTATTTTTGGGTTACTTTCAATGATATTGTTTCTAGATATAATTATGGTAATTCTATCACAAAATAATGTATTTATCACCAATTTACAATAGGCTAAGTTTAGTTTTATTTTGTTTGATCCTCCAAGGGAAGCAGTTTGTTTCTTTGCGCACAGTAGTAGAATGACAAGTGTGTCAACAAGTGCACCAGTAGAAGAGGAGGGAGGGCCTCTGTGTCAAAATTTATAAGTAATATTTTGAAGCATAATTTTTCGTACCGATTTTTTTATCCATTCCATCTTCAGGCAACCTACATAAAAATCTTTGACATTTCAATACTTAATTTTATGAAAATGTATAGTAATTATCGGTGTAGGGTTGGCGAAAAATTATATAAGTGACATTATTTACTAATGATAATAACGTGTAGATTGCCTGTAGAATTAATTCAGATTCAAAGCTATTATAAGGCAGGCTATTGGTCATAGCCTACTCATTTGCAGGCCTTAACCCAAGAGGAAACTTCATCAATCGTAAATTGACCATTATTATTATTATTATTCATTTTATTTGCGTTAGAACTACGATTATTATTTAAATATATATCAAATTTAATGAATAAGTAATATTTCTAAGATCACCAATTATTTTGTTTTATTCCATGCATAGTTTGTGTCACCCCCCTTTCCTTCTTCCCCATAATACTTTTAACTAGGAAAAAAAACAGTATCAGCTTCCAATTAAACTACCGGCCATCACACCCCCTTAATTGTCGCCTCATTGCTTCCCTTTGTCCATAATTGACCACCCGCCACTGGAGTCAAGCAAATATTTTCTAAATTATCAATAAAAAAGGTCAGTTATATTCTATAAAAAGCTGGCTTTTTTTGTATCTAATAATAATTATAAGTGTATAGTAAATATATATATATTTTTTACCTTCTTTACGTTCTTGACCAGGTTAGGAGTTAAAAAGCTAATAAAATGTTTAACTATTGCACATTAAAATACTTTTGTTAACAAGTTGTGACTTTTTTTAATAATTACTTTCTAAAATTTGCCTTTTTTTTTTGTCATTGTGATTTTATTTTTTTTAATTATATAGAAATATTTTACAATAGGCCTATAAACTTTGTTCTCATTGGAAATTTACTTTGGTTACTGTGTAATAGATGATGAAAATAATTTTAAAAATATATAGAATCGCGTCTTATCTGTCTATTATTCCTTATTTTTTTTAATATAATAATTTATGTGTGAGCTTATCACAACAAGGATATTAGATATTTTATATACCGCTCTTTAGATAAAAGATGTATCAAACAATTAAAACAACGAATGTTTGTTTAAAACAGGCAGGCCAATGGTTTAACACTAAAACTAAATAATGGATACAAAAGAGATTTTTTATTAACACTTAGTTGAACTAAAATTAAAAAATAAATATATAATCTTTTAAGAGTAGAAATGTTGGTTAAATAATAATAGTTTTTGACATTTCGCACCCTCAGTGCATTAGCGTAGTAGATAAAAAATATAGGTCTGTGTGTTGACCCTGTCAAAGAATTGCGGGAAAAAATATCTCTTTAGTGGCTGTAACCATAATTGATCTCTATAATATTACTGGATGGCCATCTGTGGATGAAATTTTCGAGCTGTCATCTGCATAACATTGTGTAGGAGAGAAGGAAACTTTCGGGTATCTCTTTCTCTCTTGCACCTATGCAAGGCAATGTGGCAATTTGACATCGTTCATTAATTTGATTGAATATATGAGATAAAACAATGTGTTAGTAGTTAAATTAAATAAATGTGTTAGTAAAAGCTTTGAAGAGCATATCAAATCTCGAAACTGGTTAGTTTTTTCTTTAAATAAGTTGATGTAGCTTAATATATACGATGATTTTTGAAGGAAGCGCGCTTGTAAGGCTTTATCTCGTACCAGAATGGTTGTGTTGTATGGTTGTGTTTAGGTAGGACAAAAGACCTTCCAGAAGGAAATATCTACTTTCGTTCTAAATGGCCGTTTATCCTACCAAAATATGATATATATGATAGTAATCTAATACGAAATAAAGCCTTACAGATTGGGATTATTACTAAAATCAGGGTTTAGTAGATACCGTACTTCCTATAAGCCTATAACTTAAATTATCATTTGAACGTAAGACTTATACACAAAGTATGTCATTCAAACAAATTTAATACAGTTTTTAGCTAACTTGTTTCATTATAGTTATCAAACTTTCAACAAAATATTTGTTTCTGAAAGCAATATACAAGATATGAGCCAACTTTTATTTAAAAATGGTAATATAATAATACTTTCTACAAGCCTATAGCCTAAGTGATAGTTTAAATGTATGGCAACTACTCAAAGTTCGTCATTCAAACAAAAGTAATCAAGTTTTAAGATACCATATTCATTATATTTATCGAATCGATAATATGATTTATGAAACCAATATACAAGCTAATAACCAATTTTTAAAAATAAGTGTAGTCTTGTCAGACTGTAAACAACATTGATGATAACTACATATTTAAATATGTTAAATTTTTCTTTCATATTTGTATAGTAGGCCTATTACCTGTAAAACTGAATTGTATATCATTTGATTCAAATGTTTCTTCAGGAAAATATGATATAATACTTCACTATTTTCAAACAATAACACTTTTATTCATCAGAGACGTTTTCGCATAAGAACATTGAAAGAAACCGTTAAATCTGTCCCCCCACAGAGTATCATACGATAAACTTGAACGTCACGCTTTTGTCCTTGGCAACGTGTATGTGTATGTCCATCCAGTTATATTATAGAGATCAATGGCTGTAACTAATAACTATACTTTTAAATTAGACCGCTACATGGCGGGCTAATTCACTAATGAGTATTCATAGATCCCATAATCTATTCCAGTAGGGCTATTATAACCACGATGCAAAACGAATTTGCGACCGTTAGCAGAGACACTAGACTTTGTCTCAAAAAATATAATGGCCAACCACTTTGCGAGCGCAAATATTTTCACAGTAGAGTGACGCTAAGTTGCTCAGACATTTTACTTGTCCTATGGTTTGCCTTACTAGGTTATGTTTGTTAAGTTTTGTAATTTATTAGGTGTTTTGTGTTAGGTATCTGATTTAAACTTACCATATCATTAGCCCAATATAATAATCTCAAAACGTTTTTCTGTGTATTTCACATAATCTAACTTTAAATAGACCTATATCATAATGTAGGCCCAAAGTGGGGATAGTACGCTTACACTGAATGTTAAAAGAATATTTTTTTAAACATAACACTATCAGAATGCATTATTATTCACCATAAACACACTGATAGTTGGGACATTCCAATATTAAGATTAATTGTTTGTAGGTTTTATAGTAGGTGGAGGTTAGCTATGCTTCAACATATTTGGGATGTTAGTAGTTTGTTGACCCACCTCATCAGTGTTGCCAGGTCTTAAAAAATATTTCGTGAGATCAAAGTAGAAAAAGCCATGAGATTTAATAAAAATTTCAGGAGTTTTTTTTTTTGTGTAAAATCACACATAATAGTATAGTAAATCTAATAAAAAATTTCTAAACAAAAGTGATGAGAAAAAAATTAAAATAGTTATTGCACTCATCAATTCCTTTAGTAGTAAGTACTGTTGGCTTTTTTTTTATTTAAGACTATAGTTTCTCAAAAATAATAAAGCGTAGGTTTGGTAGGGTTACCAAATTGGCTTTTATTATGTCAAAATCTGTTGGGTTCTTTTTCAGTTTTTCTGCTATTAGAGAATTGATTTGGCTTGTTTGACCTTTTTTCCGTCATTTTTTAGAATAATCACGCGAAAATCACATACCATCCCATTAAAAAAATTTTTTTTGCTCCGAAATGGTAATACAAAAACGTTTTCGTCTTAGTAAAATCGGAATAAAATATTTGTGAAATCATAAGCCCGGATACCAGATAGCACACTAAAAATATTATTTAGAGCTAGTCAAATGTCTACAGTAATTTTTTACCTACATGAGAAATATGTTTTAATGCTGTAATTGTAAGGTATATTCACTAAATAGAGGATTATCTCACATATAAATAGAAACTAATCAATGCTTAATTTAATTTAACGCTTTTTAATAGGTCTAATATATATTTTGTTTTAGGAATATTCTTTCTTGGGTGTTTGTTGAATATTGAAGTTTGTATATAGCGTCTTTTTCAGTTTGTTATTAATAATTTATTGCCAGAAATCAGAATATACGCAATATAAAGAATGAATTTTAATTGACAGTTGACTAATTTATGTTTAAATTTGTTTCACCTTTTCTCTAGTATTGCTTGGCTTTGAATTAGAATTATACTATGGTAGTCGTCGGCTTCTTCCTATGTAATAAAGTATTTACATTTTTCACTGGAAAAAGCTAAAGCGAAAAAAAAAAAGTAAATCCCGTTTGCCGTAATATTTTGTGAGGTTCCTACTTAATTTTGAATTTTCTGGGATGTTTTATAACTTCATGAGATCTCATGAAATTTCGGGAGACCTGACAACACTGAACCTCATGGGGCAACATTGACCAAGACGTTAGTCTTATTGGTCTAATTTTTCAATGGTGGGGAGGTTGGGATTTGAATCCTAGCCGGGTCTGATGATCAATTTTATTTTTCTAAAGATTTTCCCACTTTCCTTCTATACAAATCTGTATTCTATAACTCAACCTTTATCATCTAAGTATACGCTATAAGGGTAAAGTCATGGGCAGACCAGTTGACAAGATAAAAAAGGTAGGCCTAATCTGTTTAAGAAGCCTCAACAAAACTTTAATAATGTAAGCCTATTGAAACTGAATCTTACATAGGCCTAAAGTAGTAATTACTTTCCACATTAATGCGAGTTGTAGGCCTATGAAATATTGCTGCCAAGATTGGAAATAACCAAATTAGGCCCTATCTTAATGTTTACATGCGGTTTGTCTTAGGCCTAGGTGTTTTAATTCTATAAGGTTAGCTAAATGTATCTGAAACCGATAATTAGTAGTTAGAACTTGTTATCCTGAGGTGAATAAATTACAAACAACTCATTATAAAGAAATATAATATCCTTATATTCTTAATCACTTAACTAAAGTGTCAAGAATTCCCTTTAAATAAAATATGTATTTTATTATTGTTAATCATCCAAACCACCCTCTCGTTCACTTTATTGTTAACTTAGTAGGCCGACTGGGTGTAAATGCCCATTTTTTTTGACATTAAGTTGTAGAAAATATGTTTAAACACTATTTTTGGGAGTCCTTGAACGCTTTCATCAACTCTGAATAACTGGTTTTATTTTCTAAGATCTTCACACAACATATTACACTTGTTCCAGTATCAACACAAATAATTATATGAAGAATAAAGCATTGGGTCGTAAAGCATACATATTACAAAAAATATTGTTTCTTTATTGGCCAACGTCTCATATTAATTTATTTCCTCGTGTGAATTAGGCCTACTATTTGAATGCATATTTCACATTATGATTTTTTGGCAAACAAAATTATGCAAGAGATTTATTAAATTAAGCTAGGTTAAATCTTTCTTGTAAATAATGTGACTTGTTATCAGCTGTTTGGGAAAATAAAAACATGAATAATGTTCAGGCAAAAATACCAGCATTCTTGAAATAAATAACCTAATTTCTAGCCTCTGACGTCTTAAAAGGTAATATTCTTTGGGAAAGTGTTGCTAACTGTTGACGCAAACTGATTTCATTCTGCGCGTTGACGCTAGACGCAAAGTCGAAGCTAAAACTAGCGGACGATAACAAAGTGTGGTGGTCATAATAACCCAAACGCTATCTTTTCCTCGAAAGTGAAGCTAACTAGACGCAGCAACTAACTTTGCGTCGAATGGTCTGCTGAACACCAAACAGTATCATTCTAGAACTGATCTTTATAATATAATATAACTTGATGGACAACTGCGGCTGAAATTTTCAAGCCATCACCTGCATACCATTGTGTAAGAGAGAAGACAACTTTCAGGAATATCTTTCTTTCCTACACACAGACAAGGCAATATAGCATTTTGACATCGTTCGCTAATTTGAGTGAATATATTAGATACACCAATGTGTGCTTAGTTAAATGAAATAAATGTGTTAGCTAAAGATTTGAAGAAAATAAAAAAATCCAAATTCGTAACTAGATTTTTAAACAAGTTTATGTTGACTAATATAGTAATACTTCCTACAAGCCTATCAGGGCCGGTCCTAGGCAATTTGGGGCCCCCTGCGAACTGTAGAATGTGGGCCCTCATAGATATCACATAATAAATTTCATAATATGAGTCAGACTAAACAAAAAATATATTAGGGTAGCAATATCTTATATGATCTTGAAATTAAAACGAACATGTGAGCTTGAACTAATTATTTAAAAATATACTATTGATTGACGTATTATTTTAGGATTGAATAAATCAATTTAAATTTCCTAATTTAAAATTGAGTATAAATCTTGAAATTTAAGGTTTAATAATTGATGAATAAAAATAAAATTTTAAATAATTTTTTCACAGATATTTTGAAAAACCACAATTAAAGAGAAATTAAAAAATCCACAAGGGATTTGAACTAATGGGTGTTTAAATATTTTGGTCAAGAGCTTAGCTTGTATTTCACAAGGGTAGTTCGCCCTCTTAAGACGGCATTACCATAATGTAAGCTTGGATAAAGAGGGTAATTAGAGGAAAATATCTCATTTTAAATATAACCAACACTATATTGTTCAAAAGAAAAATACCTGCTATTATGTAGCATCATGAACTGACATTCACTGGTATGAAGCAAATAAAACATTCTACAAAGCTGAGTTGTTCTATCTTTATTTGCATCCAAAGTTTAGTCCTTGACATCCTCTATACAGGGTCGTCCCGAGGTAAATTTGATGCCCGGACGGGATTGCTTTTTGGCGTCCTCTATGTAACCAGTGGATAATATAGTCCATTCACCATGAGAGTGGTTATAGCTGACAGCTAGTAAAAGCTACCAGATCTACTCTCATGTATCCATTCGACAAACCAAATGATCTGCAAGACCATATATTGATTTGTTGTAAGTGAACGATTGTAGCTCCACTATTACGCCTAGGTTATTTTAGGTTTGGGAATTATTTTCATAACACGCCCCGGCTACGTTAGGCTAGGCTTAGCTCGGTTTGGCACCCCCTTGACCGGCGCCCCGGCAAGCCGCTGGATTCGCACCGCCCTTAAGCCGCCCCTGCTTTTATAGGTGTATCAATGCGGGTACCAATTAATTGTAAGAAAGTAATTATTTGTGTATCAGCAATGAATCATAGTCGGTGACTATCATGCTGATTAATCTGTGATTTTTCTTAGTATTCAAATTTGTAGTACAATTAACACGACCAAATAAAGTTAAACACAAGTAACGCACAGACCTGATTTTAATAGATGGTCGTTCATGTTTACAACATTACACTCAACCATAATTAAGAGAAAGGGAGACGCGCAACGTGGCCTCAGGAGGGGAGACAAGCGACGTATCTCAAAAGAGGAGAGACGAGCATGGTGTCCTCAGGAGGGGAGGAGAGAGGAAGAACGTGGCCTCAAGAGAGGAGGAGAGACGAAGAACATGGCCCCAGGAGAGGAGATATGAGCAGTGGGGCCTCAGGAAGGGAGGGAAGACTAGCGATGAGGCCTCAGGAGGAGACGAGCAACTAGGATTCAGGAGGAGAGGAGAGATGAGTGACGTGGCCTCAGGAGGAGAGGAAAGACGAGCGACGTGGCTTCAGGAGGGGAGGAGTGAAGAACAACGCGGCCTTGGGAGGGGAGGAGGAATGAGCAACGGAGCCTCGGGAAGGGAGGGAAGACCAGCGACATGGCCTCAGGAGGAGAGGAGGGACGAGCTGCGGGGCCTCGAGAAGGGAGGGAAGACTAGTGACGTAGCTTCAGTAGGGAAGGAGAGACGAGAGACGAGGCTTCAGGAGGGGAAGAGACGAGTGAGTGTGCCTCAAGAAGGGAGGGGTGATGGATGATTGACATAGCCTGGGTAAAGGAAGGGAAAAAAAACGACCAACACTAATCGAACAGGTGGTGCTATTGTAGTTAATTTCACTTTACTATTCTATTATTTTTTAATTTATTTTTATTTATTTACCTAAATAATTAAAAAAAGGTTAGCTTGGGGGCCCCCTGTGGATGCAACACTCGCAAGTAGTGTTCTGGCCCATATAGACCAGCACGCTGATAGGTCGGTTTTGGTCACGTGACCACACCCCCTCGCTCTGATTGGTCGTTGGATTTTCCCCCTACCCTCTGCTCCCCCCAGGTAACGGGTTTTCCCGATGACGTCATCGCTCTGTCGCAACCAGGCGCCAATTTGGTGGCTTGACAAGACAGGAATAGATCATGACCTTGAATGATGTCGCAACCTCTCCCCCATCCCTATGTGGTAATGGGTTTTTTCTGGTGTCGCAACCCCCCTTATTTGGTAATGGGTTTGCACGGTGTCGCAAACCGGCACCAGTTTGGCGGGTTGACAAGACAAGTCGAGACAAGAATAGATCACGATGTCGTAACCCCCACCCCTATGTGGCAATGGGTTTTCCCTTATGACTGGCGCCAGTTTGGCGGTTCGACCAGACGAGCCGAGACAGGAATAGATCGTGACCTTGAAGCCGTGAGCTAGGTCATTGACCCTGGCAACTCTCCCCCTGGCAATTGGTTTTTCCAATGACGTCATCGCTCTCTCGCAACCCGGCGCCACCTTGGCGGGTTGGCAAGACAAGTCGAGACAAGAATATATCATGATGTTGCAATCCGCCCCTTCTATGTGGCAATGGGTTTTCCCTGGTAACGTCATAGCTCTGTTGCAACCCTATGGCTGTTGGTTTTCCCCCCTCCCCTCCGTCCTCTCCCCTCCCACCCCCTCCCCTCTGATTACAAAATCTCCACCATTTGATTACGAAATTTCCACCCCTACAACACCCTCCCCTACAACCCCCTGCCCTACAACCCCCTCCCCTACAACCCCTCCACACCCTGAACATGTTGGTACTTGTGCTGGCCCTTTTTTTTCTTGATTATTGTTGTGTGCTAATTGTTAATTGATTATTGATAATTAATTATTCATGTATGGGTAGGGGGGAAGGACGTTCGAGTTTATTTTATTTATTTGGGGAGTGGGCATAAGGCTCGAGGGCACTGCACGAACCTCTCGCTACGGCTGCCCTGCGTAGAATGGTGGGCATCTTCTCTGCTCGGCCGCTTACCGAGTAGTGACCACTGCGCATCACGGTTGCGCGCTTTCCCCTCCTCCCTCTTCTTCATCGCCACCACCAACCGGTGACGTCACCGAAACCCGGCGCCGGACCGACAAAACGTGTTGAGACAAGAATTGAGGTCATTGACTCCTGGCAACGGGTTTTCCTGGTGTTGCAACACGACCTTGAATGATGTCTCCCCACCCCCTTATTTGGTAATGGGTTTTCCCTGATGAATGGCGCCGGTTTGGTGGGTTGACAAGACAAGTCGAGACAAGAATAAATTGTGACCTTGAAACTGTGAGGTAATTGACCCTGTTCATGTTTGCTAGCCCAACAAGTCGAGACTCGTATCTACGTGTAAGAAACAGACAGGTTTTTTGTTTGAATAAAACACGATATTACAAAACATACATTTATTATACATTAAAGGTTTTACAAAACATACATTAAAGTTTTTACAGACATATTATACACTTTTACAAGAATGACGCATATATTCGTTCATACGTTTTTCTACAGTGTCTTTTAGATGCGTTAGTAAAATTGTTTTTAGTTCACAATCCAGAAACCGACGACTTGGCGTGTATAGTAGGTAGCACTGATAAGATCCAGGTTTCTGATGTGCGTTTCCACCGTAGGCTGTTCGAGATCGATGACATCCACTGATTCTGTAAGCGTGTCGCATACATCTACGACGAGCGTGTCGATCAAATCGTTGCAATAGCGTGCGACGGGTGTCGACCACATATCCCGGCGGTCGACGGCGACGTCGATGAGGTCCCACACCTCGCAAAGACGTGCCCAGCTAGGTGCTAGATAGGCGACCCGTTTGAGTCCTGCGTCTTGTTTCTCGCTGATGACAACCATACGGTCACCACACATGCGTCGCAAAGAGATTTCATGATTAGTCACCGCACAGTTCCCTCCACATTTTTCTAGCTGGACATAGGGCGTAAAGTTGTTCTTGAAGCTCATGCCGACGATGACTCGCTTGGCGTCGACTTCATCCAGCGGAAACAGAGTGTTGAAAATACTGGTGATGGCGAGCGGCTTCACCGTTTTTGCTTTGCGGGCGCAAATGTCTTGACCTTCCATCGCTTCGACGACTGTCACGGTTATGGACGGCACGCCACCGTGACGCCCCTTTTATATGTGCACGCTGATTGTACAGCAGCCTCTTGAGGGGCGGCAGGACCCTAGCTTCTTGAAAAATGTGTTGTAATATCTCACCACCTTAGCGTCATTGCCTGTATGATTGGTGGGCTAGAATAGGGCTAGGAAAGTTTTCATCGGAATGTTCTGGGCGCGATAGAGAAGGTACATGAGACAGTAATGGCCGCAAACGTCCGAGGCTATGCTTTGAAGTTGTATCGTGCTATGAGACGTGCGGGAAGTGTTTTTCCGTATAAATGCCAGATGCGACTTTATACGCGGCGGAAATCCATAACTGTCAAAATATTCTCCCACGCCGTTCTTGTCGATAAAGATGGCGACCCAATGCGTCCCAGGCTTGGTGTATGGATCCGTGTTGATGACGAGAGCGGCAGGTCGCGCTATTCTTGCGGGTAGTTGATCAGCAGGGAAAACACCCGACCGTACAGAACGGAACCACGGGCTTGTTTTCAGCGCACGTCTTATGGTGTGCGTGTCCATCTTCAATCATCCAGTCTCGAAGTCCCCAAACGATGGAGGCCGAACAGAAATTCCAAACAGAACTATGTGCCATGCACATGGTGCGACCCAATTTAAGTGTTTTCAACGACGAACAACCTCTGTCGTACAGATCTACGACGGGCGTAGGCGTGTATTTGACTAGAAACTTTTTCTTTTCTGCTCCCTTGACGTAGACGGTTTCTGCACGCGCTGTGGCGCGGGAGATGAGGATTCGAGCAGACTGTAATCCACATCACCGCTATCCCAGGGAATACCGTTGCAGTTTGTTGACGATATAGTCGGCTTTCTTTTTGGCAGCCGGTGAAAGTTCCTCTATAGCGAAGGGGGGCTTTAACACCCAATGTTGAAGTAATGTTCCGCATACAGATAAAACACTCAATTCCTTGACGATAAACTGCTTGCTGTTGTCGATGAAGCTCTGGAAATCCACAATGACGTCCATGATTTAAATGACGAGTGTAAGGGGCGGGAAGCCGCTTATATTAACTCCCATAATCGGTCACGACGTTTCTGTCCTTGTCGATGGTGATGAAGTTGGCAAACTCCCCGTACACGATACAGTTGACGGTTTCGGTGATTGCTCTGGTGAAGCTCACTTCGATGCTCAGAGAGCCGTGCCTCGTCAAATTCCAATGTGATGTCATGTGGGCTGACAGATTAGGTGTGAGATCGAAAGCCATTAGATGATATCCCTTAGGGAAGGCTTCTCATGTGATGTCGCTACCCTCGTTCATGAAATGGATACCCGTTCAAGAAAACAGTGTGTGGTAGGACATGACATAGTTGCCGTTTGAAAAATCGGGCTGTAACGGTTTTGACGGCACTTATTCTCCGTCCACGTACAGCGAGAAATGGTTCATGCCGTAGGTTTGGAAGTTGAACGGGTTCTTGGTGGCGTCTTCGTTGAACGCTGCGTTTGATACAAATCCCACGATGCATCGTTTGGGTAGTTGTCCGGTGAATACGTTGTCCAGCGATTTCCCTTGTACACCCGTAGAAATAGTGAGGGTTTTTACTTCCACGCGGGTGATGGGATACTTTGCGGGACTCACGTTTAATGCCTTGGCATGTGCCAACAGTATAGAAGGTGCAACTTTGACACGTCGCACTAGAAGGCCTGCTTCAGCGATGTGAACCTTATAGTGCGGGAGTTCAGGGACGGCCATAAGACTGAACCCGTCTCTGGAACGGACCAACTTGACTCTGAGTTCGGTGCCGTTCAAAAGGTATTTCTCTTGGTTAAATACATCACCGTGTAGATACCCCAAAAGATCCACCGTCTTACTTTTGGCGGTTAGACTGCGACGGGCCACAAATCCTTTGTTGCCGGCGTTAGTCTCCTCAAAGGTTCCGGGGCTGTCTGCGAACCAGAGACCGCAAGTCAAATGTGTTCTTTTAGCTTCACCGTTGTAATTGAGCAACGTTTCAATGTACGATCTATAAGCCTACGTGTTGCTGGGCGGTGAGACTAGTTTTTGGTTTAAAAACACATCCACCTGTGTGAATAGCGAATGCAACCAGTTGTTGACGGGAGCGATTTGATCCACCTCTGTGAAAGAGCCACCGTCGGGTTTCACGATGGCCGCCCTGAGATAGAGCATAGTCTGTGAAAGATAGATATAGAACTCGCCTTGACCGGTAACGGTAAATTCTATGGGATGAATCATCGGTGAGTGAAGAGACAGGTTTGTACTGGATCCATTGTCCACTTTCGAGACTGGTTTGCGTGGGTGGGACGGAAAATAGATCGAGTTCACTGCTGGCACACTCGCAGGACTGGGGGTGTAGAAACGACATTTCAACAGAAAATATCTACAGCTTCTTTCTTGACCTTTTTACGTCGGGTAACGGCTGAAGACTGACGCCGGTGCTTCTTACGACGCCCTTTATAGCCTGAGCCGGTCATCAGTGTGCCGATCTTCTGCTCCGCCTTGCGTTTCAGGTTTGTTCCAGCCTCGCCGACACGCTGCCGTAGAGCCTCTTTGAAAGGACGACGCTGATTGGCGACGTCGGAGAGCACGTCGATACCCGTATGAAGCGCTTGTTTTCCAATGGCTTTAGCGCCGCTTTTCAGCAACGGTACGACGCTCTTGAATAGGCCACTGAAAAAACTTCCTATTCCATGCCCACGTTGATAGGGAACACCGTGGTAGATCGAAGATATTCCCGTTCCAGCCTGGTTGACGTAGTGTCTTTGGTAAGGACAGTTCATGTTGAGCGGCGTCGAAAATGAAGTTTCACGCACACTTTTCCAAACTCGAATGGTATAGGTTTACCAGTGTTGGTCCTTATATTGATTTCCAGGCTTTCAAATTCTCTTCTAAGTACTGGCACGTAGTGCATTGGAACGTAGCTAACTGTCTTATGTATGCCGTAGAGATAGTTTGTGTTGTTGATACCGACGATACGTAAAAGCGGTGCCACAATGTCACCCACGGGCTGAGGATCGACGATATCCGTGTAGACGTACATTTGCGAGGGCAAGCCTAGTAGAATGTTGGCGGCGTACGGTGACTTTGGGACTTTGATCAGATTAGTATTAGGATCGAAACCGAGCTGTAGACTTAGTTGATTAGATAGCTCCAGCAGCTGTATATTTGGTGAAGAAGAAACAACGTCCACTTTTTTGTTGGTGCTTGTGTACTTGAATACAACTCCAGAATCCCGTTTAAACGCCTCTATTTCGTTTAGGACTTTGAACAATTCTTGGATAGTGCTATAGTTTCGAGGTGGGATGTGATCCTTGAATATTTGTTCCACACCGTTAGCGTCAACCCAGTTGTACCATACAATGTTTCTGCCTCGGGTACGGTGGTGAAAGAACACGGATATTGGAATTCGGCGAGAGCTACTTCCCACTGGCCGTCGAGTGTAAGACGGTAGGGTAGTTGCGTGGTGAAATTTGTGAGGGTATTTTTAGGTAAATATCCCATAGAGCTATCGCTCGGCAAGGTGAGGTAAAACTGGTCCTTCATGGTAGGGCGCTGACGTAACTGGCAGGAATCCAAGAATTAAACTTGGCGGGGTAACCTTTCCACTGCACGTACACTTTCTTTCTGGCACCTTTACCCTTGACACGTAGTATTTTATCAACTTTAAAAGTTTCGGGAAGACGTACGCGTTGCAATTCGGGTTCGTAAAACGTTCCCTCCACCTCCTCGCCGTCAAGATCGGTCAGTCTGTAGACGACTGGTTGCCTCAACACGACGCTGCTGACTTTGAAAATTTCTTCGCTCCAATTGCTTTCGTAGCCCTTTTCAAACAGCATTTTGGATTTGCTAATACGCACCGTGTCACCGACTTTGAGTTTTGGCTTACTATTCGAGCTTGGGCCCCGTTTTCCGTACAGATTATCTCTGACTTGAAGCACGTTGGTTTCTGAAACGTCGGCAGGCGCCATATTGATACCGGAATGTTTTGCGCCGTTGTAAGCGTCGACTAGATCTTGGAGGACGTCCACGTAGCGATACGTGTTATTTTTGGTAAAGTAGCGCCACATGCGTCCTTTCATAGTTCTATTGAATCGTTTCACGATGCTTGCCTTCACGTCTGGATTATGAGTGGTGTAGTAATCCACGCCTTCTTGCTTGAGAAATTTCCGGACTAGACGTGCCGTGAACTCTGTCCCCTTGTCCGTCTGTAAACTTAGAGGTTTACGGCCGCTTTGTTTGAAAATGTCCCGAAAGGCGTCTCTCACGACGCTCCCCGTCTTGGATGGAAGCGTCCTCGCCAGGCCATCTTGCTAAACACGTCGATGACGGTGAGCAAGTACACCGCACCGTCGTTGTATTTTCCGATACTTCGCATATCGTTGAGATCGGCTTGCCAGAGATCGTCAATGTTTGACACCACGTACTTGTTGCGTGGAAACTTTTTTATCACCGGTTTGTTGAGGGTATAAGCGTCCTGCGCACGAAGCCATTTTCGTACTTTGTCGGGATCTTTCTTGGACGCCTTTATGAGCGACGCCGCCCCTGCAAACCCCGCAGTATGAGAAGGGTCGTAGTAGATGTCGGCTAAACGGGGCATTAAGCTCGGAACGGCAGCCACCTGTTTTCGTCCACCCTTTTCAGTTTCTTCTTCTTAGGGCGTTGAGACGGTGTAAGTGGTTGAGGTACGGGCGTCGGATCACTAATGGGCGCCAAACGTTTCCGATTTACATTAAATTCTTTCGGGATGTTTATTTTTTGAAGCACCGTGAGAAACTCTCGCCACCCCGTCGGCTCGCTGTGTCTTCTTGCTCTGACCAGATCGTTGACTAAATCCACAATGTTAGATCCACGGAGAGGTGTATCGTGAATACTCACATCCCCGTCTTCGTCCCAAGAGATACCGCCCCTGGAATTAATATGTTCTAGTAAAAGCTCGGCTTTTTTACGTGCCTGTACTGGTACAGTATTGAGTACAGCCGCGATGGGAAGTACGGGGGCGGTCGCGGTGGCGGTGATATTTTCAGGCGGCGGAGGGTGTTGACTAAAGTGTAGATAGCGCTGTAGCACTTGTTGGTATAAAGTCCATTTAGACTTGTCATCAAGTTTTGAAGCGAGGATTTTTTCCATTTCCTTGTCCAGCTCGGAGACCACTAGATTTGTGGCCGATGCCGCTTGTTGGTGGTGTTGCTCGTAACGGTGTAATGTTTCCGGGGACACCAATATCATTTTTTTCGTGTGTTCCATTATCTACTTGTTGAATAAGGAACCGAGGACACCGCTGATTAATAGGGCTAAAAGTAAAGGCAGGAACGCTCCTCCTTTCTGAACGAGCAGTCGTCTCTTCTTCTTCCAGCACTCTCCTCGTTAGACCAGCTTGCGCAACACCTGCTTGTGAGCACGTAACTTTGTCTTCTGTGCATTTTTCAACGGCATCCGCCCTTTTAAAGTGTTGTAGGCACACTCGCAAACAGAGTCAATCAGTTTCTTGTTGGCCGTTTTCAACAAGGCTACACGTTGCTGTGGGTTCATGCAATGCATCGCACGCAGCAGAGGGGCTTGCTTCAGCACTTTGGGACTCATGGTTATTAAATTATATATAATCGGGACGTGTTGGTGTTTTTACATCTTTTGCGTGGTAGGTACACGCAGCACCCGACATTTGTGCGGGTTCTATATCTAAACCATTCGGGTGTACCTTGTTTAAAATCTAACAATAGATACCCGTGAGGAGTACTTGTAGCGTCAGCGTAATACTCCTGTAAAATACGGGGGTTTTCAGGACACACTTGACGTGCCCTTACCCTGGTGGAATATATTTTGCGTAAGGTACATGACGCTAATATTTTGATGGTGGCATCCTTTGGTGAAAAGATCGACGACCACTTCGTTGGCTTCACGCATCAGATCGTCAAGGATAATCAGCTGTGGAGAGTCATCACAGGTTTCATCCATTTCCGGTAAACCCTTACAGAATATGACTGACCCGTCTTATTCGAATCCCGGTTGCCATAAAGCATAATACCAGGTGATTTTATCAAATTTAACGTCACACATTGTGTCCAGGTGACGGATAAAGTCGGCTACAAAATGGGACTTTCCACAGCCTGAAAGGCCGCTGATGATGGCCGAAAATGGATGTTTCAACTTGTCCATAATGTTTAAGACTGAGCTTATAAGCTAAATGAACATGTATTTATAGGATAGAAGGGTGGGGGTGTAGACGTTAAAACACAAACATAAGAGTTTTTATAATATTTAATTACACAAATCAAAGTCTTTACAAATTTTATTTCACACAATTATTTACACAGATCAAAGTTTTTACAAATTTATTTCACACAATTATTTACACAAATCAAAGTTTTTATAAATTTATCTCGCACAAAAATTAAATATATATTTATTTACACAAATCAAAGTTTTTTTTTACAAATATAGCCCACACTATTAAAAGTATAATTGGAATTTTTATTTACAAATACTTGAAATATTTATTTATACAAACATAGCTCACAGCATGAAAAGTATACTTGGGATATTTATTTACAAAAATAAAAGTGTTTTTTCTACATGTATATCTCAGACGATGAAAAGTATACGTGGAATATTTATTTAAAAAAAAAATTATATATATATTGTTGAAACAATAATCAATTTCTTGAGCTCGTAGCGGGAATAGTGGCCTCGGTACTAATTTTATAAAGTCCAGTTTAAAAAGTATTTTAACATATATGTACAGATGGTTTCAAATTTGATTAGAATTTAAAATATATATACAAACATATTTGACTAGAATTAAAATATATACAAACAACTAATTTTATTTGACTAGATATAACCAGGTAGGTTGAGATTTATACTGGCGGATAAAAAAATATAAAAAAGTATCCCGGGTGCATAAAATAAATTTTAAAAAATATGCTTGTTTTCATGCAGAAAAAAATATGCAAAAAATTTCAAATCTTTGAAAAATGGTATGTCAGTGGAACTGTCTAGAGTGAAAGACAAAAAAAAGATGATTATTCAGCCCGTCTAAATGATCACTTTTTTGTCGTGGCGAGCGCGTTTACAAGGACTCTGATACCCAAACGGCAACGTATTATAATCATCGGTTATCCGCCGTTTGGTGTACACAGGCTGGTAGACTTTATTCTGCGAAACGGTACATACAGTCGCAAGACCTTTTCTTACAATTTTGTGCGGTGTCTGTATGTAACTTTCCGCGGCCTGTTCGGTGACCATCGCTTTCAAAACGTCAAAATTAACGTCGTTCCGGTTGCCGTAGTTAATGGTGATACCGTGAACCTTGCATACCGTTTTTGTTTTGGCAGGGTCGCCACCAACGCAAACTCGGTACGCGTAATTCTTGGGACCGCCAGATACAAAGGCGCTAATGTAGCTTCCCGGACCGTAATCTTGAAGTTCGTCAGTGAGGTCACCTAAAAAGTCTCCGGTCGGTGGACTCTAATCGCCGGGGCGTTCCGTGAATAGAACGCTATCTGTATCATGATACAAAACGCGGTCCCCCAATTTTTCAAGGATGCTGTATAAGTGCAACCTAGCCATAGCAGTCGTGTAGCACGCCACCGCCACACTCGTGTTAGGGTTAGGGCGCAACGCGTCCCGCGCATCCTTGTAATTGAGGAACATAACCTCATCATTTACATCAATGACGCTGTCCACGGTGATGTACGGATCTGTTAGGTACTTGTGAATGCCCTGATAGTCGTTGACAACGGCTACGTGTGGTAAATCGGGTGTTTGCCCAAACTTTCCCCATAGCGTATTTAAAAAGAGTTTAACCAGAGTGCGGAGACCAGGGTTTTTACAAACAGAGCCGAAATCGAGTTTTACCCCCTCCCTTTCCTCATAATTTTGAATGTAAGCTAACTTCTCATCTTGTGAGGTACACCACTCTGGCCATCCGCTGGCTTCTTGTTTGATTTTCAAAAAAGTATCAATGTAGCCGTGAAACAATCCGCCAGAACGTGTCTGACGGTCGTAAACAGATACATTGTACTCCCAAACTTCGTGTACGGCTTCAACGGTGTAGCCTTTCTCAACGGCTTTCCGGATCTCGTCAATCACCCAGACACCTGTCAACCAGCGATCTTTTTTGTCGTTGTGCTGACACGCGCCTTGGTTTTTCTCATCCCCGCATTTCCTGCACAAGATGAACATTAACTTGTCGTGCATCCGTGTAGGTAATACGGGCATGAATAAATCCCGCGGAGGCGTCACTGTAACTTTGGCTATGCCTTCTACTTTATCTGTAGCGGGACAATTTGTTTCCAAGTGAATTTTGGGGTGGCCGATGGGGTATTTTTTGTACTTGCAAACGTACGGATACAACGAACACACATCCAAGTACTTGATCTTCTCTCCACAAGAAAGGTCTGCTTCGTGGAAGAGTTTGATACAATTTGTACGCCCGCCAAAGAATGCGTCCCTGGGACTGAGGGGCTCCTTGCTGTACACCTCGTGCCGGAGTACAAATTGTTTCAAGTCCTTGTCTGTGCGTTTCATCACATTAAACGTACACTCCCACATCTCTACGACCGTGTAGCCGGAATTCTTAAACTTTTCAACACAAGCCATTGTCGCTTCATAGCGTGTCTCCATGGTTGCGTGGGGGCTGTTTTTGATAGGGGTGGTCCTGGCCGGATAACAGAGAGGGCACCCGTGCCAATAACAGCCCCAAAACTGAAAGACGGTGGTGGTATCTCCAGCTTTAACAACGCCGTCTACACGTCGCCCTAACACATATTCCTCCCGGCCGTTACCCGCATGAAGAATAGAGACACCGCGTTGATGGGCCTCCCAGCAGAGCCATTGTACAGCTATGTGCGACTGTTGGTCTGCGCACCGGTAGCCACCGTTAGGGATAATACCGATAGTATTCTCCTTAAGATGACTACGGCGGTAAACCAACATGGCCGCTCCAGCGATAGTACACGTCTCTCTGAAAGGATCCACCCTTGCTTTTTCAATAAGCATATCTCTAAACTTTAGGCAGGCCTTCCGTAGGATCTCTACGTCTTTCACGCAATACAGTTCCAACTCGCGGTTAAAATCAAAGACATAATTTTCTTTGACCAACGCGTCATACCACTTCTCAAAGTGCTCCTTTCCCTCGACTGACATCTCCCCGATGCCGTAATCATCATTTGGCGGAAAGGGACCCCTATACCCCGCGTTTTCTTTTTATTGAAAAAATGGGGGAAATGTCCCTTGGCCAAAGACTCGTCCAGGCCGAATGTCTTGGGCATCTTGGACAATGACATCGGGAGAAAGTTCAGCGAGTCAATAAAGTGGAGCGGGCCGTAACGCATGGACATGATTTTCCCACCGTTCATTATAAGCTCTTGAGTCCATTTTTTTACCTCCATCATGTATTTTAAAATAAAATTCCCATCATATCCTTTTGAATTATGACCGAGGAGGGTGATATCCTTAAATTTTGAAGCTTTAATTTGCTCTATAAATCCGAAAAATTGGGCCATTGTGGTATCACCCTTGAATATGCGAGTCCTATCGCCCCCGCAATCGGTGCAATGATTGTCATTTGCATCTATATGAAGGCAGGCCTTGCAACATGTCTGTACGACACATAGGTTAGGTTCGTGCAAGTAGATGTTGACCGCACCTTGAAGAAGCGTTTCTTGTCTGCATTCAAAATCATAGAATACAAATATGAAATTGCTCTTTTCCAGTAACGGCTTGGACGGGGCTTGCTTCATATAACAGAAATGCCTAAAAGGACGATGGGTCTCGCATACTCTACAAAAAGTCTCATAGCACCTATGTGAATAATTTGACTTTTCCAAACTGAAAAATTGCCCGCATACCTCACTAACCTTTTTAACATCACAGACCGACCTGTGACCTCTGCAAAAACCGGGACGTTTATGGTTATCAAAACATGTCTGGTTTGTGAACCAACGCCCGCAGTCTTTACAGACCACAGCTCGAGCTCCGCTACAAACCGTTTTAGCGTAGCACTTTTTGCACGCGGACTCGCACTTGTGCTCGTTCTTTGTGTTGAACGGCACACGGCACTCACGGTAAAAGTACGAGCACTTAAACGCGGCTTTCAAGGATGTTATGACGTCAAAATGGTTTTGCTTATCGTCGTGAAAATACAAATCATGGTAGCCCTTAAAGGAATGTTCGGCGGGAGTAGACCCCTCATATAGGATATGTCTCCCGCGACGTTCCCTGAACACCGTGATTTTGTATCCGGAGAGGTATGTTTGAAATTGTTTCAGCTCAGTTATTCCACCACCTTTCAAAAGATTCACACGAGCATTATGGCATAGTTCCTCTGATTTGAGTTTTTGAATAGGACGACCCCTTTTTATTTGTCTAAAGGTGTTCACATCCATACATCCTGGTTCTCTTTTATTATCACATATAGCTTTGGCGACAACCAGTGCACGGGCAAGACAAATTGTGTCGCCATTTTGAATCGTTATGATTCCTCTGCTATTACGGCTATATGTGCTAGCGGGAGAGATTTTATCACATTTATGACTACCCCTCCCGCGCGGCTCTTTAAAATGGCTGAGTTTAACGTACAATGGTGCCGTACTCAAGAACAAATTATTAATTTGTAACACACGACTTACGTTATCGAGCACGGCTCGAGCGTCTAACTGATCCGCCCTTCTAAATGAGACGTATACAGGATTCAACGTCGAGTCCATGCTGTTTAAAAGTAAGCCGACATGATCATCAGCGCTTACACCATGGTCCTGCATCCGATTGAGCAAATTAGTAATTTGTTCTTCAAGCCAGCTTAATGCGTCACGATCGCTTGCTGGAGCACCAAGATGTACGGTAACTTCTCTACCAGTATAAAAGAAACGCCTCAATTGTTTAATTCTCTCTTCGACGATACGAAGAGGGAGGCCTTGGTTTAAAGCTCCACCTACCTGGTTTACCGGGCCACTAATTCTCGTCTGGGGTGCTGATGATGGCCCCGCCGCCACCATATCCATGCCTTGAAGAGGGGCTGTGAATCCCGTTTGCTTCACACCAACACCACCGGCTTGCGGGAAGAAACGTGGAGTCGACAAAGCTCCAGCTGGTTGATTGGGGTCTGTGGATGTTGGGGTCGCAGCTGAATCTTTCCCGTGGCTTGGAAGTGGGTGGAGGGAGCTGCCATCTTCTGTATTAGATGTTTGTGGGATTACGCCTCCACTGCCTGGAGGTGGCAAAGCTCCTGCCTGTCGAATGTGGGGTACGGTGATCGGGGTCCATACCGCATCTTCCCCCTGGCTCAGACAGGCGTCTCCGATATCCATTTGAGCTAAAACACAAGAGTTTGAATTCAAACAAAAGTCAAACTAAGTTCAAAGTAAACAATTGAAACAATATTCTTCCAAGCAAAGTCAGTTTAAAAAATTCATTCTTCACACTTTTTAAATCAATCAAGGTACCATATAAGTTAGCAAAAAAAATGACCATTTTATTTATAGTTTGTCCTTGGAGTGGATAGTATGCATATAAATCCAGTTGCTCTAACTACCCAATTTAAAATACACTTGTTTGGGACATTCCATTTATTTAAAGCTTGGTTCTATTTAAAAAGTGTTTTCACCTATTAGTGTTCTACTATAGATGGTTACCTAGCAACCTGCTCATTATATGCTCTTTCTACTTATAATATTAATAATAAACTACTCATTAATTTTTATATTATTTTAATGTAAAATAATAATCTCACCTATAGATGCATCAATCGCATCCAGAGCGGAAAAAATGTCCATTATAGGATCGTGTGGCACTTTGGGTGGTAGTCGTGGAGGTGATACCGTCGCAGACACCTGATTTTGAGGAGACAACATATATTGGCCCCATGCATCTGAAACAAACATATTTTTGTATTAGAATTTTTAACGTAAGTGATAGCCATTAATAATCATGCAGAAACTACCTATTAATCTGAATAGTAATTTTCACAATAATAGCTATCCTGCCGGGACTTGAACCCGGGACACCTAGATCAAGAGGTAGGCATTCTACCAACTGAGCCAAGGTGTCATACAATAATAATGCAACAAAGAAATAACCTTAAATCAATATAATATTCACCGTTTATCATTTACTGATAGTCCTAATTTTATTCATGAAAACCCCGCAATTAAGCACATTATTCATATTTCAAAACAATTTTGCATGGTGCTCTTATTTTGTTTGGTTTTTAAAAGCTAATTATTCTTTCTTGCAAATCTGGTCTTTCACCAGTCAGCAATTACCAACCGTTTGCGGTTAACTCCTCCATGGAAACAGCGAGGGCCATCAGATCCGCGGATGTCTGTCGATCTTCCCACAGCTCGTTCTCTAAAAATACAACACAACAGCTTAGTTTGATATTCAGTATAGCTTAAATTAAAAAATAGTTAACAGATTATCTACGTGATATAATAGTAAGTTAAAATAATCTCCAGAGTGTTATGTGAGTCAGACATTCAGCAGGGTTAGCTCCTCAAATAATTTTATAGTTTGTAATAAATGTATTCAATAAACTACTCTTAAATAAAAATTACATTATTTAATTTATTATAACCACTCTTGTTTATACGATTTTTAAATAATATTCAGCCAATAGTAAGCTACCAAAAAAATTAATTACCATTTAACTATAGCTACGAATCAGGTTTTTTCAATAAACAACCCTTAATTATAATAAACATTTGTTCAGGCATAACTTTATCCAAATTTCATAGAAAGTGGATGCTTAGACACCTTCAAAATTATCTATAGTTTTACTTCCTATATATCTATTATAAGCTAGTAAAATTAGACAACTCTGCATGGGTTAATTGTAATTTTTAAATAAATTAAATGTATACACTTTGATTTAACAACAAAAAATTAATGTGTGTGCTTGTTAGAAAAGTACATTTACTCACCCAGATCCGTCAGCGAAGCGTAATCACTCATCCTAGGTTACGTGTTTAATACTCGAAGACAAGCTATACAATGAAAGGATTTCCAAACTGGTGCTGGTATTTATAGCTGCTACCAGATAGGGCTGCAACAGAGCGATGACGTTACCAGGGAAAACCCATCGCCACATAGAAGGGGCGGATTGCAACATCATTATCTATTCTTGTCTCGACTTGTATTGCCAACCCGCCAAGTTGGCGCCGGGTTGCGAGAGAGCGATGACGTCATTGGAAAAACCCATTGCCAGGGGGAGAGTTGCCAGGGTCAATGACCTAGCTCACGGCTTCAAGGTCACGATCTATTCCTGTCTCGGCTCGTCTGGTCGAACCGCCAAACTGGCGCCAGTCATAAGGGAAAACCCATTGCCACATAGGGGTGGGGGTTACGACATCGTGATCTATTCTTGTCTCGACTTGTCTTGTCAACCCGCCAAACTGGCGCCGGTTTGCGACACCGTGCAAACCCATTACCAAATAAGGGGGGTTGCGACACCGGAAAAAACTCATTACCACATAGGGGTGGGGGAGAGGTTGCGACATCATTCAAGGTCATGATCTATTCCTGTCTTGTCAAGCCACCAAATTGGCGCCGGGTTGCAACAGAGCGATGACGTCATCGGGAAACCCCGTTACCTGGGGGGAGCAGAGGGGAGGGGGAAAAGCCAACGACCAATCAGAGCGAGGGGGCGTGGTCACATGACCAAAACCGACCTATCAGCGTGCTGGTCTATATGGGCCAGAACACTACTCTCGCATATGCCAAGAACCAGCCCTGAAGCTTATGACCTAAATGATTGTTTGAACGTAAGACTTATACACAAAGTATCTCGTTCGAACAGAGTAATTAAGTTTTAAGCTACCATATTTCATTATGGTTATAGAACTTTCAATTATAATATAAAGTTCTGAAACCATTTACAAGGTAATAGCAAGCTTTAAATACATTATAATATAGTAGGTAATATTTCCTACAATTCTATAACATAAACAATTGTTTGAACAAGACTTCTACATAAATTACAGAATGACGTTCAAACAAATGTAATAAAGATTTTAGCTATCTTGTTTCATTATATTTATTGAACTTTCAATGTAATATGGTTTCTGAAGTCAATATAAAAGGTAAGATCTAACGTTAAATAAATGGTAATATATTCATACTTCCTACAAGCCTATAACCTAAATGAAAATTTGAAAGTTGGACAACTGAACAAAATTTGGCAGCAAACAAAATTTAATACATCTTTAAGATAGCATTTTTCAATATAGTTATCAAACTTTAAATATAATATATTTTCTGAAACAAATATACAAGCTAATAGACAACTTAAATATATTGTAGTCGTGTCAGAATATTTATTGAAGGATGTTAGCTTCATATTTAAGTATATTAAAGATTGTATTAGTATTTATAAAATACTACCTGTAAAACTGAATTGTATATCCATTTATGAAAATGTTTCTACAGCCAAGTATGGTATAATACTTAACTATAACACTTTTAGACACCAGAGGCATGTTTTCGTACAAGAGCATTGAAATAAACCTCTAAGTCTGTCCCTTGATATCAAGCAGATGACTAACTTGAGAGTTACGTTTTGGTCGCTCGCAAGGGGTGTGTTTATGTTAATCATGTATAGTAGAGATATCATTGTAATAGAGTAATACCCTGTTAGTATAGATTGAATCCCTAGTGCATTATAGTTACGGTGACCATCCGTCCCGAAAAAATCGGGACCGTCCCGATTTTAAGGGCTGTGTCTCGGCGTCCCGAATAACGACCAAAATGTCACGAATTGTCCGACTGATGAAAAAAGTTTTTACAGTAAAGTAAAAATATCGAAATCGTTACATTTATAATATTTTACTTTTATTGAGGGTATCTGAATAAACTCAGTGTGTTTTTGCCTTTGCACCAGTGGCGGTGGCGGTGGTGGTGGTGGTGGGGCGGCCGGTTGCTACCCCTCCTTTCTTCAAGACCTTTCAAGGTCACGCAAGTTTCCTTTTTCATTTGTATAATGAATAGTGACAGTCAGTGATCGTGTGCTTTTCTCTTTCACTACATCATGTTTTGTTTTTTGCATATTGTGCAGTGATTTGCTGTTCTGTCTTTATTTTCCCAATGAATGAGTGGTAATAGCAAGCTAATCGCAAAGAAAGAAGCGAAAAAACGCAAATTTTCGTTTAATGATGTGTTACAAAAGGACTATTCCTTCTTAAATAAACGTGAACATAACCCACATGTTGCATTTTGCACTAAATGTTCAAGTGATATTAATATTGCTCATGGTGGCCTCTCTGAGATCAAGCTTCACTTGAAGACTAAAAAAAACACCTGACTGGAGTTAATGCTGTTGCGATGACATCTTCAATGAGTAAGTTCATTACTAAGAATGACTTAGCCAAAAATGAGATTGTAGCAAAAGAGGCAGCTCTTGCTTTTCACACAATAAAACACAATATTAGTTTTAGATCGTTATATTGCACATCTAAGCTTATTTTCACATTATTTGAGCCAAAACACTTTGCTGCAAGAACAAAAAGTGAAGCCATGGTAAAAAAAAGTCTTAGCTCCAGAATGTCAAAGACAGTTGTTGCAAGAATTGAGTGAAACGTCTTGTTTTACAGTAATGGTTGACAGCTCAAACCATGGTGCTGAAAAATTAGTACCAATCGTTGTGAGATATTTTCATGTGCCTACTGGTATGAATGTCAAAGTTTTAGAGCTCGACACATTACAAGGTGAATCAAGTGGTCAACTGAATGAATATGTATTTTCTGTTTTAAGTCGCAATGAACTGGTCAAGAAATTAGTTGGTATGTCTGCAGACAACACCAATACGAATTTCGGGGGTGCAAAAAGAAAAGGCTGCAATAACCTCTTTCGTAAATTATCAGCAAGCACTGCAAAATCCTTGGTTGGTGTAGGTTGCATGGCGCATGTTGTCAATAACTGAAATAACAGTGCTGCTAATACACTTCCTGTTTATGCCAAGATAATAATTGTGAAAATGTTTAATTTTTTTCACACTTACACTGTGCGAGTGGCAGAACTGAAGGAGCTTTGCGAATACATTGACATGGATTACCAGAAACTGTTGTCTTATTCGAACACACGATGGCTTAGATTTCTATCGGCTTTGGAGCGTGTTCTACAAAATGATGGAGCCACTCAAAAGCTATTTTCTGTCCCAAGCAAGCCCTCCTGTGGCGTTAAAACAATTTTTTGAAGACCCAATTGTGGCTATGGTTTCTGCACAGCATTTCATCACTTTTCAATTAAGTTGTAAAAAAGATGGAAGGAGATAAAGTATCAGAAACAGAGGCAGCACGTGAATATTTGATTTTACATAAAAACTTGGTTGACAGAAAACAATCTTCATTTCTACGAATGAAAGTTAAAGGGCTTCAAAGAAAAAACGTTGCGGTACAAGGCTGTGATTTACAATACCTGAAGGATATTGTGTGTTCTTTCTATGACCACTGTATAACCTATTTAGATCTCTGGAAGTCAAATGTAGAAAGCTTGATTAAACTATGTTGGATAGATTTAAAGAAACAACTGACATGGCTAGAATTAGAAGAAAGTTGGACTCTGTTTCAAGAAAGTATGCTACCCATTTCATTCGACGGGTTGTTAAACGAACTAAGTGTGCTGAACTCATACCTCTCAGACAATACTTTGACAGAATGGGGAAAACAGAAGATTTCGACGGAGCAAAGGTGGTTGGAAAATGATGAGATAACTGTTCAGAGTCTTAAGATGTTTGTGGAGTTTGTTCTTTCCCTGCCAGGAACCAACGCTTCAGTTGAGCGGGCATTCTCATTGATAAACAACTTTTGGGGTGCTGAAAAGTCCTCAATGTCTATTGATTGTGTTAAAGCACTTTTAGTGGTACAAATAAACTGTTCATAGACGTCGTGTACAGAAATGTACGAGAACATTAAGAAAAACAAGAATCTGTTAAAAGCTCTGACCTCATCAGATAAATATGATTGGAGGGAACCCAAACCATCATCTTCATCCACCAGGAACATTGAAAACGAGTAGAATTGGGAAAATGAACAGAAAAACTTCTTAATTTTTAATAGACTACTATATTTTTATAAAATATAATTTTCTCAAAACTCTTATTATTTAAACTTTAAAATTACTTGTTACTGTGTGCCACTTAGTCTAAGAGATTGAGATGAGTCCAGTAGTTTTGACTACCATTTTTACGTAGACCCATATTTCTTTATAGCTATGACATATTATTGTAGTTTATGTTTTTTTAAATTACTAAAAATAAAAAATCTTGGAATATGTTTGTTCTTATTATGCTTATCCCTTGTGCCTATGCACTTATGCTATTTTTGAAAAATGTTGTCAAGTTGTCCCGATTTTCACATGTCAGAAATATGGTCACATTTTGAGTTAATACAGTAATGAATTTGGCCTCCTAGTAATTTTGTCATTGCTAGCTGATAACATTTTGTGTTACTACTCTACTACCGTGCTTGTATATATGTAAGTTCAAACGGTATGAATAATTGGATTAAATCCAGATTCAAGTCTCAACGGAGCCTATAGTTGCTTTGGTAAGTAAAGATATTTCTTTTTCTTTAAGGAGTAAATAAAACTTATTTAAATGACTTTTGAGAAATTAATTTTTTGCTGTGCCTAATATAACCTAACATGTCTCATGTCTAGAGCTTTTAGTAAGACTCTTTAATCAAAATATTTTTTTATAAACCTTCTTGTACAGTAGCTTTGAACCACTAAAAAAATTAATGGATAATAACTGATATAAGTACGATAACGTTACCAAGGAAGTTTAAGTAAAACATTTTGGGCTGGCAATACAAATAGCATCAGTGTGTTCTTTATACACCTACATTGTGTTGTGTCTGTTGATGTTATCAAAGCGTGGAACATTGCCGGTGATCTTGATTCTAATGTGCTTATTATAAACATCAAATAAAACATAATAGAAACGAATAATGGTGAAGTCGCGGGATATTACGCACAGTATAAATTAAATTACGTTTACAATTAAATACGTATTTTGAAAACTGTTGTAACATCAAGGACAATCATGGAGGATTCAAACAAGCCAATCGTGCTTAGTCTGACGGGTAATGTAAATGAAAATTGGTGCAAAATTTAAGCAAACCTCTGTAATTTATATGTTAGACCCTTCGTTCACCAAGGGAATCAAAACCAAGCTATTAATTGCCTACGACCAAGCAACTTTTGCATTTAAACAATACTTCGCTCGTCCACCGAGGCTAGAGTGCTGTGTGATAAATCGCTAGAAACCAAACTGGTTGGTCACCAGGTGCTCAGTTGCCTAGAGGTCGTTGCATCGTCAACTTGGGGACGCTGTGTTTTATTTTTGCTAGCTTAAAATATATATTTTCCCATTTTTCTGCAATCTTTCACTTTTTGTTGACAAAATTCCATAGACAATGACCAAGAAAGAACAAACAGTAAATGTGAACTTTGTTCTTGAGGTAGAAAATCAATATACTTTCCTACACTATGATTGCTTCGTGGTAGTTGGTATACTTTTTCTTTATAGAGTCATTCAAGGTCTTCAAAACTATCTTTGTTACAGTATTAAAACATGTTTAATAAATAACGAGGCTTTATTCATCAAACAACTATTATTTGGTACAATTTTAGCAAAATCAACATAAACTTAACATTATATAAAAACATTTAAAAACGTCACTACATTACTGTAGTAGCTTAAAAACACAACCTTTTTTAGTATAAAGTAACAATAAAATTGCCAATTTAGATAACTGAAATCATTGGTATGGCTTGTTAACATATTATTTTATAGCACTAAACAAGAATAAACTTCATAGTGAAACGTTACTTGAGAGTACTGGTACAGGTGAACATTTACCTTAGTGCACATACCTTGGTGAATGGTATGTAAAAATAATTGAGAGCCACCCAGAGTACGTTCATAGCAGTAAAATAAAATCATTAGGGAAAAAATATAGTTAAGGGATTAAGGAAACCAGCTAAATAATAAAAAATATATTAATGCAATTTTTGACACATACATTTTAATAAAGGCGGTAAATACAAAGATTATGTATATGAGCAGATCGAAGTGAAGTACTTCCTTAAATATTCAAGGTCAATAGACAAAGAGTTGGTAACATTTATACAATAATCATTAAACAATTAAGCAATTCCTCCAATTATCTGGAATCAAATTAGCTACAAGCAATTATAATATCAAACAGATATTTCAATAGACACGGCATTAAGTTAAACTCTCGCAGGACTATTAAATGTCGACACAACAAAAGACGTTAGCAACATTTCTACTTGATAATAATAAAAAAATTGACATACAAAAAAGTTCTAGTGAAACCACAAGTAATTTCAATTAAATAATTTGTAAAATTATTAAGTCAAAATCAATCAATTAGCAAAACTTTACGTTACTCTGCGGGTGATTGGGGTGGAGTGGTTGAACACAGTACCTGCCAGACGCTCATATTATTAACACCCATGTCACGCACAATGGTTCTGCTGCTAATGAATGAGATATGTTCATAACTATGAAGCACTTCTTCAAATCCTGCAGTATGGTGGTTTCTCCGAGACCCGCAGTTCACCCTGTTGACTGTGAACGTTACTGTATCCCACAATCGTTAACAAAAACTTTAGTAAACACTGTATGAGATGGAATTGATGATTTGGAAAACGGTCTTCATAAGGCCTGCGAGCAGCCATACCTTTACAACGAGCCTTGCCGTACATTATTAACACCATGTTAGCGTAATCGATAAAAGTATACCTATCCATTATCTACAGCGACTATCGTTAAGATAATTAGGTGTTTAGCAAAAAAATTTGACGTTTACAGTGGTCGTTACACTGGTCGAGTCACCTCACGCGTTCATGAGTGGTAAATGCAATGCGTTTTCATTTGATTTGGTTTAAATAGTTTCAGTATATAAAGGAGCAAACGGTACTTTTCTGGACACGAGCTCCTTATTAAAAGTTTATCTACTTTGGACCCTCTACATACCATAGAAGTTTGTAACATGTATTCATTTGCATCCTGTATAACCCCGAAAAAATCGACTTTATTTATTTCACCCTAATCCTTTTTTCTTAAATAATTTTTCAATAATCTTGTTCATAAAGGAATGCCGTGATGTATAGTCTGGATAAAGCAAGGGGGAGTAGGTTTGAATGGGTATATTCCGGATGGAGTATGGAGGATTAAGTTTGGAAGAACATGACCTGGGTGGAGAAAGGAGAATTTTGGAGGGATAAGAATATGATGAGGAAGAAGATTGGAAGGAAAAACAAATCAGAAGCTTGCTTTATTTGATGACAATCCCGTGGGCGTTTATCTGCGCATGCGCAAGTGAGGAGCAAGAACGGTATGATAAAACTCTGTATTATTAAGGGATTGTCCATAAACCACTTAGCGCTTTGAAGGGTAGAAGGGGGTGCCTCTAATGTCTACAAGTTGTTTCTTGGGCGGAGGGTGAGGTACATCAAAGTTTTACGTAACACAGATCTTATACTTCAAATTCTAATGTTGAAATATGATATTATTGTTCACGTTTTCACCTTTGATAGACATACTAAGAGAGAAATAATTTCTGAATATATGTGGTGTTGAAAACGCAAGTTTAGCACCTCCTTTTTTTAAAATCAATACAGTGGAGCGTCGTTAATCCGGATCGATCGGGACCGGGACCCATCCGGATTACTGAACTGTCCGGATTTTCAAATGTGCTTTCACTAACTGTATACATACGTGATGTTTTGACTAGAGGATACATGACGCTCGGGAGTCTATTGTATTGCAAAATAGAGGCTGAAGGCCTCGAAAAATACAGTACACAAAATACTTTAATAAAGTATATTGAATAAGAACATGTACATTATGTAATTTAGATTAGTAACTCTACAATACTTTTTAGAAAAAAACACAAGAATCTACAGTAATTAATGGAAACTTACTGGGTTAAAAAGTCCTTAATTGTTTTTTGTACAAGACTTGACCTGCTCTCACCACCGATCCGGATTTGCGACGCTCCGGATTTTTGACGTCCGGATTTCCGACGCTCTACTGTATTTCAAATGTGCTTGTGTGGCATTGTCTGCCTGAGACTACTAACGCCAAGCACATTCGAAAACACGTATTTTCATACGCATGGCAGTGAAATGTTTATACTCACGGTCCTTGTTTAGACTTGTCCGATCTACTTAACTACTCACGTGCTTTTAGTTAGATAGAGTCTGTCTGTCGAAGCGACCTTACTTTATAACTGTGTAGTTGAGTTTGAGTATAATTTAGATTACTACTGCATATTCTTTTACATAGGCCGTGAATAATCGCTTGTGTTAGTACAAATACAAAAATAATTTCTCCAAAAAGAAGAGACTTCTTCATTGCTTGCGTATAAAAAACTATATCTAGAAAAAACAAACAGTGGAATAGTGTCATAGAGATGTTGCAGTGAAATGGAACGAGTAAAAGTACAGATTTTCTCTCATAGCAAGTTTGAGGAATCCATCAATAGTGTTATTTCTTTGTACCAGCAGCATGATATGAAAAGTAAAGCTTCAAATATTCTTAATTATTTTAAAAAGGTAGGTGTATTTAAGCTTATACCTTCTCCCTTCTAATAAATCTGTATGTGACTGTATATAAATTCAACTATTACACACCCGCTACAGTGGCCGCACGGTCTAAGTTGTCATTCTCTCAGTAGACTAGACGGCCGATGACGGAGAGATGGGGTTTGAATACCAGTCAGGTCTGCTGAGGGTTGCTTTTCCTAAATGGTTTCCCGCTCTCCCTCCATGCAAATGCTGGTAGATTTTCATTTAATTCCTCTTTTGTAGTATACATATTGTAGGGCGGTATAGTCAAATTGTAATTATTATATTTAACTTTTTTATTTATTTTTATCTAATGTTGTGGGAGTGAGTAAAGTAGAGCTTTATTGGTAATCTACCCTCATTAACGTGGATTTTTATTTTATTTATATTTTTTATTTAGCACCAGGTCTTACTTCCTGTCCGGGTTATACACTTATTAACGTGGATAGAGAAAGAGAGAGTATAAAGCCAGTTAGGAAAAGCCATCCTGAGTACACCCAACAGGTATTCAAACCCCGATCTCCCTTTATCGAACAGCTAGTCTTTTTCGAGAGTGAAGCCAGGGTCTAGGTTAGATGTTGGAACAAAACACGAGTATTGATAAGTTAATTAAAGTAAAATTGTAGATTAATCCAAAATATAATTTATAAAAGTTGTATACCTAGAATTGTTTGAATAGCTCTCTTATATATGATGATAATATGACTATTAAAAAGTGCACAATATTAATAAATATATTTTCCCCCAGCGTCAAGCATTGGATGTGGGTACTTTAACATCATCATGTAGCGCCACTAGAGAAAAGGACCATCCTAGTCAGCACATAGTAGTGCCGTCTGGTTCTTACTCAGATCGCAAACCTGACATCCATAATATAAATATAGCAGAGATTTTTCTTCGCGAACCTGAGGAATTTGAGCTTGGCATCTGTATGTCTATACTTGTCTGTCTTATCTGTATATTTAGCTATCCATAAATAATAGGGTGACCTGGAGGTCTAGGGTAAGGTGTCAGACTTCTGTGCTGGGGGTACGGAGTTCAATCCTCGGTCCCGGCACAGATTTATCTGATTGCCAAACCCTTCCTTCACCTCTGAAAATACGTGTATTAATCACAACTTGTGAATGTGAGGAATGCCAGGCCTCCACCGTGGTTTGGATCTCACGTTAAACTGTAGGTCCTCCATGTCATCTCATAATCACCCTACCATTACACATTAGCGTAAGTGCGCCCGAACGGGTAGTAAGACGCAGTGCTAATAATAACATACATAGAAATCTCTGAAATCTCTTTGAAATCATTTATATTCAGGATTTAAAATGAATTTTAAGAAGTATTAAAGCTGAATCCCTCTTTTAGAGTCACAAAATTTCCCTATGAAATAATTACATTTACTTTTGGTGATAAAAGTTACGTAACACAGGTTGGGGGGAAGGGGGAGGCTAAATGTCTAAATGTCTACATGGTGTTACATGGGGTGAGGAGGGGCTAAAACGGTAAGAATAAGCGTTATGTGGTTTATGGATGGCCCCTAAGAGCTAGGAGGTCCAGTTCACCGTGTAACATAACTCCGGAGATCTTTGACTTTGATGAGGGAAGCAGAAGGGAGGACGAGAAGGATCTGTTCTGAAGGCCGGACGAGCTGAACATCAAGGCGTAATTTTAACATATAATTTGAGTAAACTTTTCCGTAACTCGTATTGCTTATAAACCCAGTTGCTTTTGACAGGTCTAGCAAGTGGATTGGGCTAGAGGTAACTTACTTGTTTACCTCAACTATCAAATAATTTTAAGTAAAGTAGTATGAAAACATTTGACATATTATTGACATAGTATTATTGTAGGCCTAGTCAACTCTACATGTTTAAATTTATTGTAATCGGTAAGCCCTTTAAAAATATGTCGCATTTTATGTGTTGAGTATTTAAATAATCTATTGTATGACAAGAAGACGTGTTTTAATTCGTGATTGAGACATTACGATTACGATGTGGTGAGATCAAAACATTATTTTAATCTATTTTGTATGAAAAGTTAAAAACAAGTAATCAACAAATAATTAATGTATTGGCCTTCTACATTATTTTTGAATGAAATCGCAGTGTTGTACAAGCACAAGATGAATTCAAGGTCATGTGAGGGGTCAACTAGTCATAAGTTTACAAACATTATATTTTACCCAGCACTATCACTCAGATAAGGAGTCATGGGTGCGTCACTTATTTATGAGATAAAGTACCATGTTTCAAAGAGGGAAAGAACCGAAACCACGATATTAATTATCTTTATGAATTTTACAAATTTTTATCAACTAGATGTATGTTACTAACAATGGAAAAGCATTAAATGACGTAACGGTTTGAAAAATACACTATCTTGTATGGTTGGTAGGGGTGTTTAGTTTCAAAAATAGTGTTTTCAGGCTTATAATTGATAGTATTAAATAAATTCATCCCTGAAACAGATTAAAAAGAAATGGAGAATAATATATTCTGTTAGTTAGGGCGTGTTTCTAGTACATGGGCACACATATTCTTCATCGTGATATTCTCGGTGGTTTGTACAGAGTGTATTTTTAAATTGCATTTTACATTTTAAAAAGTCACAGAAACAAAATCGAAAAATAATATTACAACTTTTAGGAATAGTACGGCAGTTGAATTGTTTTTCATGAAAAGAAAGTTTACAATTTCATCCGTCTATATATTCTGTTATTATTTGTGGCGTGTTTACAAGGACTTTGATACTCAAACGGCCAAGTATTTTACGCATTTATGATAAGCCATTTTATATATTTGGATCGCTAAACTTGAGCTGGTGAAGCTTTGCATATAGTAACCAAAGATTTTATCACCATTTTGGGTTTTATTTGTATGCGCCTTTCCGCATATGTTTTGTTGTCAATTAGATTCAAAACGTCGCTCTGGCTGCTATAGTTTATGCCCATCCAATTGATCAACGTTAATGTAGAGGTGTAACCTTGCCATAGTAGACGTGCAGCAAACAACACACAGTTAGGGTTGGACTACAACACGTCACGTGTATCCTTATAATTTAGGAATATAGCCCCATCATTTAATTATATTATGCTGTCCACGGTGATGCATGGATCCGATAGGAATTTGTAACCTTTCTGAAAGTCATTGATAGATGTTACGTGAGTTAAATTAGGTATTATCCCAAACTTTATCAATAACGAATTAAAAAAATTGTTTTACCAGTGTACGAAGAACAGGGATGATTCAAAGAGAGCTGAAATTGAGTTTTAACCCTTCCCTTTTCTCATATATTTGAATGGAAGCTATCCTATCCTCTTGGGATTAGTATCATCTGTGGGTATCTTGATTAATAATTAGAAATGAATCGATGTGCTCATGAAATAAATCAGCAGAAAGTTTCTGACCATCTTAAATGGAGCCATCATACTCTCACGATTTGTCTACGGTTTCTACTTAGTAGATTTTATTAAAATATTTACGGAGCTTAACACTCACTCAGACGTATTTTTTTACAAAGTTCTTTTACCTGTTTTTTTCTCATCCCCATATGATAACACATAGTAAACATTAGTATGTCATACATACTTTTTTTGTACTTGCTAACGTAAGGGTACAACGCACACATGGCCAAGTACTTGAACGTATCTCCACGAGATGTTTGCTTCGGGGAAAGCTTGACACTATTTGTACTTCCATCAATGAATCCCAATGGTAAAGGGGATTCCTTCAATTAGCTTCGTTGTGGAGTACAAATTGCCACTAATCTTTCTAGCTCCTTTCATCATTTTAAACATGTATTCTCACATTTCTAAGACCGTGTAGACATCTTTATTAAATAATTTAAAACATGTCTTGATGGATTCATACCTGTTCTACATGGTCTAAAGAGGGCTGTTTTGGATTGGGGTGGTCCTGCAAGGATAATGGAAATGGTATACATCTCAAAAACTCATATAATGTGAGAATTGCCCAATTGTAATTATAATATCAATTAGCCACACTAAATTTCATCTTTCCTGCCTCTGCCAGCATGAAAAAAAAGAAACTGGGAGCTGGTTGGATTCTCAGCTAGGCCATTGTTTGGTGACAGTGTGACTGATGCCTGTACATTGGTGACCAACATTAGGAACTATTCGAACAGTATAGTCATTAAGCCAGAGTTTGACCCATCACCCGAAGACAGATTTTAAAACCCATCTTCATGTGGTAATCAACAAATATCTTTATACATTTTTTTTCATTTTCTTACTCAATAAAGCCAGTGAAAAATCTATGGATTAGTTCATAAAAGAAATTGCATTCAAATCTTGTAATTATCATCCAGCATCACTTCAAATGATTCCTTCTGTGATATTCAAAGGGAAACAATTATTTTAAGTATTATCTAGCAAAATTGGAGGGTTAGCCACATTTTGCGAGTTTCTTTATTTAGTAATATATATATATAATATATATATATATATAATATATATTATATATATAAAATAGAATGAAGAAAATAAATACTATCCCCCTACATCTCACCTCTCAAAGAGCTGGTTTAAATAAATTGCAGCATGGATTTACCTGGCTTTCAGACTTTGAGAGGTAGGGGACACAAAATATTATAAGTGATTTGACACTCACTAAACATATTTTTATATACTTAGTATGAACAAAGCCTACAGCAGCAATACTCTTAAATTCAGTTTATATTCATTATTCAATATAAATGTCGCAGATGAACATTAATATCAATTCAAAATCTTTTCTTTACCTCAGATTAAAATAACAATTTTTTTAGTTGTTCAACATTTTAAATAAATATGGCCCTACTGCAAGAGTATTAGTAATTTTGTATTAAATAAATAATAGAAACTATATTTGGTGTATCACACTGACAGCACAGCTTATTAATAAAATATTTATATGAGGAAGAGCACTTATTTTAAATTAGCATAGGCTTCATAAAACATTCTCTTTCTTCTTTAATTAACTACAATAAACTTGTTTATAAGATTATGAATGCTTATCTTGTCCAACATATTTTTATTCGTGCGACACACAGCCACGTTACGTTGCAGGTTGTTGGTTACAATGATTTTGTTAGCTTCTCCCCAAATTAATAAAACTCATTATTTGCTCTGAGTCTCTGTAAACTTGAATACACTATTTTTATGGCATGCATAAGTCCGGAAGTGCTCATTTTTCTCCCCTGAAAATATTTATTCAAAATTTCTAAATTATTTTTTATTTTCCTTGCCATAAGGAAGCATAAAACAGTTTCTCCTGACTCAAAACACTTTGAATAACCCACTTGCTGACTGTAAGTGATTTTCTTCAACAGACAGTGCTTCAAGTGTTCCTAAAATCATGGAATAGTTTTCCAGAATCTCTTCAATCTGAGAAATGAGCATCTGGTCGGACAAAGGGGCTTAATGCTGGCATTATATGGCAAAGGACCATTAAAATCAGCTTCTCGGATATTAATAAACTTAGTTTGGCTGTCAATGGTTGTGAAATCCAAACTCCAAAATCATGTGCCCATTGTATTGAATTCATCACAGTAATTGATGTATCACATTCATCCCTTGTCACAAAATTATTGCACCATTATTGCAGTGCACCCACGGTGAACAAACACTGTTAGTGACTGTCTATCCTTTATTATAGACTGTACTTTTTTGTTGACTCCTCTCATATTTGGAGCACCATCGTATGTTTGTCCACGCAAGTTCGAAATAGGTACTGGTGATTATACTAAAAAGAATGGCTGAAATCGACTCCCCAGTTGTTGTAATAGCACTGTATAGTCCCAAAAAACTTTCATAAGGCTCTAAGTTTTCATCAACCCAACGCACACATATGCTAAGCTGTTCAGTCCCAGTAATATCACGTGTACCATCACAAACCAAAGAAAACAAATTAAATCTAGAATAGTAAATTTCAGCACACAGATTTCTCACAATTTCAATGCCCATTATTTCCAAAGTCTCAGTTTTAATTTTTCCATCTGTGTATACCTCTCGTTCCTTATTCAACCAATTTGTAAGATAAGAATCATCATCGGAACGTAGTTTAAGAAGATGACATAAGTTTCCACTTTTTTGTTGATTTCCTCTTAACGCTAAACCTTGCATGGTTAAATATTTAATTGAAGTGAACATTTTGAAAAGACATTCCCTAGTAAACTTACGTTCAGAAACTAAAGAAGAATTTAACTGGGCATTAATCGGGTTTTTCAGCTGTCTGTAAATTAAAAATACTTGTAAATTACTATTTGACTTTCATGTGAACGAAACTGGCCCAGTGCCTTTTTCCAATTTTTAAATCCATTTATAGAAAACGCCGGATCCATTTTCCTAGAAAATTGTTGTCAGGACATAATTCATTATATCTATTACAATAAAAACAAACAACTCCATATGCATTGTTTGTAAAGGCATCCATACGCAGCCAAATGAACTCATTGTACCATGCTGGTATTTTTACTTTTAAATTCTGAGTAGGAAATGTGATTGGTGGTGTAACTGGCTGGTTTGGTTCTATATATTTATTGCTTTCACAATTATTATTAAATTGTGATTAATTCAACACATTTCTTATTTTATTAATATTTAAGTTGACTTGAATGGACTTTTCTTCAGACTCACCAAAGCAGTGTTTCTTAGGAGATTCTAGTTCAGTTGGTGAATCACGTATTGTTTTGATTAAGAAACGATCCATATTCAAAATACCTAATTTTCAAATCATGCTGATTTATATCACGTTCACCTTTACATACAGACACATTAGCAAATACGACATATGTATTACATAAACTAGCTTATTCACTAAACATTAAACAACACATACAAAACACTATTTTATTCTTAGCATTCACAAGATTGCTGCAAAAATCTAAAAATGTTAAGAGCTTGCAAATAAAATAATTTACCAATACAATGTCTATACAAATGAAGCAACGTCCGCTTATTTTAACGTGTTAAATGTCCCGTTAACACTTAAACTCAAAATACCAGATATATGATTAACACGATAAATACAAGAACTAATAAATTCTAACAATATGTGGCAGATATTAACTCACTATGAAATCATGTTGCTGGAAACGCCCAAACTTGAGAAAAGTGCCCCAGCTGACTGTTCCTGGAGGTTCAACAAAAGAAAATCTTACTCGCTGACTCCACTTCGATGAAATGGCAGATTTGCCTGTTTGTGTTGTACTCAGCGGCCGTTTGCTAGCGCTAGTTGTCGTTTGGCTCATTTTTAGGAAATTACGCCCCCCCCTTCCTTGTTAATGTCCCTTCCCGAATACGTCAGTCCATCTTGTATAACACGGCCATCCCTCGCTTCACATTTTGGCCGATGCTCTCGCTGAGCACTTAGAGGCGCAATTTGTACCGACTGATGATCCGTCAGACCCGGTGCACATTGCGCACGTGGCTCAGGTCTTCAGCGTGGTCTCGTACAGACCCTTGGATGAACCTGAACCCATGGAGACGATAGAAATGTCGTGAGCGTTAGCCGCTCTAAGACTAAACAAGGCCCCCGGATGCGACGGTATCAATAACGCGGTCCTCGGAAAGCTACCCTTGGAGGTGATTAATTTCCTCGTGGAGTTATTCAACTCCGTCCTGCTCCTGAGTCACTTCCCTGAGCTCTGGAAGCACGCCAACGTCCTCTGTTTTCATTAACCGGGTAAGGACCCAGCCCTAGCTTCGTCTTACCAACCGATCAGCTTGATTGACTGTCTGGGCAAGTTGTTAGAGAGACTTCTACTGACGAGATTGACCCGACATGTTCGCGAGGCGGGCATATTGTTGGACGAGCAGTTCAGCTTTCGGGCAGGACATGCTACGTCTCACCAACTCATCGGGCTCGTGGAGCAGGTCACGAGGAACTTCAACATAAACAGGCTGACTGGTGTTGTCTTTCTCGATGTAGCAAATGCCTTCGACCATGTTTGGCACGAAGGTCTCCTTTTTAAACTCCTCTCCCTGAACTTACCCTTCTACCTAGTTAAGGTTGTACAATCTTATCCATCCCACCGCACCTTCTCTACTATCTGTGGGAACACCACTTCCCAAGTCAAAAGCATCCGGGCTGGAGTGCCGCAGGATTCCCTCGTGGGCCCGGTACTCTTCAGTCTGTATGTGAACGACATACCTAAATCCCCAGACACCAAGTTGGCACTGTATGCGGACGACACGGTTCTAGTAGTGGAGTAGTGGTGAGGGCAGTTGGTGGAGAGGTGACTCCAGACGCACCTGACACAGTTGGAGGGGTGTCTGACCACCTGGAGGACAAGTATTAACGTGGAGAAGAGCACAGCAATGCTCTTCACATGGAAAAGAACGTTCTACAGGCCGGCCCCACTCCAGCTATTCGTAGAACAGATCAGATGCGTGAACAGTGTTAGGTACTTGGGACTTACGCTGGACACCAAACTGACCTGGCGACTACACTGCACGGAGAGACTGAACAAGGCGGGAAAATGCTGGGAATCCTAGGCCCACTGCTTAACAGGCGTAGCGCCCTGTCTACTAGGAACGGTTTGACACTGTACAAGCAGTTGCTCAGACCTATCCTTGACTATGCGTGTACCGCTTGGGGCCACCTGGTGGACACGTATATGAGGAGGATGCAAGCGTTACAGAGCGTGTGTCTGAGGATCATTGTGGACGCACCTTGATATGTTAGGAATGAAACTCTGCATCGCGACCTGGATATTCTTGCCATCAAGAACCACTTCCGGAAGCTGGCGCAGTCCTTCTACGACAAACTTCCCGGTGCCACCAATCCTCTTATCCAGGGGCTTGGGAATTACGTCATCAACCCTGGAGGGTGCCATCGATGTCCCAAAGCCCTGCTTGGATAAGCGAGATGTGTCAACAGTGGTTTGGGAGGTTCTCACCCAGCCCCCCATAGAGTAGTGTCTCCGCACGTAACTCTAAAAACCCCTTATTCGGTTTCCCAACATACTTTTTGTTTTCTTCACTAATATTAATAATATGCTTTTCTTTGTTTCAGTAACTTCACAAAATGCGACAACCCGTCTGTTTTAGGATCCGAAACCACATGGTGTGACCAATTGGTCGGTACATGTTGGAATTTGCTCTCGTGCTCACCTTAAGGTGCCATTAGAGCATGCTATTATTCGTCTGTATCACATTTTGTATTCAATTGTAACGATTCATCGGAAGAACAGCGAACTAAGAAACTGCTGATAACGATGTGTGAGGTGTTGGTCTCTCCTCCTCGCTGCAGATGTAGCTACGTCTGTCACTATGAGTATTTTAATTAGTAATCTTTGATAGGGTTCCTACTCTTTGTTTCTATGTCCATATGACATAGTTTTGTATGTCAGAGTTTCTGACTTGTTTTTCTATGCCCATAAGGAATAGTTTAGAATGTTAGAGATCTTGCTCTATTTTTCTATGTCCATAAGATATAGATGTAAATACCTGGACAATGGTCAGACGCCCTATACTGTATAACCATGCTCCGGCTAACCTAATGCTTAGGATCATATTATGGTGGAAATCAGGTTATCTATCGATTTATTCCATGACCTAGTTGGGTCTTTGACTGATACTAGTCTCTAAAATTTCTTATGGTGTACCTTTCTACGGTGATCAACCTGTGGGTGTGCTACTAGTCCTGAGTAATGGCCCACGGGGTATAGTTTATTTTGTCCGGCCCCCATTAGGCGCCGTTTGAATTAGTTAATGTTTAACTGTTTGCACTAGATATAGTGTGTCTAGACATAGGTAGACGCACTAGATATAGTGTGTCTAGACATGGGTAGAATGTTAAATATACTATTGAATGACCAGGCAGTATCAATGAGGAATAGACCGGCCATAGTATCTTAATGGCCTAGATTCCTGGTAGCTTGCCAATAACTACTTATAAACCTATAGTTCCTCTCATAGGAGCGTATTCTTTGTATCTCGTAATTCACTATGGGGCTAACTCATGCTAGCTAGCTCATTTAACTACCAATGTTGTAACTCTTTAAACTAGAACTTGCTAGAATTTGGTATCGTTAACTATTCATGTAAATGTCCTTCAGGTCTAAGTCTAGTAGTCGCTAGGCTGGATAGTTGTTATATATTGTTGCTTAACCTTAAATTAATAATTGCTTCCTATTTAAATTGCCGTTGTGTTGAGGCTGATGCACCTTCGTAGTGGAATGTGTGTTAGTTCTACTTTATCGAGTTACTTCCATTCGTAATATAGATTCTACCATACTTGTGTTGATTGCAGGTATAACCTAGATGTTTCTCTTTATATATTCCCTATTGGGATAACTATTTATAGAGTAAATTATTTAATTTCCTATAATACACAAAGCACTGTTTTGTATATGTTTTCGTCAAACCATTTGTAATTCTTTCAACTTGTTTACATTTAAATAAACTAATTGTTAAACTTGTATATCTTTCTTATGCTTGATCCTTCCCATCCTTGATTAGATATAATTGTAAATGTATTCGTCACTTCTTCTATTAGATAGGAGAAGCGGCGATACTATTTAATAAGGTCATTTCATTTGTAAAATAACTGATTTTTCAAGAATAAATAAATGGTACGGCGCACCGCACAGACTTTCTCTCTCTTTCTATAAACTCGTAAGATTTCTGAACGGAATAATGTACATTGTATCATCACCACTCCACATAAGAACACGCATAAAATAATATACAATGATATAGAATCAATGAGAAAAGAGGCGCATCTTTGTCCACCTAAGAGCATTTCAAACAGTTTAATGTCTTCCACAAGGGTCAACACTTCGTATTAAAATTTCGATTTCTGGTTAAAATTTTAACATTTTATAAGGTTTTGCAGATCTTCAAGTCATCGCATTGATATTTAATTATTCATTTATACATTTTGACCAATAAAAAATGTAAATATTGACTATTGAGTCTAAAATGGAGATAGATCATTGCTATGCAAATATTTCTCCTAAGAGATTAAAGGAAAAATAACATACTTTTGTAGATACTTATATTTAATTACTGTATGGCATTGGAGAATTATTGCGTTAAGACTTAAGTAGTATATGTTTACAACTAAAGCTCACAAAATTGTATTAATATATTTGCAAATATCTCAGAAACAGCTGCTTTTATAAAAATATATGTCAAATAAAAGTTTTTTATTTCTAATAGTCCTACAATTTTGCAATGATAAGTTGTTTAGTTTCTCAAATAGTTGTGGAGATACGGAAATTAACGCTTCTGTAATGTACCCTAAAAATCATTTTCATAGGAAAATGAAAATAGCCAGTTTATTTATAATCTTAATCAACGCCTAGATACGAATTTTAATCAAAATCGTTTGAGCAGATTTTGAGAAAACCAAATTTTTCTCTTTTCACCCTTCAGTAAACTACCCTTAATTTTAAGTTTTTATAGACACACAGACAGACGGCATTGCAAAGACTATTTTTTAGGGTTCGGGGGGTCATGAGACGTCAACATCCATCAACATTTCAGGTTAGTTTTTTTTTCACGGTCGCAATACTTAAACTTTAATGTCCAAAAAGTTAAAAAATTCATATAATTGCGTATAGATTGAAAGTTATTGATTTTATAAAAATATGTTTCGGATAAAATATCTGTATTATAAATATATATACATATTTGTAATGCTAAGTAATTTCATATCTCAAATAGTTTCGGAGCTATTATAAAAAATGTTAATTGACGCATCAGACCGGAGCCCTTAAAGCCATTTTGCCGAAATATTAAGGGTAGCCATTTTGTTTGGAATATTTATTCATGTTTATAAATGAAATTTAATCAAAATCATTTGAGCCAATTTTGAGAAAATCGACTTTTTCTCTTTTTTCCCTTCAGTAAATTACCCTTAATTTTAGGGGTAGATATCCAATTCCAAAAACCCCTCGGGGCAACCCTATGAAAACCCTAGATATCAAGTTTCAGCTCAATCGGTAAAATAGTTTAGGCTCTAGTTGGAGGTACAGACAGACAGACAGACAGACAGACAGACAGACGGAAATTCAAAAACCACTTTTTCGGATTCAGGAAGTCATGAAACGTCAAAATTCATCAAAATCTCGAGTACGATTTTTTTGACGATCACCATACTTTCTCTACCTGTAAGATAGAGAGAAAGTAAAAATAAACTATTCAAATAAATCAATAAATACTCTATTGAATTTAAAGGTAATTTCCCATAAATATTGGTGGGGACGTGTCCCCCCCCCCCCGTCCCCTCTACCAGGCACGTCCATAGTAAAAACTATTTTAGTAGTACTAATGTCTATATAAATGAAGCAAGGACCGCCTATTTAAAAAGGTCATTTTATTTGTAAAATAACTGAAATTTCAAGAATAATAAAAAACTATTCAAATAAATCAATAAATACTCTATTGAATTTAAGGGCAATTTCCCTTAAATATTGGTGGGGAAGGGTTCCCCCCGTTCCCGCTTCCAGGCACGTCGATGATTATTGCAGGCCTCAGTTTAGGAATCACAGGCACAAAGTTAATCCATCAAGGTCATTAGACAAGACTCATAAGGTTTTCCTGCCCTTGAGTGTATTACTTTAATTACCACACACTTGAAATACCTAGTCCAATTTAGACTTACTTATACTTACCTAGCCCCCAATTCAATGGCCAAACGGTTTGCCTAATGATGATGGGTATATTGGGGTTCGAATCCAGATCAAGTCTACAGAGAGTGTTTTTTCCTAAATGGTTTCCTACTCTCTTTCCACGAAAATTCAAGTAGATTACATCTAAATTGCTACCGTCTCCATCTCTAACACATTAGATTAATTATAATATATGCGTATAGCCTGAACAGGTAGTAAGACGTGGTGATAAAAAAATGTATCTACATAAACTTGCAAGATGCCATTAATATGTAACCCATGACTTTGTGATCGTCTCTTTAGGAGTTTGTTATCTATTATTTGGATCGCAATTTAACTCTACTATTTTTATTCATAGAGTTTAATAATACTGTCAGCTACAGGGATTTATAAAATAATATTTAGTAGTGGTGGTGCTAATTAACATTTTAGAAATAAAGTTGTTTTTATCAATAATTTTAAATAAGAACTGTTACCATAGTTTTTGCACTTATTGAGCTGTTGGCTTATATTATATTTTCAAATTGATTTTTCCTGTCCGTAATTATAAACACGTATGCACACATTTAGATACAAAGGCTCAAAATATTAATTTCGTTAATTTTTGTATCTTAATGTTTGTACTAATTTAAATATTTTTACCCACAACGTTATACACATACATATTAATTACTTCAATGTGGTAATAATGAGTAAAATATAATTTAGGCTAAATGTACCCGCGCTTTTGTGTAAATAAAGTGGGAAAACATTTAGTATTTAAACCTATTCACCCGGCCGTGATTCAAACTACGGCCTCCTCTTTACAGGCAAACAAGAATAAATGAGGTTGATATTGAGACCGCAGGCCCACCGGTGCGGGTAGAATTACTTCCGAGTGTCACATTTATTGTATTTTAACTATTTGTCAATCTCTATTTAGAGAAAATTCTACATTTTCTTAGTCTAAGGAAAGTACAATACATGCACGTAGGCTTGTATTGCGAGTAGTTTCGCATACTTCAGTTTTGAAAAAGGCCAATGCCACCTACATTATTTGACTGGCTTAAAGCGTTTCGATATAGCTTAAACTAATAATATTTTACAACAAAATGTTTATTCATCAAATATGCCAGTCATCTTGCGCTTGTTTGTCATATCCGGGGAAGATCCTTTATTCTTCGCAGCGGAAATTTGTTCAGCCAGACTTGACGCCTAAGGGACTTAATTACATAATGCAACATGCCAGTTACTCGTGTTACAACAAAACAATAAAACATACATACACGAAATGAGGAATCGTCATAGCTGAAAGCTCCGTTGTTTGTGTAAGTGTTAATAACTAAACACTCGATGTATATACAGATAAGCTTAATTTCTCAAATCATAATAAAATGTGCGCGAAATTATTTTGAGTGCAAAAAAAACTAGATATAACATAATAGAAATACTCTTTCTGAGTGTTGATCTGTTTTTAAATCTATTTTTTTTTAATAAGCGTGTTTTTGTGGTATTTACTAAAGCTAAAATCTCACGAAGAAAATCAACGCACGTTACATACTATTATATTAGTAAATGAATTATGTAATCAAAAACTTGCTTTCTCACTGGGTGTTGCGAGTTTTAGGAACGTCTTGAGACAAACTACGTGTTTGGAATACGTCATTTAAACTTTCGGCAGGCCGCACACCAGAAGAGAACGAGTAAGCCATGATAAGGACATTATTACTCTTATCGACACTTGGTTTAATCAGTGTCTTGGGTGAGTTAAAAAAAACAGGTGGTTTGAACACTTTAGTGCTAATGTGCTGGATATTGGGGTCTTCTTATCAATGTTAGTTCAACCAGAACAATTATACTCAGCTCGTTAATGTATTGAAAGAGAATAAATCAAAATGTAAATGGTAGATTCTAGGTTCCGCTGAGACTTAAACACAGAGCCCTTATATTTGTTGGGGGATAATCCTTATCAACGGGGTTAAAGTGTTGAGGACAGTAAGTTTATTAGACAGTTGTGTTTTTTTCACTCTTGAAGGTGAAAATACTTTTTACTCAATAAAAAAAATTATATCAACAACCTTTTGAGGAGTCAAACAGAAACTCCAATAGCGGATCTATTTTGATGGTCAAGTGTAAAATTAAGCATAGATCTTTTAGTTATAATATTTCCTATATTTTTATTATATTTAAAGAACAATACTCTCCATCCACGTGATATATATATAACCAACACTAGATTTCTTATAAATTCCCCACCAATTAAAATTCAACATATCTTAGATACATATTAGTTACAGAAAACATTTTATTGTTGACCAAATAATTCCATTTAATGCATATACCTCGAACAATATTTAAAATGTGTAAAACTTTATTGTAGTATTTTTTAGTAATTTTAACGACTTAGATTTTAATTTTAGTACGGAACTATTTTATAAGAATTGTATAATTGTAAGCACCACATATTACTACCCGGTCGGTTTATATCCTATTTACTAGTTACACTAATGTGTTAGGGATAAGAAAGGTTGTATTTATATGAAGTGTACCAGCATTTGCATGGAGGGGGGAAATCAAATTGGACAGAAAAAAATAGATGGGGTTAAAAATAAAATAAAAGCTTGAACAAGGGAATGTAGGTCAATGACCTAAGGTACACACGATTACGTCACATGGAAAACCATGAAACTGGATCACAGAATAATGAATAAACTCATATTATTGCTTGGGGACTGTACCGTAAAATCACACGCAATACTGCTATGGTACCACTGGATTTGAGGTTGCTCTTAGTCTGATATATGCAGTAAGAGTAAATCACAATAAATAATTAAATATGTTTAAAAGGATAATGGTCAATTACAGAGACTGTGAATTGTTTTTATATAATAACGTTGAATTATCAAACTGTTAGGTTTTAACAAATTCGAAACGATTTGAAGGTATTCTAATATACACCACAAAACATAAATTAATACCATATAGACCTGGTCCAATATTTTAAAGGACTGACCAGAACACCTCAGTTATCAACTATCCAAGAAGCAAATAGATATATATAATTTTACAAATCTTAAAATCTCATCGGAAAGAAAATCTATGATAGATCTATTTCAAAGCCCGTCTAAAATAATAAATTGGGTGATTGAAATAATCTTCCGGCAACCTGGAAACCTTAATAACCGAATAAGTTAATTTACGCCATTCAAAATGTTTACCGGAAAAGTATAAACTAAAAATTCTCAATAGGTAATAAACGAATTGGATCAAATGTGTTAAAACGATCACGGAAAAAAACTTTTTTGACTATAACGAAATACATTTGAGCTAGGGCGGGTCTGATGACTTCTGGATAAATATGAATCTGTTAGATAAATATTTCTATCTGGTGGATAAGTTAAAAGTGCGTCTTGTGACTGCAAGATAGCATTTATCTGCCAGATAAAATGTATTTATCCATCACATTTTGATCATTAAGTACCTGATGGCATTTATCTGAAAGTTAAAATGGTTGTTGCCATAGTGACGCGTTGTTTTTAATGAGGTTTCACCTATCAGAATCTGTTTTTAGGTTAACATTTTGGTTCACGTGTTTAGTAAGCACAGGCCCGGGCTCTAACTATATAAAGTTAGAACATTTAATTCACACTTTTATATAAACTGACACGCTATTTGTATATAAGAACAAATTATAAAAATCTGAGTACAATAAATGCAATTTTATAAACGCTGTACCTAACTATAGACCACATTTTGGCAGATACCGAAATAAGTATTTGCACGACATCTTAGCTTCTGCGCCCACGTGAAACCATCTGTTTATTCGCACTCGTTTAGCCGCCATTATTTAACAAGTGTTGAGCGTTCTCGCCACTCGCTAGATTGTAGCGGTAGCGTCTGGGCATATACGCATGAGCGCACCAGTAAAAACAGTACCGACCTTGCATTTTCTAAATAAAATATATATTTATCCTACAGATAGCTATCCGGTAGATAAATTCAGTTCATAATACGCGTAAAATATTAAAGTGGCTGATAAAATTTAACTGGTAGCTAACTTTAACCCCCCGATAGAATATTTATCTCGTAGTCATAAGACCGGCCCTTATAGTACTTATGTGTGAAACCAACAAACACACTTTGCAGAGTTGAACTGCATTAATGTTGATGGGATCTTTGAGAACAGTACAAATATGTGTACAAGTTGTTTACCTTAAATTATACAAACAACGGCTACTACAAAATTTTGGTATCTGCATTACTTCAAAACATGTAATCCCATACTTACAAATATTTATTTCAGGCAATCATAACCAAATGCTCATAAATAAGATTTCAGAAAGGTAGTTAATGCCTCATTCCAATAATTTATTCTAGGATTTAGAGCTATGAACTGCTAATTTAATTTTATTCAAGCTGGGTGTATACAAATCCAAATATTAGGTTTAGCAAACAAATTTAAGAACAAATTCAATTAGGTAAGATAGTGGCCGCAGATTATTTTTGGCTTGATCTATTTGGCATCTAAATAAGTTTTAGACTTTTGTTTTTTAATTCAATAGAGAGGGATGCACAAATTAAATAAATTAAAAGTTTTACCAGTACTTGATTGATAAGTGAAAATGGTAAAAACTCTAGGATTATTTCACGAAAATAAATAAATAAAGAAATCAACGAAAAAAATACAATTTAGATTTAAAAAAAGAGAATTGTACTATTTCAAATTAAATTATTATTATTTTAGGTGTTCTGTTTCACGACAGATCAATTCCTTTTGTCAGCGAACTTAGACCACCAATGCGTCCTATCTTCTGCCTCTTCCTTCCTCTCCCAGAGTTTTCTTCTTTCCTTCAAGTCAACTAATATTTGAATCCTCCTTCCTAATCTCCTCTTTCCCTCAACCTTTCCTTCTATGACATCTTGCAGAAGATAGTTATTTCTAAGGATGTGTCCGATTTAGTTTACTTTCCACCGAAGAATCATATCCAAAATGATTCTCTTCTCACCCACTTTTTTAAGGACTTAATTTGTCACCCTGTCTATCCATCTGATTTTCTCAAGTCTTCTCCAGCACCACATTTATAAGCTCTCCAAGTATTTCTTTTCCATCTTCCTAAGAGTCCAAGTTTGTGCACCATACAGTGCGATGCTCCAAATGTAGCATTACATAATTTTATTCTTTAGTTCCAAACTCAACTTGGTGGTTAGTAGTAACCTGTTCTTGTTGAAAGCTTCCTTGGCCATTGTGATTCTCGACCTAATTTACTTGGTGCAGTAGTGCATATCCATTGTAAGCAGACTTCCTAGGTACTTGAACTGCTCTATGTTTTCCAAATTCTAGTTTCCAATTTTGATTTTCAGCGGCTCTTAATTTTTTGAAATCACCATCACTTTTGACCACGCAATATTTATCTCCACCAGCCGATCCATCATTTCCAGCAACTCTTCTTTATTTTTGGCCAGCAATACTAGATCATTTGCATATTTTATTTTGTTGATGACGCGTCCTACTATCCCGAAATTGCCACCTCTCTCTAGGCCTTCCCTGACTAGTCACCCACCATACAAGTTGAACAGATTAGGTGACAAACAGCATCCCTGTCTCACTTCTATTCCTATATCTACGCTGTTGGTCTCTCCATCATTCAGCCTTACCTTCACTCGCTGTTCCAAGTATATGTTTGCAGTTTCTGTCGATCGTCTTGAATATTTCCATCAGTTTATTCCATTTCATTCTATCGAACGCCTTTTGCCGTCGATGAAACCAATATAGACTTCCCCTTGACTTCTAGCACTTTTTATGAAATTATTTTCAGCATACCGATGGCATATCTTGTTCCTTTTTCTTTTATGAATTCAAATTGGTCTTCTTCCATCACAGTTTCTATTTTCCGTTCCAGTCACCTGGTGAGTATTCTTGTTATGATCTTCTACATATGAGAGATGAGACTGATGCTCTTGTGGTCACTGCATTTATTGGCTTATTTCTTCTTCTTTAGAGCCACCATGATTACGTCTAGAAAGTCCTTCAGCCATTCTCCTTTTCCGTAGATCCTATTTTTAAGTTTTGTCAAAGCTATTAATCCTTTGTTTCCCAGTTCCTTCAGAAGGTCAGCTGATATGTCGTCATTTCCAGCAGCTTTCCTTCTTCGCGTGTCCTTTAAGTCTCTAGAACATTTGTGAAATGTTTCTGCACACTTTTCAAAATATGATAAATATTATTTGTTTTTATCAGGTTACGAGTGCAAAGATGTGGTGAGTAGAGCTGATTGGGGAGCTCAAACACCCCGGGCTATACTCCCTATGGATGTACCAGTTCCATACATCATATTACATCACACATACATCCCTAAGTCATGCAACACGAGTAGCAGCTGTGCTGCGGCTATGCAAACCATGCAAAACCATCATAAGGATGGTCTTGGTTGGAACGACATTGGCTACAAGTAAGGACGATTTTTATTATACTTTAGTTTTTAACACAGTTTTATAGAAATATTGGGACATAGTTTACTTTTGCATATTTATGAAAATGTAAATGAAATAAACGTTACTTTAACAACGTAGCTGCCAATTTAAAGAATAAGATTATACCTGAATAAGAGTTTTAAAAATCACTTTACCGACTGGAGTTTATTTGATTAATATTTAGAAATATTTCTAACCCTAAGCTTCAATATTTGTATTCAACCTCTTGTAATCGTAGTATAAAATTAGTAAAAGTAGCTAACGAATTGTAACGCTGGCCAAGAAACGAAATTTGTAGAGCACAGACCTAATTAGAAAAATAAAAAAAACTCTCTTTATATTAATGATATGATGACTCAAAGGTGAAAGTATATGGAAATGGGGTTATCTAATCAGGGAGATAGAAAACTTGAGGTTATTATACCTTAATCTGTTATACTTGCTATTTTAGAAAGAGCTTCACTGAAATTATTTTTTATAATCACTTGCATCAGTGACTGCATGGGCTAAGGTGTGTCTCTCACATAATATATATAGGATTGCCGATAAATGGGAGGTCGGGGTTTGAGTTTCTAACTGGTGTACTGAGGTTTTTATTTTTAAATTGTTTCCCATCTTACAATTAGGAAAATTAGAGTGCATTTCTAATAAATTATAACTTACTCAATCCTCACTCATTATTCTTAATATGTGAATAGAGCAGACGGGTAGTAAAATGAGGTGTACAAAATAATAACAATAATATTCTCGAATTTCTTTAATATCCTTAAGTTAATTGGTTTGCCTTACCTTATTTTGATTAATATCTATGAGTCAAATATATAAAATACATTACTCCCGTCAGCAAAAAATAAATACCCGAACCTCCAAAACTGTACCTAGCTATTATTAATATCTTTGCAGATTAAAAAATTACTAACTAAAACATATTCATTTAAAATTTAAAATAAATGGTAAGGCACACCGCACAGACTTTCTCTCTCTTTCTATAAACTCGTAAGATTTCTGAAGGGAATAATGTACATTGTATCATCACCACTCCACATAAGAACACGCATAAAATAATATACAATGATATATAATCAATGAGAAAAGAGGCGCATCTTTGTCCACCTAAGAGCATTTCAAACAGTTTAATGTCTTCCACAAGGGTCAACACTTCGTATTAAAATTTCGATTTCTGGTTAAAATTTTAACATTTTATAAGGTGTTGCAGATCTTCAAGTCATCGCATTGATATTTAATTATTCATTTATACATTTTGACCAATAAAAAATGTAAATATTGACTATTGAGTCTAAAATGGAGATAGATCATTGCTGTGCAAACATTTCTCCTAAGAGCTTTAAGGAAAAATAACATACTTTTTACTTTCTCTCTATCTTACAGGTAGAGAAAGTATTGTGATCGTCAAAAAAATCGAACTCGAGATTTTGATGAATTTTGACGTTTCATGACTTCCTGAATCCGAAAAAGTGGTTTTTGAATTTCCGTCTGTCTGTCTGTCTGTCTGTCTGTCTGTCTGTCTGTCTGTCTGTCTGTCTGTCTGTCTGTCTGTCTGTCTGTACCTCCAACTAGAGCCTAAACTATTTTACCGATTGAGCTGAAACTTGATATCTAGGGTTTTCATAGGGTTGCCCCGAGGGGTTTTTGGAATTGGGTATCTACCCCTAAAATTAAGGGTAGTTTACTGAAGGGAAAAAAGAGTAAAAGTCGATTTTCTCAAAATCGGCTCTAACGATTTTGATTAAATTTCATTTATGAACATAAATAAATATTCCAAACAAAATGGCTACTCTCAATATTTCGGCAAAATCGTTTTAAGGGCTCCGGTCTGATGCGTAAATTAACATTTTTTATAATAGCTCCGAAAATATTTGAGATATGAAATTACTTAGCATTACAAATATGTATATATATTTATAATACAAATATTTTATTCGAAACATATTTTTATAAAATCAATAACTTTTAATATATACGCAATTATATATATATTTTTAACTTTTTGGGCATTAAAGCTCAAGTATTGCGACCGTAAGAAAAACTAACCTGAAATGTTGATGGATGTCGACGTCTCATGACCCCCCGAACCCTTAAAAATAGTCTTTGCAATGCCGTCTGTCTGTGTGTCTATTAAAACTTAAAATTAAGGGTAGTTTACTGAAGGGCAAAAAGAGAAAAAGTCGATTTTCTCAAAATCGGCTCTAACGATTTTGATTAAATTTCATTTATGAACATAAATAAATATTCCAAACAAAATGGCTACTCTCAATATTTCGGCAAAATCTTTTAAGGGCTCCGGTCTGATGCGTAAATTAACATTTTTTATAATAGCTCCGAAACTATTTGAGATATGAAATTACTTAGCATTACAAATATGTATATATATTTATAATACAAATATTTTATATTCGAAACATATTTTTATAAAATCAATAACTTTCAATATATACGCAATTATATATATATTTTTAACTTTTTGGGCATTAAAGCTTAAGTATTGCGACCGTAAGAAAAACTAACCTGAAATGTTGATGGATGTCGACGTCTCATGACCCCCCGAACCCTTTAAAATAGTCTTGGCAATGCCGTCTTTCTGTGTGTCTATTAAAACTTAAAATTAAGGGTAGTTTACTGAATGGCAAAAAGAGAAAAAGTCGATTTTCTCAAAATCGGCTCCAACGATTTTGATTAAATTTCATTTATAAACATTAATAAATATTCCAAACAAAATGGCTACCCTCAATTTTTCGGCAAAATGGCTTTAAGGGCTCCGGTCTGATGCGTAAATTAACATTTTTTTAAATAGCTCCGAAACTATTTGAGATATGAAATTACTTAGCATTACAAATATGTATATATATTTATAATACAGATATTTTATCCGAAACATATTTTTATAAAATCAATAACTTTCAATATATACGCAATTATATGAATTTTTTTTTAACTTTTTGGACATTAAAGTTTAAGTATTGCGACCGTAAAAAAAAAACTAACCTGAAATGTTGATGGATGTCGACGTCTCATGACCCCCCGAACCCTAAAAAATAGTCTTTGCAATGCCGTCTGTCTGTGTGTCTATAAAAACTTAAAATTAAGGGTAGTTTACTGAAGGACGAAAAGAGAAAAATTTGGTTTTCTCAAAATCTGCTTAAACGATTTTGATTAAAATTCGTATCTAGGCGTTGATTAAGATTATTAATAAACTGGCTATTTTCATTTTCCTATGAAAATGATTTTTAGGGTACATTACAGAAGCGTTAATTTCCGTATCTCCACAACTATTGGAGAAACTAAACAACTTATCATTGCAAAATTGTAGTACTATTAGAAATAAAAAACTTTTATTTGACATATATTTTTATAAAAACAGCAGTTTCTGAGATATTTGCAAATATATTAATACAATTTTGTGAGCTTTAGTTGTAAACATATACTACTTAAGTCTTAACGCAATAATACTCCAATGCCATAGAGTAATTAAATATAAGTAAGTATCTAAAAAAAGTATGTTATTTTTCCTTAAATCTCTTAGGAGAAATGTTTGCATAGCAATGATCTATCTCCATTTTAGACTCAATAGTCAATATTTACATTTTTTATTGGTCAAAATGTATAAATGAATAATTAAATATCAATGCGATGACTTGAAGATCTGCAACATCTTTTAAAATGTTAAAATTTTAACCAGAAATCGAAATTTTAATACGAAGTGTTGACCCTTGTGGAAGACATTAAACTGTTTGAAATGTTCTTAGGTGGACAAAGATGCGCCTCTTTTCTCATTGATTCTATATCATTGTATATTATTTTATGCGTGTTCTTATGTGGAGTGGTGATGATACAATGTACATTATTCCGTTCAGAAATCTTACGAGTTTATAGAAAGAGAGAGAAAGTCTGTGCGGTGTGCCGTACCATTTATTTTAGATACCTACTTATATTTAATTACTCTATGGCATTGGAGAATTATTGCATTAAGACTTAAGTAGTGTATGTTTACAACTAAAGCTCACAAAATTGTATTAATATATTTGCAAATATCTCAGAAACTGTTGCTTTTATAAAAATATATGTCAAATAAAAGTTTTTTATTTCTAATAGTCCTACCATTTTGCAATGATAAGTTGTTTAGTTTCTCAAATAGTTGTGGAGATACGGAAATTAACGCTTCTGTAAAGTACCCTAAAAATCATTTTCATAGGAAAATGAAAATAGCCAGTCTATTTATAATCTTAATAAACGCCTAGATATGAATTTTAATCAAAATCGTTTGAGCAGATTTTGAGAAAACCAAATTTTTCTCTTTTCGCCCTTCAGTAAACTACCCTTGATTTTAAGTTTTTATAGACACACAGACAGACGGCATTGCAAAGACTATTTTTTAGGGTTGTGGGGGTCATGAGACGTCGACATCCATCAACATTTCAGCTTAGTTTTTTTTTACGGTCGCAATACTTAAACTTTAATGTCCAAAAAGTTAAAAAAATTCATATAATTGCGTATAGATTGAAAGTTATTGATTTTATAAAAATATGTTTCGGATAAAATATTTGAAATATAAATTTATATACATATTTGTAATGCTAAGTAATTTCATATCTCAAATAGTTTCGGAGCTATTATAAAAAATGTTAATTAACGCATCAGACCGGAGCCCTTAAAGCCATTTTGCCGAAATATTGAGAGTAGCCATTTTGTTTGGAATATTTATTAATGTTCATAAATGAAATTTAATTAAAATCGTTAGAGCCAATTTTGAGAAAATCGACTTTTTCTCTTTATTCCCTTCAGTAAAATACCCTTAATTTTAGGGGTAGATATCCAATTACAAAAACCCCTTGGGGCAACCCTATGAAAACCCTAGATATCAAGTTTCAGCTCAATCGGTAAAATAGTTTAGGCTCTAGTTGGAGGTACAGACAGACAGACAGACGGACGGAAATTCAAAAACCACTTTTTCGGATTCAGAGAGTCATGAAACGTCAAGATTCATCAAAATCTCGAGTTTGATTTTTTTTGACGATCACCATACTTTCTCTACCTTTAAGATAGAGAGAAAGTAAAAATACAAACGTAGATGTTTTCTATCCTTTTGTAACACTATTAATGCTAGCTAATGTTACATCACTACTACCTGCCCCAAATAAGCAATACATATAGACATCCTACAATATCAAAGATTTATAACACCTTACTATGTCTAAAATATGTGCTTTACTCACTCATTGTATCTTCTGGCTTAGCACGAATTATATGATGAAGTGAAGACTGACAAAGCTATGAAAGATGCATTGACGAGTCACTTCAATGGGGTGATCTAGACCTACGCTGATTGGCCTAGCCAGCTGACAGACGAACCTCACGTGATCTAACTGCCAACTCACCAGAGTTCCGGTCTATATATATATATATATATATATATATATATACTCTGTTTATGGACCTTAAATAGATATTGCATTGATATATATAATTAATATAATATATGATAATTAATCTTCTGGGGTTGAAATGAGAAAGGAAGCATTTTAGAGGTTATCTATCTGTTTTGCGTGAAAGGAGAGTGGGAAACCATATAGGAAAAAACCCCCTCAATAGACCCAACTGGGATTCGAACCCCGAACTCCCCTCCTTGAGCACGCAAGTCTAGCACAAGATTGACGCGTTAGACCCCTACGCCACTGAAGTGGGCTGGGACATATTTACCCACAAAATCTACCTAGGATGACAGTCTATTCTTTTTTACCCCCTCTCCCCAGAGGTGGTTTCAAACTTATTCTAAATGTGTAAAAAATTCTCTGGGGAAAAGTATTACCATCATTGTACAGTTTACAACACGCGAGTAGTCATGTAACTGTAAATATTGTTTTTAATATCCTCTCTAAATTTTAACAATCAAATTAATTTTTATTCATTTCCCTCGGCCTATTACAAAACGAATTTTCAGTTAATATTTAATATGTCAATTACAAAAAAACAAAATTTTATACAAAATTTCAAGGTGTGGTAAAATTTACAACACGCAAATTCTTAGCTAATATTTCAAGTGCGTGTGAGGGAAGGTTAATTTTAAATAAACAACAATTTAAAGTTGCAAGTGGTTCAGCTTGAGGCTCGGCTCGTAGTGCCGTCCAGTATGTTTTGAGCCAAGCCTCGAAATATCCTTTGATGTTCGTCGAAATACCGACATTCACTGGGTTGCTGCGAGCATTCAAACGAACCCATTTATCCAACGTTAGTGTTGCTCGGCTCGAGGTTCGGCTCGCTAGTCTGGACGCTGCATTAGGCTCTTCACGCTTATGTTTTATAGTCAATTACTAGTGCCAGGAACTTAAAGAATGGGTAGTAGGCAGAGTCCATAGACGTATGAGTGAACGACTTTGCGTAACCTACACCCACATTCTATTTAATTAACTCATATTCATGTACACCAATCTTGACGAGCATGGAGATTCATTCTTATGCACAAATAAAACAAATGTTTGTTTACTCAACCAGGGTGTTTAAGTATAACTGGTTGCTACCTTCGAGACATTGGAAGGTGCTTGTTTATTAAGAACAGGTGTGCTGAAAATATAACTATTGGTTGCTACCTTGGAGGCAATGGAATGTTGTGAAAATATAACTACTGGTTTCTTGCTACCTTGGAGACAATGGGATATACTTGCTTCCTTAGCTTAGGGCTGTTGAAAATGTAACGAATCTGTGTACCAGTGACAGTAATCATTGTGTATATATTATTTCTGTGACCCATATTATGTGTTCACTTGTGTTTTGTGGCGTGCCAGTTTTGCTGTGGGCGGTGACGGCCAAGTGTACGAGGGAAGAGGATGGGACATTGTCGGTGCTCACTCCCCTTCGTTTAACAACATTAGTATCGGAATCTGCCTTATCGGAGATTACACAAGTGAGTCTACTCAGCTACGAAAAGAAATTCTCCTATATCCCCCCTCCTCCTCCTCTCTCTCTACCTCTCTCTCTCTCTCTCTCTCTCTCCAAGAGAGAGATAGCAACCTTTTTGACGCATCGGTGGCCACATAGTCTAACGCGTTAGGCACTGTCCTAAGTGAACGATTTAACGTGAGTGCTGCGGGCGGTGCGGAACGGCTCGCCGCGAGCAAATTCACGCTATCGTCCAGCGTAGGCGAATACAAGAAGCGACAGGAAATCTAATTATTAGCTACAATGTTGTAAAGAAAACATGAACTCTTATTTTATGAAAGCGTATTTCTAAAAACATTTAGAGTTTTATAAACTACATAAAGTTAAAGTAAAAGATTTCAAACAAAAGCTATCTACTTGACAAGGGGAATCTTAGCTGGGTTTCACAATTCATATGAAGAATTGAAAACCTATTTGATGGACCCCCAAATTAGTAATACTAATACATTAAGAATAATTTAATAACTGTAAAACGATTAAATTTTATTTAGATTAATACAAAATCAATTAACCTTAAACCAATAAACAAACTACGGGATGACAAAAACACAACCTTGGTCTGGTTGTGTTAAAATTTAGTCTATATATTTGTCAAAGATATAAAAAACACTAAATATTGAACATATAAAAGGGAATAATAAACCCCGCCCTCCTATAAGCCTTCATTGCTTAGATTAATAAATCTGATTAGGTTTTTAATTCACAACATTTCAATGTAGAAATAATGTAGCTATCATAATTTTGAAAATAAAAAATAAGTATAGTTACTTCAATACTTTTAGAGAGCTGGGACTACTCTCTATCCACAAGCAATCAGTTATGGTAATTTTTATTTTTAATATCCCAAAACACCTGTATAATTATTACTTTAATGATTACTGATTCAGTGAATTCTAACATTTTAATCAACATACTAATGTACTGCAGCACCCCCTATTTCCACTTGATACCATTGATAACATTTAATATAATGAGTCCTTTTTTTCTTTAATTCGTTCTTTATTTTTATAGTACAATATATATTCCATAAGCTTAATATCAGTACTTCAGTAGCCATCCCCCAGTTTATGAAAAAGATACAAAAATCTTCACAGTGCCAGTGACGTGGTGTTTGACTGTTGTGCGCATGCACACATAGGATGGGGGTGGGGAGGAAGGCGGGACTGCCAGGTAGAGAGAGAACTGTTGCTATCGCAGTGCCGGCTCTGGCGTGATGATGGAAGGAAGTTTTTTTTTTACTCAGCGTGTGTTGTGCTTAAAAACCGTGTACCATATTCTTGAATGTGATAAAATGTAGAAGAGTGTAGAGTTAGATTATTATTCTGCTTCCAGCTATTCTATTTGATTCATTTTTTTTCGGTTCTTTTATTTAACAGAAGACTTTAACCATGGCCTTGCATCCACAAGAAATAAGTTCTGTGACTAAGTGAACTTCAACAGCTTAAGTTTTCACAGCTCTCCATGAGAAAGTTACAGTTAAGAAAAGAGGTCGTTCAACACCTGATATTCTAATATCTCAGCCAGACAAAAGCAACAACAAGAAATATATTCGAAGCTTTAACTCTGAACGGTACCAACGGAAAAGTTGGCTTTGCGGCTGTGAAGTAAAAAATGCACTGTTTTGCTTCTCCTGTTTGCTGTTTGGAGGTGATGTATCGTGGACAAAAGATGGTTTTAGAAATATAAATGAAATGAAAGAAACAACTGAAAATCATGAGAAGTCAAAGAAGCACGTTGCTAATGTTGTTTCATTGTCACTTTTAGGAAACGTAAGTATTAAGGAGAAACTTAGTGAGGCATACACACTTTCAATCAATGAGCATAATATAAAAGTTAAAAAGAACCTTGAAATTTTGTCCAAAATAATAGACTGTATTTACTTTTGTGGAAACTTTGATACTCCCTTACGTGGACATGATGAAAAAGACGATTCATTAAATCCAGGGGTATTTATAGGATTAGTAATTTTGCATCTAAATTAGATTCAGATTTGTAGAATCACTTAGAAACCAGTGCAGTCTTCAAAGGTGTTTCTAAGACTATTCAGAATGAGATACTTGACTGCCTGCTACAAATATACCATGAGGAGATAAGGACGGAAATTAGAAAAGCATCCTTTGTAGCTGTCATGGCTGATGACATAGCAGATGTTTCGGAACATACTCAAATGGTCCTTGTTCTACGGTACGTATTGAATGGAGAAATATTTGAGCGTTTTTGAGGATTCTTTATTCCAGAAGATCAAACTGCAGATGGCATATCAAAACGTATTTTAGAACAATTGGACATAATCCTTCAAGGAAATGGACAAAAACTGATAGCTCAGACATTTGATGGCGCAAAAGTCATGAAAGGCAAAAAAGCAGGGGTTCAAGCAAAAATAAAAGCATTTTATAGTAATGCACATTTCATTCACTGTTATGCACATCAACTTAATTTAATAATGAAAAATTCAGTAAGTATTACACGAAACGCAAGAATATTTTTCTCTAACATTCTGGCTATTCCAACATTATTCTCAAGATCACCCCAACATGTGTTCATTCTCAAGAAACATATGGACGTCAGCACTCCACGTCCATCCTATACAAGGTGGAATTTCAACATACGGACCATAAACAGAGTTCATGAAAATTTGCAACCTTTAGAAAAACTGCCTTACTAAAATTCAGTCAACATCAAATGCTGATCAAACCATTGCAGAAGCAACAGGAATTTTAAAATACCTGAATGATGATAATTTCAAGTTTTATTTAGAGCTTTTCCATCAGATTAGGCCTTATGTTGAAATAATTTACAACCAAATGCAATCTCGAGAAATTAATGTGCTTAAAGTTAATGAATATATAATAAATTTCAAAACAGCTTTTTTAGAATTGAGAAACTCAAAGTACTGTGAGAATCCTTCAAAGACACTCATGGCAGAAGCTAAGGAAGTGTGTAACTATATATGTGTTGATATAATGGACAGATATTCTTCCACTAAACACATAGTAGCTGCTAAATTGTTCAACAAGAATTGCTTCACTAAATTTAAGAATGAACATCCCACAAAAGATATAGTACTGACCACTGAAGCTTATCCCATGATTGACAAAGAAAAGCTTGAAACTGAACTAAAAGTATTATATTGTAGGACTGATATTCATGAATATTGCAAATTAATTGAGCTGCTGAAATTTATCTTGAAAAATAATCTAGATGATGTTTTTAGTGAAATTACGAAACTGATAAAAATCCTCTTGACAATTCCCATGACTACATCAGAGGTAGAGCACTGCTTTTCAACATTGAAACGAATAAAAACTTTTTTAAGAAGCACTATGAATTCGGAAAGACTAAATGCGTTTGCAGTACTTTCAATGGAGAAAAAATTTCCTCAATTGTCATCCAGAGATCAAGGAGAATATTATTGAACTTTTTGCGCAAATTAAAACAAGAAGAATGGATTTCATTTTTAATGAATAGATCAAGCTTGAACTGTAACAATTTAAGTTAAAGTAAGTAAATAAGTTTTTTTTTGTTAAGATTTTATCAAGTTCCTGAATAAGTTTTCTTTTTATACATGTTTTTTTCCTTTTACACAATTTTAAAATAAAGGCTAAAAATTTTTTTGGAGCAGCACCCCCACTAATTTTAGCTACGAGCCGCCACTGGCTGTGAATGCTATGAACAGAAGTTGTGAAGATAAACAATCTCTGTGAATGCTTGTAGCAACAGCTGTGAGTCTCACTGTGCATGATTCACCTGTGACCCCCCTGTGAAATCTAGAAAACTAATACAAAAATCAAAATGAAAGCTCAAATTTTAGAAGGAAAATACAACACAGATAAATTATAAAATTTTGTATCATTTTACGTACAGACACCTATTAATCTGGGTCCACACGTTCGTTATTCGTCCACGTTTATTCAATTTCATATATTGCTCACGCAAGTGTGGAAAAAATATTAGTTTTCCTGTAAGAATATTTGTCGTGCATAGCGAGTAACGAACATTGTTCCGCATAGAGACGGTGGGCTACCACACATCAAAGAAGACTAATAATTGCCTGGAGCAGTTCATCCACGAATACCGAATATAGATTATGTGTGGACAGAAGAGCGGCGGAACTATGGGGGACTCTGCCCTCCTGGAATAAATCCTCCCGATATATATTTCAAATCCTCCGATATTATCGAATAAGAAGCTAAAAGAGGGCCTTAAATCCAATTCCAAATGACTTCTAGATGCATTCTATTGTCAACAATTTGCCGGAAAAGACGCATCAAATAAATAATAGACTAGAGGCATCTAACTGGCAGAAAAAGTCAGAGGAGGAAACCTCTAAATAGCTTCCAAGGTCATCCAAACTTCAAAAATGTCAAGGGGAGGACAACTCCAAATAGCTTGTAGATGCATGTCAGTTTGAAGAATTTTTAGGCGAGGAGCACCTCAAATAGTCTAGTTTCTGAAATAATTCAATTTTCAAACTGTTGTCGGTGGAAGACCACTTCAAAGATGATCTTATAAAGATATCTAACTCTCATAAAAAATTAAGGTGAGGATCACTCTAAATAGCTTATAGGGTCATCCAAATTTCTAAAATTCTAGGCAAGGAACACTTTAAATGGCTTATAAAATAATCTAATTTGGAGAAAAAAATCAAGGCAAAGACTACTCATAGCTTCTAGAGTGAACCATTTTTCAAAAAAAATTTGGAAGAGGGTCACTCCAAATAGTTTATAGAAACTATCTGTTTTAAAAAAAATTGGAGAGGATGACCATGGTCTAAAACATACATAAGATCAAATATGAATGAGAAACTATTGAATGGCTCTAAACAGAAATCTAACAGTGTAAGTAACTATGTTATTTACAATTATGACCACCCTATGAAAATGATCTGAATCCGCCCATGGTGGAGGGAGGAAAAACAGGGAGGGGCAAGAGGTGGGGGAGGGTTTGGGGGTTCAAAACCCTCCTAAAAATTTCCCAAAAAATTAATATTGCCTTATTAAGATCTAATAAACCAAGAAAAAACACGTTTTTCACTTGTCGGCACTATTTTAATGGTTTTTTAAATCATTAGTCAGGAAGTAAAACTGTATAGACTATGACTAAATATTAACAAAGAAAATAGGAATTATTACTGAAAGTGGGGAGAACTGTGGCAGTGGGTAGATCTTTGAGGTTAGGAACTTTTGGCTTGGTTACGGCCTTGCTTCAACCGCTTTGAATTCGCTCGTGTCGCTTGTCGCACCGTTTCGCCTTTACTTATGACAGGTCCATTACAACAGTGAATTATATTCCATTCACGTAGGAATTACTGTCTGAAAGGTCTTTTTTCCTACCAATATCCTACTATATAATAGATTTCTAGTAGGGAAAAAGGCTTTGAGAAACAATTCCTACGCTGAACAGACTTTAAATATTTGCTCTTCTCTTCGCTTCGTCCACACCCCTCACGTTCGATCACTGAAGTAAGAAAGCCCCTTAACTCTCATGTTAGACTGGATTACCGGTGACAAGACCATCAGGGTTCATACCCGGTTGTGTGCTGAAAGTGTTCATTACTACATGTTTTTCCACTCTCCCTCCACGCAAGTGTGGGTACATTTATCCTTAATTTACACCTTCCTTATTCTTACTTCATTATCGTAATTAATATATGCATATAACCTTAAAGCATACTAATATACCGTAAATCAAATATGGAATGCATGTACAGTAAGGGGAGATGGAAGGAAAAGTTGATTAAAAGTCAATTTTTTTAGTAAAAAACTATTTTAGCTCAAATAAATAAAATCTTTCTTTAGTTTTTAATAGATTCGTTTATTTTAACTTTACACACATAGTAATGGCAATATTTATTGAATATTTGTCAGCGTCACCGCAGAATTAGTACATGACTTTTACCTTTAATTGAAAAAGTTTCTAGTCAAAAGCTTCTATGTTTATGACTATTATCCAATACATTATGAGTTTATTATGTGAAGAAAATTAAAATAAATCTATCTATTGAAGCAATATATGACTTATTTTGACCAAAAGAATGTTTTGTGTTATACAACCCGTAAAAATACGAGCCAATCAACTCGTTCTCCTTTCTATCTCAACTTAATGACTGTAACTGAGCTATTTATCCTAACTTGACTTGAGTATAAACAACTCAACCAGCTCTAGATCATTAAATAACTAGCTACCCACATTGGTGGGTAAACGAGTTGAGGCGTCATCCTCGTCTTGTGTGGTTTCCTAGAAACGGAGAAGTCGAGACTCAAACCCAAGCTGAATCTCACAAAGGTGCTTTTTCCTAGATGGTTTCCTATTATAGCTCCATGAAAATTCAGACACATTTACTCTATATTCTGCCTTCCTCATTAAATTTACTTATGTAAATAAGAGGATTACCCAAACCGTTCTACTTTAAATAAGTTTAATCAATTGGATTAAATGAACAAATATATTTTAAGAGTAAAGTGTAATCGCCACCATAGGGTATTGAAGGCTGGACTCTCAAATCAGGAGTGTCAAACTCGTTTGGTCATAAGGTTCACACTGAAACAAAATACTGAAGGGGCTGAATATAAAATAATTAAATATTTCGAATAAATTAATTAAAAATAATTCTAGTATGGTACCTTAATATTAAAATGAGAAAATAAATCCTTTTATATAACAATAAGACTTGCTCTATGTATCCTACAAACATTTTGAAAATTTTCATTTTCAGAAGTAGTGTAATCATCGTGCAATATATCTTAATTGGTGACAAATGTGTGTCCGTTACCTAAGCCAAGATCACTTGGGTGTTTGTTCCTTTTCATGTGAGAAAAGAGCTGTTAACACATTAGTGTGCTACCAAAAACGGCACATATTGTGTGTGCTAATTCAACCATTTTGGGAATAGATACGGGTCTAAAAGAAAATGTACAAATTTGGTATGGCAGATTCTTACACTCTCAAAGGCTGTATTTATACGACGTTTATTAAAATAAGAGTATGGTTTTATTGCGTAATGGTTCATCAAAAGGTCCACGATTTACACAAAATCATGACATGTCTGCCTTTATTAATAGTAAGAGACTGAACCAAGGTTTTGCATTAAAAGTCTAGGGACATTCCAGGTAAGGCATGACTCAAGGGTGTAATTAAAACTATATTTCAGTTGTGAGTTAGGTGGTAGGGTTCCACATCTTAATAAAGAAATAGAGGGTTTTGGTTCAAATAATTGTGGGGTTGAAATTTCTTTAGTTTTCACGTAGTGGGAAAAAGTTAAAGTTCATAAAGTTAGAATTCATAACATGGATGGCTTAAGACACCGTAAGATTTAAGTGGATTTAAAAGCCTGAAAATATAACAAAGTAAATAATATGATACAATCTTTAATAATTTCTCATATGTTCTATGTTTGCCATTATACTTCGTGATAAAAGCTTATTAAGTTCATCTTAATTTCAGCGTTCTTTCTTCTGCCACATTAAGACACCAATAAACTTATGTTAAAACGTAAACTTACAAAAATGGATCTGTGTATCTCAAGGAAATGGTTTTATGCTTTAACAGCAGATCTGCCCAGTACAACAATGCTGAACTTGACTATGGAATTGCTGAGGTGTGCGACGTCAAGAGGTTCTGTTCAAACAGACTACAAGCTGCTGGGACATAGGCAGGTCAGAGCCACTCAGTGTCCGGGAGATGTACTTTTTGAAGAAATCAAGAAATGGGAGCACTGGGATCCTTACCTTAACATTATTCCTAGATCGTGAGCCGACAACTGGATACGTCTTTGTTATCGAATGTACTTCGACATAAGTTCAGAGTGGTAGAGTTGTTTTAAGAATTTGCACACATGACACACATACCTTGAGAAAAAATGATTCAATCTCAATCCTACATACTGAGTTTTCTTCCCTTAGTAGGCTGTATATTTTCTCTTCAACTGAATGCTGGTTCATTAACATAAAGCTACCCCATCTCATCACGAGTCCTTAGATTGGCTAGAAAACGTTGTAGTAAACCTGAACGAACAATAAGAAGCGTAACAACCATCAACATATTCTCGATCAGTTAATATTATTACAATTGGTCATTTTGAGTAAAATAATTTATTAAAACATAGGATTATTTTATATTTTTATTAAAATGTGAATTTATACCTGCATAACCTGACATATTTAAACACAAATAAAGGTTTGTTTAGACTCGTCTTCTTAAGAGTCCATCTCAGGGCTGATTAACATAGAAATTAGATACAAGATTGCGCACTAATCAGAAAATGTATCAAAGTGCGATTTCTGCATTATTTAATTGACCACAGTGAAATGTGATTCTGTTTGATAATTTTATAATTTTAAAATCATTATATTTTAATTTTGCTTTGAAGCGTATAACCCGAACCTGTAATAAGACACGGTGCTAAAAAAAAAATTGTTGTAGATATTTTTCAAAATAAGGTAAAGCTGTTTCTACGATCTAAGCTCTATTTAAATAATATAATACAGAAACCCACACCGCGATGTGACGTTTGGTTCGTGCTGCATTACTTACCTAAAATATGCAATATCAGGGGGTTGAGACGGGCTCTTAAGTAAGGTTAACCCTAGCTCGTAAGTCAAGTCATTCCATCTGCCAATACTCAATAGTGATGTTTATCACAAAGAATTAGACCAAACTTCCCTTCAGACGAATGCTAATGTAAATTTATAAAAGCTAGTCTTTATTATTATGCAATTTATATTCATTCTGTAAGGGAAATATTTACATTAGAATGCATTGTCTGAAAAAAGCTAGTTAGCCAATTGATTTTTCTTTTAGCATGATATTAGTGACAAAAACTTCAGACTTTAATTACCCTTGGGTGTTAATAACGTTGTTATAAATTAAATTAAGGCTTAAGCTTTCACATTGGTGACTCATCATATTATTAAATATTGTTGGAAAAGAATCAGTAGAAATTTTGAATTTTTTTTATTAACAAATATGCTTCATTTCAACCTTCGAATGTGAAATATACTGTCACTTAACTTAATAATAAATTGCACGTTCACATGATTTCAACTAATACACTATGGTAGTAAATAGTTAGCAACATTTTGATATTTCAAACACATATTACATCCATTTAAAATTATGTTTGCTCGATTATAAGCCATAAATATGTAAGATTTATGAAACTATACAGGAAATAAAGTGTTTATTTATTTGACTTAAATAGTAGTTTGATAAATACGAACCATTGTTACAAAGTACAGCTACTTACAGTGTGCACATAATATTACATACATTGTATTAGACTAACATTCACAGAAAGTATGACAAATATAGGTGCAAGATAATTCTAATAAGAATTACATTTATAGCTTAATATATTGATGAAAAATTGTTATTAAATTCCTTTCATATCATTAAATAACTTAAGTTAAATAACAAATACATAAGCTATGTGGTTTTCAAACAATTCCACACAATCATCATTTATTAAGGATGGTTATATTATTTTCTTCACTAACTCGGTTTTAACAGTAAACTGTTCTCGGTCGGCCAACTTAGTTAATTAAGCTTAGAAAACTTAATAAACACATAATACTTAAAATTAAATGAATATAATGAAATGTTAACATAAACATTGTTTCTAATTTTGAATATATAAATTATTTGCAACATTTATGTTTAATGGCTCACTGGATGATGAAGTTTGTAATCAACTATATTACAGGAAAAGTAATACAATTGAGATAAAGTGGCTATACATTTTTTGTTTGATTAAGGGGGCCACCTCCTGGAGCGTTCAAACTCATTACAGAAAGTCAGCTGTTTCGGAATATTAATATAATGATATTTTATTACAAGATACGATTAACGGCACAAATAAGTTAAAATATACACCCTCTTGGCTCTCTACTATACAAAGAAAAAAATATATACATATATGTAAGACATAATTTCACAAAGTTTCTCTTAATGTTTACTATACCAATAAAAAAATTCAAACATAGGTTTTTAGTATACTACCCTTAAGTTTTCCTTATTAAATCGATACATCATTTTGTTAATCAAATAAACACTATTTATATATACATTTTGAAATAAACTATTTAAATATTTTTAAGAAATTTCAAATGTCCAAACACAATTAACTAGTTAAATACCGTTTTGCTATTTGTAATTTGTAAAAATAAAAACGTATTCTCATTTATCATGAAAAACTATTTCCAGATATCCATTTTAAACTCCATCTTCAAGGCCAATTTCAAAAAGTTTCAAATTTTCTATAATCTATTGTAAGAAAATCCCCTGATACCAATTTTGAACTTACATCTTCTTTCATTTTCGACTTATCCATATCTTTATTTAAATATCAACCTTTACAGCCTATTGCATGGTATTACTTCATAAAATTACAGCCGAATTATGTGAAAAACAGACATAAATGTGAAAGTATCGATGATAATCATCTACTCAAATTATTTTAATGGGATATAAAAACACAACACATTACAGATCGTCACAATACCTACATAATCAGAAATTATTTAAGTAAAAATGTCGAGGCTAAGAGTGGTATGAGCACATTCCTAACTGCATAAGAATGGTACGGAACTCCACAAGGACTTTATCACTGCATTGTTTATAAATGTAGATATTTATTCAAACATTGAAATATATATGTGAAACGAAATAATATACACTAGCAAACCCGAGAAAAAAATTGCGTTATACTTACGTATAACATTTTTTGACTCCCGGATTTAAATTTTATGATTTTATTTTTAACGAATTAAAGCCCTCATTTGTATTTTTGGACCAAAAAAAAGATCGATATTGGATTCATAAGGGTCAAAACTTTGTATTAAAATTTCGACTTCCAGTTAAAATTTTCGATTTTATTAGAGGTTGCTCATCTTATGGCTATAGCATTGCTATTAAATTCCTCATTTATAAATTTAGACCAATAAAAAAGGTAAATATTGACTAGTGATTCTAAAATTATAGCTATAGATAATTGCTGTATAAACATTTCCCCTAAGAGGTTAAAGGAAAAATAACATAACTTGTTGAGAGACTTAATTATTTACTTACTCTATAATTATTAAGTTAAAATTTAATTAATATCTCTGTACAACTAAATCTCACAAAATTGTATTAATATATTTTCTAATATCTCAGAAAATATTGGTTTTATAAAGATATATTTCAAATAAAAGTTATATTTTATTTTTAATTGTACCACAATTTTGCAATAATAGCTTATTTTGTATCTCAAATAGTTGCGGGGATACGTAAATTCTGCTACTGTACCCTAAAAGTAATTTTCATGTGTAAATGAAAATAGCCATTTTATTATAATCGTAATCAACGCAAAGATACGAATTTTAATCAAAATCTTTAGAACCAATTTTGAAAAAATAGATTTTTTCTCTTTTCGCCCTTTATTAAATCACTCGTAATTGTAGAGTTGAACAGACACACAGACAGATGGAATTGCAAAAACAGTTTTTTAGGGTTAGGGGGGTCATGGAACGTCGAAATCTATCAACATAACGGGTTAGATTTTGTTTAAAGGTAGTACTACTTGACCTTTAGTGTTCGAAATGTTAAGAAATATTTATATACTTGCGTAAAGATTGAAAATGATTGGTTTTATAAAAATATGTTTCAAATAAAAGAATTTTTTATAAATAGACCTACAAATTTGCGATGATAAGTAATTTCATATCTCAAAAAGTTACAGAGATAAGATAAAGATTTAGAATTGACTCATCTGTACGGAACCCTTAAAGTAATTTTGACGAAAAATCATCGAGAGTAGCCATTTTGTTTGTAATGTTGATCAATGCTGAGAAATGTAATTTATCAAAATCGTTAGAGATGATTTTGATAAAATAGATTTTTTCTCTTTTCACCCTTCAGTAAACTAGCCTTAATTTTGGGATTAGATATCCAATTCCTAAAACCCCTCGGGGAAACCCTATGAAAACCCCATATACCAAGCTTTAGCCCGATCGGTAAAATAGTTTAGGCTCTGCTCCGAGGTATGTACAGACAGACAGCAATCCAAAAACCACTTCTTAGGGCGCGTACATACAAAGAGCAACGCGCAATAGCAACGCAACGAAAACTTCACTTCAACTGGTTGCTTCGTGGTAGTTTCTGGTTTCTAGTTGCCTTTAATGTTCATTTAGGATAAAATTTGTTTACTGTCAGTTTACGAGATGTCATTGTAGGAAGAGGAGGCTGTCGTTTTGTTTTACATTCATCGACGGCGGAAACGAAAACGAATACGATTCTCGGTTCACTCATACTTGACACAAGGTATTAAATACATCCAACTGCATCCACTGCAAGATCTACCCAACTATCCAGACAGATTCTACAATTACTTCCGAATGAGTAAGAAGAGTTTTGAAGTGCTTCTAGATTTAGTGGTGCCTAAGACTATAAAGAAAGCAACTAATTGGCGCAAGCCAATTAGCTCACAGGAAAGGCTATCTATAACATTAAGGTAGGTCTCATCATATTCGTAAGGTACTTAATAAAAAATATGTATAAAGTAGAAGGAAAGATATGTTTACTTGTTTCCAGGTACATACATATATATTTACATGATTCTTGTAGTAATGGGCATATTATTTCAATGTCATATAAACATGATTACAGTTACATTTGTGTATAATCCATGTCAAGGGATTGAGGCAGCTTAGTAAAATTAGGAACAAAAAAGGTGTTCCTGGAAATGATTAATTGGAAGTAATATGAGACACACTCTCTATTCTGCTATTACTCGATTGAGAATCTCCTTCCATTATTTGCTCAATCAGTTCAAATATTCATTTTTTAAACTGTCTCTTCTGTCGTGGATTCATTTCAGCTAAGTCTCCTTTCAAACCTAAAAGAACTCGCTCATCAGATTGAGAGAACAGAGATTCCGATGAACCGTTCTTCAGAAACTTGCTCTGAAAGTACTGGGACATGCATGAATCTAACTAATCACTTTCAGTTTTTCTTTTAAGCTTTTTTCTATTCCATCGCAGCTGATCGACAATAAGTTGAGGAGTACTGTCTAGTGTTGCACGGGGAGGATCTTTTGCTTGTTCTTCCTCACCAATAGATACATCTTCATAATCCCTTTCCGTATTAGCAACTTCCTCATCTTCCAGGTTGTCAGCATCTCGTGGGGGTGATGGGAGATTGCCTTTGTTGTTTCCATTCCTTAATGATTGGCACTAAAAACTGCAACACATCACAAGGTAGTAATCCTTCTTAGGCTGTGCATTAGATTCAGACGGTGTTCTAGAGGATAAATGCCTCCGAAATACAGAACGTATATTTTTCCATTTCTCTTCGCACTCCTTCACTGAAAAATATCAATCATTGTGAGTCTTATTTAGCCAGTTTCGGAGAGTAAGATTAAACATATTTATAAACAATTATATCAGCTAAAATACTTTAGCAATTATGTAAAGTTAGATCTACATTAAAGAAGTGGACCTGATTATAAGTAGTTTCATGCAATGCATGTGCAAGTTGCACTATAAAATAATGTTCTACTTACCACTTGCTTTGCATTCAACAGAGACGGCATACCAAGCGTTTCTGTGAATATCCTTTAACTGTAGAATCATACACACACGGATATTTTTCTACACCTTGAACGAATATTATGTGGTTTTCTTGAGCAGCAGCCATTTCCCTCACTTGATCCTCCGCAGACACACAAAGCAACTAAGGAACTCGGTAAACTGGTTTACAGCATGTCGTGCCCGGGAAAATGGTGGCGTGGAGTTTCTCAGCAGTTGCGTTACAGTCTTCCTCTCGTTTCCTGCAGTATAAACGGTTACATTCAACTCTATGTGCTCTACACGAGCAACTGCAGTTTCGTTGCGTTTTTCATTGCGTTGCCGTTGCGAGTTTCTCTCTGTATGTACACGCCCTTAGGATTCGGGGGTCATGAAACGTCGACATTCATCAAAATCTTGAGTTCAATTTTTTTGACGATCACAATACTTTCTCTGCCTTTAAGGCAGCGATAAATAAAAACATAAAAGTAGTAAAATAAAGTAGTACATTTATCAAGTGTCCTTTAGAGCTTGGTGGAAGGGATTGTCCAACTCACGTTGTAATAAATAAATCTATTTCTTAAATCCTAACGAACTTTAACAATGCTGCTTGGAAACAAACAAACCTCCCAATAATTAAAGAATTTATGCTCCAGAAGCGATTTGGATGCTCAAACTGTGACAACAGTATTAAAGGGGAGATTTTCTCCTATCAATACTCTATCGCTTGGTTTATTGCTAGGACATTCACACTTATCGTTTGCTCTAAGTAAATTATCTGAAAAGAGATTTTATTTTACTTATTCTACTAAATCATCTTAAAAAAGTGAGATTACACTCCTGACTTTTGTTATAATTTAATTTATAGTTACTGTTGGAATGTTGGTATTCTTATATGACGAGTCGCGGTTGCTTAGTGTAGCCATCTTTAAGCATGCGCATGCGCAGGGCTTGTCTTTACCATAAAATATACAGTTGAGTCATGCCTGTTATAAGTTGGGACGCGCTTCGTCACTTGTAATTTTATTCTGCTGACTGATTTTTTTTATTGTGTTATCTTGTTTATACGGCTCACTTGACCCGCGTTGATATTTCTCTAACAGGCTATGGACCCAGGTTTGCAAGTGTCGTGTAAAAGAGCAAGCTTAACATAAAAGATAAACGGACGCGTGAGAGTTCCTAGATCGACGCTATGAACACCGCGAATGTATCAAGGATTGAACTTTCAGGCAAAGACAAATATGATACCTGGAAACTGCAAATGCAGGTCGTGTTAATTAAGCCGATTTATGGGAATTCGTGAACGGTGGCCTGTTAAAACCTGAGTTGACGAACGATCGTACCAACGAAGCCAACGTGCGAGAATGGGTACGCAATTATATGAAGGTGCGGTCGGACATAATTATGTCTATATCCTCGAGTGAACAAAAGCAAGTAAAAAATTGTGAGACATGCGTGAAATGTGGCGGAAATTGGAAGATATATATCAATCCAAAGGCACGGCAAGAAAGACAACCCTTTTGAAAAGGTTAACGCCACAGAAAATGGCGGACATTAGTGATAAGCGCACGCATATGAACAGTTTTTTAGACGCTGTAGACAAGCTGAACGACATGGAAGTCGCGATAAACCCAGACTTGTTGACGATTTTATTACTCTACAGCTTACCCACTAGTTTTGAGAACTTTCGGTGCGCCATTGAATCGCGTGACGAATTGCCGACCCCGGACGCGCTTCGCATTAAAATCATAGAAGAAAGTGTTGCTCGTAAGAGCGATGAGCGGAACATATTATCGGGGGCCATGTTTGCAAAGAAAAATAGCGGCTGGCACGATCGAAGAGACACGAGGGGCGCGCAGGTAATACGATGTTTTAAGTGCCGAAAGCCTGGGCATAAGGCGAACGAGTGTCAAAGCAAGGACAGAAAGGAAAGTGCGAAATGTGTGGATAATGTATGCCTAAATGTTTCGGCATACAAGTCGAATGATCTAAATCGGAAGTGGTGTCTGGGCAGCGGCGCGACAACGCACTTGTGCAATGAGACAGAACTTTTTCGCGAAATGTATGACACCGGGTACGGTGCGCTAAGCCTTGAGAACAGCGCGACAGCTGACACGGCAGGCGTAGGCAAAGTAAAGTTTGTAGCGAGCCTATTCGGTGACAAAAGGAACGTAACGCTAGACAATTCAATATATGTACCCAAACTTGAGAACGAACTTGTTGTCGGTCAGTAAGATAACGGATCGTGGATTTGATGTTTTGTTTCAAAAAGAGGTGCCATAATATAAGACTCGAACGGGAATACTGTACTAAGTGCTCTCAGAGTCGACAATTTGTGGTACTTGTGTGCATTCAAACAGGACGCATGCACTGTCACTTCACTTTCGAAAGAAAACAAAGTTCCTTTTGATTTTTTACACAGACGCCTGGGTCACACTAATGCGAAGGACATTGCGGACGCCGTTTGTAAAGGTGTCGTGAATGGAATTGTGCTGGCGGATTCTGCAAGTAATTTGAACTGTGAATTTGTATACGGGGAAAAATGACAAGGGCCCCGTTTTCCAGCAAATCAAACATTCACACAGACGTCTTGGATGTAATACACTCGGATGTATGTGGACCATGAGGACAACGTCCAATGGAGGAGCGAAGTATTTTGTCTAATTTATCGACGACAGCACCAGATGGTGCGAGATTCAATTCTTAAGATCAAAGGCTGAAGTACTCAAAGCTACTATTGATTACATAGCCCTCGTTGAGAACCAAAAGGGCAAAACTGTAAAGTGCTTGCAATCCGACAATGGTGGAGAATACACTAACAAGGAGCTTGACGAGTAATTGAAAAGGCGAGGGATTACTAGGTGGTTGACTGTTCCATACAACCCGGAGCAAAACGGCACGGCGGAAAGAAAGAATCGCTCTCTTATTGTCGTCGCTAGGTGCCTTCTGATGGAAGCAAATTTGCCTCCAAAATCGCCTACCAACAAAGAGCTTGGATGGTCGAACACCGTATGAGAAATAGACCGGTGGAGTGACGGACGCGTCTTCCTTCAGGGTATTTGGAAGTGAAGTGTTTTACCTGGACAGAGAACCCGGAAGAGGAAAGTTCGACTCTCGTGGACAGGAAGGGATCTTCCTTGGCTATGCAGATGAGTCCAAGTAGTACCGCATGTGGCCACCCAAGAAGTGTCGAGTGTGTTAAGCCATGACGTCAAGTTCATGGAGGATGTCAAGCCTCACTTGATAGCCAACACTCAAACGGCCGGGAAGGATAAACGAAGGGTGAAAACTACACAAGCTCGACAATTTGCGGACATTGAATTGCCTCCAACATACCGCGCTGAAGATGATCAGCCAATCGCAGACTATGAGAATGGCGAAGACGAGGTATTCCTCGGCTTCAACAACATCGTTGAAGAGTATGCACCATCGCCTGATGAATCGGGCATAAATGGGGACATCTCTTCCACTCCTGATGACATGGAACCTGACATAGCTGTGCATCAGGAAATTGATCACACAACAAGGGGCCGCGGCCGGCCAAGGAAGGTCAAGTCGGGTTCAAGGGGAAGACCAAATAAGGAGTACCAAGCCCTTTCAAGTCGGGCTGAAAATGCTGAGGAAGAGTAGCAGGCGTTTCTCTCGGAAATACCTATGAGGGAAGCGATGTGCGGTCCCGATGCGGACGAATGGCGCCAAGCCATTGGAACTGAGATCAAATCCATCGTGAAGAACGGGACTTGGATACTCGTTGATCGTCCTAGAGGTCAAAAGTTGTCGGCAGCCGAATTGTTCTAAGGAACAAGTTCCTATTGGATGGAGAGCTAGAAATAAAGGCACGCTTGGTTGCCCAAGGCTTTAGTCAGCAACCTGATGTTCATTACACAGAGACATTCACTCTAGTGGGTCGAATAGGTTCCATTCGTCTCATGATATCCATTGCAGCCCAATACGGAATAAAGATTAGGCAATTTGATGTGGAAACTGCATACTTTAATGGACACCTTAAATAAGAGGTTATATGGAACCACCAAAGAATTTACGAGAAATCCTTCAAGGATATTGTTTATTCGGAAGGCCAAAGTCAGATCGGGATGAAGGTAAAGACCATGCTCGAAGAATTGAGTAGAGTGGACAAGATTTGCCTCCTGAAGAAATCGCTTTACGGCTTACGACAAGCTAGAAGGAGCTGATACCTTAAGCTTGACGAACCTTGAGAAGCCTGGGTGCTACGCCTTCAGTCTCAGACCCTTGTTTGTTTCATATTGGTTCAGGGGAGGACGTTATACTAATTGCGACATACGTTGATGACATCCTAATCGCCTCCCATGACAAGAAGGGGATTGCTGAACTTGGAAGGAGAGTGGCCAAAAACTTCGAAGTCAAGAATCTAGGCTATACTAAATCTTGCCTGGGAATAGAGTTTAACCAGACAGAATGGACAGGGGACGATGTACCAGCATGGCTACGTACGCGATCTGCTTTCGCGGTTCAGCATGTCCGAATGCAAACCTGTTGCCACCCCCTGGATACAAGCTTGAAACTGGGGAGAAACGAACAGCAATCCTAACAAGATCTAGCGCTTCCGTACCACGGCTGGTTGGGGCTCTTACATACTTGGCATCAACTACAAGGCCCGAAATATCATTTGTTGTAAGCCATCTGGGGCAGTTCAACAACTGCTATGGTACCGATCCCTGGAAGGTCACCAAGCACGTATTATGCTATCTAAAGGGCTCCATCAATGTGGGGTTGACCTATGGCTCAGATCCAGAACCAGTCAAGGGATTTGTAGATGCAGACTGGGGAAGCTGTCACGAAGACAGGAGGTCTTACACCGGGTATAATTCATGCTACATGATGGACCGGTATCCCTGGGAATAAAAAACCCGCAAACTGTCGCCCTGTCAACGACAGAGGGAGAATACATGGCTCTGTCAGAGAGCGTTAAGGAAGCTGTCTATTTGCAGCGATTCCTCGTCGAGATGGGTTTTGACGACTTGGGCGAGATGATTATTTTCTCTGACAACAGAAGCTCATTGAAGTTGGCGGAAAATCCGATGTTCCATGCAAGGAGCAAGCACATCGACATCCATCATCACTTTGTGAGGGACGTACTCAAACGCAAGAAACTTCGTGTGCTTCATATTTCTACGGACGATCAAGTTGCAGACTTCTTAACTAAAGGACTGCCCAAAGTTAAACATAAGCAATGCATGGGATCAGCCAGACTGGGTGATTTGTAATAGTGACATTCTTTTGACAATCAACTCGAGGGGAAGTGTTGGAATGTTGGTATTCTTTTGTGACGAGCCGCGGCTATTTAGTGTAGCCATCTTTAAGCATGCGCATACGCAGCGCTTATATTTACCATACAATAGACAGTCGAGTCATGCCCGTTTAAGTGGATGCGCTTCGTCATCTTATAATTTTACTGACTGATGTTTGTTTTATTGTGTTATCTTGTTTTTACGGCTCACTTGGCCCACGGTGATCTTTCTATAACAGTTACTGTATATAAAATCATGACTAATAAGATGATAATGTATTCAGCAAAAAAATTATTGATTTAAAAAGAACAACTAAAACTATGCGGTTAAAACTCTATTAATACTTCATACCAAAGAAAAAACAATAAGCACTGTCTACTACAGTTAAAATAGCCACTCTTACCCTACTCCCCCTGTGTATATTCTAAAAGGGTGGTAAATATTTTAGCCAAATACATGATGACGCATTTGTCTAGAATGCATAAAGATAATTCTAATCTGTATTTAATTAGAATATAATTTAAAGCTTGTTGTATAAATTAACTATTATTGTACAATTATTATATGCATTTATTTGATGTAATTTTGCTTTAATTATATTAAATTATCTTAGTAAATAATCAATGTGATCTTCTAACCCTTTTTCAATTGTTGGCACATTGCTTTCATAATATGGTTGATAGAGCTTTTTGGAAGAATAATTACTTAAAACACGATATTCTTTGTATATGAAAAAATATTATTTTTCAAATTAATAATTTATACATACATTATACATGTATATTTACTCACAGTTTAAAAATTAATATTTACACAGTTTACACAAACCACATTGAGCTAAGAAACTAGTTCATATAATCATGTGTATGTGGTGCAGAACTAACATACCCAGAAAATAGGCCACTGCCTGACCGCCTCCACACCTTCATCTTAGAGAACGAGTACGTTGTTGATGACTCAAACGGTATGAAAATACACAAGAAAACACAATTTAATATATTCAAAATGCTATCCCTAGCCAACAAACCTAGAACAAAATAGCAGAGTGGTGCAGCTTGTAACCCTCACTAGCAGGTCAATTATACTTTTTTTAATCAATTATGAGAAACTACTTCTTACACACATTTGCTGGAAAAAGAAACTCTTTTAAACATCAAAAGTAAGTTAAATTTCAAATTAAAATAAGAGACTTTATGATTTTAGAAAACGTTGCTACAAAAAATGTTAATTTATTAAAATAGTTGCAAATAATAGCATTTAGTTTGCTTGAAAAATATATAATGTCTAAACGTGGAGAGAATATCAATATCAAAAACAAAAGCAATTGTCTCCTATGGATCAGAACCAATAAGAACAAAAACAGTTATTAATAACAAAATAGTAGAACAGATCAGGAGTTTTACTTATCTAGGGAACGACATTAGCTTAACAAGACAATGATATTGAAAAACAAGCTGCACAAATACCAGATTATATGATGGCATGATTAATCTATTAAGAATAAAGCAACAAAAATACGAAACTAAAGTACCACAAAGTAAAGGAAGTTCCTGGAGTACTCTATGGAAGTGAAACTTGGGCAATGACAAAGAAAGATAAATGTTGGATACAGACAGCTGAGAAGAAATTCTTGAGAAAAGTAAAAGGTTGTACGAGGTTAGATAAAATCAGAAATGAAAATATAAAAGAAGAACTTAATATCTACAATATTAAATATGATAGAGTGAGAAAATATCATAGAATTGGATCAGATATATGCAACGGATGCAAGAGTTCTGACTGCCAAATCAAGTTATAGAACACGATCCAATAAGAAATGGCTGGAAATTTTTTGCAGGTGGAACGGTGATTAGGGTTCTTGTAACTAAGGTTACAGTTTTGCGTGGCTGCTTCCCCTGTAGATCCCGGTCGTATGGGAGGGATCCATCACACAGTACATCACCTGTCTTATATTCTCCCTCGCACGTATGACAATGGGTGACCTTACGGTGAGCATCTACCTGTTCTAGCAGTCAGACGTTTCATATGAACGTCTAAGGTGTAGATGTTGAGAACGCGTTTCGCAGTAGCCACAAGAGCTTCTACTAATTGATCCTGCAATATTTTCTCACGAAATGTTTGTACTCTGGAAGACTGTCATAAAACATACACTTGATGTACATCCCTACAGAGTAAGCCAAAAGACGTTAAACGTTCTCAGTGTAAAAGCGTTCAGGGCTGGGATCACAGATATCCAGTGATTGCAACGCGCTCTTAAAATCCAGGTATAGGCCTATAACAAAGCCAACTTTTTCTGTTGTCTGAACTGCTTAAATTCTAGAAACCTATTCTCTACATTGGGGAATATCGACCTGACAGTTCCAAATTTGGCACAGGTCTATTTATGATTCGCCAGTTTATTCTTGGTGAAGAAAGTGGCCAAACAGTGTTCGCAGAAAAATCGTTGAATTCCGTAATATGTGCTTGGTTGTGAATTTATTCGTCTTGAAAGGTTCGTTATACAGCTGAAATGATAGTCGTCAGTATCGTGTACACTGATCACGAATAAGTTTACATACCGAGCATATTTTTTGCCAAATTATAAACAGGAAGGATACAATTTTTTTCTTCTCGCAAACATCGTCTGTATCTAAATACGTATCACTACCCTAGCATTTGGCACAATACATGTTTACAGATATGTCACTATACCGCTGGAAATGATTCCTGTATCGCATCCGAAAAAGTAGTGGTATCTTCTCAAATTTTAGTTCAATTTTGTAATTTGGGTAGGAAGGAAGTCTTGACATATTACCTATCAGTTTAGAAATGGAAGCTATCATTGATACAGGAAAACACTCTCCTTTACTTTCTGTCTGCACATTAACCAACGCTTTACAATCAGCTATAATCCTAGGTATGTGACACCTCGCTCCAATCGAAAAACTGTCTGTTTGGATATATTTATCTTCATTTCAATCGTACATGTAGGGTAAAATTTTCTATTTGGTTCCAAAGAGGACAAATAAAACCGTTCCCGTCTCCGTCGTCCACGCCCATCTGATCATATATTTCAATGTAAGCCGAATTAATATAGGCCTTTTCTATACTGCCTTCATTCAGATGAAGGATCTATTATATTAGACTACAAATTACTTCTAATGAATCATTCTTCGGTACCTCATCGACTGTCTTCCTATAGATAACTTCCACACGTCAACAAAGACCTGAAGAGTGTCTTTAAAGGAAAGACCATTAGCATAATTATTGTACGTATCCGGCGATTAAATGCATGTTTGGTTAGACGATGCTAAGTCTTACCGGCTCAAAGTAAATCTGTATTAAATGAATTGCTCATCCAATCCACGTGATAGTTCAACTAATTTATCATTTATTCGTCTATATCTGTTACAGAGGTTCGAAGTTCCCTTGGGGTATGTACCAAGCCTGGCACGTGCTCAATAAATGCTATAAAAACTTTACCATCTTTATGTAATATATAATGTATCTGAGTCGTAACGATACATTTCTCGTCAACTCCCTCAATGTAAAAACCTGATTTCCATTCGTCTGCCGGTCATGTAAGAGGAGAAGTTAAGGTCAGTCTGGCTCTTTTAACAAGAGGTTCACCCATGTCACGTTATACTACCAGTTTTAATCAGCAACCATCTATCAGTTATCACTCACCAGTCTCCAGCTAACAGCCTCCACACCACTTAATTTTATTCCTTCTCCTTCCTCGATGTATTCAAGTAGCTCTTCGATTGATGCCGCAGAGACGCCTGCAAGCAAGAACATTACAATCAGTACAGCATACAAGCAGTGTAACAATTATAACTAACAATTACAAAATTAACCTTCAAATGAGACCAAAGCTAAGTGGGTTGCAGCTGACAGTCCCTTGTACACCAACACCAGCTCCTCCTTGTCAAATTCTGCGAGCTGCTCGTTGAAATCGCAAGCAGGAAGACAGACTATTGCCCGTCCAATACAGTGACTATTCACCTACCGTACTTAATATTTACACCTTTTATCAAGGTGACCTTATAGGCATAGTTTATATCAACGTCTGTTAACAGCTAAGATCTTGTAAAACCTTATGATTTTAACTAAATGGTTGCTTCTAATTTATACCAGACTCAAAAGAGGTCAGCCCTTCCTTAGTTCGACCAATAAGCGTGAGCCAGAAGTCTTGGATCACGCGCATAACCAATCCAAGTATCAGTCGGAAACGAGCGGTGCCTCGGACTTGACGGTTTGTGATGTGTACATTCTTCCATTTTCCCGTAAACCAACAGATTTCTCAAATTGCTCCATTATACCAACTTCACTTATGCCCCAACTAATAGCTGAAGATAACATGACTTGATGTATGACTGTGTTAACTAACCTCGAATTAAGTGAGCTTAAACCAAAGGTGGTGGGGAGAGAGGGTGCGTGGGAATAAGTCAGTGGTTTTTAGCCATCACTCCAGTAAATATACCAACTTCAATTGCTGAGATAGCATGAATTGATGTATGAATATATTAACAAACATCTTCGATAAATAGAATTAACTGAGTTTACACCTTTAGTTGGGGGAGAGAGGATGTGCGATGAAAAGGTAAGTGATTTTTAATGGAAACATTGTATAACCTCAGGCGCAATTACTGTTTAAATAACTCTGCAATCAGATTTCTCATTTAATGTGTACATGAAAAATTGTATAGCCCCTCAGTTTAGTTGCCATGTACAAGAAACATATTTAGAGAATATAAACGTGGGGGAGGCTTTTTAATAGCAGGTGGCCCAGTCTACCTTGACCCCACAACACACAAGTCTACGTTCTATCGTGGACAGAATCGTAACAGGAAACATTCTGTATGTTCCGTCGTAGATTCATTTGAAAATAATTTTTGTTTTTTAACTTTTACTCACCCTTCCTCCTCCCTGAGTTGTTTCTCTCTCACTAACCCCCTCCAGAGGACTCCAAGCTCTAGGACAGTGAGGCTCCACCCTGAGTGTCTCTATCTCACTCTCCCAGTCAAACCTGCATCCGACCCCATTCAGCAGACATTCTAGAATCTAGATCGTAGATAACTCCTTCACACTCAGTGTTTCGGGTCGCAACACCAGACGGCTTCTTCTATATCTTTTTGCACACGCAAGACATAACCAAGTCGCTCTGACTTGCAAAACTGAAATATCATAGACCACTCAGTGGCGGGGGAATGGGGAGGACAAGCCCTGAGGAAAAAACACATATCCAGCTCTTCATTACAAATACATTAGTCGGTTCTAATCCTGGCGCGTCTCAGACTCTGGCTATCCATCCTACTAAGATGTCATCCTCGTAAGTTCTTAATCATTCCATTTTATTGGATGAATGCTAACGTTTTGTAAATTAAAATAAAAGTATTGTGTAAATACCAAGTGTCTTATAGTAAAAACTATATATATCAAAGCTTAATTTTTTTTAAATTGTGTCAATAGCTTTAAATATAGACCACATTTACATCAGTATTCATATTACTTCTTTTCTCGACACACTTTCCATCTCATTCAGTATCCTTACTTTCACAACATCTTGGCACAGAACACCAATGACGTCAAAGCTAAACTTTAAACAATCGCATGTATTTATTCAATTTTTGAGTGCATCGCGTTGATACTACCCATTCGCGCTATATAAACATCGTAAATCTAAAACTTGGTGTTCTTCTAACAAGTAATGTTTTCGTGTTGTTTTATTATATTTTCACTAGATTCATAAAAATAACAAATAATATAATATTCTATAATTTAAAGGAAATAATGCAAATAATATAAACTTATTTTAGATTAAAAGAGTATATCAATTTTTTATTTTTGTTTGTCTATTTAAATACACAATAATAAATTTGCTATGTAATAACCTTTTTATGTCCTCCAATCACCAGGAAACTAACAAAAATGTTTACGCCTTAGCTCGCTTTCCCCCGATTCGAGTCATAATTACACTCTTATAATACAATAATGCATGAGCCATGTCGACAGAAATGGTTTATTATAATTTCTCCATTTCTCAATACTATGAAGAAGATAATTTCTCCCTAGAGTTTTAACCATGGCAACCACAACACCCGTGGACCAAATTAATCAGAAGATGTGGTTTTTGTGAGCGTTTATATTTACAGTTTTATACACCGGTGCCTATTTATTTTTCACTTTGTTTTACAATTCCAATAAGTTTTTTCCATTAGTTTTTAAATGTATAAACCTCTTTCTTGGCCCCCACTTAGAAATTAAAAATTTTCAAATATGTCTGGTAATATGGATAGGTTCTACCTGCCTGTCAAATTTCAATTTTCTAATAAATCGATAAAGTGTTTATTCTAATAGTTATGAAAATTTTGAGTCCTCCATTCCCATTTTCAAAGTCTCATAGTTAAATTAACTGTTTTAATATTTTTCTGTTTTATTTGGAGTGGTCTATTTAACCAATTACCAACATTTCAATCACTAAGAAGATGTGGATGGTTTATTGTAACACATTTAATAGTGTTTCTGTTTTAAACACCCTTAGAATAAACTTGGGATAGCTCGATTGCATTCATTCAATTTTAATTGTTTTAATAGCAGAAAACGCAAAATAAGCCAGTCTAGTCCTTTTAATACAGAACATACTAATGCAAAAGGAAACTTCATCTGACTTCTAGTGAGCGTAAGAAATCATGGCTTAGTTTAAATTACTTTATGACTGGTGGTGATGGAATTTGGATTCAGCATTGTGTCAAATATCTAAACATCCTTCTGAGAAATTTGCTTTGTTTACCGCGTCATACTACCGTACCTGTTCTTTATATCCTAATATAGTTACACAAATGAAATAGGGGTGAGGGAAGTACAATTTAGAGGAAATGTATTAACAATTAGGTTTGGAACCAGACCATACGAACTTAATATTTAGTAAACGTGCTATGCCCACAGACAAGTTTGTTTTTGGAGAATTAATTCTCAAAGAAGAATTCTTTAAATCTGAATTTATTTTTCAAGTGCAATGTTAAAATGCAGCTAGATACGTGATATAAGATGTACAGCCATAATATTTATTAATACATCCAACACTACAGTATTTGATAGACTAATCTAAAGGGCAAGATTGAACAGCTTAATTTAATAATCATTACATGAGCATTAACGGGAAGAGAGGACGGAAAAACTACATTTATAATTCACACGTGGGCCCCAACCTCCAAATTTATCTCGCTCCTAGATTCCCTCTTCCCCCTAATCCAATTTTTTGGGATCTGATGTTTTAAGACGTATGGGATTATTATTATCGTTAGCCCCAGACCTATTTTAGGTGAACAGGCGCCGTTGGTGGGAATATACCTTCTGGTGTAAGTTTCGTATTCAATGTCGCAAATTCTAGGATAATTACCTGATTCTAGGTTATCCCCAATTTTCTTTATCATTTTAATTAATGTTAATAGTGACGGCCCTGTGTTTTACCAGATAAATCAAGGTTTGATGAGACAGTACTTATAAACTGTTTACATCCCCTCATTACCCATTTGACCAGCCTTTCAAACAATTATGTGGTTGTAGAATGTGTGTGAATTCATTGAATTGGATTTAAAAATCGAGTTGATGGTAGAAACCATTTACTAGTAAGGTCTAGTCAATACTGACTTTACATGACAACAATAATCATGAGCCTCCATTATTATTATCTAACAGACAGGAAAATCTAGTTTTACAAAAGATGTTGTCGCCCGATGCCTTCGTTAAATCGGAACGTCTGACTTCTGATAACAGAGGTGGAGCTTGATCTTAATTATAAATTATTGAGCTTTAAATTATTGAGCTTTGATCAAGATATTTTGATTGTCCTCAAATTAAGTTACAGCTCATGAAGAGCCATGAAAAGGTCCCTAAAATGTAAAAATCAAAATAGTCAAAATTAAAATATTAACAACATAAAATTAAAATTAAGTATTAAAGAACGCCTTTTGAGATGATTATCTGAGTGGTAAAGAATGGAGAGGAGTCAGTATTTGAAATCAATAATATTCATATATTAAAATACATAAGAGCGAAATTGAAAGATTTGATTTAATTGTATTACTTACGCCTTAGTAGAACTTGGATTACCTAGCTACAAGGGCGTCGCTAAGGGGGGGCAGGGAGGGGCAGCTGCCCCCTCTAGAGGCTCGGGATATTTTTTAAGTTATAACTTTTCCTGCCTGATGTAACAGAATAAGTACTTACTTATTACGCTTACGCTATTGTAGTGTACAGTAGACTACAAGTACCTACACTCTCAAACTAAAATTAAATTTTAGGATAAAAATGAACCTCTATGTACTCTTACTACCATTACAAACTTACACATTATCTTTGAACCAACGCGCGTGGTCCGTACTTTGAATTCGCGCGGCACAAAGATCGATCACAACACAACATGATTTACAACCAACCGCCGCCCACAGCGCTGCGGGCGCCGTCGGTTGTAAATGTGTGCGTGCGATGCGAAACTTACACCTGCGCAAGCAAATGAAAGCCCGCCCGCCATTTGCATATAGCATGCTATCGGAAACAATGTGAGATGTTTATTTGATTGAATGCGAATAGACTATTAAAGTGTTCAGTGAGCTTCAGTGAGAATCAAAAACACTTTCAAACTTTTTCACTTCTGTTTCATTTCATTCGATTTCGAAAAGAACCGGAAACTTTGTGTTGGGATTTGTGTGCGAGTATTTACCTATCTACCCAGAATTGACTATGTGAACAGAGTGAAATTAAAACAATAGTGAATTAAATTAACGAAAAAATTTTTTAATTAAGTCAGTTACTAGTAGGCAGTAAAAAAAATGGATATCAGAAAATTTTTTGGTAAGTTTACTTTGTATGATTATTTTGTTCACTATTTTTAATACATCATCTACTTTTAAGGTAGGGTAGATTAAGGCTATTGAGTTACTTTTGTTTATGCAGTAATAGTTATTATTCTATCGGCTCCATTCCACAAACAAAATATAGAGAGCACAGAAGCACAAAATAAATAGGTACAGAAGACCGGCTCCACACAACGAGCGATAACAAGCGCACGCACACATAAACGCCCACTTACGACGATCTCGGATCAAGTCGGTCGAACGCCAGTCGCGAGTACCCGCGCTTTGGCGAAATACGTCCGTCAATGTATTCTATTCTCTACGGATATAAAAATAAGGATTATTTTGTATCATTATTTGTATTTATGACGCGACAAAGTTTTGTTTTATTTATCCACTAAAAATATTATAGGTATGTAAAAAGGGGGCAAAGTTTTAAATTTTTTTTTGTTATTTTAGACGAATTTGGCAATTTTTTTAGAAAAAAGATATTAATTGTAGTTATAGGATATCTTATCAGAGTCTAAAATATATACTTTTCGACGCCTTGTACATGTTTTGCGTTGGCATATTACAAAAAACTTAATTTAAGAATGAGGCTTTATTATAGTTTGAAATATAATAATCGTGCCTTTCAAACATGCCGTAACCGACGGAAGTACTTTTCAGTCACGACTTTATAGACTTTTATTTATTAGAAATAAACGTGCTTAATTAACATAAAAAATGTTTTTATTGAAATTCCCAAATTGTAATTTTCACAGAATATTGTAGACGCTAGCGCTACAGTCGAGCGTAGGTAACTAAAATCAATTTCAGCTGGAGCTGGCCTTCTGTACCTATTTATTTTGTGACAGAAGTAAAGCTCATGCATGTACTTGATTTTTATTCTCTTAGGGTTCAAAGTTAAAAAATAATATGTCTAACAGTACTTTTTTATTTTTTAAACAATTTTGTTTGATGATGTACTTGTACACTATATTTGTATTAATTCGTTTATTTACACATAGTATTACGATACGTTTTATTTTGCAGTTCATTTAAAAATAAAAAAACCTGATGGAAGCAGCGACGACAGTGACGAACAGGAAGAAAAACCAATAAAAATTACAACGGAAGATAATCAGCCTCAGGAACTAGTCAAAGAACCTAGTGCTGAGGCCCGCATTCCTGGTGGTTTTGTGGGCAATTTGGATCTATCGTTACCAATACCAAGCTCATCCAAACTCTTGACTCCGGATCTTGATTCTACTTGCTATAGCGAAAATAATATTGGTCATTTCATTGGTCGGGTTTTGACATTATTAAAAGAAAGGAAAAAGGACCTACTTGAAAACTGTTGGACTCCTCCTAATACGTATAACTTTGCGAAAGACGCGAAGCATTTAAAAAGGAAATTCAACTATTCTGATTGGAAACGTACTCTCCGTGGTTAGCGTATTCACGACACCAAAAGGGAGCTTTTTGTAAATATTGCACGTTATTTCCGCCAAATCCTGTGTCTGTTAGAGGCGTGTTGGGATCATTTATATCAGGCCATTTTATAGATTCAAGGATACCAATGATACCAATGAAGAGTGCAAAAAGCACATGGAAACGCATTTCCACAAAGCGGCATTAGAATCAGGTAAATCATTTCTGGAAAATGTGTCTGTAGATGTGCAATTGAATAGGTACTCCCAGGATGTCATCGAGGAAAACAAAAAAATCATTACTTCCATTATTTACTGCATTATTTTTTGCAGTTCCCATGACTTGGCTTTGAGAGGCAAACATCATGGAGAAGGAATCCTCGAAGTTCTCCAGTCCATAGAATGGACGCGGTCAAGATCACGCAGCACATTAAAAGAATTGTGCAATACTGAAGAGCCACCGTGACAATCCAGAACAAACCATAGATGAAATTATAAGCAACGCTACTGAAATCGCAAAAAAAATTCGAACTAGAGGAGGACATGACATCACTGCCGCGTATTGATGGAAGACATCGACATCTAGACTATATCAATTTCTTCTCTTGAGGTACGCTTTTCTGAAAAAAACACTTCGTCATTTACGTTATCAAAATTACACCCAGCGCAGATGCAAAACATGTCCCTGAAAAGCTTAAAAGACGACTGTGAAATCTTTGCCCAGTTTTATAATTTACCAAATATAAAACATGAAATCGAACTTTGGCTAATAAGTATGGCACGACAGTTATTGACGTCTTAAAAGAGGCAAAACCATTCTTTCCTGACACAGCAAAGGTTTGAAAATTTTTATAACTTTGCCCTGCACAACGTGTACTGTAGAGCGATCCTTTAGTAGCCTAAGAAGAATTAAGACTTGGCTGTGAAGTCCAATGGGAGAAAGTCGTCTTAATGGATTAGCCATGATGAGTCTACGCAAAAGGCTTATTATAGATAATTACGAGGATTATAAAAACAAAGTTTTGGACAAATTTACAAAAAAAACGAGAAGATTATGTTTTAGTTAAGTTTTTAAACAAAAAAATATGTACCCGATGTGAAATGACTTTTTACGGCTAAAGTTGGCTAACAATTTTTTTTATTTGTTTGTGCAATAAAGAGTTCAATCAATATGTCGATATATCTTAACCCTTACAAATCTGAAATTTTTGTTTTTTCTCATTCTTCTGCCCCCCACCCCCTTACTCAAGGGATGGCTACGCCCTTGCCTAGCTACCACGTTTTCGTCACATTTCCTATATCCTGAGCGAATGTATTACAGTGAGATTACACTTTGACCCTATATTATAGGTGGAGGAGGAAGTAACGACCATTTAACTGACTCAACTGACATTGCTTGAGCACTTTACTTGATTGCCAACTCTCACATCATCCTTCCAACATAAGTGCCAAGTTCTATCAGGATCCTAATTAGGTGGGCAATGCCAAGTGGGGTACAGGCGTTAACAACTCACCGACGATGATTACTTGGTCATTTCATCTATGAATATTTTAATTCCCAACAATTAATCTATGTTTGATTTCAATTGTCTTCGTAGATTTTTCATTAAAACTCTTTACGCCTTAAGGTTGGTTCAAACAAACATTACAGGTCAAAGTTTATATTAGTATTATTGATTTAAGAGCTGAAATTTAATTTACCATTATATTTGGTTTCAAAATATACCACGGTGGATATAATATATTCTCACAATCATTATATTAGCTATTTATCTCGTGCGTGGGGCAGGGTTAGTAATAATTGATGGGATGATGTCTCCTCCTAGAGATGACTGATTGCCGGATCAGGTAATGGGTGAGTCATTAAAATAGCCACTGATACAATGTGTTTGTTGTTGTAAGGGCTAAAAGTTTTACATCTGGCACCAACTCTCAGGGAACCACAGATTACATTCTCTCCCTTGTCTTGTTGCCAAACCTCCCTATTCAAAGTTGCTAAGATGTGAGACAGGAAGCTAAAACAAAAAAATGCTGGCTTCATCTACAATCTAGCATTTCAATGTATATATTAAAAAAAAAGCTTGACACTCAAGAACAAAGGAATTGACAGATTCTTTTTCCATAAAATTGTCTCCTCACAGGTTGTGAATACGTATAGTCACTTTAGTTCGCTACATCTGGCCATGGTCTTCGAATATGCCATATTTTGTCTATATTCGAATACCGTAAGACTTGTTGAGAAAATGTAGATAGAAATATTTCAATTTCACATGTTTCCAAGGCCTCAATTTTATATATGTATGTATGTATATATATATATATGTTTTTCTCTTTTATTTAATTTCATTGTTAGTGAATGCTTTCCTCACATCTCATATAGTGACCGTCTCACACGATACATATAACTAGTATTCCTGGAACGATTGCAATGATAGTGGCAGCATAATTATGGTGATGTGTACAGCAATGGCAACTTACTTACTCCATTGAATTAGGAACTCGAAAGTTCATAGCCGCATTTACAAAAGTACGCCACCTATCTCAATCTTGAGTTAGTTCTATCCAGTCCACCTCATTACACCCAATCTATTTCAGGTTCATTATAATGTTACTCTCCCATCTGCGTCTAGGTATTCTTAATAATCTTTTCTCAATGGGTTTGGCAGTCACTACCCTGAAAAAGATTCTAGAATTTCCCATTCGCTCTGCATGTGTTGCCCACCATAATCTACGAGACTTGATTATCCTAACAATGTCTTGTGGAGAGTACAAGGGCATGTAATTTATCATTATACAACCTCCTTCTCTCCTTCATATCTTCATCCCCTTTTGGACCAAAAATCTTCCTAAGCACCTTGTTTTCGAGCACCATAGATTAGTTTTAGTCATGTAAAGTAAGAGACCACGTTTCGCACCCATAGAGAACAACCGGTAAACTTTTGTTTTGTATATTCCGAGTTTTACATTTCTTGATTGCAACTCTGTAACTTAATTTCGACTAGCACTGTGCAGTTATTTGTATAGTACTTATCATTATAAAGAAAGTAATGGGTTGCTCTACAATCTACATGATGTGAGAGGTGCGTTAAATTAAATTACTTCTTTCATCTATAGCCAGCTATAGGTCCAGTAGTGTATTGTTAATGCATTGAGGTAACGTATCCCATTATCTTCAACTTGGGAAATAGGAAGATGACGTGTAGTGTTAGATGATATTTTAGCATGATTGACACTAAAAAGGTGAGACAGTAAATTCTTAATAAAGAAAAAGATTAAACTTATGTTGAAATTAACACACATCTCCATCATTAGAATATTATTCTGTTTCTTTTTACATATTGTCTTTTATTTTATCTGTACGTTTTTAATCAAGGTTATTAACGACTTAATCTAAGGGGCAAGGTTTGGAAGGATAGCTTATAGAAAATGCAGCCACATTAGCATGTAGAGGGAATCGGGAAACAAAAGTGATGTGTCGCATGAGATTGGAAACTTGGGATCTACATTAATGATAATACAGTATGTTAGGATATTGATGTCTAAGGCTGTGTTCGGGCATCTAACTCTTTAATACGAACATGTATATTTTTTCAGACTCAATATCGATCTATTTTATGGGTCCACATTGACAAATGAGAAATGTGTTGACCTGAGATACGCAACCACTATTAAAATCACAACAATTTTTACCGGAATTTGAAGAGGTCACCCACTCCACACACCCCCACCCCCAAACTCATCTCCGGAATCTCTGGAGCTATGGGCTCTATAACTCAACTTTTTTATATAATAAATTATTACTTGGCAAATAATAATTATTTTCAAATAGATTGTTATTAGTGACGTTTAACCATCGTTAGCAATAAAGAACCTTCAGCTAACTGTCACTTACCACCTCTCTTACTGTAGATAGGGTATACTAAACATGAAAACAGAATATATATATATATATATTTTATTACTGGAATTCATTGTTTTAACTTGGAAAACCAAAATTTAGCCTACAGTATAGGTAAATAAGTTTAACCTACAAATTAACCAACTAATTAATACTAGTCTAAACTAAGCACAAAATTATGGTTAAAACTTAGATAAAAACTTAAGACTCGCAATATAAAGTGAAAGGATATAGTACACTGATGAATTAATAAAATGTTAAAAATTATTAAAAGGTTGAAATTGGTATACTTCAATGTTAAAAAAAAACGCTAAACTGTGCTTTTAACAAGCATAAATATGTCATGATAAGTTTAATAATGAATCAATAACATCATCAACAACAATTATTAGACCATAAGTTGACAAGTCAAAAAGATAATATACACAACATATTAAAATATAATTAAAACAACTAGAACAAAAATTGAGAATAACACATAGTTTACATTCCAACACTGATGTTGAATAGTTAAATACAATTAACCTCGTAGGTATAGCATCTTTCCAAGTGATACAAAAGAATGAGATTGTAAGGACTGGTACTGTGATTAAAACTTTGGTAATTAATATAAGTTTAAGTATAAGTTTAAGTATAGAATATAAGTTTTATTCTTGTTTATTCCCATTTCTCCTTTTAGTAGGTGATCGGTGTTTAAAAGAAAGCCGATTCAATTCTTGCCGGCATGTTTCGGTACGACTCTACCATAATCATGTCCTCTGTAAAATGAAATTAAAGACCAATAAACGCTATCCTTAAACTTGAAAAAACCCAAATAGGTAAACAAACAAACTTACCAAAGTCATTATTCGGGAACAAAAGGTGATGTTACACTGATAAATTGAGACTAATCAGGGTGTGGTTTAAACAGACGGATATATGGGAAAACAAAAGACTAACGAAATAGCGCCATGGCAACGAGAGTTTACATGATCACGGTGTAAACTTATGGTTAGGGAAATAGATATTGAAACAATGAATGTGAAATAATGAGTAGAACAAAGATGGATAGATTAATGGAAGGACAAAAAACTAGGGACAGGTAAACAAATCTTCTCGACTCCGGCTCGATCAGGTCATTGACTACGCTGGAGGGAAGAGTAGGATAACAAAGGTTACAGGATTGTAATATTTTTAGGTAGATGTGTTAATTAGTTTACAAGAATTTGGTTGGTACCCCTTCACATTTCTCACAAAGGCACAAAACTAAACACTGCCGAAATTATTTTCATACAAGCAGCTTTATTTCAAAATAAATAAATCATTAATGAACAATTACAACAATCCAACAAAATTCTTGTAAGCTCATTAACACATCTACCTAAAAATGTTAAGTGAAGCCACCCCCAAATGTTTAACTTTTAATACCAATTTAAAAGTCTTTATTTGCAACGTTTTGCAGCCCATTATGGTATTTTACACCTCAATTGATTAGCGAGACTTTTTTTAATATGAGATAAAATTAAGTTGTTGGACCCTCGCACAAGGCCCCGCACCTGTAAATCAAAATGGTAAATATGCCATAGTTTTTTACATATTTAGCATCATTTCACACCTTAATAGTTTTGCAAGAAAAATAAATAAATTTATAGTTAAAAAATGTTCGGGGGCCAATTTAGAAAAAAAAAGTTTTTGTAAGCTATACTTAAGTTTTCCTCGGAAAACAACCATTTTTTTAAGCACAATAAAAGACGTTTCATAAAAAATCAAACACCATTAATCAAACACTTTTTTTAATATTTTAAATTTTCAAAAAGTATTTTTTCTAAGCTACCCTCTAATTATTTATATTAAAAAATATATATATCTTCTTTATTTACCATAAAACAATTAACAGATACCCATTTAAATAACATATCAAAACACTTTTTGAATGATTTAGAATTTTCTCAAAAATTATCAAAAGTAAACTACCCGCGAATTATTATATTTTATAAAAATCGACATACTTTTTTATTAAATCGTGCAAAAAGTCTTCAATTGGCAAAATTGATAAATCTATTTTCAAAAACCCACTTCAGTGACAAAATCGTCTAAGGCTTAACTTTCATGTTAGATTTGCTTGCTGGAGATGGGGAGATCGGTGTTTTCTAATCCCGGTCGTGTCCACTGAGGGTAGATTTCTCTGAAAGGTTTTCCACTCTCCTTCCACGCAAATGCAGGTATACTACCTCTAAAATGCTTCCTTCCTCCCACCTAACCCATTAGAGTAATTATCATATATCCGTTTAAGCTGAACAGACAGTAAAATGCGATAATTCAATTTTTTTTTAATTACAATTTTTTAAATATCAGTAGTCAGCGCTATTATTAAATGAATTGTTTAAGAAAAAACGAACATATATGTAATTATTTTTATTGTAAATAGCTTACCAGATACCCATTTTGAGCCAAATCGTTAAATCTATTTACAAAACGTTTCATATTTTATAAAAATCAGTCTTTGGTAAACTACTCTTTAGTGAATTTTTCCCTAAAAAAAAGTGTACATTTTTATTTGTCATGTTGAAATTTCCCCAGATATACATATTTAACCAAACCGCTAGAGCCATTTTCGAAAATCTTCTGACGTTCCAGAAATGAATTTTCATTAAACTGCACTAAAAGGAAATTTACTCAAAAAACAAATATACAGTCTTATTTATAAGATCAAACACTGGATAGATACACAATTTAAACAAAATTGGTAAAGCCTTCTCGAAATATTTGCAATTTTCAAAAGTCACTTTGTAGCGGGCTAACTAGCCAAGTCCCGTACAACCAAAATCAACTGCCACAAATAACGGTCTTGAAATAAAATGTACATTGATTGCTGAAAATATGCTCATATCTATACATGTGTGTGTTACATACCTCGCCACAACAACTTCGATGTACACGAGCTCCATTAGACGTGCCCTGCGCTTCTCTCGGCCAGCGTCACCACACTTCACCGGGCCGAGCTTTTAATTCATCTGACTGTATCACTGGGTGGTGCGCCACGCGCAGTTTTCGCTGGTTATAGCGTACTTGCGAAATGAACTTCATGGGACGTCATCCCCCCGTCCCCCCACTATTCTTCTATGGTTCACCGCCGGACTCTGGTGCTATAAGTCACCGTGGCTTGCTGGACAAGAACATTATTACTTCATCGTTATCCCAGGATACAACACGTCACACGTATCTTCGATCAAGACTTATTTACGACTCCAAGGAGGAAGGGACGATAGTACCAAGGGACTGGCATGATTGGTGGAAGAAGACTGCCGCAGCGTTATAATCAAGTATTGATAGGGAGTAGATAGCTGTAATGGCCGTGGTTAGGTCTTATGAATAGTTTACTTGTTCAAAAGTGTATTTATAACTCTTATTATTTAGGTAAATGTAGTTTAGTCTTAAACTTTCTAGCTCGCTGTTGGTGACGTTTTATGACACTGATATATATTGGATCCTTCAGACCCGTAGTTTAGGTAGTAGTGTGTCCCACTCCATGGCCTGCACGACCATGTCGTAGTCTGTAGTGCCTTCAGGCATGAAAGGGTCTGTTTAAGTTGTTCCAGGACTGGCAGTGTGCCTTATTAGGTGTTGGTCGACTCTCTTATCTTAGAGTTACTTGGGGCGCTTCACGCCATTATTGTGGTTTACCTAATTGTGGTACTCAACTTGTGGATATTTTGCCCATCTGGCATGGCTCACGTTTGTAAGGCTATTTAATGATTGTTGTTCGCCGCGTTGGGGTGATTAACTTGTGAGTCCTTTGCCCTTCAGGCATGGCTCGCGTTTGTTACATATTTTCTCCCCCTTCTGGGTTTGATAGCCGACCGTCGCGGGTTTGATCACCTCGAGTCTGGCCCGAACCAATTGGTTATTAGCCGGGTCATTTTGTGCTTAGGCCTAGAACCCTGGTTTGAAATTTTCGTCCATAGCTTAGCCGGAATATATATGGCCGGAATAAACACTCTTTAGCTTGTAACTATTGTAACTTGATTAAAATGGATTTAGCCTCAATAGCATGGGTAGTCTTCATGCCCTATTGTAAGACTGCTAGTTTATTTATCCAGGTTAAATGATCAGCTTATTGTGTAGGGTATTCTTGTTAGTGTAATTGTTTATTGACTAATGCGGTATTTATGTCTCAAACGGTGAGGCTACCCATACCAAGCATAACCAGGGATTTGTCCATGTTGTACTCATGTTGTCGCTTCCCGCTTTGACAACAATTGAGTGGGGACACTAGATAATTCGCTTTGGAGCTATCAATTTTAGGAATCAATTATTAGCCTAAAACTTCACTAAATGGATAGTGCTTGTATTATTTTGATGTATGTGCTGACAATCTGCTCTCATTAAAGCATATTTGTTAATCTCCATTATTATCTTTGATTTTTGATTGTTTTATATCTTGAATGTATTCCCTGTTTACGTAACCGGAGTTAAAAGTAAATAAGCCTCCGGTGCAACTATTGAATAAACTACCGTCAATATAAGGATTAGTGTCGAAATAAATATAAATTCCCAAAGTATAGCGACTACATTTTGAGCAAAATCATTAAGTTTAGGATCTATGTCCGGAGACAGATAGAATTGTAAAATCCACTGTTTTAATTCAGGGGAAAATAAAACGTAAGGCTTCATTATAATCTCGAGGTTGAAAATGTTCACAATTACAATTGAACTACTTTCTCTCTATATGATAAAATAAAGAAATCTATAAAAAAAATTGCTAAACTATATTTAAAGCACACATTTAAACATGTGAGTAGTTATTTCTTAAAATCCAAGCATCTAAAAATAAAATACAGCTAATATTTAAACTCTACATAAGATTCAAATTAATTTTTCTAAAATATATTAAACTTCTCAACTTTTCAAATTTGGAGTAAAATATGTTGGGGCAAATATTCTACGTTTCAAAGCTCTATAGCTAGGATCATTTCAAGTTAAATAAAACATTTTATTTAGCACAAAAGTTTAGCTATTAACTGGACCTAAAAACTATATTTTTCACTAGTTCAGAATATTATTAAGAAAAAAAACCACTTAATGAGCCATGGACGGGGATATAAAGCCCCTCGCTATTTTATAATTGATAATTTCCATTAATGAAGAAAATATTGTCGTTTATTCTAAATGTCAATGATAATAAGTTTTATGTTGCACAACTTATTGTATATATATATATATATATAAAATGAAACCTTTAGAATAATATAGTACACTTTTATAGGAAAATGGTAGCTTTCTACTATTAAAGATGCCCAGGCACACCCTTCTAGCTTGAACACATTCCATAAAAGAAGCTCAACTTGGGTAGTTTTTTCCTTACACTAACCACATGGGCAAGATCACCAACCATCGGAACCGACAGTTGCTCAGCAAGATTTTTTTAAGATAGGGATAAGAAACGTTACCAGAACTACTTAAATTTAAAGTGACTGAATAATGAGAAAAGCAGGATATACCATCACATAGTAAAACCCGTCAGAAAAGGTCACCAGTCTTGTCCATATAAAGTAGAAATGTCATCAACAAGGCAATAATTTTCAAATTTGGTGACACTAAAACTCAAACATTAGACACATGTACATCAAAGTAAAAAGGTATCAAAAGTCAAAAAAAGAAACTAGTGTGTAAAACGGTTTCCAAACAAGACATTATAACAATATATTTATTTCTACTATAAAGTAAATTGATTATTAAAGAGTAAAACTTTGCGCGAAAAACAGTTTCAAAGTAAAAACATTTATAAACTTTGGAAATTCGTGAATATAATAAGACATTATAACTTTATGTTACAATTAATTATTTTTCTGGCTAAGCTATTAATGTTCAAAACTTCATGTTTGATTGCAAACAATATATTAATATTATCATAGGAAATAATCACAATTTTTGTTTGGGGAAACAAGGCATGCGCTGAACTTCGCCCATTAATTAATTCTGATTTTATTTTTATTTTACTTTTATTCTTGCAAAACTATTAAGGTGCAAAAGATCATACTTGAGTGCAAAATGGTGCAAATCAAAACTTTTATATTGGCATTAAAAAAACAACATTTTAATATTAGGAGGCTACTCTTAACTTGCCCCCCGCCACCAAACATAAACAATCATACAGTCTCTGGGGATGGTTTGTAAAACTTAGTACTTGGGTGCAAAATGGTGATAAATAGGTGGAGAACAACGGCATATTTACTTTCTTAATTTGAGGGTGTGGGAGTTGGAGTGAGGGTCCAATGACTTAATCTTTTTGTATGTTAAATTACTTTTTTCTCTAATTTATTAGGATGCAAAACGCCATACTTGGATGCAAAACTATGCAAAACAGGACTTTTAGCTGGCGTTAAAAAAAATCCAACATGTTGATAGTGGGGGGGATACTCTTAAATTGCCCCCCCTAAACATAAACAGTCGTAACATCTCTGGAGTTAGGCTGCAAAGCGTATTCTTTGGGTACAACATAGGTGCAAAATGGTGGTATATTTAAGTTTAAATTTTGAGATGGGGGAAGGGGCAATTTAAGTGATCTTGTAATAAACATTATTCAAGTACATAAATACTTGATAACGTTGTTAGAGGTTCCCCGGTACAAGCCCTGGCCAGAATACAAGTTTTTTTTAATGTAAGATAGGATATAAATCGGTAGGGTTCCAATCTTGGAAATCGTAGCCTAAGTTTATGTAAAACTAAATTTAAAAAAAAAAACATACATTTTTTCGCTCCACTAGAAAATAAGAGAAAGGGGAAATATACTTTTGTTGAATCGCACGACCATTCACTTTGTATTTTTACGAACGGACTTGTTTCATGTTCCGTTAATCTCTTTTTTGTGTGTGTTGTTGGTGCGTGAAAACATCCTGCGCTCTCTGACGTCACCTAGCTACCAAAATGATCCCAAAATAGCGTGTGCGCTGTGCAATCCTCTTCCTTGCTCCAAATATACATCGGACTCGGGTCAGGAGCTAGTTGTCGTCGCCTTCTCTGAAAGTCCACTTTAGTTAGTCAAAAGTTCCGAGTGCCAATCGAACGCTGCTTAGTCAAAACTTAGTGAAATAGTACAAATAATATTGACTGGATCCGGCAGTAGTCTTCAAGTGGAGAGTAAGTGAACTCATCTGCTTATCTTTCAACAACAATCCCCTTGTCTCAACAGAGAAATAAAATGATCACTGCGTTTAGGCTCATTGGTTCGATTCCAGTGTTGAATATTTTTTCTTTTAGCACCGCGTCTGAATACTTCTTCAGGCTATACACATAATGTACTAGTTACGCTAATGAGTTAGGGATGAGGAAGGTTGAATTTAGAGGAAGTGTACTCATATCTGCGTGGAGGGAAAGGGGAAAACCTTTTGGAAAAACTACACCCAGTACACCCGACAGGGATGCAATCCCCTATCTCCCTGTCATCAGCATCCTAGTCTAACACGAGTGACGCCTTAGACCATGCGGCCACCGAATCTGGTGTCAAATAGTTAATTAATTGTACTGTCTTGAGTTAAAAGTCTTTGTTTTTGAAATTCCGCGGTAGTATCCAAGATGAATGAGGCAAAACTTGGATGGTGGAGACAGCAGTGTTATTTTCTGCAACTGGATGGTATTTTCACACAAAGTTTATTTAGGAATAATTCTACTCTTAGGATAGTTGCAACCCAGAATACATTATTGTGAAGTATATCCAGTTTAACTGGTGATCCGTCTGTACATTAAAAATAATTTGCAATCTGCCATGGTGGTTAATTGGTCTAACGTCATGAGATTTGCATTGCTCATAATCATAGTTAACAGGAAGGTCGGGTGTAGAATAACGCTGGGTGTATTCGGCTGGCTCCCATTATTGGATTAATTGACGTGCTTATTTTCCCATCCTCTCTTCACGCTAGTGTGGGTACACTTCCTATAAGTTATCCTACTTATCCTTACTATTTGAATTAAGTCATTGATAACCTCTTTACCAAGCTTTCAAATAAATATAATAATTAAAAATACTTGACTGTTTATCCCTCAGTCGATGTGATAAAGATATAGGTCTTGCCACAAGATATCATATAGATGTTATAGATGTTATAGATGTTTTCTATATTGTTATTTTGGAACCCAAATGTATTAAGGAGGACTTATTTCAAAAGCGATACAGTTTACTAATGTCCAAACTATCATAAATGTGATCTCTAGCTCTTTACAGTTAAAAATTTGTAATATATAAATTAAATAATTTTTGAAACTCTAATGGATCGTTTGAGCTCCTCTTGTGGAGAGTAATGATTTGTTTCACTGGAGTTGGAGAGTGGTTACTGGAGTGGGGAATGCACATTAAATAATTCTGACATAGAGCGGTATATTATTTAAAAGTATATGATACTAGAATCCATTTATTTAACCATTTGTAGAATATTATTTTACCATTAGGGATATTTTACTAAACACAATAACCGATTTTTTGGTAGATCACATTATGATTCCTAATTGGTTTACTAACAATTAACTTTATGCTAAGGCATTTTTTAAAAATTACATTCTTCTCATTCTGTGATCTTATGCAAGAAAACGTGGGTTACGAGAACCAGTTCACGGATAAAGACCTACATCTTTAATAAATACAAACCAAAATAAATTTAACAGCGCTCATTGAATACAATAATATGATTGTCTATATAATACTGTGATGGTATTTCAAATTTACATATTCATGTAGTAATTTTTACATCCATTACTGTTTCCACCCTGTGGCTTGTGCCAATTTTTTTATTCAAGCCATATATTTTCCACTACCGGCTTGCTAGGCCAGTCGTAGCTTCATATGCCTTATAACCTAACGTAAGACTAGGACAGGCACAACATCCAGTTCCCGGCCGTTAATTCATCACTGTGAAAGGGTATACCCACATTTCACCAATGCTACAGACAAGCTACCGACTGAGCTAAGGTGTCAAACCCACGGAGCAATCAATTCCCTATTTTTTAGTTTCATTTTAATTAATGTTAGATTAGCTAATACGATTTAGTGCCAATATTGCTACTAGTACATGGAACAGTTTAATATAAATAAAATAGAACGGAAAGGATTAATTTAAAGGACATTAGACTATATTCGCAAAAAGAAAGAAGTTAAATCCAAAATGGTAAAATAAATACGTTCATCCCTTTGGAGACATTACTCCAATCTTTGAGGTTAGAGTTACGATCAGCTTAACTATTTTGACATAATCATTATCATTAATATATTCTACCATTGACAGCTACTTGGAGGGATAAATAACTATTTTAGTTGACTTCTGTGGTGTGAAACCAGTTTTGGTAGAGGAATAAGATGAATTCAAGTTAATAGATACTAAATATATATCAGTGGGCAAGCAAAATATACGTGTCAAGCTAGTCTAGTTCAATCTATTTTTTCTGGTAAGGTCAAGGTTCAAACAATCAAACCCCCAGTCATTTATACTGAAGGTTTATTTTTCTAAATGGTTACACAGTTTCCATGCACGCAAATTCAGATAAACTTCCTCTTCATTCTAGCTTCCTCAACGATACTCCTTTTAGTTTATTTAAATGAAATTGGTGACCTGGTGGTCTAGGGGTAAGGTGTCATACTTCTGTGCTGGGGGTCAGGGGTTCAATCCTCGGTCCCGGCACAGATTTATCTGATTGCCAAACCCTTCCTTCACCTCTGACAAGACGTGTATTAATCACAACTTGTGAATGTGAGGAATGCCAGGCCTCCACCGTGGTTCGGATTCCACGTTAAACTGTAGGTCCTCCATTTCATCCCACAATCACCCTACCATTACACATTAGCGTAAGTGCGTACAACCCGAACGGGTAGTAAGACGTGGTGCTAATAATAATAATAATAATATAATAATAATAATAATAATAATAATAATAATAATAATAATAATAATAATAATAATAATAATTTAAATGAAGATGGCCTGGACTCTGTGTAAATAAAAATAAACTAAGTCACGTAGATGGTGGTTTATCGAAATTAAAATAACTATAGGGCCTACCTAAATTATGGAGCTGATATAACATGAATGGTGGTGACGTTACATTTCATATTCAAGTTAAATGATTGGTTCATTTTGAAAACATGCATGGTAAAGAAAGTTGTTATACTTTATTGTGAAATTAAAATCGGGACTAGGACTTGTGCTAAGAATTATGTTAGTTGACTGATCGATCTGTAAAAGAGGCTCTAGTTCAAGTGCTTTGGCTAAACTGATTTCTTAATTATTAAAAAAATAAATCTTTATTTAAAGTTCTTTCTCTTTTGGTTATATTCTACAAATCATGAATTTGAAGTTTTACTATTTTGAAGGGCTAATATACATACAACTATATTACTTGAGTAAACAAGTTCAATAACAATTTGTTAACTCTATAAGAAGTTAAATATATATATATATATATATTATATATATATATATATATATATTATATATTTAGAGGTGGAAAGAGAGAGGGAGGATAAAATATAAATTAAATATGAACCACAATTTTCATAATTCTTTTTTCAAAACAAAACATCTACATATGAAATTCTATTGAGAAAAAAATCATAATGATTGGTAAATTTTCAAAAATATAGCATTAGTATATGAAATAGCTATCTTACCAAACCAAACTTACTTATGGAGTCTAATGCCACTAAAAATGCTATTAGTTTTTTAAGTTATAAATTTAGTTTTTCCTTTATCATATTTTTTACTCGGAAACAGTGAGAAAGACCTAACCTTGTAAATGTAAACAATTTTGCCTGCAAGTGATACATGCATTTTATTCGAATACCAGCATAGGTTGGGTCTTGTTTACCAGTGACAGGAATATTGAGGCTTGAATCCATTTCGGGTAAACTGTGAATAATTTTTCCTAAATGGTTTCACACCATTTTTTCAAGGAAATGCTGGTACAGTACATATTGACTCAATTAAAATTCCCTACTCCCTATCAAATTAATGTAAATATCCAGATGAATTGGACGTTTAATAATACCTGTTGAAACAAAAAAACATTATTTGTATTTGTTAAGTATTGTTTCTTAAAAAACTTAAAGTAAACGTTGTGACAAAGTGAACATAGTATTTTATCTAAAACAACAATTGATCTTTAGTTATATTGAAAATAGCAAAATCGTATGGTAGTGACCCCTTAAAGTGCCGACCTCCAGAAAAACCACGTTCAAATCTCGATTGCTGGATTAAATTAGAACATTATCAGTTAGAGAACAATTATACTTTAATTTTCTTACAAATGTACATTCGAATCACCTTTCAAACATATTTTTTTGGTCAATATTAATAATATTTTAGTAATTTTTAGTGTTATTTTATAGATAATAATAATATCTATCAAAAGTGACAGAGATGCAGATCACATGATTTGACGTATTAATACGTGAAAGTATATCTAATAGCTTTTTAATCTGTCAGAGATGTTCATTCCTAAGAAAATTGGGGTATAGATTAGACCCCCTCCCCCTCCACACTCTTTGAGAGACTCCATTTATATTTAGTATTTGAGTCCTATAGATGCAAAACTCGCCTTATTCATTTAATTAAAAAAATGAGTTCAGCGCATCATTTTTTTTCCTCTTGAAGAGCTCTACCTGACTAATTAATATTCTTCTAGCAAAACAAATCTTATCCTATAACAAACAGCCTTTGAAACTCGCGTTAAACGCAAAACTAGTCTTATCTAATCAACAATCCAATTCAACAAAATATTACGTTAAGACAGCTAAATATGGCTCAGTTCAGTTGTGTCAGAAAAAATTTCTTGGAATTGTATGTGTCTCAAAAGACTGAGTACAAAGACTTAATAAGTGATACCTTGAAACTGGAGAATCACCCAAAGATAATAGAGGTGGTGATCGTGTATCATCCAGGAATAAGAAGAAAAGGGAAGCAGTTTAAAATTTTATCAAGAAATTTCGCGCGGTTTAGTCACATTCTTGTCGGGGAAAGATTTAACATCGACAGTATCTTGTGTCTGATCCAAACATCAATAAAATGAGACGAATGCACAATTAACAGTCGGATAACAACCTTAAGGTTAGCCCTAGTTTCTTTAGAACAACCTTTAATAACAAATTCAACATTGGTTTTAAGTCTCTTGTTACTGATGCATGTTCCACATGCATAAAGTTATCAGAAAAAAGTAAAACATGAAAAAAAATGGGGAGAGAAAACTTGAGTTTCTATGGGAGAAGCGTGTTCATAAACTTCGCGATAAAGCGTTTTTTTGACATATTAAAAGAAGAAAAACAAGGAATGGTAACATTCTCTTATGACTGTCAGAAAAACAAGGTGTTGCCTAAGGTTCCAGACCAGGCAGCACACTATAGTAGACAACTCTATGCTTTTAACTTTACAATGGTCAAAGGATCAGCCAACACTAAACTTGAAAAAGACAATATTTTTGTGTATGCCTGGACAGAATATGAGGATCAAAAAGGTTCAAATCAAATCGCTTCGGCAGTATTTCACCAACTTACTAGTTCAGATATAAAATATTGATGTTGTACGTTTGGTAGCTGATGGCTGTGGTGGCCAGAAAAAAACTCCACTATGGTAGCAATGGCTAGTACTTGGCTTTGTACTCAAGCCACGGATAGTGTTAAAGAAGTGCAAATGATATTCCCCGTGCCAGGACTTTCTTTTATACCCCCGGACAGAGTTTTTGGGCGTATTTAAAAAGTGGTTATTAAACCTGATGAATATTTTGAAATATTTGGTAAACATGGTACCTTAGTTAAACTTGGAAGTGATTGCAAAGTTAATTCCTGAAGAGTTCTGTCAGCACTGTTGTAAAGACCCCAGGAAGTTGTCACTTTCGCTTCAATGCGTGTAAACTGTTTATATTGAGACGATCAAAAACTCATAATGTTCTTGTTCATGGAGAAGTGAGTTTCAGATCCGATATTGGTGTAGGTAAAAGTATACTGAAAAGGGGTAAAAAATGACAATCTCCATTAGCTACTGAGATTCCTACAGGTGCCTTTGTTAAACCTCAAAAGCTAGAAAATGTTGCCAAACTTCTTGGAAAACATTTCGGGGAAAACTGGGAGGAGATTGAAAATTTACAGTACTATTATAAAAGGGTGATAAATAAACGTCAACAGATTGACAACTCCAAAGAATTAAAAAAAGACGTTGAATCGTGTCAACAAGATGTGGATGAGGACATTATTCTGCAGATTTGATCTCATTTTTATCTGACTTTGTTTTTCATTTTAATATAGGCCTAATATTGTGTTTATTCCTAGCTAGCATAAGCAATAACATGTAAAGTTTTGTTAGAGATGTGGACTATAACATTATTTTGCAGATTAAGTTTATTCTTCTTTTTATTTGTTTTTCACAAACTATTATGATAATAATATTTTGTATAAAGTCTATCTAAACATATTATTTCAAAATATAACTTCTTCCAATAGATTATTTACCTTAGGCTTTAAATTAAAATAAAACATTTGGTTTCAATAGGCCTAATAAGTTTCACGCATAACTTATCTTATCCATGGCCTAAAACTCAAAACTTGTCTTATATAAAGTTAAAGTGCAAAACTTGCCTAATCCATATTTAAATTGGCTATAACGTCTACTTTTTTTTTAAACGTTTAAGCCCATAAGTGTGTGTATAAGAGAAGGCAATTTCTTTCTAATGGCTGGCATACAATTTTAAAATCTATATTTCTTTGGCCAAAATATTTTTGTAGTTTCTGAAAAATGTGTAAGTGTGGATAAGGCGAGTTTTGCACATATAAGACTCATTTGAAAAAACAAATTATTACCGTTCAAACAATAGAACTCTGTTACAATGTAGGTTAGAACAAGGGCATTTATAACAAACACACTTTGGTGGTCGCCTGATCTAAGGTAATGATAGGCAACCTAATGCCTTTTAGTGTGTTCGGTGAGATCTTTTCATATAATTTTGTCTTCCATGTATTTTCATCGTTGATACGTTATACATTCTCAAGAAGCTTGTATTTTAATTAACTAAAATAAAACTATTTATTTATTTTTAAATCATAATGTTGGAGAGTTAACCACTTGTATCGATCTATCTAACTATATTTGGCAAACTATCATATTTTGACAAAATTTACTATATTCTACATGACGAGAGCGGCCTTGTGAGGAATACGTAAGGTGACATACGGCCTTCTAATTCCAAAAGGTTTCTCGCCTTTTGTATAAGACTTCACACTTGAAATAGAATGGTTGGCCAATGACGGGAAGATTAGGATCCGAATCCCAGTCGGGTGTAATGAAAGTGTTTTTTTTAATGGTTTCCACTCTCCTTGCATGTAAATGCGTAATTTATTTTCTCTAAATTCAACTTTACTCGTCCTTAAACCAATAGTGTGAATATTTTGATAGCTCCAATGTGAAATAAGACACGGGGCACCAACAAAAAAGGACAAAGGGCCTTTGGTGATAACAGAGTGATGACTCAAGCTAGCTATCTAATCTAAGGGAGATAAAGGACAAAGGTGAATTTTAAGGAAATGATCTAAATCTAGCCTGAACAGTTTATGGGAAAACCCATGTAATAAATTTCAACCCAGATGCCACATTCAGTGATCAAATATCGTCTTCCCAAGATAGAACCAAGTCCTATAATGCACATCTAAGTATTAACGGTTTCAATTAAGAATTTCTGGCCAATGTTTGTAGATAAAATGTGTCTAATTAAAAAAATACTTAAAAGGAACTATTGGTTAAATGAGCTACATTTTCTTATAACACTGTTTATAAAGTGATATTGAACTATATCAACCAAGTCCTTGATATAGTAAAATATTATAAAGGTGAAAATTTTCTTATGAAAAGCAATATCTGATATTTTCTTTAAATTTAATTTTGTTTTTATATTTTTAGGGGATTTTCTTTTAGGTATAACTTTTATAAACACTTATGCACCGTTAATTTTCCTTATTTTACTATAAATAACAAACTATATCGGAAATGTTGAGTTGGCACTAAAACAGCACGTTAAATACTGGCTCTATTCAACTATTTTCACACTTTACGACGGTTATAACCGTCAGAAATAGCTCAGCGTCTGCTTCTTTGATTCTCTCCATGAAGTTTGTGTTTCAAATTACCACCAAAGAAGCTTGAGGGTAATTTAATCATTCACTAATTTACTCTATGGCACAAGGAACCCGAAAGTTTATTGCTGCATTTACAAAAGTTATATCCAATCCACCTCATTACACCCTATCTCTTTCAGGTCCAATCTAATGTTAACCTCCCATCTGCGTCTAGATCTTCCCAGTGGTCTCTTCCCATTGGGTTAGCCATTCAGTACCCTAAACAAGTTCTATATTCTCCCAATCGCGCCGCATGTCTTGTCCACCGTAATCCACGAGACTTGATTATTCTAACAATGCCTTGTGATGAGACCTTAGAGAACTTAGTGATGGAAAATTTATAAGATATCGTAATTGAAACGTCTATAAGAAAAAAAAACGATTGAGATGTTTAGAATACAGGGTTAATTGAGACGTTTAAAAGAATTAATCACTGAAAATTTAGAAAATTATGTGATTGATATGATAATTGTGACGTTTAAAATATCAAGTAACTGAGACTTTAGAAAACTTAGTGATTAAGATTTTTATAATAAATGGTGATTGAGATGTCTAGAAGACAAAACTGACTAAGACGATTAGAAAACGTCGATAGCTGACACTTTAGAATACTTAATGAGTGATAAATAAGGAGTAGGGAGACCTCTATAACTGATACTTTAAAAGACTTAGGGCTTATAAGATATTCACTTTAGAAAGATTTGTGATGTATAGAAGATACAGTAATTTAAACGTTTAGAAGACATCACTATTTGAAATTTTAAATACTTGCTGACTGAGAAGTTTATTATAAATGGTAATTTAGACATTTAGAAGAAATGGTAATTATGACTTAAGAATTTTCGGTGACCAAGATGCTTAGAAGGAACAATAATTAATACGTTTAGAAGAAATTTTAATTGAGACGTTTAGAAGAAATATTAATTAAGACGTTTGGAAAAAATGTTAATCTACTTTCTTGGAAACAAGTCAAAGTATCGCAATAAATGTTTAACTTTTTAAGGACGGGGGGAAAATATACAACCTTAAACTTTTCCATTCTCTCTAGTGAGATCATGGTTCCAACTCACATCACTTTCATATTCTTAATTTTTGTAATTAATTTAACGTGTCCATTTGACATACTGCAAATTACCGATTATTTAACCAATATTATATAGCATCATAACTAGCATAAATATTGAACTGTGCTCTCGTAAATTTACACTAATTTTCAATAACATCAAGGTAGCTTCTCCCATAACTGACGCGTGTGTTACAACTTTATACCTCAACATTGATTTGCAGGACGATTTAATTTACCTACGTGACTTCTAATTCTAACCCTCATTGTTTCTAATATGCACACTTTTTAGGCTTTTAAATGTCTAATTTAAAAAAAAAACTGAATGGAATAGCTTGGAAACTGCGAGTTAAAGATCTTGTTTGATGTGCTATAATATTAAACCAAGGAAATGTATTAAAATTGATATTAAAAATTATACACAGACATGGGAATAAAACTCTTAATCATTGTATTAGCGTACCAATGACCTATCGATTAGACATCCAGGTTCTTCCTGTGCTTAGTGTTATATATAACTTATTATTATAAGTCTGAATCTGTTAAGAAATTATGACACGACCACGGTGGCTAACTAGCAGGCTTTTTTTACGAGATATTTCAATACATTGAAGTGATATGTATTGTTTGCTTACTGTAGTAAAATTATTAAAAAATAATTTAAAAATAAACGTTTTTTTATTGTCAAACTCTCCAGTTTGTACTTCGGGTCCTCTGTCTAAAACACAATACCCTATTTAAGAATGAGAGCATATTTATTTAATGTACACCTGCGTAGCTTTGGGTTTTGGTTTTTATGCTTTGGTTCACACTTTATTTTCCATTGATTTGTATATCATCGACAAATTATGTTTTTTACTTTCTCAGCTATTCGAAACCTGAACTATGTCGATATCATGTCTGTCTACTGAGATAAGGGTCCCGGGTTCTATTCCCCACATGGCCGAATACGTATCATTGATGAAATGTGGGTTTAACCTTTCATAGTGACAAATTAACGGCCGGGACTGGATGTTGTTCCTGTCCTAGTCCTAAGTTAGAATATAAAGCATATGAAGCTATGACAGGCCTAGCAAGATGGCAGTGAAAAAAATATGGCTCGAATAAAAAACTGACCCAGGCCACAGGCTGGAAACAGTATTGGATGTAAAGTAAAACTTTCTCAGCTCACTGTCTTATTTCTGGTCTGACTATCCGAATATTTGCTTTAATGAAGTCGGGATGAGGCAGATAAACGTTTTGAGGAAATTTACCTCTATTTGCATTGAGGGTGTGTAAGAAACCATTTAGGAATACTTCACCTTAGTACATACACCCAGCCAGTGCTTGAACCACGACTTACACGTAAAATCAAATTAGACGAAATTTAAACCTTAGTCCACGTGCCATTGGTGTGTATAGATATTTAATTCAAACTAACAGTATAAGTAGGGTAGTTTTAAATAATAAAAAATTGCACTGGCGATCAGTTGGAGAAGAGATAGTAAGACACGTCTTGTACAAACAAACTCCATTGCACAGTTGGTTAATGAAACCATGGCCTCACGTTAAAAGTAAAGTATTATAGATCACATCTAACCGTAGAGGTTGCCTTCATTTGTCTAGCATAGAAACTAGGTGAATGGTTCTACCTCACTCGACTCAACTTAAACCAATGCCAAAGCCAACTTGGCAAGCTCCGCGTTCCCGTTCTTGACAAAATACATCAGAGTGATTATCTTAAGTTTATCCACACACAAACATGCACACAGTAATACTATTAATGTGATCTTAAGACATACCTGTTTATAATCACGTCCAGCCAATTTGTAATTTTTATACATAGTTGGCCTCATGAATAATATATTAAAGAAGACATTGATTCAGCAATCCATAGGTCAATTCAGATAAGTTTTAACTCAACTGTGTTTTTACTTTCTCTCTATCTTACAGGTAGAGAAAGTATTGTGATCGTCAAAAAAATCGAACTCGAGATTTTGATGAATTTTGACGTTTCATTACTTCCTGAATCCGAAAAAGTGGTTTTTGAATTTCCGTCTGTCTGTCTGTCTGTCTGTCTGTCTGTCTGTCTGTCTGTCTGTCTGTCTGTCTGTCTGTACCTCCAACTAGAGCCTAAACTATTTTACCGATTGAGCTGAAACTTGATATCTAGGGTTTTCATAGGGTTGCCCCGAGGGGTTTTTGGAATTGGATATCTACCCCTAAAATTAAGGGTAGTTTACTGAAGGGCAAAAAGAGAAAAAGTCGATTTTCTCAAAATCGGCTCTAACGATTTTGATTAAATTTCATTTATGAACATTAATAAATATTCTAAACAAAATGGCTACTCTCAATATTTCGGCAAAATCGTTTTAAGGGCTCCGGTCTGATGCGTAAATTAACATTTTTTATAATAGCTCCGAAACTATTTGAGATATGAAATTACTTAGCATTACAAATATGTATATATATTTATAATACAAATATTTTATTCGAAACATATTTTTATAAAATCAATAACTTTCTATATATACGCAATTATATATATATATTTAACTTTTTGGGCATTAAAGCTTAAGTATTGCGACCGTAAGAAAAACTAACCTGAAATGTTGATGGATGTCGACGTATCATGACCCCCCGAACCCTTAAAAATAGTCTTTGCAATGCCGTCTGTCTGTGTGTCTATTAAAACTTAAAATTAAGGGTAGTTTACTGAAGGGCAAAAAGAGAAAAAGTCGATTTTCTCAAAATCGGCTCTAACGATTTTGATTAAATTTCATTTATGAACATAAATAAATATTCCAAACAAAATGGCTACTCTCAATATTTCGGCAAAATCGTTTTAAGGGCTCCGGTCTGATGCGTAAATTAACATTTTTTATAATAGCTCCGAAACTATTTGAGATATGAAATTACTTAGCATTACAAATATGTATATATATTTATAATACAAATATTTTATTCGAAACATATTTTTATAAAATCAATAACTTTCAATATATACGCAATTATATATATATATTTTTAACTTTTTGGGCATTAAAGCTTAAGTATTGCGACCGTAAGAAAAACTAACCTGAAATGTTGATGGATGTCGACGTCTCATGACCCCCCGAACCCTTAAAAATAGTCTTTGCAATGCCGTCATTCTGTGTGTCTATTAAAACTTAAAATTAAGGGTAGTTTACTGAAGGGCAAAAAGAGAAAAAGTCGATTTTCTCAAAATCGGCTCTAAAGATTTTGATTAAATTTCATTTATGAACATAAATAAATATTCCAAACAAAATGGCTACTCTCAATATTTCGGCAAAATCGTTTTAAGGGCTCCGGTCTGATGCGTAAATTTACATTTTTTATAATAGCTCCGAAACTATTTGAGATATGAAATTACTTAGCATTACAAATATGTATATATATTTATAATACAAATATTTTATTCGAAACATATTTTTATAAAATCAATAACTTTCAATATATACGAAATTATATATATATTTTTATCTTTTTGGGCATTAAAGCTTAAGTATTGCGATCGTAAGAAAAACTAACCTGAAATGTTGATGGATGTCGACGTCTCATGACCCCCCGAACCCTTAAAAATAGTCTTTGCAATGCCGTCTGTCTGTGTGTCTATTAAAACTTAAAATTAAGGGTAGTTTACTGAAGGACGAAAAGAGAAAAATTTTGTTTTCTCAAAATCTGCTTAAACGATTTTGATTAAAATTCGTATCTTGGCGTTGATTAAGATTATAAATAAACTTGCTATTTTCATTTTCCTATGAAAATGATTTTTAGGGTACATTACAGAAGCGTTAATTTCCGTATCTCCACAACTATTGGAGAAACTAAACAACTTATCATTGCAAAATTGTAGGACTATTAGAAATAAAAAACTTTTATTTGACATATATTTTTATAAAAAACAGCAGTTTCTGAGATATTTGCAAATATATTAATACAATTTTGTGAGCTTTAGTTGTAAACATATACTACTTAAGTCTTAACGCAATAATACTCCAATGCCATAGAGTAATTAAATATAAGTAAGTATCTAAAAAAAGTATGTTATTTTTCCTTAAATCTCTTAGGAGAAATGTTTGCATAGCAATGATCTATCTCCATTTTAGACTCAATAGTCAATATTTACATTTTTTATTAGTCAAAATGTATAAATGAATAATTAAATATCAATGCGATGACTTGAAGATCTGCAACACCTTTTAAAATGTTAAAATTTTAACCAGAAATCGAAATTTTAATACGAAGTGTTGACCCTTGTGGAAGACATTAAACTGTTTGAAATGTTCTTAGGTGGACAAAGATGCGCCTCTTTTCTCATTGATTCTATATCATTATATATTATTTTATGCGTGTTCTTATGTAGAGTGGTGATGATACAATGTACATTATTCCGTTCAGAAATCTTAGGAGTTTATAGAAAGAGAGAGAAAGTCTGTGCGGTGTGCCGTACCATTTATTTTTATCTTTTTAACAGAGGAATGTTGCTGTGTTGATTTTTCAATAGTTTTTTATCTCTTTCATTAAGCTAGGTATTTTAAGATGCATTTGGCCAGTACTGGCCAGTGATAGGTCTAGGAAATTTTTTAGGGAGCGCGAATGCTTTTGGAAGACTAATGAATATCATAATATGGTGCACAACTCAATATTCGTACCTAGTTTTTAAATCAGTTTACTACGAATCAATAACAGGAGCTCACGTAAAAGAATAGCAGCAAATGGGAGGCAAGTGATATTAAAAACAAAGGTATCCACTTCAGTGACCACATGGCTTAACGCTCTACTCTATGTTAGACAACACTGCGGATAGCGGGAAGATTGAAGTTCGAATCTCAGGCAGGTGTACTGAGGGTGGTTTATCCAAAATGGTTTTCCGCTCTCTCTCTCTCCACAAAAATGGGGTATACTTTCTCTAAATATAGCTTTCCTAGTCCCTAAAACCACTAGTTTAATTAGCACATAAGCGTTCAACCCAAACGGGTAGTAAGACGTGGTGCTAATATATAAAGTCAAATATTAAAATCTCTCATACGAGTCAAATTTTAAAATCTCTCTTAAATCAACGTGTTTCCTCGATTGACATTACTTATGGAATCTTCTGAAAAGCTGGCAAAACCACTGTGTGACTCTTAAAGCATACTCATTTCTTTAAAAATTACTCTTTATGATGGTCACCACATTTGTTAAACGTGAAACTTTCTTTTACTTTATTCAAGCTACAAAACATTGACTACTGACAAGGGATTTTTTCCCCCTGAAGTTGTAGATACACAACTACTCTCGTTGGCTGAAATAAATGAGAAAGAGGCAAAATCCCGATCCCGGACATTAAAATAAATTAAAATCAACATTATACTATACTTATATATGAGGTAACGTAATTGTTATCATTGTTATTAAGGTTTTGAACAGCTTGAGCGCTACAGTTTTTGTCATCCTCGGCAAATGTTGACTAGCCACACTCCTCAATTCCAATGTCACGAAACTTAGACCCATACTCACCTTTGCACCTCTAAGTGATAATGCTTTCCACCTTCCCCACTGTTCTACGTAAGTAGGATAACGTATTTCATCTATTTAACATGCATTACTTTTCCAGCCTGTAGCCTGAGCCAGTTTTTTATTCAAGTCATATATTTTTACTTTCTCTCTATCTTACAGGTAGAGAAAGTATTGTGATCGTCAAAAAAATCGAACTTGAGATTTTGATGATTTTTGACGTTTCATGACTTCCTGAATCCGAAAAAGTGGTTTTTGAATTTCCGTCTGTCTGTCTGTCTGTCTGTCTGTCTGTCTGTCTGTACCTCCAACTAGAGCCTAAACTATTTTACCGATTGAGCTGAAACTTGATATCTAGGGTTTTCATAGGGTTGCCCCGAGGGATTTTTGGAATTGGATATCTACCCCTAAAATTAAGGGTAGTTTACTGAAGGGCAAAAAGAGAAAAGGTCGATTTTCTCAAAATCGGCTCTAACGATTTTGATTAAATTTCATTAATGAACATAAATAAATATTCCAAACAAAATGGCTACTCTCAATATTTCGGCAAAATCGTTTTAAGGGCTCCGGTCTGATGCGTAAATTTACATTTTTTATAATAGCTCCGAAACTATTTGAGATATGAAATTACTTAGCATTACAAATATGTATATATATTTATAATACAAATATTTTATTCGAAACATATTTTTATAAAATCAATAACTTTCAATATATACGCAATTATATATATATATTTTTAACTTTTTGGGCATTAAAGCTTAAGTATTGCGACCGTAAGAAAAACTAACCTGAAATGTTGATGGATGTCGACGTCTCATGACCCCCCGAACCCTTAAAAATAGTCTTTGCAATGCCGTCATTCTGTGTGTCTATTAAAACTTAAAATTAAGGGTAGTTTACTGAAGGGCAAAAAGAGAAAAAGTCGATTTTCTCAAAATCGGCTCTAAAGATTTTGATTAAATTTCATTTATGAACATAAATAAATATTCCAAACAAAATGGCTACTCTCAATATTTCGGCAAAATCGTTTTAAGGGCTCCGGTCTGATGCGTAAATTTACATTTTTTATAATAGCTCCGAAACTATTTGAGATATGAAATTACTTAGCATTACAAATATGTATATATATTTATAATACAAATATTTTATTCGAAACATATTTTTATAAAATCAATAACTTTCAATATATACGAAATTATATATATATTTTTATCTTTTTGGGCATTAAAGCTTAAGTATTGCGATCGTAAGAAAAACTAACCTGAAATGTTGATGGATGTCGACGTCTCATGACCCCCCGAACCCTTAAAAATAGTCTTTGCAATGCCGTCTGTCTGTGTGTCTATTAAAACTTAAAATTAAGGGTAGTTTACTGAATGGCAAAAAGAGAAAAAGTCGATTTTCTCAAAATCGGCTCCAACGATTTTGATTAAATTTCATTTATAAACATTAATAAATATTCCAAACAAAATGGCTACCCTCAATATTTCGGCAAAATGGCTTTAAGGGCTCCGGTCTGATGCGTAAATTAACATTTTTTTAAATAGCTCCGAAACTATTTGAGATATGAAATTACTTAGCATTACAAATATGTATATATATTTATAATACAGATATTTTATTCGAAACATATTTTTATAAAATCAATAACTTTCAATATATACGCAATTATATGAATTTTTTTTAACTTTTTGGACATTAAAGTTTAAGTATTGCGACCGTAAAAAAAAAAAACTAACCTGAAATGTTGATGGATGTCGACGTCTCATGACCCCCCGAACCCTAAAAAATAGTCTTTGCAATGACGTCTCTCTGTGTGTCTATAAAAACTTAAAATTAAGGGTAGTTTACTGAAGGACGAAAAGAGAAAAATTTGGTTTTCTCAAAATCTGCTTAAACGATTTTGATTAAAATTCGTATCTAGGCGTTGATTAAGATTTTAAATAAACTGGCTATTTTCATTTTCCTATGAAAATGATTTTTAGGGTACATTACAGAAGCGTTAATTTCCGTATCTCCACAACTATTGGAGAAACTAAACAACTTATCATTGCAAACTTGTAGGACTATTAGAAATAAAAAACTTTTATTTGACATATATTTTTATAAAAACAGCAGTTTCTGAGATATTTGCAAATATATTAATACAATTTTGTGAGCTTTAGTTGTAAACATATACTACTTAAGTCTTAACGCAATAATACTCCAATGCCATAGAGTAATTAAATATAAGTAAGTATCTAAAAAAAGTATGTTATTTTTCCTTAAATCTCTTAGGAGAAATGTTTGCATAGCAATGATCTATCTCCATTTTAGACTCAATAGTCAATATTTACATTTTTTATTAGTCAAAATGTATAAATGAATAATTAAATATCAATGCGATGACTTGAAGATCTGCAACACCTTTTAAAATGTTAAAATTTTAACCAGAAATCGAAATTTTAATACGATGTGTTTACCCTTGTGGAAGACATTAAACTGTTTGAAATGTTCTTAGGTGGACAAAGATGCGCCTCTTTTCTCATTGATTCTATATCATTGTATATTATTTTATGCGTGTTCTTATGTGGAGTGGTGATGATACAATGTACATTATTCCGTTCAGAAATCTTAGGAGTTTATAGAAAGAGAGAGAAAGTCTGTGCGGTGTGCCGTACCATTTATTTCACTACTGACTGGCTAGGCGTGTCGTAACTTCATATGCCTTATAATCTACCCTAAATCTATAACAAACACAACATCCAGTCCCCGGTCGTTAATTCATTACTGTGAAAGGGTAAACCCACACTTCACCAATGATAAATTTTTTGGCCATGCTGGGAATCGAACACGGGACCTTTATCTCAGTAGACAAACATGATACCGACTGATCTAAGGTGTCAGATCATATCTCATTAATGCATATACTAAACATCCTAACGGTCTAAGCTTGGTTCATACAAGATACTGGCCTATTTGACCAAGGCTGTTGTTCCCTACAGTTTTATAAATTAGTGTTCTTATACTAGTTGGAGCAGTCAAATTGTTTCCCAAGTTGAGATTATAAACCAATATTTGTATAATCTATTTTACCCCATATTATCAAACATTCTGGCTATCCATATAATTACACGAATGAGTAAGGATGTGAAAGGTATCATTTTAGAGGAAATGTTCTTAGATTTTCGTGAAGGGAGAGACGAAACCCTTTTTCAGTACCCCCGAACGGGATTCAAGCCCTGAACTCCTGGTTTCCAGTGGAAAAGCTTGATGCCTAAGCCTGCTTTGCCTATCTATGGGGATTTCAATTAAATTATTATTGGAATAATTTTAGGTATATGTAAACCAATAGATTTAATAAAAAAATCATTAATACCGTTATTATTTGATAGAGAACTATCTAAAGATGTGATGGTTGGATATTAAACATATCCTCATTGAAAAGTGTTATTTAATTCATGCTATAACACAGCTGACTTTAAATATAACCATATCCTTTATAAAGTTTGTTCAATCAATGTGTCCCAAATTTCTTCCAGCCTCTAACAGATGGCCATCTTCGATTAACAAAGTCATTTCTTGAGATTCAGGTGTATTGGATGTGACTTTACACAGGTGACTTTCACTAAATATCACTTATTTGCTCTCTTTGCTAATGCGGTTGCTTTTTATTCACCCTCTTATTCTACATGCTGCATTGATTTATTAATTTGCTATACTGTTCTTAAACGTATAAAGACAAAAACAACGTAATAAGAACAAAATTACAATCATGAATAATAAACTAATAATATTCATCTTTGCAAAAAATCTTGGTATTTCCAGTTTTTGGAAGTTCACACGTACATTTTCTTACCGATGGGCATATTTTACAGAAATAAAAAGCTATTATATTTCGTCTAACATTCGTCAAATCATGTAGTCTGCAGCTGTCATTTTTGATAGCTATTATCAATTCACATAAAATAACACAAATAACGTTGTAAAATGTTTTCAATATTGAGCGCAAAAAAGTTTTTATTTTCTAAAAGATTCTCCAAATGTTCATTCTCAAGGTATTGGCGATACATTGGCTATTACGTCATATTATGATTGCCAGTGATCATTAATAACATAGTGGAGATACAGGGCGTTTGGAAACTCATAACTCAAACTGCACATATAGCTTGTTTGAACCAAAAGTAATACAAAATTCCTATATACTTACATTCGGAAAACTATGCTAATACCGTTAAACTGTTTTCAAAATTTAGGCATACAGCGCTGGGGGAGCAAAGCTGTCAAGCATGCGTTTACAACCATTTGCATGGGGGCTAGGCACGTGGAACTGCACATGTAATAATGGAAAGCACTTTCTGTAATGTAGGACCGTTAATGATGACCCTCAGAACGTATTCCCATTTCTAGATGGATTGGTGTGTTAATTGTGGTATGTTCTGCTGCGTGCTCTAAGATGTTGAGGTGTGTAGTGCCATGCGACTAACCCCTATGCAACCCGTTGTACACGCATGCTTGAACGGCTGTGCTCTCCCAGCGCTGTACGCCATAACTTTGAGCACAATTAAATGGTATTAGTATAGTTTTCCGGATGTAAGTGTTTAGGGATTTTGTAGAGCTTTTGATTCAAACAAAGTATATATATATGTATCTATATACAGTTTGACCTATGAGTTTCCAAACATCCTGTATATTGATTTATTCCACACTTTGGTACATGTATACAAAACAGAGTGTGATAAATTAATAAAATATATAAACTAAATAATACATGGAAATATAAAATGGAAAGGCTCATCATAATATCAATAGAAATATTGAGATGATATTTAAAAAAAATCCCAAGCACTTGCCTTAGAAGAGATTAGGACGTCACATAGTTGAAAACCCGCTCTCAGTGCTACCAACTGGAGAGAGATCAACTCTATCCTCTCAAAGGAGTAGTAAGTAAGAAGGATTAAAGTGAATCGTGCTTTCACAAACCCATATTGAGAATGTGGACAGAAGAACCGTATAAGACAGTATCAACTAAAATAAATGGTACGGCACACCGCACAGACTTTCTCTCTCTTTCTATAAACTCGTAAGATTTCTGAACGGAAAATAATGTACATTGTATCATCACCACTCCACATAAGAACACGCATAAAATAATATACAATGATATAGAATCAATGAGAAAAGAGCCGCATCTTTGTCCACCTAAGAACATTTCAAACAGTTTAATGTCTTCCACAAGGGTCAACACTTCGTATTAAAATTTCTATTTCTGGTTAAAATTTTAACATTTTATAAGGTGTTGCAGATCTTCAAGTCATCGCATTGATATTTAATTATTCATTTATACATTTTGACCAATAAAAAATGTAAATATTGACTATTGAGTCTAAAATGGAGATAGATCATTGCTATGCAAACATTTCTCCTAAGAGATTTAAGGAAAAATAACATACTTTTTTTAGATACTTACTTATATTTAATTACTCTATGGCATTGGAGTATTATTGCGTTAAGACTTAAGTAGTATATGTTTACAACTAAAGCTCACAAAATTGTATTAATATATTTGCAAATATCTCAGAAACTGCTGTTTTTATAAAAATATATGTCAAATAAAAGTTTTTTATTTCTAATAGTCCTACAATTTTGCAATGATAAGTTGTTTAGTTTCTCCAATAGTTGTGGAGATACGGAAATTAACGCTTCTGTAATGTACCCTAAAAATCATTTTCATAGGAAAATGAAAATAGCCAGATTATTTATAATCTTAATCAACGCCTAGATACGAATTTTAATCAAAATCGTTTAAGCAGATTTTGAGAAAACCAAATTTTTCTCTTTTCGTCCTTCAGTAAACTACCCTTAATTTTAAGTTTTTATAGACACACAGACAGACGGCATTGCAAAGACTATTTTTTAGGGTTCGGGGGGTCATGAGACGTCGACATCCATCAACATTTCAGGTTAGTTTTTTTTTACGGTCGCAATACTTAAACTTTAATGTCCAAAAAGTTAAAAAAAATTCATATAATTGCGTATATATTGAAAGTTATTGATTTTATAAAAATATGTTTCGAATAAAATATCTGTATTATAAATATATATACATATTTGTAATGCTAAGTAATTTCATATCTCAAATAGTTTCGGAGCTATTTAAAAAAATGTTAATTTACGCATCAGACCGGAGCCCTTAAAGCCATTTTGCCGAAAAATTGAGGGTAGCCATTTTGTTTGGAATATTTATTAATGTTTATAAATGAAATTTACTAAAAATCTTTAGAGCCGATTTTGTGAAAATCGACTTTTTCTCTTTTTGCCATTCAGTAAACTACCCTTAATTTTAAGTTTTAATAGACACACAGACAGACGGCATTGCAAAGACTATTTTTAAGGGTTCGGGGGGTCATGAGACGTCGACATCCATCAACATTTCAGGTTAGTTTTTCTTACGGTCGCAATACTTAAGCTTTAATGCCCAAAAAGTTAAAAATATATATATAATTGCGTATATATTGAAAGTTATTGATTTTATAAAAATATGTTTCGAATAAAATATTTGTATTATAAATATATATACATATTTGTAATGCTAAGTAATATCATATCTCAAATAGTTTCGGAGCTATTATAAAAAATGTTAATTTACGCATCAGACCGGAGCCCTTAAAGCCATTTTGCCGAAATATTGAGAGTAGCCATTTTGTTTGGAATATTTATTTATGTTCATAAATGAAATTTAATCAAAATCGTTAGAGCCGATTTTGAGAAAATCGACTTTTTCTCTTTTTGCCCTTCAGTAAACTACCATTAATTTTAAGTTTTAATAGACACACAGACAGACGGCATTGCAAAGACTATTTTTAAGGGTTCGGGGGGTCATGAGACGTCGACATCCATCAACATTTCAGGTTAGTTTTTCTTACGGTCGCAATACTTAAGCTTTAATGCCCAAAAAGTTAAAAATATATATATAATTGCGTATATATTGAAAGTTATTGATTTTATAAAAATATGTTTCGAATAAAATATTTGTATTATAAATATATATACATATTTGTAATGCTAAGTAATTTCATATCTCAAATAGTTTCGGAGCTATTATAAAAAATCTTAATTTACGCATCAGACCGGAGCCCTTAAAACGATTTTGCCGAAATATTGAGAGTAGCCATTTTGTTTGGAATATTTATTTATGTTCATAAATGAAATTTAATCAAAATCGTTAGAGCCGATTTTGAGAAAATCGACTTTTTCTCTTTTTTCCCTTCAGTAAACTACCCTTAATTTTAGGGGTAGATATCCAATTCCAAAAACCCCTCGGGGCAACCCTATGAAAACCCTAGATATCAAGTTTCAGCTCAATCGGTAAAATAGTTTAGGCTCTAGTTGGAGGTACAGACAGACAGACAGACAGACGGAAATTCAAAAACCACTTTTTCGGATTCAGGAAGTCATGAAACGTCAAAATTCATCTAAATCTCGAGTTCGATTTTTTTGACGATCACAATACTTTCTCTACCTGTAAGATAGAGAGAAAGTAAAAAAGCTACTTAAACTACTTTCATATATTTATACGTGAAGTTATCTGATTTACAGCTGTCTTTTTTTTTATAGATAGTGAATAATAGATCATATATAGTAGGCCTAGTATCAATCTCATTAAGGTTATTATCCTCCACCATTACTCAATTTTTTCTGATTTTTAATGCACTGCATCTTACTATCCATTTAAGTTTTACGCTTATGTATTAATTAGGCTAATGGGATAGGGATGAGTAAGGTTGAATCTATATGAAGTGTACCCGCATTTGCATGGAGAGCGAAAGAGAATGGGGAACCATTTAGGAAAAACAACCCTCAGTACACCCAACCGCAGTCCGAACCCTAGTCTCCCCGCCATCGGCAGTCTAGTCTTTTGATAGAGTAGCATCTTAGACCATGCGGCCATCAAATGTCACGTTCAACCAGGGTCTGATTTACGTATATGGGGGCCTCGGGGTGGCATACAGTGTGGGGGCCCCCATAAACCCATGTAAATTACATAATAGCATTAGGCTTGCCAACCCTTCCGGATTGGGCGGGAATCTCCAGGAATCATGACTATTCTCCCGTCTCCCGTGAATCCCTATCTGGGAGTTAGATATCTCCCAGATTCTACAAGAAATACCAAAAACCTTTTTGGTACGTTGCCATCGTATTTGAATAAGTGGAACGATTTTGAAGGCTAGAGTTTTAAAGACGTGTCCGTTTTGTCTTTAAAAAACCCTATTGGACGGGATGATCTTCAGAAACTTACTGAAACCCTTCACCTAGAAGTTAAGGACCACGAGCAACTGTACATCAAGTTCTTTATCCTTAGAGAATTTCAGAATACTCTCACTGACATTGAATGAATGGCTATGAGGTGGGTTGCTTTCTTTAAACAACTTGTAGGGAAATTTACAAAATGTTGTTACATTCGCGTTATCAATACCCAGTTTCAAATGCTATTAGTGAATGCATAATTGCACATTCAGCATGATGAATATATTATGGACTAAAGAAAACAAGAAGCTCAGCCATAAACTTTAGAAAGCTGAACTCTAAGTCTGCCATAACTACCACTATCATGTTCTTAATTTCACAAGTTTATTTTGTCAAACAAAGAACTTTTAGCAACTGCTCTTAGGGTTCAGAAATATAAATTTAAAAAGTTGATATTGATATAAAAATACTTTTTGGTAAGCTTGTATGTTGTAATTTATATTAGTTTTTATTTCAGTTTATAGTTAAAATAAAGTTCAAGTTGCTTTAGAAGATTGTTCACTCTCTTGAACCCATATTTTTGATCTCCCGGAATTGCATTTATAGAGTTGACAATCCTACATAGCATGTCTGAGGAGAGGTAAACATTTAGTAACATTTTGATTTTATACATTTTTAACTATAACAAACTAAAATGAAGTAGTCTACATAAAGACTTCATAAAAAACGTTCGAGCCGGAACTGTCGAGTTTACAGGCACTGGGCAGTTGTTGTTTGTTATGTTGGTTGAGTGCGTGCCAAGAAAATTTCTCAATTTGGCATGATAAATGACTTTTATTACTATTGATAAGCTTATATATATATATATATATATAATTTTTCTGGTCTTACCAATTAGATTAGGCCGTTAGTAGCAAGAAAGGCTTGTGTAACCCGAACGGTTAGTAGTAATACGTAGTACTGAAAATAAAAGAAATAAAAAAAGAAGCAATAACCGATATGTTAATACTTACAATATTATAATTAAAGGAGACCTTTACAAATAAAAATTATCATTAGCATGGAGAGGTGATGTAAAAACCACAACAGTATTTCCTTTTTTATAAACATGCAGTAGCTTGGTAAGAATTTTCGAATAGCAGAGATGCGCGAAGTGTCTTTGACAGAGAAATTTTCACTAATATACTGGGACCAGTCTGATAATTACTGGCTGGCTCGCTTACCAGTTTGGCCAGGCAGTCGCTCAGTAACTCACCCGCTCTTTCGCGTGTCAGTCTACCCGATTTCTTAAGATACCTTTTCCTGGATCACATAACATATTTTTTATATTATGTCGATATAATCCTACACAATTAACCCTTCTACACATAATATTCCACTTAAAACACAAACTAGCACTCCCCACGAAACAAACAGACATCTGAATTTCAATCTTTCTCGAGAGTAACTGACTAAATTTGTCAGAGCAACAACAAATTGGAAAACAAAAATGGTATCAAAGGCACCACTGAAACAGCGGTGCTGTTAGCCAATTCACGGAAACACTTTGGAAGGAACCGCCGCAGTACTCCGAAAGGGAGTCCAATGTATTTAGAACTAGAACGAAAAATTGTAAATTATCAACAAGGACTTTCCTAGTAAATTATTAAAGTGTCGGTAAGATTTTTATTTTTAACTAAGCTGCACACATATTAATTTGTTTACACTTCATTATTTTGTGCAGGAATAACATTATGTTATACAAAAAACAAGAAAGCATTTACAATAGAAAATTAGAGATTTTCCTTTCTTTCGGGGGTTTGTGGGGGGCCCCTTTCTGTGGGGGCCCCGGGGCGATCACTCCAATCACCCCCCTTAAATCCGGCCCTGCTTTCAACAATCTACTATCATCCCCTGAGGAGCAAGGGTCACAGAACCTTTGCGCAGCAATCCCTTTCATGACAGCTCGGCCCTTAACCAAACCCTCTCAGGTTACCCATAAGCGGGAATATAAGAAGCAACCGTTGGCCTGGTCAGACAGTTTGTCTCTGGATGTAATGCAAGTTGCTACTGACTAGCCGATGGCTAGTCTAGGAGAATATCCTGGGTGTGGGTGCGAAAACCTTACAAAGAGAAACAAGCTGACCACTGAATAAGAATCACCACTATCCTGGTAGAGTATCCCAGGGAAAATGAGATTTCCTTCTGGGTGGCCGGGGGCCTACTGGCAGGGAGATAGTGTGTTGTTGGACTCATACCCGAATAGTTGCTTAGCAGTGTAAGTCCTCACCATAAGCTAATTAGGGCATCGTGGTGTGTGACACATAGGTATCTTTTCTGAGCAGACATCAACAAGAGCGGTAATACCGGTCTAGACGGCGGTGCACTTCTGAACCCTTAGTTGTGTTCTCGGTTATGGGGGGTTTGACCGCTGTCCTTCTGGAGAAATCTGGGAGTGGGCTAATTGTAGGAACGGCCTGGGATCCTCTTCTTGCCAGTCTGGCTCCGGTGCTCTGACATGGTTCTTGGGGGTGCCCTGTGAGTAGACTCCGATGTATCTCTTTTTCGGAGCATCTCACATACGTATAGTGTAACCTTGAGCTGAGAAAGTTCTCCGGGCTTGACCTTTTATGTCGAGTCTTAGTCACCGGTCGAGGAGCTGGCTACCGTACACAAGCTCTTCGACCACTACACTACACTTTTTAGGGGTTAAAGTCAGTCAACAAATCACATACAGACACGTTCTATTTACATTCACACACATACAAACAACATAAACGTACTGCCTCCCACCCCACTTAATGCACAAGATTAGACGATACTGGGACCGGTTCCGGGCGGTCTGGTCAGGCAGGTGCCACAGCCCTAGCTGGTGCCAAATCCTACTGCTTCAATAGTAAATGTAACGGCCCTCAGCTGTTCTGCATTCACACACAGCACTACACAGTTCTTTTTTTTTTTCCCATCCAGGCGTTAACTTGTCCCGTGGATATATCTATTTCCTGACATTTCTCTAAACAAACCACGCTATTGGGGATGTACGTAAAACTATATCCCTGGTAACGGAGCATGTAACCTGCACTAGACTATCGCAGGTTTTTACCCTCACTTCTGTCGAGGGGTATTTACTGCTCTTATTTCCACTCAGTGGGGTGGCTCTGGCATTCTTCTTTCGTGAGTATGCTTGGAGTTTCCCCACCCTACTCTCTTTCTTTCAAACTACTACACATGATAAAGTGCATAGGTTCTGACCTGACACGCAATTCCTATCCACTATCAAACGCAGAAGTGCGGGCTTTGGAGACCTGATGCGTCTGTCAGAAAGGATCAATAATTGCAAAGCTATGGGATGGACAACACCACTTGAGAGGAATAAACTGGTACATCAAACACGGGTGTTCTACTTTTTAAACCCTCCCCTGTCTCCTCTTTCCCTATCCATCCGACTCAACTTGGTCTCTCAGGGGCGTTGCACGAAATATATTGGGGGAGGGGGTGAACACCAGTGTTTTTTCCAACTCCAAGCATTTCGAAATTAGAAAAATGTCCAAATGGCAAAGGAGAGTACAAGAAGGGCAATGTTGAGAACGGGGAAGGAGGCTCCCAGAATTTTTTTTTAAATTTGGGTTGATAATCAAGCCTTGAACTGAGCTTTTAGGCAAATATATTTTTTAAATTTATTTATTTGTTCATACTGGATTTTTAAAGCTACAGGGTTTTTTCATTGCATAAGGAAATAACTTGAATTATTATTTATTTCAGTTTTTTTGCAGATATCGTTCAGATCGTGTATTTTAGATTAAAAAATTTAACTGACTTTATTACAGCGGTTTCCAACATTTTGTAGTTTATGACTACAACTTTTCTCTCTGCGGCCATTGCGACACTTTGATAACTGAAGTTTTTTCACTGTGTATTATTACCAGCCCAGACTATCTACAGTTAACTATACCAGTGGGATAGGTAAAATTTAAAGAAAATGTACCCTTATTTGCTTGGAGGGATATTAGAATAAACTACCCGTGACCAGAATTAATATCCTTACTTCACCTTCACCAACAAACCAAACCAAAAGAACGTGACATTAAACCCGCTTGTCGACTAATAATTGTTTTAATTATTATAATTGTTTATAATAATGATTATATCCGACTAATATGTAGTAAAAGAGAATCAACAAGCCTTGAGTTGGGGGATGATTTTATATTATGCTAAAAACAAGGCTACCACAGTAAACAAGTCGGCAAGAAGCTACCAGAATAAAATATCCAAAAGGAACCTAAGCAATAACTAGGCCATTTTTAACAACTTACATTACAATTAGAACTACGCATCTTCCTATAATCATTAAAATCCTTACAAAAGTAAACATAAAACTAAAACCTCTACATTATGACCCCACCCAAAACACTCTGTGACCGCCAGGTTGGAAGCCGCTGCTTTATTATAACACACTGGGAAGCAATATTTAGCTAGTTAGCACCTTGAGATGTAGAGCTTGCTAGTCAATTTATCAAAAAATTATCAATTTGGCCATGTTTATTTTAAAACCTTTTCAACTGTAAAATAAAGCAATAAAAAATGGAATCTATCGATATTTCTACAGTATTTTGATACCTGTCTACCAATGTCCTGCTTCACAACCTCGTGGAAGTTGCTCTAAAATAATAATAGTGGTACGTGAATAAACTATTCAAAACATATTGTAATTTAGCGCATGAGGGTGAAGGGGCTTCCCCTGACATTTTATGATATAAAATAACTTAGGGGCCTATGGCAATTTCGAAATCAGCACTATAAATAACATGGTTACTATACGAAATCTTATGCAAATCGAACGCTAAATAACAAATTTAAAAAGTATCCCAAATTTGAAAATGTTAAAGGGTGAAGAAAAAACTTGTTTTTGTTTAATGTAGTCTACTTAATCAAATGAAAAATTATAAGAGTTGTAACACTTTAAAACAGCCCTATTACTCCTCTTCCTTCATTGTTGTTTTGAACCTATTTAAATTGCTGTCATGAAAGCCTATTTTAATAAACATTGAAATAAGATACATCAGTTCAATTCAAACGAGTATGGATACTTGCTAGAAAAATTAGTGTGTATTTCAGAAGTCAAACATTAACACTAACCTCAATGTCCTCATTTCATCTGTCAGAGCTTTCGGAAAGAAAACAATAAAATGTTGCGTAACATTCACAGCATTAATACCTTCAAAATTTAATAAAGACCTAATAAAGGCATTGGCTGTACAACATATGATAATTTGAGTCATAGAACTGCGACAATCTAGCAGCCACGAAAATCACAACTAAAAACACTAAACAATAAACAAATATCGGCTGACAATGGTGTCATTCCAAGCCTTGATGGCTGAGTAACATTTTGCTACTGGGCAGTTCATGTTCCTTTATGATTCGTTTCCATACCGCATTCGGCATACACTCACCGGTCGTTGTCTTTGCCTACTGACAACGGCGTTACTAGACTACTTGATTAACTAAGCGTTCTAAAATTTACTACAGAAGGAATCTCCTTTCAATGTTTGATGATTTTTGAAGTTGGGATTTTTTGTAGTGTAGGGATCAGCAATTGGGAAGTTTTAAATTTGTCTGTACAAGTCTGTGGCTAAGGACTTTCATAATAGAAAGTAATGGGATACAAACTAAGCCTAGAATTTCCCAACTCCAGATCTCACATCTCACGAAATTCCCAACTTTCAAGCTCTTAATCAACATTGGGGAGGGACACCCCCCAAACACCCCTCCCCAGCGCGACACCCATGTGGTATCTCACCAAGCTTTTCACTTCCTCCACCCTTCCCTCCAGCTAACCGAGCTTTCCCCTTCCTACTGTCCATCCACCTCTCTCTCTATCACCAAGCCTCCCCCTTCTTCTCCTTCAGATCATCGTGGTCTCTCTGCAAGCTCCTCTCTTCTTCTCCTTTAACTCACTGATGACTTTCGCTGAACCCTTCCCCTCTAGCTCACCAAGATATCTCACTGATCCACTCTATTCCCCTCTCTCCTCCATCTCACTCTGATTTCACTCGAGCTTCCCCCTTCTTCCCCTCCAAATCACCGTTGTCTCTCACTGAGTTTTCTCTTTCTTCCCCTCCAGCTCCCACTTTCTCTCACTGAGCTTTGCCTTCTTCCCATCCAGCTCACCGCTGTTTCTTGTTGGAATCCTATCTTCCCCCTCCTCCCCTTCCATTCACTACAACCTCTTACCAAGTCATCCCCTTCTTCCCTACAGCTCAATACGGTTTCCCACAATTTTTTCCCTTTCTTCTCCTACAGCTCACCACGTAATCACTTAAGAGATGTTCCCTCTATCCCTACCAGCTCACCTAAGGTTGTCACCGAGAGTCCCCCTTTTCCCCCTCCAGTTCACTGCGATGTCTTGCCGAGCCTTTCCCCCCTTATTTTGTTTTCTCCCCATTCTTTGTTTCAATGGGCTATTCTAGTCGCGCGGGGAACAAGAAGCAAGAACGTCACCAGTAGGAAGAAGCCACCCACTCTCACCACCAGGGGTACTACACCTAATCCGAAACCCTACCACTCGGACCAATCCAAAACTTACATGAGTACTAGTCAGAAAAGGAATAAATAATTAATACAACAGCTGGGGACGATGACAAAGTTTTACAAACTTGGGGCAATCCCATACTCATATAAATCTGTTCAATGAAGTATTTATCAAAACACACGTGTATATATTTATGTACTGTAGGTATGCATATGTATGTGTATGTGTTAATGTAGATATACGTATATTATATTATTAAATAAACGCTTCTATTCTTTATTATTTTCAATACAATTTAATATTAAGTTGATTTCATTTATATATTTGTATTAATGGCGTTCTATTAGATGAAAATGTTAAAAGATGTGCATGTAAATGGTCTAAATGAAAAAAAAAACTATTTAATATAATATTTTTAATTTTATGTAAAGAATTTATGTTTGCGTATGTTAGTGTTTAAAGTTATAATAACTTATTTTTATAAGATCTCGACTCACAGCTTAGCACAAGGAGATTAACTATAGCCCTGATATATTTAATTTTAATCTTAATACACAACCTAGCAAGCAAATACTTATTAAATAATTATTATTATAGTTAAAATGCTATTATAGTTGAACATAGAGAAGTATGTAATTTTAAACTTTTCTCACAACATATCACTTAAGCTATATCAGTAATTAAACTTTAATTTAAAAAAAACTCTATATCTATCAGGCCCAGTCAGTATTGACATTGATAATATTATTTAGCCAATGATGATACTGAAATAATTAATTTCCCTTGGCTTAAATTGTTACCAAATTACAATGGAAGTAGTTTCTTCTTGAGATTTCAAACTCTCTCTAAAAGCGAATTCCAGAAAAATCAATTTTATATACACTTTTGGTAATTGGGACTTCCCTGGCAAATTAATGCACGAATACAATGATTTTATACGTATTTACAGTAAAAAAAAAGTGTTTACTATTACTTGTAGTAATCAGATCTCAAACTAGTGGTTTCTAACTAATGGATCGTGGACCATCTTTGGTTCATGTTGCTATGTTGTTAATTTTTAACACTTTATATTTTCTTCACTTAAGAAGTTGTTATTAAAGTTACATTTATGTATAAATTAATATTTGTTCTTTTAGTTTAATGTTATATGATAGTACATACTTTAAAATTTGTTTCATCATTAATCTACATATTTATACGACTAAAAATAAAACTCGTAATTGCGAAGTGTCATAAGTCAACTAACCTATATTGACGCGTCAACTTGTGTTTATAATAATTATTACTAACATTATTTGCAAGTGTGTTTCCTGCTATACATTCTTTTTACAAAATAAGGTACCAGTATACATGTGCCTTACCCCGGTAGTTCTCTGAAACGTGTAATATTTGATGTCCCATCATATTATCTTTTCTTCCACTTAACTTAAATAATTTTTATTCAATGTCAGTTAAGTTAGATAAGTGTAAAAATCCCATTCATAGTGTGAACTGGGTCTCCATATATGTTTAATACGATCCCTTATATAGTTAAGTTCAATTTTTGAGTGTGTAAATGTATAATGTAGAATTTTGTATTGATGATATGTATTATTCAGTTGGAGAGAAAACTCAACATTGAAGAACATTTCTCAATACAATAATAAAAAAGTATTTAAACTATTTTTTAAATAAATTTATAATATACCTCATTTATGTATGTACCTGACATGTTATTGATTATAGGCACCTCACAAAGTATGTGCTATAAAATTTAATGTAGATACGTTAAAATTTGATCTGAAGCTTTTGGTTAAACTTTGAATCCGTCCACCACTAAAGAAAGGTTGTAATTTGCTGTCTTAATGAGAGATACGAGTTATAAATCGTAATTGAACGTACAGTACATTAAAATTACACCGAAAGAGAGAAAGATTATCTTGCTTGGCCCTCTTTATGGCGGGGATGAAGAACCTATGGCACGCTACTGAGTGACACATGAACGTGATTTGGATGGCATGGAAAATAAAAAAAAAATAGTGAAAAAAAACTTTTTGTGTGTGGTGTAACATTTTGGAAGCTAGCATTATTTCGTTTAATTTTTTCCTTTCACTTTTTATTTGTCAAAAAACTTCTACATAACACCGTGACACTATGTTTTAGAGGTGAGTGGTGCCACTTTAAGAGGTGGCACACTATACTAGTTCGAAAAATGCAACTAACCATTTAAGTGACAAATTGGTAGAAAAAGATTCACCATCCCTGCACTAAGGTGTTACTTATAAGAGATGAACATAGTACAATCATTCCAAGGTAGGGCTGCTACTGTTCAAGGTAAAGGAGTGTCCCTCTATACAGGGATATTCAGATAGCCAGGTAAAAACATAAACAGGTTGTAAAGATTGACAATACAAGTATTTCCATACACACTTCGGTGGCCGCGTGATATAACGCGCTACTTTCGTGTTGGACTAGACTGACCAATGACAGGGCGATTGAGGTTCGAGTCTCAGTTGGTTGTACTGGGGGTGGTTTATCAAAATGGTTTTCCACTCTCCATACACGCAAATGCGGGTACAATCATTGTAAATATAGCCTTCCCAATTCCTAAAGCCATTCGCGTGATTAGTACATAGGCGTATAGACCGAACGGGTAGTAAGACGCGCTGCTAAAAAAGAAAAGAAAAGTATTTCTACGCAATAAACTTGGGGTGGGCGATGCCAAGTGACAGCACTGACGTCAAACTTGGCACTCTATGCACCTGTGGTGTAGGCAAAACATGCAGCACACCATGCAAAACAACACAGACATCCCCACCACTCCCTCTCCTAACACACATGATAGTGCCAGCGTAGTAGAGGGCCAACATATATATCTTTGAAAGAATCACCAATTCGTAATTCCTTATGGGCATCTTCTGCCAGGCAAATCAATACCTGTTACTAGTCATTTATTTACACCACACTTAATGTGCTGAAGATTGATGAGTAGACTACCCCCTAGGTGTGTACAACGCCAACTTTAACGTCTAGTAGCACCACCATTTGCATTGCCAACCTCAGGCTCATTACGAGGAAATATTTGTCTTGTCACCCCCCACAACCTGTTTTTTTTTTTTTTACCTGGGATCTGATCCTGTATATTTAAAACGTGAAACAGTTCCTTTCGATAATGGTATCCGGAGCAAAACCAAAGCAATTTTAATCATTTTTCTAATTTCTCATAATTATTTATTTTAGAGAATATACAAAGGAGGTGGTTTCTTATTTGAAGTTAAAATTAAAGTAGGAATAAATGTTATACCTGGATTAATTTAACTTCCAATTTACATTTCTAAAAAATAAAAGCTACAATTGAGAGTAGTCATTGAAAAATTGATTGATGCCTTATGCGTCAACGGGATCGATAGTTATTTATTAAATAATGTGGAAATAATAGTTTTTTCTTAGCACCACGTCTCACTATCCTTTCGCCTTTTACGCATATGCACTAATTACACTAATGCATAAAGTATGAGGAAGATTGAATTTATAAGAAGTATACCCTCATTTTCATAGATGGATAGTGTAAAACCATAGTAAAAATACCTTCAGTACACCTGACAACTCCATCTTCCCGTCATCGGCAGTCCAGTCTATTGTGAGGGTGACGCCTTAGACCATTCAACCACCGAAGCAGGTGGAAATAGATAATTGGTATTGTTAGTTAAACTACCAACCAGGGGACACAATACTAATCCAAAATGTGTGCGCTGTTCCAGACTGGATCATAAAGTACATCCCTTCACTGAGCCTCACTTCAGCTGCTACTGCTTCCAGTCATTTTTACAAGCTTCTTTGTAACTACTATTGCTGCTGTAATTTAACAATGTAAGTTGCTTCTAATGCTAGCTACTTTTGCTTTTGCTAATACCCTTACTTCTTTTGCACGCAAACTCACAAAAATAACGAATTTCCTTAAACACGATATGTCCCTAATAAATGTCGGGAATTAATTATGAAAGCTAAAAATACTAATTTTTTTGGAAAATTATTTTTCTTATTTACCTAATCATCATATGCTTACATTGACGCAATTGTTTAGCAAAATATACCATTGTTATATGAATATTAATACTAATGTAACTAGTTTGATTATTGGAAAATAAAATCTAAATTAGAAATGTCCATATTTTCCACACATTCTGCATACTCTTTAAATATTATTATTATTATTAATTATAATAATAAAGTAAACATTTTTTCAAGCTACCAGACATGGTTGAAGATGTCGTAATTTAAGGTAATAACATTAGATGCCATGTCATTTAGTTGAAGGTGTTGATGTTAGCACTTGCTCTATTCTAGTATTATTTCTTTGTGCTTCGTACTGAGTCAAGCTAAATAATATAAACACAGATACAAAGTTTATGGTGTAATTTATTAAGCGTGACTGACTATAAAGAGAGACGAGGCTCGTTCCTTTCACGCTGGCTTGTCAGTCGAGGTCTCATCACTGATTCCAGCTCATATACAAAACATACATATATCTGCTCACTCATTGACGACAAGCCGACTCCAGCCGACAGCACATAACACTAGAGCAGAAGTTTCCTGGAACGACTGTCGAAGGCTGTACCCACAGTACACTCTCTCCTCTACAGGAGTGTAGGTGGACACTGGGTATGAATGTAATGCAAACATAATTACACAAGATATAAAAGTGAACACTACCAAATGCCTACCCAAACAATTGATAGGTTATTTCGAGTACTCGTGACAACCATGATACATTTAAATAATAATATCAGAGTATTTTTAAATTGAAAAAACAAAGTATATATATATATATAATATGTAAGTGTGTATCTTCTTCTTCCAATACGATCTTAACCAGTATTTCTTTTATATACCTAAACTCTTCTGACAACAACACGTGTGTTATATATATATATATATATATATAATATAATATATAACTGTGAAAGCTGGAAACGTGACGATTGCTGGTAATTGACCGCGATCTCCGGAATTCACTGCTCTACACTGGTGGATGTCGGAAATAAATGTTAGTTTCTACATCCACTGGGGATTTCCGGAACACGTTAACTACATCCTGTGTAATTTGGAAAAACACAACACCAACGATGTCACTTCATTGCAGCTACCTGGAAATCAATAAGAAACCTTTCTATAGTAGAAACAGCATGATAACTATAAACAGCTCATAAGTAAGCAAGTAAATTAGCTAAGATTAAGCTATTTAAAAAAATAGGAATACATTTATTTTTACTGCTGTATTATTTCTTTATTTTTGCATATTAAATATTTAAAATGGAGAAAAGAATAAGCATATTCCTATAAGTTATATTTTCACGAACTAAAAAGTTTCAAATAATTACACCAATTATGTTATGAAATGATTATATTAGATTACAAATTAGTTCACTTGTTGCAACAAGGCATAATACTGTGACACTTAGAATTACAAAGGTCACTATGTTTTTTGCAGCTGAATTTATCGGTTTTACACTTATTAGTACAGTTGCAATGGTGATATCCCTGTCCTCCACCAATTGATTTCAAAGATACCATTTCATGAAGGGAAATATCCTTTAATGTAACATCTTTCACGTCAAGAAAATTTTATTTGTAGACAACAAACTTGTTTTTAGCGTACAGTCTAGTGATATTCCGTGTGAATTACCAATCTGATTGAAATCATTATTGTACACTTCAACTACAACTGCCAGAATATTCTGAGGATCGATCAACGTCAGGTACAGGAACTACTAGCTGTATCACCAATTGAAGCAGAGGGAAATTTTCTCTGAATTGCGCAACATTTCATTAGCTTCAAACCCTCTTCGGATTTCTTCCTCTTTTTGTTGACATTTTCTTTTTTAATGCACAGTTGACACGTAACTGATGCACCATAACCTTCATCTTCAGATATCCACATATAAAATGAACTGGCCTTGTACACTGCAGACAAAAGTGAGCTCTTGATGTTTCCTTTCCACAAATGACGCATTATTCGGTTTCTTCATGTGTTTCAATACTTGACAAAGGTTCTCCGAAGAATGGAGTGGCATTTTCTTCTTCTTTATCAGAAATAATTTCACTTTCAGCTATTTTATTTTATTTGTTACATCTTGTTCACTGATCTGGTTAATTAGATCTTCAAGTTCCTCTTCAGACTCAAGTATACGAATCTTTTCACGAGGTAGAACTGAAGTGTTGAGTCCCCTTTTCACTTTGGTACGAAACATTGTTTCATAAGGAGTCTGCTGAATTTCTTCATGAAAAGTCGTGTTTTTGGTAAACTGGACAAATTTTAAACATTTTGACCAGATGGATGTTTGGTTATCATTCATCCATGCAATTAACAGATTTTGGATTTCCTGATTTGCTCTTTCAACAGATCCTTGATTCTGATTATGGCGAGGCTTACCATGAGAAATTTTAACTCCGTCCCATATTGAGCAAACCTCTTTGATAATGCTATTCGCAAACTCGTATCCACTGTCGGACTGGAGAATAGCTAGGCAACCAAATATTAATAATATCTCTAGGAGATTATAAGCAACTTCTTCAGCTGTCTTGAATTTCAATGCTCTTAGCTGTACAATTTTGTCAAATGGTCTTAGTTGACCATGATAAATTTGAACTCCCCATCCCTTTTTTACTGCATATAAATCAAGTTAACCTGTCCTCTCAAGTTAAGCTCAGACGAAACAATTGGCTTTATAACCAGTCCTTTTTTAGTGCGCTATATTTGGCTCAGCACTGTACACACAAATAAATGTAGATCGAAACAACGTCATATGTTATATTTTTGTATTGGGCCTGAAGTTCTTTTAACATACGGGTTCTTTCCCCATGCCCGGTTATCTGATGGGTTTCAGATAAAACTTAATAAATTTCGTGATTTTATACAAAATACTGTATTTTGGACTCCCCTAGTTTCAAAGGCGAGATCAATTTTGAGGAGTCTCCCACTCGCAATACATCATAACGTTTCAATCTCTTGTAATCTTGGGACTGCTTCTTTCTTGTTTTCTCTTTTGCAGCAATAACCTTGTTTAACCCTCACATTAGTTAAACATATTACATGGAATAAATTAAATATTTGCACGGGGGGGGGGGGAACAAGACTCACCCTTTATCACCCCTATCGAGATACCACCCGACGGATCAACCATTTCTCTTTCTACGCAATTTGAAAAATGTTAAGCCAAAATATACAACTAATAAATACTGAGAACAAATATAATTACCCAAACGTCACGCCTCCGCACGAATGCCAGAGAGAGGGGAAAAAACCAATCAAGCAAACGTGTTTCCTAGGCGTACCACATGTTGCTGTCGATATAAACTTAAAGAGGATCGAGGGGCCATGCAAAAAGAGATCAAAAAACGAAAGGGGAAGGGAGGAGGACCACCTCAAATATTTATCTGGCAGGCCTCTTTCCTCAAGTGGAGGTTCAGCCAGACTGACAAGCATGCGAGCGACTGAGCGACTGCGTGGCCAAACTGGCGAGCGAGCGCGCGATTAGCAGATAGTTCTCGATAGTTGTTGACTATAAGGCAAAGGTTTTAATCTTGGCTCACAAGGGGAGGCCACGACGTTCGGATCACGGATTATCTTTAAACTTTGTACACTTTTAGTAGTCCATTAGGACAACATAATGTGCAAGTAGTAAGGCGTACTACTTAGGCGTTTTCGAGAAAATCGCAAGAGAAGTTTTACGCGTCGAATATGTACCGATGCGTTGCGACAATAAGTACGAGATGGCGGCGGTCGAGTGGTTAGCGTTCCAGCTCCATAATCGCTGGATAGCTGGTTCGAGTCCCGCTCACCTTTTTTTTTCAACACTGGTCATATTCTTTCATATATATTACAATTCAAAGGTAATATATTCTGACATATTGTAACTCATTGTATTATTGAATAAAGTTATTCACACCTTTATTTATCGATGTTTGACTTGGGCTTTCCAAGCCTGGCCCTCCCCTTATACTTTCAAACCTGTGTCTGCAGGTCAAAGCGTCCAGGTGCAAAGTAGTTCCGGGCACCCTACCCGATTTCAGGTATGAGTGATTTCGCAAATCACGATCGGCATACATTTTCAGGAAAACTTTATGCGTTTGGTCGTTTACTTGTCGATAATTATAAATATAATATTTGTTGTATTAATAAAAATTAGTAAACAGCCAAATAACATTGGAAATTCAATAAAAGTTCATGCAAATACACATATTTTTTCATTACATTACCTTTGAATTGTAATATATATGAAAGAATATGACCAGTGTTGAAAAAAAAAGGTGAGCGGGACTCAAACCAGCTATCAAGCGATTACGGAGCTGGAATGCTAACCACTCGACCGCCGCCATCTCGTGCTCATTGTCGCAACGCATCGGTACATATTCGACGCGTAAAACTTCTCTTGCGATTTTCTCGAAAACGCCTAAGTAGTACGCCTTACTACTTGCACATTATGTTGTCCTAATGGACTACTAAAAGTGTACAAGGTTTAAAGATAATCCGTGATCCGAACGTCGTGGCCTCCCCTTGTCAGTGAACTGAGGATGGTTTTCTCATCCTATCTCCATGCTAATGGCGATTCTTATTTGTAAAGGCCTACTTTGATTATAATATTGGCGGTATTTTAACATATCACTTTTACATATATATGGCTTATGGTCTTACCACTTAAATTAGGCCGTTAGTGGCAAGTGTTCTAAACCTATCGATAATTATAAAAAAAGTCAAATATCATGTCAAAAGTTTTCCTAGCACTCAATGAACCAACATACAATAATATTGCACAGCTCCTGTAAACTAGACTGTTCCGGCTCGAGCGCACTCGCGCGCTCCAGTCTGGCACTCTCTCATTAAAACCAATGTGTTCGATTTAAATTTTTAGTCGCTCGCTCACCCAGTCTGGCCATTTCCTGACATCCAGGTCAGTGACATGGCTTGAGCTGAGACACATGAGCGCGTCTAAGTGGTAGTTAGATCCCGGGTCGATGAGTGAAACTATCACCGGAGTCAAAAATTGACTAATCAAAGTCAGTTCTAGCCACCTGTAATGTAACTTGCCTGACACTCCTTCTGCGGCTTTACTAAAAATGTGTAGCTCGTACATGATTTTATAACCTACTTTTAGTGTACTACCCTTCTTTGAACGTTGTATCTTCTGACGACTATGTCACAAGACTTCTTCAACTCTCGAAATGCGACTTCCCATTTTTCTATCATTTGCTTCTGTTCTGGGGTCCTTCCTCTAGAAATCCTGGATATAATTCCCAGCGTAAACCAATAGGCTAATCCATTTTTATACGAGTACTACGAATACAAGCATTCCCTAATGTTATCAGCGCTATTAACGACGACACAATCAAAAACCAACAGGGCCACGCAAATCTTCCTATTTTAATGCTTATTCTCCAGTTGTTTTACATTTAGCATTCTATTATCAGCAGTGAATTATTGAACGTTACATGGTATCGTCTCCTTGACAAATCTTTTCTTTAATAGATTCTCGTAACACTGTCTAGATATAAGATTATTAAAAGATCCCGTATCCAAAAGAGCTACGATTTTTTCATGACGTATATTTATGAGCACTCCCTTTAAAGCAATTCCGGAGGAACGGTTCTTGAGTTGGATATTTGGCGTGGGTTAGTTGCTTGCGCTACGCCTCCCTAAAAATGTAGATTCTTCCCCCGCTACCCACCGTTCTTGAATCTATCGGGGCATTCGCAAATCAAATATGTGGTTGAGGAACAATTAAAATATCTCCGCGTCCTTGCCAAGAGGTTGTTTCCTCTTCCTCTATCGAAATTGGTTTTTGGGTAGAGGGATAATGTTTCCCTAACGTTTCCTGAATAAGAAACCACTCCAAGGCCTTGTCTGTCTTCCTGATTAGAGTATCCCCCATAGTTTTAGTTCTACTGGTGGTTAATCTTGAGTTTATGTTTGCCCGCAAAATGTATGTTGTAGTTTTTAACCTCTTGTTGGGCTAACTTGAACTGTATGGCTTGCTTCACAAGCTATGGGATAGAACGTACCCTGGTTCTAGTTAAGTTTATCTTGATATCAGGCCTTAATTTACGGAAAATATGGACCAGTCCCTGTTCTCGCGTAAACTCCCAGTGTCTCCTGATCAGGGTTTGTTGTTCCGTTACGTATTCATGTACTGATTCTTTGGGCTTTTATATCCTACTCTGTATATCCTCTTCAATTAGTTCTTGATATTTTCTCTTGAGGAAACTAACTTTGAAGGATTCTAAAAATTGTTCCCACTTACTTCAGCTACTATGGTTGTCCTAAGCCATCATAATCTACGTCCTTGAAACTATTTGGGTAGGGCCTAAAATAACTATCTGTTAGGTGATAAACAGTATTTAGCCTTTCCAAACAATCTACTGGGTCCCACTGGATTGCCTAGACAAATCCATTCCATTGGGGGTGGGGGGACACTGGGATCTCACCAAGCTACCTCCCCCTTGCTCTGGTTTTACACCAGAAAGTTTATTTTCATATTGTATGAATTATCCTCTCACCCCTGGAATAAATAAATAATATATAACTTATACAAACACGAAAGCCTGAACTCACTCACTGACTCATCACCATTTCTCCGGAACTCGTTGACCCGGACTATGGATATTAGACAGGTTGTAGGTATCTGATAAGAAGGGTTTCGTGAAATTCAGCTCCTTAGGGGGTGAAACTAGGAATGGAACATTTTAAAAGGTATAACCTTATCTTCCAAACAACTTGAGCTGGAAAGATGAAACTTGGAAGTGAAGTTCTTTATAGGTAATGGACAAGAGGATTATTCGGATTTTTTCGAAACTCAACCACTATGGAGATGAAGCAAGAAGGGGAAGGGTTTTCGATATCTTTCATACCGCTTGAGCTTGAAAAATGAAACTTGGCATGGAAGGTATTTTTAAGTAATGGGCTAGAGGTTTTTTTATTTTTAAAAATTCAACCCATAAGGGAATGAAGCAAGGAGGGAGTGGTTTTTATATATCATTCAAACGGCTTAACTTAGAAATATTAAATTTGTCAGGAATATTCTTTTTAAATAACTGGCCAGATATATTTTGGGATTCTCCGAAATGCAACCCCTAAGAGGATGAACTGGGATGGGGGTAGTTTTTGAATAGTTTCAAAATGTCAAAAGATATGAGACCTGCGTGAAGCATTGGCTATTGGCTAGTATAATTTAAATTATTCTTAAATACCTTAAATATCAATAAACGTATTCCTCAATTAAATATGTTATTTACAAATAAATAATAATGTGGATAGTATGGATATAATTCACTAACTAGCCACTCATTCATCGCACGAGATGTTTTATAATACATATCTGTACATAGGGACTTTCAAAATGGGCAAATGAAATTCCGATAAGCATAAGTTAAGACAAAGGCCAAAAAGTAGTATTTTGTAGCTGTCATTTTGAAAAAAAAATGGCGGACGTAAATGCAGTTGATTTCGTATTAATTACTAAGAATGAAAGTGACTTTCAGAATGATTTGAATCGTTTGAATGTAGTGACAGGCAGAATGGATCTTTGTATAAATATCTCCAAAGCTAATATGATAGTTTTTGATAAGGACGGATTAGTAAATCATTTTCAGCTTAGCATAGATTTAAAACTGTTAGAATAAGGGAGATATTTTATGTATCTGAGAAGAATGTTTTGTAAAATTTTAATAAAATCCATACGCAGCTGATTGCATTTTTGTGAGTAGTTGTATGTTTGTGGTATATTTCAAATTAATGATGTAGTATCGAAAGAGTCAAAGAATAGAATACTCGTACAATGTATTATACTATATTATTTCAACTTTAATTATTTAAATTTTGATGGTGACATGGTGGTCTAGGGGTAAGGTGTCAGACTTCTGTGCTGAGGGTCCGGGGTTCAATCCTCGGTCCCGGCACAGATTTATCTGATTGCCAAACCCTTCCTTCACCTCTGACAAGACGTGTATTAATCACAACTTGTGAATGTGAGGAATGCCAGGCCTCCACCGTGGTTCGGATTCCACGTTAAACTGTAGGTCCTCCATTTCATCTCACAATCATCCTACCATCACACATTAGCGTAAGTGCGTACAACCCGAACGGGCAGTAAGACGCGGTGCTAATAATAATAATATTTAAATTTTATATTTCATAAGCTTTGCATTAAAATTTAATTGAAAATAATTTAAAATATTGATATTTAATGAACAATCAATTAATAAACATCTAGTCTAACATAAATAGTGACAAAATTCTGAATAAATCTGGTGAATATATTTATTACATCGATGAGATAACATTGTTGAGTGACAACAAAGTATAGCTAAAAAAATACTTATTTAAATTGTTTTGCATAATAAATCAAAATTATTCCAAAATACACAACAGGAAATCACAATATGTTTTAATTAGTTAAAATTATTTCCTGATATGCCACATTAAATTGTTTGCGCACAATACATTTTTTTTTAACGCTTACTTAAAAGTAACTACAGGCGTTGACCAGCCTTTTCAGCTGATAGCAGCATATGCAAATAATTTAAAATCTATAGTGATATATTGTAGCAAAACAAAAATATCTGTACCAATATAATGTTTTTAAAATTTTAGGCCACCTATATTCGTGCACGCTATGCCTGCCATCAATCCAGGGGGCTCTAACCCCCCACAGAGGACAACGTTTCGTCCTCCCTGGGTGAAGGAGAGCCCCGACCCTCATCACGTTCCCACCGCTCCATGGACACTGGCCAGGAACAGAGACAGTGGCATAGCGAGCAACACGGGAGCGACCAACAAACCAGCTGTACTTAAGGGTAGAGGTCAGTAGAAAACACCTTTGAAAAATTAACAAACAAAACATTTCAAGAATAATTTCTTTTATTTTAGATTTTAAACCTATAATTTAGCATAATACAATTATTATCTATGAACCAACTAATCTGAATACCCAGGTGATAAAAATCATAATTAATAGAAATGGAGATATTAAAACAGTGATTAATGGATTGTATTAGCTAACCAAGTACTATATTTTAAATCAGTATTCAATAGTTTAGATGCTTATTATTGCTAAATACATTTATAAAACAATTGCTTCTTCCAGTAACATATAATTTTATTATTAAAACAGTGTATTTCTTAATAAAAATAAAAGTATGATATATTACTACTCATAACACCTTGATGGAATTGAAATTATTCCTAATTAGCTGGCAATAGAATTGATAGCACGTCTAGTTTTCATATTTACAATATTCTTTAACTAAAACGAAAGTATAAAATTATCAACTATATTAATTTTAGTAGTCTATGGTGTGTAGTGCTTACAGTAATTTCAGATGGTCGTGGTAAGCAAGTGACCACAATAAATTTAGCTGAACAATGAAACGCATCATAATGCGTTTGATTCATAATAAATCAACCCTAAACCATAAAAATAATACATGGAAATTAAAAAGTTGAAGTTAGCAGTCCTAGTATTAAGAAAATTGCAATTGTTTGAAAAAAATGAATAATCCGATTGCTAAAGGATGATTTAAATATATTAAAGAGCTCTTGTTATATTATTATTAGCACCACGTCTTACTACCCGTTCAGGTTATACGCAATTACGCTAATGTGTAATGGTAGGGTGATTGTGAGAAGAAATGGAGGACCTACATTTCAACGTGGGATCTGAACCACGGTGGAGGCCTGGAATTCCACACATTCACAAGTTGTAATTAATACACGTTTTGTCAGAGGTGAAGGAAGGGTTTGGGATCAGATAAATCTGTGCTGGGACCGAGGATTGAATCCCGGACCCCCAGCAAAGAAGTCTGACACCTTACCCTTAGACCACCAGATCACCTTGTGTTTGATGCTTTTCTCTGAGTTTTAAAGATAAATGAACATAAAGGTCCTAGAATGGGCCAGTTATGACCAAGTCATACTATTAAAAATTGTGGTTTCATAAAAAAGTATTTGAAATAATATTTAATACCATTACCACACTGATAAATAAAAATAAATAAATTCTCTATAGTTTTTACAACGTTTTATGTACTGCGTTTTTCAATCGTGTCCTTTATATGCGTTGGAAAAATAGTTTTGAGCTAGAAAAGAATTACGTAATAGTCTATCCAGCCTGACCACTTGGCGATTTTATAACATCCTTTTTAAATACCCTGCTCTGAGTGTGTTGCTCGATTTGTCGTGTTAAGTCGGCGGTATTGATGACAATGGGCATGAAGTATCACACTTATTTGATGATGAAGTCAATCGAGGTGTGGGAATATATAACCAAAGGTCTGGATCATGAGTTGCGTCAATATTGACAAACGATTTTAAGGTTTCCCACCTCACACAGATGTACAGTACCACATTGAGGTAAGATAGCCAAAAATCTCATCTTTCCTCTTATGGGAAATGACTATCCAGGTATCGTAAATGTGTAAAAATGGGTATTCCCCCCACACTATTTTCTTAATGAACCAGTGTATTTCCAGTCTTGTGCATTGGTTCAGGAAATAAGGTGCGTTATTCTGGTGGGTAGATATTCATAAAAGAAAACACCCGACCACACCAAGCCAAAACATGGAATCATTTTCAGCGAATGGTTTACGTTAGCGTGTCATTCTCGAAGCGTCCATCTTTGAAGACGCTTAGCGATGACCAATCTAGCGGAAATTTGGTAAATACCTATGTCCCGTGCATCTGATCCATCTAATTTCATCAGTTAAACGGTTTTTAAATAAAATAAAAATAAACTTTTTGGAAGCAAAGCACAAACATACTTATCAGTTATGTTGAGAAAATATTTGGTTTTCTCAAAAAAATTTCGATCCATGATTACCATTAAATTGGTTCAGTATAGTAAGAGAAGTTCATTTAACATATTTTTGCTACCTGTTTTTACGTTGTAGGACAAGCATGTCAAATTTGCGGCCCGATACATGATTAGGCCTATGTACGGCCCGTAGACAGCCAACATACAATGCGGCCTGATTCATATTTTTATAAACGTTGTAGAAATGATCAAATATTGTTAAATTTGCGAATCGAGTATGCACAAAGTTTGGTAGCACTCAAGTGTATGAAAAGTGGTTTTCTTACATGAAATCAACAATCATCCTATATATCACGGCTTGTGGAGACACAATCATGAAAATGACTTCTGCAAAAATTTAAAGTTTAATACTACTCCCCTCACTGAAAAAAAATCATATTTATTTGGAAATAAATAAACAATATGATTTAAAATTTAATTTGAACTAATGTTTTCTTATGTAGTAATAAGAGGTTTATAAACTAAGTTATTTTTACCTAAAGATTGTGACGGTATTTAATTTTCTGAAATGCGGCCCTTTAACATTTTAAATGTGTGCCTTTCGACCAAATGAGTTTGACACACCACTTTGTTATTTGAATGATTTACAGACATTTCCAAATTTACCAGTGGCCAGGTGTGTCACTATCAGGAAAGTGCTAACCAGAAGTGTGATATTCAAAATTAACTAATCGGTTAGTAATGCTAATTGTGTGTTTAAATCGGCCCATGATATAGTGGTCAGAGCCCCTGGCTGCTTAACTAGATGCTCCAGGTTCGATTCCCAGCTGCTACCGGGAGATTTTTCTCTAAAGGGAATTAATTCCCATGGTCACCAGGGTTTGGTTAATTAGGCTTAAGCTATATTTAAGCTCTTCATTGGCTTTACTCCATTATATTTATTATCATCATCATCTCATCTCATTTCATTGGAACATGGAAAGAGCCTCCACGAAAAAGGATGTACGATTTGTAAACTTGGGCGTCCCCTGGGTAACGGTACATTAGTATTGGCTATTCTCTCTCGCAAACTGAGCTACAGATTGATGTAGTCTAGACATTTTCATCATTATTATTATTATTATTGTGTTTTTATAATTCTTATTACGTGTTTGGTTTTACAGCCGCAACTGAAAACGATGCAACTGCAGCATCAACTGCCATCCCGAAGACCCTCCCCAACAAAGGCAATGCACAAACTTCCAGTGCCACACCGAAAGAGCCAGTTCAAGTTCGTAAACAGAGCAAGATCACAATCATCCCATCGATGCCTTCCAGCAAACCTAAAGAAAATGGCCACCAAAACGCAACAGCGGTCACGTCAAAACCCAAAGAAGATAAAACGATCAAACCGGAAGAGATCAAACTTAAATCGTCATTGGTGGAACCCAAACCAAAATCCACTGTAGTTGAAGTCAAGTCATTGGAGAAGAATAGACCAAACAAAGTATTGGAGCGTACAGTTTCTATCGACAAAGTAGCCAAAGAAAAACCTCCAGAGCCAACTACAAAGCCTCCAGCCCCACCCATGCCACCTCCACCACCGCCAGGAATGAAGAAGACAGGTAGGAGCTAGATTGAACTACCTCTAGACCAGGTATGTCACGCTTGCAACTAATTAACCTTTTGATGAATTGAGATACATTGCAGCCCAATTCATATTTATTATAAAGGTTGTAGGAATACATCATTTGGGATTATGACATTCGTAAAGTTGTCATTATTTGGGAAAATATAGCAAGTGAGGTTATTGTGCTGAATTGTTACTCCTTAAGCCCACTCATTAGCGATAGGGTCAAAAAAAAAAAGTCAAATTTGCGCACCGATTATATACACTCCGTTTACACTGAAAAATAGCAAACTTCCTTGCACGTTTCCACTATTGCGTGGCTTATAAGATAAGACCATAGTTTAATCCGTCAAGTAAAGTCTGCTATCTTTCAGGATAAACGAAGTGCTCACATTATGAAAGACAGCAAAATAGTGTTTTTACAGTTAATTTTTCTTACGAAAAGGAACAAACACACGAGAGATCACGGCTTACGGAAACGTATTTCTAATCAATTATGAAAGTGACTTCAGAACAAGATTTAAAACCAAACACTCACGCCCTTGTTGTATATTTGTTTATACAATCTTAATATTCTTTTTAAATAATCAGGATTTAATTTTGTTTTAATTTAAGATGTTAACCATATTAAATTTATTGAAATGCTGCCTTTTTTCATTGTTCAATGTGGCCCTTATGCTCAAACGTGTTTGGCATGCCTGTTCTAGAGTGTGCTGATATGGCCTAAAATTCTTAAACGCTACATCATTCACACTTGTAAATCTATAGCTTTAAACCAGGTTGTAAATCTTGTATACGAATTTAGTGCCTGCATAGAGGCTTAGTGGCATATCCTAGCTTAATACTAGAATAAACAAAACGACCACCCACAACTTAAGCCACGATATATACTCAGCCTTCATTGGTCGTCGAAAGTCGAACACTGTACCTGTACCTGTATAATCTCGGTTACTAAAATGTGCAGGCATAAATAAATGTATTTATACTTTATTGTACTGTACTGTACAGTACATGTGTACTTGCGTGCATGTATTTTAATAGTGGGAACAAATTAAGCGTAATCTAATTTATAATAATATCAAAGCTTTATTGGTAGATTATTACTATCATATTATTTAAATTTGTCTTATTTTAATCTAATGCAATATATAAAAAATACTTAAGATTTAATATTTAATGCCAATCCTTAACATTCTTTTCTTAAGCATGATTTTTAAGATTTACATGTACAAATACTCTTAAAATGCAAGCTGTAATAAATATAGGCTACTTATAATATTTGGTGAGCACACATAAAAAGAACCACTGATTCACCCTAAAATAATTAAATTTCTAGTCCTTTGGATAGGTTTGAACACTAATATAATTATATTAATGAAAATATATTTTTTACCATCTTTCCACAAAACCTTGTTTGCCTGTGACTTATATTTTCTGATAGATATGTGTGATAATGCGATGTCGATGTTGTGTCCGTTTCAAAATGTCACACCTATTTAAAGCGATGAGTCAGCCCATATTACAAACTGGTCCAAACATCTGTTCGAAGAGAAATGAAAGCCCCTGCTAAATAGTGGAACAGTGCCAACTGAACCTATTAAGAACATGACAAAAATAAGCATTGGATGCAAACAAGTTGAAACAATAACCAAAAACATTTGATCTAAACAAGACATTTAAATATTTCCCACTTGGTTTAAAGTATTATTTAAGTTACATTCACAATCACCATTTTTCCTTACAGACATGGGCATGGGACAGACAGTGAGGGCACTAAACGGTGTCACAATAAATTTAATTTGAGCCATAGAGTAATTATTCATGTTATTAATTACTGTGCTATCATCAGCCACCACCAGAAGACAATTTAAATATAGTTTAGCTTCTATTGATGTTATTTAAAAACTTATTTTACTGATTAAATTTAAATACCCACAAAGACATACTTTGACAAGAATATATTAGAAACAAACATGCTTCTTTAGAAAAGATTAATTTTATAATATTAATTTAATAATTTTATTAGTAGAGATAATTTAGCTTTTTTTTTTTAAAAAAAAGACACATTTTATAGTGTAAAGTGTATGAATAAATTTAACAACCCGATTTTTGTTAGCCCATCAATTAAAATACAAAAAAATATTATTACAAATATAGTTTAGCTACACATTACATATTAGTTTCATATTTTTGGTTAATATTACAAATCAAAATACATGTAAATAATTATAGCTCTTTTTCCAAAACAAAAGAATAGTAAATTATAGCTTTATATTACATTGTAAATAATACAAAGTCATTGTTACCAAGAATCAGAACACAAATAAACTTGATACATACTTATTAATATAATTTGATGTCAATAACAAATTATTCTAATGTCAAAGTTTAATAATATAATAACATTAGACTGTGTCACAATAAATTAATCTAATCGGCTCTTAAAACAAAATAAATAGAATATTAATGCTACAAGAAGACTAGAGCTATTTTATCTCACATTTTTCGCCAAAATTGTGTAGAATGGAAATGATCGAAAGTAAATAATCTGTTAGGTTAAAGGAATATTTGAGTATATAAAATACAAAGATATCACAACAGATTGCTTCAATAATATGACTATTGTCTTATCAAAATCAACCGTGGGACAAAGTGTTATAACTAAACATAACCTTGTCTTGGGTTCGAATCCATATTTTTTATTTGATCGAGTTGATCATCGCGGTGTTTGTCCTGGGCTCTAAAAGCTTATCTCTTGGAAGTACATCCATTCAGCATCTGTGTTGGTGATCTTTATTAAGAGTACACATACCTCTGTTAACTGACACCAAAATATAAGGACAAGTGTTTCGTAATGTGTAGTTTTGTCTTCGAATTTTAAACAATTAAGACCTATCTTCTTGCAGATGACCAGGGACCTCTAAACGGAAGTTCGTGTGGATGCAGGTGATGTCACGCCATATCACGATACTTTATATCCCTTCAAAGTAGAGGAGAATTTATCTTGATTAAAGTAGATATAAGCGCTAATAAATATGATATTCTCTTGTGTACAACGTTATACTATCTGTCCGGGGTATCCGTACATTGAAGGTGGAATTTAGATGAAATGTTCCCGAAATTGCACGCGAGTAAAAATCTATTCGTGAAAAAACACATCTTCAATCCACCCAGCCAAGATTCAAACTTCAACTTCCTTCAAAACCAGAATACATGTGGTTGATGCTTTTGTCCACCTTCCCACCGATGAAGATGATAGTAAAGATATTTGCTACTATACATTTATGATGACTTAATTTGTTAATTTTTTTTAGTTAGTAGACAAAAAATTTATCGATTGCACTGAAATTGCGTTTAATCTAAAAAAAATGTAATTATTTTAAATAGTGAAACGGTACAGCTTGAGATATTAAATCTTATTCCTAAAATTAATTTTATATGGTATGCCATTGGTTCTCAATAGGCAGCCCGTGGGCCAAATGCGGCCATAGAAGGCTGTCAGTATGGCCCGAGGTAAATAAATAAACTGAAAGGGTAAATAAATAAACTGAAAGAGTAAATAATTTAACTGAAAAAAAATATAAAAAACACACAACAACACTGTTTTACACAGTACGTAAATCTTAAAGAAAATATATGTTTTAATATTATAAGATATTTAATTCTAGCTTTAAGTATATTTAAATTTAACAGATTAATTTTCATATCCTCTGGCCCAATCCATGAAAAAAACCATAGGCCTATAATTGTGGCCCTTGGTGAGAGTAATTGAGAACCACTGTGGTATCTATTGAAAAATTACAACAAACTCGATTTAGAAATCAATCCCGGGACGTTTAGTTTATAAATAAGCTCTTAGGATTAGTTGAATTTAAGCTGTTGTTTTTAATGTTTAGAATCCAAGGTTCTTCCTCCAGTAATAGCAGAAAAATTGGAAACGCTGAAAAGCCGACCTAGAAAACGTCCTGATTGGGGAGCAATGATGAAAGCTATTGAGACGGGCAAGAAGCTAAAGCATGTTCAATGTAACGATAGGAGTAGTCCATTGTTAGCTTGTGAAAAGGTCAAAGAACAGGTGAGTGAAATTGAAATATTTCTGTGTTTATTTATGTTAAGTTTAATGACCAGATCATTAATACATCACTGTTTATGTTTACTATTACCTAGAAATATGGTTGCAGATGAAAATGGCCTCTAGTTAATAATGTATCTTTATCTGAAGTAACTGGATTTCCTACCGATGGTATGTATAGTACAATCTAAAATAACACCAAATTTCTGTTGAGGGTTTTAATAACTGTCTATGTGCCTCCTCTTCTTCGTTCGAGTCTGCTACAAATAAATAATCTTGATAGTTGTTCTTCAATTTCCGCTGGTATAATATAATATAATATAATATAATATATAGACTCCTACCGTATAACAATATATTTTAGTTTCCTATCTAAGTAATAAATGCTACTTATTTTTATATTTTATAAAACTAATAATTACTATTTATCATTTTGATTTAAATAATTATCCATTTCCATTCACAGTGAAAATGTACTCAACAAATCACCTTAGGGGTCTCCCCATTGTCCGAACAGGTACCTTCAGCCCCTTTCTCCTTGGCTGGATTTAACTTGTGGAGTATACTACCACAGGGCCAAGTGGTGAGGGATGACTTGAGATTGAGTATGGTTATTGTCCTGCCACAGGCACCTTCCCATTGGCCAGACCGGTTTTGCTAATTCACAACAGTTTTATATCCCTATCTCCTTACCTAGGGGACTTCATGCCACAACTAATGAAGTTGCCTAGACGTATTCTAGAGAGAGGAAGGGAGTGAGAGAGAAGCTGGACTTCCACCACAAGCGAGACAGCTCAAGTGTTGGAGTGAGGGGGTGGGGGGAGGGAGATTCCCAGGACTTCCCACCCCATGGATCAAATGTGGGAGCACGATGATGAGGCCTGAGAGAGAAACATATATCTTCACACTTCTACAGCTCCACGCGATGACGCGGCCTGAAGACAGTGGGAAAGACTCATGGTCTTAACAAGAGTCTCACCCAAGCATTGCCAAGGCAAGGTCGCGCCCGAGAGAACAGCAACCAGAGTACTCCCCAAATGCACTCTCAAACAATCCAGATATGTTCTGGGTAATTGTCCCCATGCGTAATCCCAAGTCCTTTGAACCTAAGATTAGAATACTTAATGAGGATGGGGGAGACAATGGATGACATTGACAAATTAAAAATGTGACCTCGATACAGTCCGAACAATGAGAAAGATTCCTTTCTGTCTGATTAAAAGTAAAACTGTAGTGAGAAACTGACTTTTAGGACATTTACATCAGGTGTCAAAAGTGTCTAAAACAACTTTTTTCAACCTTGTCAAAGTTCTAAATCGACTTTCATCCATATCAACTAAATCACACAAATCTCTCACATCACTTACATTATGAAAAGCAGTCACGTCAGTCAAAAGAGTCAAATTAGTTGAATTTTCAAATTTATCAAATTAGCCAATTAAGTCAAAACAGTCAATTAACTCAAATTAGACAAGTAGATCAATTATTCTTAACTGTTAAAGTAGTAAAATGAAAAAGATTAGTAAAAATGGTATAATCTGTCAAAACAAACAAAACAATCAAGTAAGCCAAATTAGTAAAAATATTCGAATAAAGGAAAACAGTCAAATAAGTCAAATTAGTAAAAATAGTCGAATCAGTCAAAAGAGTCAAAGAAGTCAAAATAGCTACATTGATTTTCAACTACTTTATTCCTTAATCTTCCCAATTTATTTAATGAAAACAGACTATATATTCTGAGTGCAGGAGATAGAAGTTATCCTATTGCTTATGATAACATTTAATGATAGTACACTTTTTATTTAACCTTACTCCCTATCATCTCTCTTTTTATTTCCCTCTTATTGAACCTATCCTCTATCTTTTCCTCCGAGCTTAGGGTATAGTCCTAGGACGACAGCCTCCAAGTGCAATGCACTTGGGTACATCTCTCAAGATCTCCATCAAGGGTGCAGTCCTCAGATCACGTCATCGCGCGGAATCGTAGAGGTGTGAGGACAGGTCTCTCTATGGCTGTGGCATTTAGCCCCCTAGGTGAGAAGGAGCTAGAAGCCTGTGTGATTTAGCAAAACCGGTCTGGCCAATTGAAGGAGGCCTGTGGCAGGACAGTAACCATACTCAAGCTCAAGGTCATCCCTCACCACTTGGCCTTCATTGGACCAGCAGGTTGTGGTGTTCTCCACAGGTTAAATCCAGGAAAAGAGGTGGGGCTAATAAACCGGTTCGGCTAGTGGGAAGACCACCAAGGACATTTGTTGCAGTACATTCATTTATACACTACTTTTACTCATCAAAACGTATCATAAGGTATCATGCTATTTTAAATTGACGCACATTTCTCAGCTCGTTGGTTGAAACCGAGCTAGTTTGATCAAGGTCCTGGTCATAATAAACACTTGTAACCAGCAGCGATACCCCAAATACAAAAACATTTTGTTCGTAAACATCGATACCAATAACAATAGTGAAAACTCGTCTACAGCTAGTCTGTTACAAAGGCTACAAATAGGGTGTGAAGGGTAGACACACTAACTCCTCAATAACTACACACAAAAAAACATCGTTTATAACAGTTTGAGATATAAAGTGTTCTTAAAAATAATGTATTCTTTTCATTATATAATAAAACAAGATAAACTGAACAATTACACATTTTAGGGGGACTAAAAAATATTTCAATAAACCAATATAAATCCGACCAGATGTTTTAACAACATATCTACAAAGGTGCAAAACGCATCCAGACAGTAATTAACATGGCTCAAATAATTTTAACCTATGGCTAATTGTGTTCCACTCTATACATCCTGGGTTAAGCCTTAACATTAAAAATATATACTAAAATAATTAGTTCGCCTATAGAATATCAGTGGTAGAATAAGTATTTTCTTATAAAAATGTTGACACTGTTTTATATATTAATGTTTGTTTTCAGTTTATGTATGAATCAGAGAAACCAAATGTCCACAATCAACTTCTAAAGCAAATTCAATATGGTGTCCAACTGAAAAGGGTACAATGCAATGATAGAAGTAGACCTCTACTGGATGGTAAGTTTTACAACACAAATAATATTTTGAACTCGAAACGAAACATTTATTTAGTGTACATAATATTGTGCATTTTCTCTAATATGTTGTATTTTTTACATTCAATGTATTATTTTTATCTGTTAACTCTATTAAAAGTTTTTAAAAATCAATTACATTGGTGAACCTCTCCCCCCCCCCCTTTTCAAACACCCCGTTTCCGCCCAATCATATCGGAGAAGGTTATGGTGTCAGATTGTATTGTATACCTGTTGCAGATGAAACACATTAGCTCTACAACAAAAGTCTTGCTATTATTATTGTGGCTTGCAATTATTGTCCCGTTTATAATTTGCTAATTTGTATTAAATAATAACAAAATATTTTTTTTGCATTAAATAGTTATTAAAATTTACTATTTTTTATTAAAAATTAACTTAAATAGATAATCTTATTCAATAGCCTCTGATGATTATATGAGCTTAAATAGGTGTTGTAGTAAAGAAAAAAATTGTAAATAGTTTAAAATGAATGAAAAATAGTTTTGGTTTATAATTAATTGCTAACTCAATTACTTATGAAAAAACGTAAAAGTAAAATTATTTTAAAAATATCAACAGATTTATTTTATACTTGCAGTTTACACCTTTATAGCTTTAATAGCAGCAAAATCATTTACTATTTCATCGTAATTAATATTTTTAGCAATATATTTTTCTATTGATAAAATTGCCAGGTGTGTTAACTTGTCTTGACTCTTTGATGACCTTAAGTATTTTTTTATTATTTCCAGCTTACTAAAACCTTGTTCACCAGACGCATTAGTAACTGGCAATGTTAAAAATAATCTGAAAGCAATTACTAAGCTTGGATAAGATGTGGCTATGGACATTTTGTAGATTAAATTCAATAGGTCAAGAGAGGTTGCTTTTGAAAAATCCTGACTTTTTTCAAATAAAGAACTGGCCTGAAACTTAAAACTAGCTATTTCCCCCTTTATTCAGAAGCATCCAGATCCATATCCTATTTATTTGCTAAGCGTTTTGCACTAGCTTTCAAATCTTCTACAGTCATGGATTGCAAAGACTTGCCCGTTAAAAAATTTAAAGTCATCTAACACTTCACTAAAATATTTAAAATGCCACTCCAGTTGTTCTAAAACTTTGCCCAAAATAATATGAAAGTCCATACTGAACCTTTGTTTTCCTGTCAAAACAGTGTCTTCACTTTCTTCCAAAGTCAGTATTTTCCTCTTCTTTGCTCTTTTATCCTCGAAGAAGCAGTAAATTTCAAGAGATATTGCAGCACAGATGTTCGATGCTTCATCCCGTATAACATCAATCCCTGTATCTCAGATGTCTTGATGTCTTGTACAGCATTTATCATTGCAGTCAAGTGACTAACTGCACGGTCCACGGTAATATATTTGTGTTGTAAAGGTTCAATCACGCAGGAGATCTAATTTATTATTTTGTCCCACATAACAGAGGAACGAACAAACAAACTTAAAATTAATTTGTTTGGAAAGATTTTTAACCGCTGATAAACAGTCATGGAATTGAGGGTTGTTAGAAATTTCCTCTAAGGCCTCAACGACTTTATCCAGCTGTGAATAAAGTGCACGAACAGCAGAATATTTGGGTGCCCATCTTGTATCACAGTGACGCTTGAGAGTGGTAGAAAGTTTGTTGGATGATATTTCCCACCTTTTGACACTGAAAACAAATAATTATTACAGTTCTTCATTGTTTCAAAATATGTGATAATTTCTGGAGACACTCCAGCAGCGTGAACACCAACTGAGTTCAATAAATGCGCAGCACATAGCATAAAACGTGCATAGCTGTTAATTGTTTGTATACGGGCCTGAACTCCTGAATACTTCCCCGCCATATATGAACCATTATCGTATTCGGCAATTAAATATAAAGTTCATCGGCATCTACTTTTGGTAGAATCTCTTCAGTTAAACCAGCTCCAGTTGGTTTACTAGTTTTTATGAAATCAATGAAACTTTCTTCAATAGAGCAAACATCTTCCGAAACTTTCACGTACCTAATAATCTGGCACATTTGTTCATGATGGGCTACATCTGGTGTAAAATCCAATGAAATTGAGAAATATTTTGCCTCTCTTATATATTTTAATATTTCTTGGCGTACATTATCACCTATTAAATTAAATTAAATTGATGCTCGTTTTGAATTGTTGGAGAAAAGTCATTTGGAATTCCCTTTTTTTTTCCTTTCTTAAGGTAATATGCTCTTTTAGCTGTTTATCATAATGAGAAACAAATCCTAGCAAATAAAAAAGAATTCCACAATCATTGGCCTCACGTATATTTGTACTTGAACCTCGAAAAGCCAAGTGGTTGACTGCACAAAACAAAATGCAATCAACAATAATTATGAGAGTGTGCCACAATTTCTCTTTTTCTTTTATGAGCGTTTCCTTTAGTTCAGTATCAATTGTACTACCCTCTTTAATCCTTTTTTCAAATATTTTCCAAGTAACATAGCATTCACGGTGCTCTACAGAATTTTCATGCTCTGGAATTCGATGGTGTGGTTTTTTCAGTCAGAAAATCCAATTTTTGGATTTACCAAGCATGAATTGGAATTCTTGCCAAATAGCATGCAGGGAAAAGAGTAAATAGATTTTTTCTCTTCACTGTAATTATCCAATTTTGCTCTACACGTTCTTAGTTTTTAAAGTTTTTTCATGGAACCAACTTCCCGTAAAATGCCTTTTTTTTTCTGAATTAATTGATAAAAGAAAATTACCAAGTTCTATTTTGTTCTGGACCATGTTCAACTAATAAGCTTCTCACATGGTCATTCTAATCAGACCATGTTGTGGATCATTAAAATTTAGTTGAATTTTGGTTGGTTCACTTTCCAAATCCTGTTCTTGTACATCTTCATAAGGAGTAAATGTTGGAAAGGACTGGTTAGGATTTGGTGTAGAATCCTCTGAATCTACAATTACACTACCAGTTACAGTCTTTGTTACTTTAGTAAATTTTTCATTTTCTAAAAGTGTTGATGGAGATGGCGTACTTTCAATATCTTGTTTTTGTGGTAGCGGAGTGTTTGAGAGATCCACCTTCTTTACCCAACCCAGTTTTTGCTAATGCTTGGCTTGGACAATGTTATCTGCTTCTTGTTGCTTTTTCCGTTTTCAACGTAATTTAAATTTTTCTGAGAAGCGTGTGACAGTTTAAATGTGAAATGTGCTCGTTGCCGTGACACTGTGATGATATTTATTTTATTAACATTGTTTGTAAATTTTTATGATTCTATTGGTTGATTTGCGTGTGAATTAGTACACTGTGCCACGTGTGTGTGTGTATGTGTGTGTGTGTGTGGTGTGTGTGTGTGTGTGTGTGTGTGTGTGTGTGTGTGTGTGTGTGTGTGTGTGTGTGTGTGTGTGTGTGTGTGTGTGTGTGTGTGTGTCAAAATGGGGCCCATTTTTATTCTTAAAAGAGAATTGTATACGTCTTTTTAACTACGCATTTAAATAAATTTCGCAATCTTACATTTTATATAAAAATCTACATCTGATGGCGCCCCTCCAGCTCGGTACCTGGGGCGGCTGCCCCTACTCCCCCCTCCCCTCACTACGGCCCTGTGTGTAATAATTTAAAATTTTAAAAGGGGAAGTTTTGAAAGCATTCTGATCTTAAAATAATATATATATATAAAATTTAGTTTGGATTACCGTTTCTATTTTTTGTGCCTCGCCTGTAGTTCCATACGATTCATACACTACTATTGATTTAAATTATGAATGCAGGTTTGCGCAAATTTCGCCGTCAACTAACTATTGAGGAACAGATCCAAAAGGCAGCAGAGACAGAGGAAGCGGTGGTGGAAGTGGATGAATTGGATGACATTGACAGAGTGCGAGATGATCTACAGTCCACCAAACAAATGCTAGCCTTGGAGCTGAGGAACAAAGAGGCTGTGGAGAGGGAGAACAAAAGACTTCTGGTAAATCCATCACATGTTAGCTATACCCGGATTTTGGTAGGAACGCCCGTTATGGAAGGCCTTATTTGTACCAGTATCCTATTTTGTAGTAGTATATTATGGTAGAATGTGGGGCCTTCCAGACTGGTAGTAACTATTTTTTATTTTAGCACGGCGTCTTATTACCTATTTGGGCTATACGCATACAAACTAATTACGGTAATGATTTAGGGATGTGTAAGGTTGAGTATAGAGGAAGTGTAATCAAATTTACGTGAATGGAGAGTGTACAACATTTAGAATTGAAGTAGAAAGTCCGTTTTGAAAGCCTTTCATCCTAACAAAATACTACTACAGTATACAGTAGTATCTGGTAGGAAATAAGGCCTTCCAGAACGGCTTCCTGCCAAAATCATACTATATCTATTACTAGTGGTAGTCCAGCCAGGATTCAATTTAAGGCGGGTCACTATCAACGTTTATCAGTGGTGATTTTTGTATAGAAGAGAGCGTTAAGTGGGACACATTTTTTATTATAAAAAGGAGAGGAAGGGGCTTAGCTAGGGTAATTGGAGTTCAGTGTGTCCCAAAAGCAACCAAATATTGTTTTTTTTTAATATTTATGTATGTGCCATTATGGATATCCGCAACTAATACTATTTTAAGAATCTAGGGAGAGAAGAGTGTAAAAACCTCTTAGACGTGGCATCTAAAACATTTTTCGGGTTTCCCCCTAAGCAACTTAATTTATTGTACCAGAGTCTAAGTAAACATATTACCTTTATTGGCTATATGACAGCAAGGTGCAAGTGTTTATATTCTATAATGCCAGTGTTGGGGTCAAGGTCAAAGCTTTTAGATTCGGGGTGATTTACACACTGCCTCATTCTCAAGGTTTAAATCTGGCACTTGTCTTGATTTTTCAAGCCAGTATGGTTCTTGGGGAACCAGCTTCCTTGGCCCCTTCTCCTTCCCATGGCTATACCATTGATTAGACTCAGGGATTCTCAAACGTATGCCACGGCACTCCTAAGTGCCACGAGATCTTTCAGGGGTGCCACGAGATTTTGAGGGGGAAAATATTCAAAAGAAATAATATTAGGACAAAATAGTGAAAAGCAGAAGAAGGTTTTGTCTTTTAGCGTTTCTCTGAATTACATGTGTCACTGCATCTGATACAAGACACCTTCACACTAAAATTTAAATTTGACAAGAAAAGTGAGCCATCATTGCCTTTTTATTTTTGCTTGGACTGGCAGAGGAGTATTTGAACTTAGTGAGAAAAACCACAGACCTTTTGCCCTTCTCAAATTCCTATTTGTGCGAGAAAGTCTTCACAGTTATGGCAACAATAAAATCTAAAGCAAGAAAGAGACTGCTAAATCTTGAGAGTGATATATTAGTTGAGTCATCAGCAATTAGGCCAGATATCGAAATTTTTGCTCTAAGCATCCCGCGCAAGTCTCACATTAATAATAATAATTGTTTTCCTACTGATGACTATATTACTCATTTTTAGTGATCTAAAATTGTGGTTGGCTAATGTGCTTGTTTATTTATTTCCAAAACTATTTGGCCTTCTCTATAATGTATTCATGTGTTTTATTTAGTTATTTGTTATTTATACCTTGATTTCTAAATTAAATCAGTAAGGGATTAGACTAAGTGAATTTTTTTAATTTTAAATAGTTAACCAACTAAAACACTGTTTTGTTTAAAATGCCACTATGAGACTATGCCACTTTGAATGAAAAATAAAACATGTGAAAAACATAACGCTAACGAAAATTCTAACAAGGTTGCCACGAGATTCTAATCCCCTTCACAAGGGTGCCGTGAGCCTGGAAAGGTTAGGAATCCCTGAATTAGTGGAATGTTATGGGATTAGGGAAACACAGTTGTAATATATTTTCAAATTATGTTCTGCACTTAATAAATTACAACAATGAAGGTAAATTTAGTATATTAATTATTTCATTACACCATATTTTATAGACGATTTGAAAATTTAGCTGGACTTAAGGAAGTGGAAAGCTATTTGGAAAGACGTTGCCAGTATATCTTTGCACTCTTTGATACCTCATTCCTTTTCGAGGCTGAATAATTTAAACATTTTTGTGGTGTAGGCCTTGGCAATTTTTTACATACATATTTTTGTTGGGCAAACTACAGATTACACTATGGCCCTATCATATAAGCTATTTCCATCATTGTGGAATAAAGCAAGACAAGATTTCCTCTGGAGGCTGTGTTGGCACCGAATATTTTTAATAAAATTAAATGAGTTTCTTAATAAACATAAATACAAAAACAGTTTGCACTGACATTTTCAGACCCCACAGTTTTATTAGTAAAGTGAAATTCTCCCTAAGTGTCAAAGTGATTTCGTCAAATGAATATGTTTTTGTAAATTTCAAATCAATGTCTTATTTAATAAACCAATATGTTGGTAAAAACAAGGTTTTGTATTGCAGGCGAGGATCTTGAATCTTGAAGTGGAAATTGAGAAGGAAAAAAATACCAAAAAGCAGGAGGACCGAACACCTCAAGTACTCAAGAAAGAATTCGAAGAGGTAAACATTTAATATGTTATGTACTTTAAAATTATACAACAGTTTATTAGGTTGGGAAATGATAATTTCACAAATGTAGTAGGACAAGTATATTGAGTATACGAGGGAAGGAGGGCATGTTTCTTAGGTATGGATAGAAATAGGAAGATATTAGTTAACAATTTAAATAATGGGTAAAATATTCAAATCCCTCTCCAAGAAAAATCTTCCAAATAACTTATGTAGTACTATTGCATGTTTATGCTATTTTAAAATACACAAAAAGATGATATTACTTAAGCATCTATGTAGCTATTATCTATTAATAGAAAAAAATTGATGACACTAAATAGTTATAAGTTAATTATGTTTGTAAATGTTATAAATATGATTTAATAGACCCAGAATTTCCTACATATGAATTTTCTTTCTAGAAACATGTACCGTAGTTCAATAGCATATCTTCCGTTTTATGTTTTTAATGTGTATCTTTTAATGATAAAGAAACATCTCCGAAAATTCAAAACAATCTGTGAAGTGTAATATAGTGCAATAGTTTGAGAAGAGAAGAAATGAAGAGAGAGTGTATGTTTTTCTATCCAGGCCTAACCTAACTATCCTTTCAGGTTGGCTTCCTTCACTATCAATTACTTTAAATTATTGTACAGTGTTTCTACACTGTCTTATTCTAGGTATAATGTAGTTAGAAGTTGGATATAAGATGCCCACAAAATAAAAAGTATTGCATTGATATGAATGTAAAAGTGAAATGCGGAGAAAAATAGTATTTCACTCATTAAAAGGAAAAAAAAAACCACTCCAGAAAAGTTCATTTTTGATTAAATTCATAATTAAATCACTAGATACAAGGTTTTGATCGAAATAAATATTTGTTAAATATTAATCAACCACCCTTGTGGCTTTACGAATCAGTCATCATTTCCATAAATGAATTTCATGAAGGTAGCATGTTTCACCCGGTTTTGAGCCTCATCCCCGAAGTATGTCCAAAGGCACGTATTACTATTTTTTTTTAACCAACTCGGCCAGCATCAAACTAACTAGTCACTCGCGTTGCTAAAAAAAAACGTGGCTCTTCCAATTAGCGACTGTGCAAATATGTCCGCTAGAGGCATTATTTAGCTACAGTATTTAGTTTTAATATTTAGTCACCATTTGAGCTCACTAACTGGCTCTATAAAAATAATGTAAGTAATTATTTTTAATCTTATACGTAGCCTACGTTAAAATTTTACTTAATATTTTCTATCAATATATGTAACGGTCCTTAAGTTTCAATACTCGTGTTTGTTATATTCTGCTAAAGCTAAAATTGATTTAAAGTTGGCTATTAGCTTGCGTATATTGGTTTCGGAACAAGATAAATAACCAAATTATAATGAAAGTTCGACAAATATAATGAAATAAGGTAGCTAACAACTTTATTACATTTTATTAAATGGCAAACATTTAGTTTTTAGGCTTGTAGCAAGTATTGCTATACCCTGAATTTAGTAGGAATACCTTTCTAGAAGGCATTATTTCTTACCAGAAACCTTTTGTATATTACTATTTTGGTAGGATAAACGGCCTTCTAGAACATAAGTAGGAAGTCTCTTCTGAAAGGTCATTTATCTTACCACTTCTATACGGTAGGATTCTTTTACGAAAAATTGCCTTCCAAAACAAGCCTACTTTCAAAATCATGGTATATATTAGCATACGGTACATAAACTTATTTAAAGAAACAAATCACAATTTTGGAATTTATCTATGGTGTTCAAATCTTTTATTAACACATTTAATTCATTAAACTATCACATACATTGATGTGTCTCATGTATTCATACAAATTGGCGAACGATGTCGAAATACCAAATTGCATTGAACGTGTGTAAAAGAGATAGATAAACTTGAAAGCTTCTTTCTCTCATACACAATAGTGTTCAGACGAAGACAGCTCGAATATAATCAATATAATCTCGCTAGGTGCCTAAGGTACCTGTCAGGCTGAACGAAGTGCAGGCCTACGTAAAATACAAACTATATTACTTTTTTCTTCAAGTGTGAAGATTAACACTACCAAATAGAATGAAACGTTTTCAATGCTTTATCATTAACTATTATGTTGGTGTATGCAGGAAACTAAGAAGCTGCAAAGTGAGCTCCGGGAATCTCAACATGCAGTAGAGGAAATAGAGAACAAATATCACGACACGGTGGGACAGCTAGATATGACCAAGAATGACCTTGAAGAAGCACTCAGGAAGAACCAGCAACTAGAGAGGAAGCTAGCAAGTATAGCTAAGGTATAGTAAGAAAACAATTTTCATATTTACTTTCAACAAATATTTATGGAAACTACTTTTTTGAGGGATATTTTAACCACTCATTAGATAATTTGACTATTAAAAAAAATGTATTCATTGTAGTAGTAGGTTAACAATGAAACGTGCATATTTAATTTATAACTCTTCCTGGGTTCAAATAAGAACCCATCTAGCTTTGTAAATACACAAATATATTTCTCATGTTATGAGAATGATCATACATACTAACAGTACACATAAAAAGTTAATAACGGATCTTGTTTAAACTACTGATTTAAAAAAAATTATTATTTGAGATATTTAACGTTCACTTTCTGAACCGACTGATTATATCATCACACGACTTGTAAACTAAATTAAATCTAGAACAGACACAACACCCAGTCCCTGGCCATTAATTCATCCATTTGAAAGGGGAAAAACCACATTTCACCAATAATAATTATTTCGGCCCTACCAGGAATCGAACCCGGGACCTTCTCTCAATAGACAGACACGCCACTGACTGAACTAAGATGCCGGGCTTAACTACTAAACCCGATTTAATATTTGATATATACCATCCTAATTAGGTATCATCATAAATTCTTATAAAAACTACACACCTCCATTGTTAAAAAAAACATGCCTCCTTATCATACATATACGCCTTTTCAAGTTATTTCGTTTCAACTTAGAGAAAAATTAATAAAGAATTGCAAGCAAAAAATGCTGTTGACGTCATTTTGAAACACCGTCACATTGACTTTTTTCATTGAGATTACTTGAAATGCTCTTATTAACACACTAATTATATCAACACATGAATTACAAACTAAACTTATATAAGAGCCGACCTAGCACCAAGTTCATAAGCCGACTGTTCAACAATTATCAAATATCGGCCATGATGAGAATCCATCTCGATATTTCTAAATCAATAAACCGACTTTTTAACGACCGATTTGAGGACGTTGTTGTCAATAATTACCGTTTAATAAATACATTTTAGCAAATATCCTTCGATCTGTATTTTATAATTATTTAATTTAACTTATATTAACTAACTTTATTCATCCATTGGTTATTATTATCCTTTGTATGATTCAAGTCTATTTACTTTCCTAGTGTTTGGAACTTTTTTTACTTTGTTTCATCTTCACGTCGTGGAAATATGTCCTACTTTACAGAAAGCATAGCGTATCCGAAAGTGTAACACTTGCTTTTTTTAAGGGACACTCGGCCGTGAAATGTGAAGGATTGATACATCTAAAACACTTCTTTGTTTTATTCTCCTGCACTCCAATGCCCTTTTCAGGAATTTTGTTCTCGTGCCTCTCCCTAAATCTCTTTCCCGCAAAATTATCTGCGTATAGTTTTGAGTTGATTATTATCTAGATCTAAACGTCCTGATATTTCACACTCGTTCTCAAACTTTAAGGTGCGTATTCACTTGAGCATTCGTTTGTGCGCGTTCGGTTCGTTCTGTTCGTTTGGAGTAAAATGCTCAAGTGAATACCTGTCTGAGAACACGCGCCGAACGGAACCGAACGAGCCGAACGCTACCGAACTGTCGGTTTTTTGGGAATACTCAAAGGAAGTCAGTTGTTCGCCTGTGCTCAGTAGATACATGTTTTCGCACCTGTTCGGACCGTTCGGAGTGTTTGCTGCAATTGAGTGGGCTGCATAAAAATATTAGAAATTCTGCAAGCTTGCAAATGAGTCCCCAGTTGCTAAAAAACGTAACGTTAGTGCCAAACGATCTTTCACTCGTATTGCTTTACGTAACTTTGTGTCCTTCTTCACAATTTTATGGCTGACAAGGTTAACCAAAATCTCAAAGTCTTGAGATGACATTCTGTTGAAATTTCAGAAATGTCCTACGTCCAATCCCCTTAGAAGTTCTCTATTTTGCCACCTACAAAACGGCCACCTTATCCACATTTTCCTGTCCCTCTTTTTATTTTTTTAGTTAATGCACACAGCACAAAGAAATAACCTGCTGAAACTATAAAATCCATTTTGAGACTGAGCTCCAGTGCTTGTCCTATTCGTGGCAAAATTGGCGGGAACAATTCGAGCACCGGCAAACGGTCCGAATGCTCGGAGTATTCGGATGTATCATTTGTTCGAGCTCGTTCGGGGTGTTGGGCTTGTTCTGTTCGTTCCAAGTAAAATGCTCAAGTGAATACGCACCTTTGGAGCTGTCCCTATAGATAACTGTCATTGAATAACTATACCTCATCCCAACCATTAAATTGTCCTTTAAAGCATCTTTTAAAAAGTCCCATTGCCTCATTAAGCTTCTAGCTCTTTTATTTCTTTTATAAAATGAGGAATCGTACCTACCTATCCTTGAATACGTTGGTTAAACAACTCTTTCTCACACCACTGACGTATGTGAATTAAAAGACCTTTCACCCACACTCTTACCAGTTCCACGTGACTCCTATCTAAAGCGATTCTGACATTACCAGGTTTTAAGAAGTCCATACATCCTAGCACACGCTTTTGTCAACAGGAGCGGAATCGTTTCCTTCTTCTCGGATTTATGAAAAATAAAAGCAAGTTCCTGCTTTTCATAATATTTTCCAACTAAACATTAGGGACGTAACCAATTTACTTTTAAACACAAGAAAAATGTGTAACTATGTTAAAAATTAAAGTCAACATCTTTATATAAAGAGAGTCAATTTTTTAGGTGAAATTAAATAATAAAATTTCCATATTATTTAATATAGATCTCCTTTTACTAACCGATTCACCAACAAAATCCTCACGAAATATGAATCCCTTGTATTTCAACATAGGTAATCAACATTTTATTACAGAAGAACAAAGTATAACTAGATGATCAAATGAATCGATTATTATTTTTAATAAACTAGCACCTGGCTAATGAGCTAAATTAGTTTTACAACTCATTTTAGTACTCTAATAAAATTAACTCATTAAGTAGGGCCTTAAGTTAGTAGCATCAGCTTTTTCCATAAATCAGCAAAGAAAAGAAATGACTAATATAACTAAACCTTTTTAAATACTCATCATATACATTCATAATGTTTAATAATATGATTATAATAAACAAAATGTAGGTAACATGGAATTAAAACTCATAATATTTCGAGTTTAATGTAGTTATTTAAGAATCATAAATGTAGTTATGTGTTGTTTAACACCCCCATAGATCTAAATTATAACTTAATTGTTATTGTGATATATTCTCTAATAATTGTTAAATTTTTTTAGGGTGGCGAGGGTCATATTTTGACAAAGCAACCATCCGCCAAGAAGATTGCCCAAAGTAAGGATGATAAAACTATAGGGGCGAACAAAATAAATTCAACTAATCCAGAGGAGGAAGAAGAATCAGAATATGAGGAAGTGACAGAAACAGAGACGGAAACGGAAAGTTCGGAAGAAGATGAAACAGATCAAGCAGCATTGCAGGAAAGAAGAACTGCCCGGGAGTTAAAACTGCTTATGACCAAGCTTAAGTCGTTCAAAGAAAAGGAAACAATGGCTCGTAAGGAGCGCCATGTATTGCGTGAGCAACTTAAAAAACAACAGCAGGCGCTACGAGACGAAAAGAAAAATTATAAAAAACTACAAAAAGAAGTCGATAAGATGGCAAAACTCATGAAGGATGATGATGAAAATGATTCAGAGAGTGAAGAAGAGGGAGAAAGTGAGGAAGATGAGACAGAATCAGAGAGCGAGAGTGAAGAGTCTGAGCAAGAAGAAAGCGAAGGTGAATTGCCACCCGACACACCTTCAGACAAAAAGAAACAGAACTTAACAGAAAGGTCGAAAATGCATGAAAATTGTTTAGCTGCTCTGAAAAAGGGGAACTATTTGCTCAAAGCAAATATTGATAAGCTAAAAGATGACCTATTCAAACAAAGAGAAATGTCTCTTACACTCCAAGAAGATCTTAACTCAGTTCTTGCTGAGCTGGGCTGAATTTTATTTACATGTTCTCTTAACAACGTCAATTTAAAAGCTCATTGTGTTATTAATTTATACAAAATATCACAATTATTCAAAGTCCCCAAACTAGAAAAATCACATAAATAGAATTGTTCAAATTTATTTAAATTAACTACGTGTTTTACTACCCGTACGGTATATAAGCAATAGTGAATTGATTTAAATGTTTGTTGAAATAAGGTTAGTGTGAGACAAAACAAAAGTCATAAGGTAAAAAATAAAATCATAAGGCTTCAATTATTCTACATGAATGGTACCTAATGCATCTCTTATGAACTGAGCTTGACCTGTTTGCTCAATTATTACTCGGGAGGTCAGGATTAGGTTCGAATACCGGCTGGATACACTGGGGGGTGTTTATACACATTTTAATTTCCACCGTGTTTTTTTCTATTCTCTTTATAGGCTCTCTTGAATACTGATGATGCATTTCTTTAAAATTAACGTTCCTTATCCCAAGTCCTTAAATTAATGTAAGCTGTATTTAGCCCTAATGTGAATTAGGAATCGCATGAATTAAAAATGTTTAAATGTCATCTAATTTCAAATGCATTGGCAGTAACATATTTGTTAATTTAAAGGTATAAAATAAAGCTATAAAAATAACTCTCACTTAAGTATTTATAATGTTCTAGAAGTGAGTACCCCTCAGAAACATGGTTGTAATCTCCGCTTAGTTTTTGTCAGAGTTATAAACATATTTTGCCATCATAAATAATTATGGTATCAACAAAAGAAAAAAAAATGTATTAAATATATTTTATAAAAAGAATGAGTTTGAATTAGATTAGGGATTTTTAGAAATATTCTTCAAAGGAAAAGTTTGCTCACATTTTTAATTCAACTTTTATATATACACATATAGTAACATCTTGATTTCCATCAACCAGAATATGGTTCATGTAATAAGTGATCAAGTGCTGAAGATAATAATTATTTTCGAAGAAAGATATAAATGGGTGTCAAGAATATGTTATAATGTATGTGTATGGACTGTATTAATTAATTTGAAATCTAGCAACGAATGTTATTATTTATATATACTTATATGCCATATGGCAAGGCTAGATTGACGACCGGAAAAAAAAAGTATTTTCACCTTCCTACTCTGCACCTTCCTATTTCCTAAACCACGCCAGAATATTTTCTCATTGATGAAAAAAATCGGTTCTCTTACCAACGAACAATTTTTTTATACTTGTATTTATTAAATTTTGAAAATATGTATTAAAAATACTAATGATTATACCTTTTTTTAATCGTTAGAATTCTCACTTCTCCTCTATAATATGGAGTAGTTTCACATTTTAAATAGCTTGAAAGAAAAAGTTTTGATTTTTGGTTGCATTCATCAAACATGTGTTTTAGGAGGATTGTTTATACTGTCATTGTAAAATAATGAACTTAAAAATAATGAGTTACAGAGACATCTTGGGATGCTTTTGGAGGTTTTACATTAGAGTAATTTATATAAAAAGGCATTTTAATTTTCATCTTTAAAGAACTAATACTTAGGGTATGCATTCAGATATAAATTTAATTAAGGAGGTTTAAGGTTACTTAGAAATTAAGTTTACATCCATAGGGTCTGGTTAAAAAATTTTCCCTTACTATGTCATAGGCTTGATATGGGTGTGAAGATCAATAGTACACATGCTAACAATGAACGCGAAAAGAGAAGTATGCTAAAAAATGGTCCAATCGTAGTCTACTGTAGTACGATTGGCAATGAACAAAGTACATTATTTATCTAGCACCACGTCTTACTACTTGTTCAGGCTATACGCATATGTTAAAATTACGTTAGTGAGTTAGGGATGAATAAGAGTGAGTTTAGAGGAAGTGTACCCGCATTTGTGTGGAGAGATAGTGTAAAACCGTCTTGTGGAAAAAAAACCTTCTGTAAACCGACCAGAATTCGAACCCCGATCTCCCTGTCATCAGCAGTCTACTCTAACATGAGAGTGACGCTTTAGATCATGGAACAAAGTAAAAAAACCTCAAATATAATATCAATGAGATAACATAAATAATGTGTGATTTTTTAAATTTATATACGATATGACTAGGACACAATGTATTACAAAGCATTTAAATAAGATTGATTATTTTATTTTATTAATATTATCAGTGTTTTACTACTTTCGCTCAGAATCAAGTGTTTTTACTTGTTTTATATAACTAACTGAGCATCGAAATGAACTAGTTTGGCGAAACACAGAAATAAAACTCTACAAATTCAAGAATCAAATAGCCAAAGCTATTATTTTATGCTTTTTAGTGAGGATCCTGGATAGCTCCATGGTTAGAGCATTGGCGTATTAGCCAAGGGTCCCGGGTTTGATTCCTGTGTCCAGGTGTCATTTTTAATTTTCAAAATATATTATCTAAATGGAGTAAATCCTCAATAAAAAGCATACATAATAGCTTTGGCTATTTGATTCTTAGATATGCAATCCCTTACAAAATATAATTGTACAAGTGTCAGCAATAAGCCAACTACCGAGTCAAAGGTGGCTGCGTTTTCTGATAGCTCGTGATCTTAATAATAATAATAATAATAATAATAATATAATAATAATAATAATATAATAATAATAATAATAAATAAAATCACACATTTGTAGCCAACGATTTCCGCACGTCCATCATGGACTCTGCCTTAAAATATGAGTAAAGAATGACCCTGGGCACGGGACGATTCCTGGATTGCTCAGTGGCGTACTAAGTCAAAGGTCCCAGGTTCGATTCCCGTGTCCAGGTGTCATTTTTCAATTTTCAGAATATAATATCTACAAATTCACATACCAATCAAAACAGGTGATTCTAGCACAAAAATAATAGTAAGAATAATCTATTACTAAAATAAAAGTAATATTTTTGCAAGTATATTCAAATGAGATTTAGAAGTTGGTTCAACGTCAGCATGCTATTTTCATCATCAATATGAACACATTTATATTTTAAATAAAACAAGATAAATTGACTACATAGATGTTTGAAATACAATATTATTAAATATAATAAAAACAAATAACACATTTCAATTCAAAGAAGATATGGAGTCTCAAGCGTACTACAAACATATTTAATCTTTAAAATAGGCTTTATCAATTATTTAAAAACTGAGATGATATACTTGAATGTTTTCTGATAAATATTGTGAAATTTTTTTTATAATGTGGATTTCCCTTTACCTATTAATTGTTAGCTAAATTAAATTTGACAAAAAGCTCATCCAAAGAAATGTGGCACATTAAAATAACAGATGTGATTACGACGCGATGTGGCAACAGAAACACAGTACACTTTGATAATGCCACTATGACAGAAAATAAAGAGGCTAGAGAGAGTCGTAGCTTCATCTTCACTATTCTCACATCTCACGCGACTTTACATCGATCCGTCACGAGAGTTTGGCCAAATTAAGACCACACCGAATACTCATTGCTGGAGGAACTGCAGGTCTTATGGAGAAGAGACGATTGAATTGTACCCCTTTAGACATTTCTTAAACAAGTATCACAAATAAAAAGTCTGATTTGTATCCATTCTCATAATATCCACAAATCCTGAATTGTATCCATTCAGACAGTTTTCAAATAAACGACTTTAACAAAAATCCTGATTTGTATCCACTGTAATTATTTGCATTATATCAACAAAATCCTGAATTGTATCCATTCTTAATGGAGATTTTCTTAAACAAGCATCACAAATAAAAACTCTGATTTGTATCCACTCTCATAATATCCACAAAATCCTAAATTGTATCCATTTAATTGGGGTGCCACTTGTCTGATAGATGGCAGCAGCTGAGACTCTCCTTAACTCATTCCGTGTTTACTAGAGAGCAGCACTATCACTAAGTTAATATATAAGAAAAAGATAGATACTTACTCGTGTTTCTTTTAAAATAATAATAAAAGGGTACTTAACAAATGATTGGTTTTTAAAATAATTATGATCTAGTTTAAAATTGGTACATCGGGAAGCATTTCCTAAAATAAATTAATATTTTAAATAGTATGAAAAATGTAATATTTCAGGATCCCAAAATTTCATAAAAAAATGTGTTGATGCATGAAAGGTTAAGTTTTGTTTGGGTAGGTTCGTTTATCATATTAAAAATCATAACTAGTTCCTATTAAATACTTTGGTGCAATGTTATGACATTCTTTGAATATTCATGTTATAATAAATAATAACGTTCTTCTGTGATTGATGAGAGTTTTGTTAATTTGTTTGGTTTATATATAATTTATTTTACAATATTAATTTTGTTATCATTGGAGACTTGTTTTATTTCTGTGTGAGAGAAGGCAAAAAATATAAAACTTGTCATATGATGTCAAAGAAATACAAGGAATCCCACTCTCTTTATATACCTACTATTATATAAATAAACAGAAGTCCTTAACTTATATGTTTACTGGTACATAATTACTTTTAACCACAGTCTCAATAACTCCCTTCAAATCACAAGATGACTTTTATTATTTATTAATTAAAAGCAAAAATTTTTATTTTTAAACACTGACCTCCCTCTCGTTTCACTTCAGATGGATAAATGGTTAGGCATTTCTAATTATAATAGGCCTAGTGGGAATAAATTCACATTGTCTGAACATATAAGTTTAGCTGCTGTGGAGGGTGGTAAATATAAACACTAATTTTTGGGGGTTTACAATCAAAACTAACAAAATTATCACATAAATGTAGGCTTGTGTACAAGTTGAGTATGATAACCTATAAATAAGGTTTCTTAATCCAACTTCAACCCAGGTAGCCCTACATTATAAACTGATGAAATTATATGTAAATAGTAAGATATGACACTTTAACACAAATCTGTGAATATTAAAAGCATACAATTACAAAAACATTGTTTCTTTATTGTCATGCCCTGTGTGAGACACAGTATAACTTACTTTAATCTTTGCTTAGAGTGGCTAATAGTTTTGCGTGTCCAAAAGTTTAATAAAATGACGGGGTTGAACTTTTCCACAACCACTTAAACGCAGTGATATCTGTACTATACTGGATGGACATAAACACACCCCTTGCAATGGACCAAATCGTGAAGCTAAAGTTTGTCGTCTGCTTGATAGCGAGGGGACAGATTTAATGGTTTATTTCAATGTTATTTTGCAAAAACGTGTGTTTTTGAATATATTTTTTCAAATAGTGAAGTATTAATGTATTATACCCCACTTGACTGAGTACACAGCTAAATTAAAGGATATACAATTCGATTTTAAAGGTATTATTGTACAAATAAGAATTATATCTTTAATATATTAAAATATGTAGTTAACGTCCATATTATTTACTTTTTGCCAAGATTATAATATATTTAAAATTGGTATTAGATTATATAGTGGTTTCAGAAAAATATTATATTTAAAATTCAATAACTAAAAAGAAAAAAAGGTCGCTTAAAACTTAATTAAATTCTTTTGAATTTTGAACTTTGTGTAACAATTTTATATTCCTATTATCATTTAGCTTATAGGTTTGTATGAAGTATTACCTGCAATATTAGGCCTACAATATATTTAAAGTTGGCTCTTAGCTTGTATAGCTTATTGCTTTCAGAAGCCACATTAAATTTAATGTTCGATAACTATAATGAAATAAGGTAGCTTAAAACTGAATTACATGTATTTGAATAACAAACTATGTGTAGTAATTTTACATTCAAACTATCATTTAGGTTATAGGGCTTGTAAGAAGGGAGTATTACTATATTACAATATATTTAAAATTGGCTCTCAGCTTGTGTATTACTTTCAGAAACCATTAATGTTCGATAACTATTATTAAATAAAGTCGCTAAAATCCTGATTACTTTTGTTCTAATAGAAAACTTTGTGTAGAAATCTTAACGTTCAATCAATCATATAGGCTATAGGCTTATAGAAAGTATTACTATTTTAGCCTAAATTGACTTATTTAAAGAAAGGAGTCATGAGTTTTGAACTTAATTAGGCTCTTCAAACCTTTTATTAGCAGATTTATTTCGTTTAATTATTCATAAATTGATATATCTAATATATTCATAAAAAACTAGCGAACGATGTTAAAATGCCACATTGCCTTGTATGTGTATAGGAGAGAAGTAGGCCTTGATACCCGAAAATTTTCTTCTCTCTTACACAATGGTGTGCAGACGACAGCTCAAAAATTTTAGCCGCAGGTGTCCCTCCAGTTATATTATATCTTAGACTCTGATTATAAATATCAATGCATAAACGTCTATTTTAGGCATTGATCTCTATAATAAAACTGGATGGATATCTGTGGCTGAAATTTTCGAGCTGTCGTCTGCATACCATTGTGTAAGGGAGAAGGAAACTTTCGGGTATCTCTTTCTCTCTTACACCCATACACGGAAATGTGGCATTTTGACATCGTTCATTAATTTGATTGAATACATTAGATACATCAATGTGTGAATGGTCAAATTAAATAAATATATTAGTTAAAGCTTTGAAGAGCATATAAAAGTTCAAAACAGGTTAGTTTTTTCTTTAAATAAGTTGATGTAGCCTAATATATACGATGATTTTTGAAGGAAGCTCGCTTGTAAGGCTTTATCTCGTACCAGAATACTACCCTATAGTTGTGTTTGGTTAGCATAAAAGACCTTACAGAAGGAAATTTATACTTCCGTTTTAAATTGCCGTTTATCCTACCAAAATATTATATATATGATAGTATTCTGGTACGAAATAAGGCCTTACGGATTGGGATTATTACTAAAATCAGGGTTTAGTAGATACTGTACTTCCTACAAGCCAATAACCTAAATTATCATTTGAACGTAAGACTTCTACACAAAGTGTGTCATTCAAACAAATGTAATACAATTTTTAGCTAACTTGTTTCATTATAGTTATCGAAATTTCAACATAATATGGTTTCTGAAAGATATGAGCCAAATTTAAAAAAAAAACAGGTATTATAATAATACTTTCCACAAGCCTATAACCTAAGTGATAGTTTGAATACATGGCAACTATACAAAGTTTGTCATTCAAACAAATGTAATCAAGTTTTAAGATACCTTGTTCATTATATTTATCGAACTTTCAATATAATATTGTTTCTTAAACCAATATACCAGCTAATAACCAACTTTAAATATAAGTGTAGTCGTGACAGACTGTAAGCAGCATTGATGACAACTACATAAAAACTGAAATATCTAAGGTTTTATTCGTATTTGTACAGTATTACCTGTAAAACTGGATTGTATATCCTTTAATGTAAATGTTTCTTCAGGAAAGTGTGGTATAATACTTCACTATTTTCAAATAATAACACTTTTATTCATTAGAGACATGTTTTCGCATAAGAACATTTAAAGAAACCGTTAAATCTGTCCCCCCTCAGTGTAGCAGACGATACACTTAAGCGTCACGCCTTTATCCTTGGAATGTGCATGTATATGTCCATCCAGTTATATTATAGAGATCAATGATTTTAGGGAGTTTAGGGTAATACTAAGGGCTGCAACCAAATAAATATATTACTAAATTAGACAGTTGAAACGTCTATAACTACATGAGTTTTAACATGAATATTAAAGAATGCGCTGCTAAAGCTAAATAAATATTACAAGCCATAATATGCATAAAAGACCTTTTTAAGGACCAAAAATAAATTTCACAAACAGCATCCTATTTTATATAAACATATATATAAAATTTATACATTTTAAGGCCCAAAAAAGAATATTACAAATCATCCGCGTTAAAGACTCCTATTTTATATCAACATTTATATAAAATTTAACCAAACGTGGGGGAAAATCTTGCATTACACACATTTTTAAGGGTCTCCAGGACCCAAACCATTTGTGTCAAGAGCACAAAGCGGGCACTGATAGTAAAATCAATTCTCTATCCAACCATATAAGTGTGTATAGACCTAGACCCTATAGAGCTGAGCAATTTGAAGAAACTCTGGTGAGAAACATATTATTTTTAAGAAAAATTATGTTTTACTCACATTTTTAAGGCGCTCCAGGGCCCAAAGCAAAATTAGTGTCAACAGCACAAAGCAGGGCCCTGATAGTAAAATAATTTCTTTATTCAAACATATAAGTGTTCATAGGTCTAGACCCTACATACCCGAGCAATTTGACCCAAAATTGGGAAAGATAATACTTTTATTTTTAAGAAAACTCTTGTATTACACATATATTTAAGGCGCCCAAGGGCCCAAACCAGAATTTGTGTCAAGAGCACAAAGCCAGGACCTGATAGTACACTCATTTTTCTATCCGACCATATAAGTGTCCATAAGCCTAGGCCGTACAGATCAGAGCAATTTGACCCAAACATGGGAGAAATATATTTTTTTAAGAAAAATCTCTATTTACTAACTTTCCTAAGGCGCTCTAGGACCCAAACCAAAATCTTTATTAAGAGCACAGATAATAATGTAGGGCTACCTGGGTTGAAGTTGGATTAAGAAACCTTATTTATAAGCTATCATACTCAACTTGAACACAAGCCTACATTTTATGTGATAATATTTTTAATTTTGATTGAAAAACCCTAGCAATTAGTGTTTATATTTACCACTCTCCACAACAGCTAAAGTTATATGTTCAGACAATGTGAATTTATTCCCATTAGGCCTACTATAAGTAGAAATGCCTAGCCATCTATCCAGCTGAAGTGAAACGAGAGGGAGGTCAGTGTTAAAAAATATAAATCTTTGTTTTAACTGTTAAATTATAAAATTCATCTTGTAATTTGAAGGGAGTTATTGAGACTATGGTTAAAAGTAATTATGTACCAGTAAACATATAAGTTAAGGACTTATGTTTATTTATATAATAGTAGGTATATAAAGAGAGTGGGATTCCTTGTATTTCTTTATCATCATATGACAAGTTTTATATGTTTTGCCTTCTCTACATACAGAAACAAAACAAATCTCCAATGATAACAAAATTAATATTGTAAAATAAATTATATATAAACCAAACAAATCAACAAAACTCTCATAAATCACAAAAGAACGTTATTATTTATAACATGAATATTCAAAGAATGTCATAACATGGTACCAAAGTATTTATTAGGAACTAGTTATGATTTTTAATGTTATAAATCAACCCACCCGAGCAAAACTTAACCTTTCATGCATCAACACATTTTTTATGAAATTTTGGGATCCTGAAATATTACATTTTTCAAAATATTTAAAATATTAATTTATTTTAGGAAATGCTTCCCGATGTACCAATTTTAAACTAGATCATGATTATTATTAAAAACCAATCATTTGTAAAGTACCCTTTTATTATTATTTTAAAAGTAACACGAGTAAGTATCTAACTTTTTCTTATATATTAACTTAGTGATAGTGCTGCTCTCTAGTAAACACGGAATGAGTTAAGGAGAGTCTCAGCTTCTGCCATCTATCAGACAAGTGGCACCCCAATTAAATGGATACAATTCAGGATTTTGTGGATATTATGAGAATGGATTCAAATCAGACTTTTTATTTGTGATGCTTTTTTAAGAAAATCTCCATTCAGAATGGATACAATTCAGGATTTTGTTGATATAATCCAAATAATTACAGTGGATACAAATCAGGATTTTTGTTAAAGTCGTTTATTTGAAAACTGTCTGAATGAATATTATTCAGAATGGATACAATTCAGGATTTTGTGGATATTATGAGAATGCATACAAATAAGACTTTTTATTTGTGGTGCTTGTTTAAGAAAATGTCTGAATGGATACAATTCAGCTCCCCCATGGAGATAAGCTTTATCCTCGCGCTTTCTCTATCTCTCAGTTAGCTGTTGAAAGACCCAAACAGTTCCACAGTGAGCTATGTTCCAGCCTGTAATGTAGTTGATTTTTGGACTGCTCTCATATATTTAAAAAGGTCATGGATGAAGGTATTTTTCTTTGAAGTATCTTATGTAAATTATCCTTTTACTTCATCCATGGAGAATCACGCGTTTTCGCAGAATAGTCCGTAAAAGGATTTCACTAGAAAAACTTGTTTACTTTTCTCAAAATATAACTCCGCAGTATTTAACAAACTAGCGAGAAAAGCCAGCTCCCTATATCCAATAGGAAGCTAGCTTTCACTGCACCTGTTGAAGAGAAATACCTGATTGGTTACTCTGGACAGCGTCGCGAGATATACAAGCAAGGGACACATCCATATATAATAAAAATATACGTAGAAGGTAAACAGAATGGTGCCAGTGAAGGAGAGAGAGTAGACGTAAACAGAATGTGCCGGTCAAGGAGAGAGAGTAGACGTAAACATAAAGTATAAGTGATCACAATCAATACAGACTTTAATTTCATCAATGTGTAAATAAATAAGTAATAAAGAGAGTACAACATAAACAGTTTTATCAATATCAAACTTTCCAGAATAGGCTCCCCATCGCGGGACATTACATCGTCAAATCATCGATATCGGTATAATTGTCGCCCAAAAGTGGGGCAATTACTCTATCAAAATCGTCGATAACGTTACAATTGTCGCCCAATCGCGGGACAATTAAATAATCACATCATCAACGTCTGATAACGTAACAAATGGCGCCCAGCCGCGACGCATGATCTTCCAAACCCCGAGACAAGAAAGAGACTCTACCAACTGAGACGCACGGCACACTAGACGGCACACCACCAAGAACATCCAACCGAGAACCGAGGTGAAACAAGCAGACGTTTCACGCACGGCACACCAACGAGGAACATCATTCCGAGGTGAAACAAGCACGGCACACCAACGAGGAACATCATTCCGAGGTGAAACAAGCAGACGGCACACCAGAAGTTTCACGCACGGCACACCAGACGGCATACCAGAAGGCACACCGACGAACAACGTCCTACCGAGTTGAAACGAGCAGACGTTTCACGCACGGCACACCAGACGACACACCTAAGAAGAATCAATGAAGTCAGATAAGTCTTAGACAATTTTTTTTGTTGTTGTTTGTTATTATTATTATTTTTATTTCACAACATGAAAACTCTGTTGTAATACTGTATAAATCTTGTTAATATTAGTAAATTTTGGAAGGGAGGATGGCGGATTCAAGCCTAAATGATAATAGTGACACAAATAGCAGTGTTGATGAAACAGAGTATGAAAATGGACCACATAATCAGTTAGTTTTAGAACAATCAGATGAAGAAATAAGAGAAAGGGAGCAGCACAATGTAGAATCAATTGCAGAGGGAGATAGAGAAGAAGAGGCAGAAAAAGATACACAAGGAAATTTAATTAACATAGAAAGTGTTATAGTAGATGAGAAAGGGCGAGAGATAACAAGGGAACAAACAATAGTAGAACCCACAAAGAGTTTAGATTTCGGTTATTATATGGATTTGTTAGTTAATAAAATAGATGAAACTAATAAGAAAATAGATGAAACTAAACAGGAAATAATAGTGGCAACTAATCAGAAAATAGATGCAACTAATCAGAAAATAGATGCAACTAATCAGAAAATAGATAAAACTAAGCAGGAAATAATAGTAGCAACTAAACAGGAAATAGACTCAAAGCTTGAAAAAATCAATAACGAACTAAGTACTAAAATTGAACAGAGTAAGGAGGCTTGTGAACAGAGATTTGTTTATTTAGAACAAAAGTTCGATCAAGTAGAAATGGTTCATCAAAATTTGGCAGTACGGTTAAATGAAGTAGATAAGAAGGTGATAGAAGGAGAGAAGGTAAAAAAGGTTTTGGTGGAAAAACAAGAAAATTTAAGAAAGGGACAGTTCAAATTAATGGAACAGATAACAGCTAATAAAAATAAAATTGAAATAATTGAGCAGGAATCAAACAAAGGGTTAAAAGAAGTAGAAATTAAGGTTGGTAATCTTGACCTTCAAATAGAACACACAAAAACTAATGTAAAGGTAGTCCAAGATAACTTTAAAAAAGAAATTGAAAAAGTGAAGGCAGCATTTGACACACAACAGGATACGAATAAAACTTTAATTACAACACAAATCGATGGGATTGTTACCGAGGCAGTAGAAAAATTAGATAAAAAATTAACAGATTTTGTAATAGAAAATCAAACAACAAATCTAGGAGAAGTTAGTAACTTAAACAGTACTACCAACCTATTTGTTAAGGGACTAAGAGACAGCTCATTAGCACTGATTCCAAAATTCAAAGGAAAAAGAGGAAATATCTCAGCGGTACAGTACATAAACAAGGTAGAAAGGGTATTCAAAGGAGAAAAAATAATTGAAAAGGTCAAAATAGAAATATTTTTATCAGGTTTAGAAAATGAAGCAAAATCTTGGGCAGATAGCATAGAGAGTGAATGGGAAACTTACAATCAAGCGAAAGAAATATTTTTAGAAAAATATTGGTCTCAGAATATGCAGGATGATTTTCTACAGTTGATTTTTAATGGAAAGTATAACAACAAGGACGGTACAATGAGTGCATATTTTAATAAGTTTGTGACACAGGCAAAATATTTACGATACCCAATAACAGAAGATAGATTGAGAGGTCTCTTAATGAATCATTTCCCAACTGCAGTACAAGATGTTCTGATCAGCATAAATAAACAAAATATTAAAGAGGTAGAGAGAGTGTTGATAGCATTTGATGATAGATATCAACGAAATCAAGAAATCAATGATCAATCAAACAGATATAGCCTTGATAGACACAAGCAATTGTCAAACCCCCAAATCAGAGAAATCACTAATAGACAAGATAGACTAAATAGATATCAAAACAGTTATCAAACACCAGAGCAAAATAGGAGATATCCAAATCCTAATACATTGTATCAACAGGATAGGAACCAAGGACCTTCGAGGCAAATAAATTCCAATGATAGACAAATTAGTAATAATAATAATACAGGTCAATCTAGGTCAATGAACGCGCAAATACATCAACCTCCATGTTTTAATTCAGTAACACCATTCCCAGGGACATCAAATTTAGATGAGTACGTCTCACAGGAAGTCTTTGATCCAGGAGGCAGTCAATAAGCATTTAAAGTTCGGACCATTTAAATGTAAGAATCAACATTTAGTTTAACTAACGATTCTAGTTTTAAAATAAGAAAAATAAGGTTACATATAACTCAACCATAGTAAAAAATTTATGTAACTTCAATTAGCAGATAACTATTATAATTAGGCAACTGCAATTAGTATGTAACTAATTATAATGTAACTGTAGTTAATATAGAATATTGGTGGATATGTATAATATTCAAGCCAACTTTAGCTATAGTGGCAGAAGTTTCAAAAAAAAAAAAAAAAAAAAAACTTTTAAAAATATAAGCTCTGAGAGGTAAAATGATGTTTTCTCAGAAAACAAAATGCGTAGAATAAAATAGAAATTCTAAAGAAACATTTCTGCGTAGCAGTAAACCCAAGTAGTTTAAAATTTTCTTTTGTGAAGTAAAGAGGGTGTAGATGTGACACGAACATCTTTAAAAACCACACCTTAAATTTAGTGACAGGTGACAGACATTGTTGTGCACTACTGGTAAACATCTTTTGTTCAGACAAAAAAGAGAGAGAAACCTCTGGCGCAGTAAGTGCTGACTTAAAAGCAAAACGTAGAATTCAAGATAATATATTTTCAATGAGTAAGAGTCAAAACCCGTATCATATATATATAATCTTTATGTTTAATTTTATGAATTTTTAAAAGAATCATAATTGATCAAGTGGATTTAAGATAATTATAGGAGGTTTAATTGATAATTATAAATGATAATTAACAAAAGTATGCTTATAGCAGGGGACATGAACCCTCAGAAGCATGAGAAAGGATAATAGGATAGGTGAGGGGTTGGTTATAATTTGTCAACTAAGGGAGCGTGAAAGTACGCGAGGAGAAATTATAGTGTGAGGAAATTCTACGGACATATTTTTATTAATTATATATTATTTGGTAAAAATTTTTTTATCGGTTCAAAGTAACATAAGATTATAGGTTTACCTTGTGTGTCAAAGATTCGTATTAAATATTCTACTAACATAGTAATTTCAATAAAACGAATGCGTATATTGAAATAGTTACTAGATAAAATATTATAAATTCAAAAAGAAATGAGTATAAAAATATCTCAGTTTTTCCTCTTCTTCAAAACAATATTTATAAAATATGGCTTTGCATACAACACACAATGAATACGTCCAAACAAATTGAGTAAAACCTATGTATTTATAATTTTCAACAATTCCACGCTATTTGTTCATTTTAGAAATAAGATTCTTCACATCATTAAGCTAGCATTTACCTGAACTAATGATGTTCGACAGTTCACTTGAAAGATTCAAATTTCTCAACATAATGTTTGACAGGTCGTGGTTTGAATTCCATGTCACACATACAGGTTTTTTTTATCAACGGGCGGAAGTTCAAATGCGTATCAAATCCATCGCACTTTTGTCAATATGCATAGGTCAACGGGTCAAGTGGGCCTTTTTACACGGTGAACGCGTGTTTAAATTGACGCCAATGTGATTGACGATTTATGGTGATGGTAACCCTTTACTTCCAAGGAAAATAAGGATACCTTCCTTATGGGTGGCTCTAAACCAGTAACTCCCAAACCCCCCGGGTCGCCACCCATGTTGCCCCAATATTTTAATGCATCTGAATCCTAAGCGACGCAATGGTAGCTCTCAGCATGCTTTCAAGCGTTGGTCCAGGAAGCCCAAGCTATGTTATGCGCGCGTGCCCTGATCCACTATAATCGCAATAAAAACACCACCTACCCTTGTCCCAAACCGATTCCCTGGTTTCAGTAGTCAGTGCTGTGCTGTTATTGCTATAGTAACAATCGCTTTACGTGTCTAACGTTGGTGTATTTTAAACTAACTTTTAAAGTGCATTAGTATGCTAGCCTTTAGACATAGATTATATTAGTAGTGAGTGTTAGATAGGCCTATTATATTGTTGTCCGACTCCGTTACCACTAAGAAAATTGACAAAAACGTTCGGAATGGATACATTTGTTTTCGAAAAGCCACGTGTTGAATTCAGTAAGGATGTGACACCAGATGCTGCTTCTTCTCTTATTCCTTTAAAAATCAGTCAGTTCAGCCTCAACATCGTCATCGACATCTGTTGCGAGCTGCTCGCAGTCATTTTCCAGCAAGAAGTTTACTGGTAAGGGTAGAACCTTTCAGAAATTATGGCTGAAGTAATTCATCTGGGTAGAATGGGATGCTTCTATTGATAAGGTATTTTGCAAAATTTGCAAGGTAACGGAGGCCAATGGCCTTCTGAAGTTTTGTACTAAGAAGGATGATACTTTTATTTTTGAGGGACTTTCTAACTGGAAAAAGGCCCTTAAAAATTTAGTGTGTATGAGAAAATACAAATCTATAAGGAAAGTTTAATGAAGCTAGCCTATTCCTCCAAATAAATTGTTGCCTTACAATTAAACGATCCGTTAAACAATGAGATGGATAATGCATGCTCGGGTCTTTATGGCTATTTTCACGATCTTGAGATTCCTTTGTCGCCAGGGATTATCAATCCGGGGGCATGAAGACCTAAGTTCAAATTTTATGCAGTTGCTGGAATTACGAGAAGGGGATGTACCTGAGCTAAAAGAATAGATGGGGCGTTCAAGTTTCAAGTTGTTATTGCATGACATTCACAACGAGATCATTGATCTGTTAGGAAAATTTGTTTTGTGCTCAGTGATATGGGAAATTAAAAAGTGTGAATACTTAGCCATTATGGTTGACGAGACTTGTGATATCTAAATCCATAAACAAGTGAGCTTCTGCGTTTGAACTGTTAATTAAAATCTGGAAAACTGTGAGGATTTTGTGGGATTGTATGAAACTCCAAACACTGAGGTAAAAACACTTTTTGGCATTGTGAAGGACATTCTTTCGCGTTTGGACCTACACATAGAGAATTTGAGGGACAGTGCTATGACGGTGCCTCTGCTATGAGTGGAAAATTTAAAGGGCTGCAGAAGTTAATTGCGGATTTGCAGCCGAAGGCAATCTATGTGCATTGTGCTGCTCATAGTTTGAACTTAGCAGTTGAATACAGCCTGCATCACCTGCCCTGTATGAAAGAACTTATGAATTTAGCTAAAGACTTGATTAAAACGGTAAAACGTTTCGTAGTTGTTAACACACAAACTAAAGTGTTTTTTTTTCTTATTTAGAAAAAAAAATCATAGTTTGTTTCAATGTGCCCCACAAGTGGGGTAGTATGGAACATATGTAACAATTTAAAAAAATGGCGTGGATTAATCATAATATAAAAAATCCTCAGCATTCACAATAGAATAAACTTTATGAGAAAAATATTATGACAACATAACTTTAATATTTTTAAAAAGAAAAATTCTAAAAACTTTTCTGTTCCAGTGTGCGCCAGTCTCCCCTACACTACATTAAACAGACAAAACAAAGATATCAAAATATGAAATGTCAAAAAGACAAAAAAAAAAAAATTAAATGAAATGTTAAAATACAAAACAAACATATTAAGGCTGCATTGCATGTAATGACTTCTCCATCAGCTTCTTGAGATGGGCTTCCCCGTGGGTAAGTTTCTGGAGGTCGGTACATATTACACATAGCAACTTCCCCATTATTTTGTACAAGAGTAGGTATATTGGTGGGTGGAGTCTAACTGCCTGTCTAGTTAGCGACAAAAGGTTTGATGGTAAGGAATAAAACATGGCATAGTTTTATAAAGGTCAATTACTTAAAAATTCCTTAGTTTAACAACGCAAATCAGTCATGTTTAAGAAAAATGAACAATCACAAACCTACAAGTTGCCCCTTAGCAACAAGAAAACAATGGCTGCAGTTATAGACACTGATAAGAGCCTGCAGGAAAACACGTGAGACTGGAGACTGACGCATGCGCTATAGAATAAATTGACGTGGATAAGTCCAAGCTGCTATTGGACGCATCAACTACCCCATGGGTCCCTTATAAATATCCAACCAATCGGATATTCATGGGGAAGTTATGATCTTACCCACGTGGTTTTGCTGCATAAAACGGAGTAAACATAGACTCCCTTCACGCTTTCACGTAATAAAAATCGAAGGTCACCTTTAAAATCAAGAGCACACACACTAAGGGGAGAATCGCACACATTGGAAATGGATCCCCTCTCAATAAAAACCCAAAGGTCAATTAAGTATGTCCGACGATGAGCCCTTTCACGATGACCTCCTCTCTTCCAGACTTTCTTATAGAAGAGGGCCATCGCGACACACCATTCCTGATAGACCACAGCTTGTTCTGAGCAGGGGTCGAAACCCACTACTCGTGCCAGGTGCGTAAGACCCCACGCCGAACATCACCCTTCAGGTCTAAAAACATGACACCCAAATTCGCCTAAGGAGGGAGATGAATAGCTTCCTTGGCTGCCTGGTCCACCAGTTCATTTCTTGAAAGACCACCGTGACAGTTAAAAGAATTTTGGATTTTTTTTTAATTGGAATACTTTTTGAAGTTTTCTGAGATAATTTTAATAGAAATTCATGTCTTATTAGGTGAACAGTTTTTTAACCTCTGTATAAATGAGTGTGAAGGTTAAAAATGGGCAGTAGTATCCTTTTAAAATTAAAAGTAACATTGAAAAGTCAAATGGCATTTTTCATGTAATTTGAATTCAACGCTACTAACAAGAGTGTCATCATAAAAAGAGCAACAATATTGGCTCCTTTCAAACTAGAAAACAATGAGGGTCAAGTTCTATAAATCTGAGTAAAAACAAATTCATCTTTATTCAAATTAATTCAAACTCCCCAGACCTAAAACTAATGAGAAAAATCACACAAAAATATCCCTGTTGGTCTGGGTTTGACTAATATTAACCAAATCAATAAATCAAAAGGTTATGTTCCTTAAATTTTGAGTACGTAGTGGGATCGTAAACGTGGATTGATATGGACTATTTCTCTTTCCAATTGGGATGAAAAAATAATATAAATATTCATAAAATAATTTAAATAGAGTGAAATCTCTTAAGAGCGGATATCTTCGGGGATAAAATAAATGGTACGGCACACCGCACGGACTCTCTCTCTATAAACTCGTAAGATTTCTGAACGGAATAATCTATATTGTATCATCACCATTCCATATAAGAACACGCATAAAATAATATACAATGATATATAATCAATGAGAAAAGAGGCGCATCTTTGTCCACCTAAGAACATTTCAAACAGTTTAATATATTCCACAAGGGTCAACACTTCGTAATAAAATTTCGATTTTTGGTTAAAATCTTAACATTTTATAAGGTGTTGCAGATCTTCAAATCATCGCATTGATATTTAATTATTCATTTATACATTTTGACCAATAAAAAATGTAAATATTGACTATTGAGTCTAAAATGGAGATAGATCATTGCTGTGCAAACATTTATCCTAAGAGCTTTAAGGAAAAATAACATACTTTTTTAGATACTTATATTTAATTACTCTATGTCATTGGAGAATTATTGCGTTAAGACTTAAGTAGTATATCTTTACAACTAAAGCTCACAAAATTGTATTAATATATTTGCAAATATCTCAGAAACTGTTGCTTTTATAAAAATATATGTCAAATAAAAGTTTTTTATTTCTAATAGTCCTACAATTTTGCAATGATAAGTTGTTTAGTTTCTCAAATAGTTGTGGAGATACGGTAATTAACGCTTCTGTAAAGTACCCTAAAAATCATTTTCATAGGAAAATGAAAATAGCCAGTTTATTTATAATCTTAATCAACGCCTAGATACGAATTTTAATCAAAATCGTTTGAGCATATTTTGAGAAAACAAAATTTTTCTCTTTTCGCCCTTCAGTAAACTACCATTAATTTTAAGTTTTTATAGACACACAGACAGACGGCATTGCAAAGACTATTTTTTAGGGTTCGGGGGGTCATGAGACGTCGACATCCATCAACATTTCAGGTTAGTTTTTTTTTTACGGTCGCAATACTTAAACTTTAATGTCCAAAAAGTTAAAAAAATTCATATAATTGCGTATATATTGAAAGTTATTGATTTTATAAAAATATGTTTCGAATAAAATATCTGTATTATAAATATATATACATATTTGTAATGCTAAGTAGATTCATATCTCAAATAGTTTCGGAGCTATTTAAAAAAATGTTAATTTACGCATCAGACCGGAGCCCTTAAAGCCATTTTGCCGAAATATTGAGGGTAGCCATTTTGTTTGTAATATTTATTAATGTTTATAAATGGAATTTAATCAAAATCGTTGGAGCCGATTTTGAGAAAATCGACTTTTTCTCTTTTTGCCCTTCAGTAAACTACCCTTAATTTTAAGTTTTAATAGACACACAGACAGACGGCATTGCAAAGACTATTTTTTAGGGTTTGGGGGTCATGAGACGTCGAAATCCATCAACATTTCAGGTTAGTTTTTTTTTACGATCGCAATACTTAAGCTTTAATGTCCAAAAAGTTAAAAATATATATATAGTTGCGTATGGATTGAAAATTATTGATTTTATAAAAATATGTTTCGAATAAAATATTTGTATTATAAATATATATACGTATTTATAATGCTAAGTAATTTCATATCTCAAATAGTTTCGGAGCTATTATAAAAAATGTTAATTTACGCATCAGACCGGAGCCCTTAAAGCCATTTTGCCGAAATATTGAGAGTAGCCATTTTGTTTGGAATATTTATTAATGTTCATAAATGAAATTTAATCAAAATCGTTAGAGCCGATTTTGAGAAAATCGACTTTTTCTCTTTTTTCCCTTCAGTAAACTACCCTTAATTTTAGGGGTAGATATCCAATTCCAAAAAGCCCTCGGGGCAACCCTATGAAAACCCTAGATATCAAGTTTCAGCTCAATCGGTAAAATAGTTTAGGCTCTAGTTGGAGGTACAGACAGACAGACAGACAGACGGAAATTCAAAATCACTTTTTCGGATTCAGGAAGTCATGAAACGTCAAAATTCATCAAAATCTCGAGTTCGATTTTTTTGACGATCACCATACTTTCTCTACCTGTAAGATAGAGAGAAAGTAAATAAATGGTACGGCACACCGCACAGACTTTCTCTCTCTTTCTATAAACTCGTAAGATTTCTGAACGGAATAATGTACATTGTATCATCACCACTCCACATAAGAACACGCATAAAATAATATACAATGATATATAATCAATGAGAAAAGAGGCGCATCTTTGTCCACCTAAATGCATTTCAAACAGTTTAATGTCTTCCACAAGGGTCAACACTTCGTATTAAAATTTCGATTTCTAGTTAAAATTTTAACATTTTAAAAGGTGTTGCAGATCTTCAAGTCATCGCATTGATATTTAATTATTCATTTATACATTTTGACTAATAAAAAAATGTAAATATTGACTATTGAGTCTAAAATGGAGATAGATCATTGCTATGCAAACATTTCTCCTAAGAGATTTAAGGAAAAATAACATACTTTTTTTAGATACTTACTTATATTTAATTACTCTATGGCATTGGAGTATTATTGCGTTAAGATTTAAGTAGTATATGTTTTACAACTAAAGCTCACAAAATTGTATTAATATATTTGCAAATATCTCAGAAACTGCTGTTTTTATAAAAATATATGTCAAATATAAGTTTTTTATTTCTAATAGTCCTACAATTTTGCAATGATAAGTTGTTTAGTTTCTCCAATAGTTGTGGAGATACGGAAATTAACGCTTCTGTAAAGTAGACTGAAAATCATTTTCATAGGAAAATGAAAATAGCCAGTTTATTTATAATCTTAATCAACGCCTAGATACGAATTTTAATCAAAATCGTTTAAGCAGATTTTGAGAAAACCAAATTTTTCTCTTTTCGTCCTTCAGTAAACTACCCTTAATTTTAAGTTTTTATAGACACACAGAGAGACGGCATTGCAAAGACTATTTTTTAGGGTTCGGGGGGTCATGAGACGTCGACATCCATCAACATTTCAGGTTAGTTTTTTTTTTTTACGGTCGCAATACTTAAACTTTAATGTCCAAAAAGTTAAAAAAATTCATATAATTGCGTATATATTGAAAGTTATTGATTTTATAAAAATATGTTTCGAATAAAATATCTGTATTATAAATATATATACATATTTGTAATGCTAAGTAATTTCATATCTCAAATAGTTTCGGAGCTATTTAAAAAAATGTTAATTTACGCATCAGACCGGAGCCCTTAAAGCCATTTTGCCGAAATATTGAGGGTAGCAATTTTGTTTGGAATATTTATTAATGTTTATAAATGAAATTTAATCAAAATCGTTGGAGCCGATTTTGAGAAAATCGACTTGTTCTCTTTTTGCCATTCAGTAAACTACCCTTAATTTTAAGTTTTAATAGACACACAGACAGACGGCATTGCAAAGACTATTTTTAAGGGTTCGGGGGGTCATGAGACGTCGACATCCATCAACATTTCAGGTTAGTTTTTCTTACGGTCGCAATACTTAAGCTTTAATGTCCAAAAAGTTAAAAATATATATATAATTGCGTATATATTGAAAGTTATTGATTTTATAAAAATATGTTTCGAATAAAATATTTGTATTATAAATATATATACATATTTGTAATGCTAAGTAATTTCATATCTCAAATAGTTTCGGAGCTATTATAAAAAATGTTAATTTACGCATCAGACCGGAGCCCTTAAAACGATTTTGCCGAAATATTGAGAGTAGCCATTTTGTTTGGAATATTTATTTATGTTCATAAATGAAATTTAATCAAAATCGTTTGAGCCGATTTTGAGAAAATCTACTTTTTCTCTTTTTGCCCTTCAGTAAACTACCCTTAATTTTAAGTTTTAATAGACACACAGACAGACGGCATTGCAAAGACTATTTTTAAGGGTTCGGGGGGTCATGAGACGTCGACATCCATCAACATTTCAGGTTAGTTTTTCTTACGGTCGCAATACTTTAGCTTTAATGCCCAAAAAGTTAAAAATATATATATAATTGCGTATATATTGAAAGTTATTGATTTTATAAAAATATGTTTCGAATAAAATATTTGTATTATAAATATATATACATATTTGTAATGCTAAGTAATTTCATATCTCAAATAGTTTCGGAGCTATTATAAAAAATGTTAATTTACGCATCAGACCGGAGCCCTTAAAACGATTTTGCCGATATATTGAGAGTAGCCATTTTGTTTGGAATATTTATTTATGTTCATAAATGAAATTTAATCAAAATCGTTAGAGCCGATTTTGAGAAAATTGACTTTTTCTCTTTTTGCCCTTCAGTAAACTACCCTTAATTTTAGGGGTAGATATCCAATTCCAAAAACCCCTCGGGGCAACCCTATGAAAACCCTAGATATCAAGTTTCAGCTCAATCGGTAAAATAGTTTAGGCTCTAGTTGGAGGTACAGACAGACAGACAGACAGACAGACAGACTGAAATTCAAAAACCACTTTTTCGGATTCAGGAAGTCATGAAACCTCAAAATTCATCAAAATCTCGAGTTCGATTTTTTTGACGATCACAATACTTTCTCTACCTGTAAGATAGAGAGAAAGTAAAAAGTTCGTCATTAAGGGGTGTTCATTATTTGGAAAAATATATATTTTTAAATCATACTTCTTGAACACAGTTTAATCTATATGAACCTATATACATAGAATATAAACTAATACAATCTAATTATTGCACTATACAATGTATGCAGGATTTGTGACTAATGACTAAATACTGTACGTAGCTTACTGTACAGATTGAATAATAAATACACAGAACAATACGCAAATAAAATTAAAAGTAAACGGTAGGCAGTAGGCACGAGCTACGACAACTGAAGAAACATCCCCACTGATAGCTCGGAAGGGGTGGAAGGTAAGACCTCGAAGTACTGTAGTCATTACTACTGTTAAATGTACATATATTATATACGTCACCAAGCAATGTTTAAAATTCTATGCCGAACAACAAATTTTGGACTTATGCGTTTATTATGTTCGAAATTTCGGTATGCGAGATCTTTTTCTCCACCAGAATACTACTACATAGAATTATTCTGGTAGGGAAAAAGACCTTTAAAAACTTGTCAACCTTGAAAATTCAAGCGTTCAGTTCCATATTTCCCCACTAGAAAGAATTAACAATCTTCTCTATTCATATTCGACAGGCAACCTCGAAGGGTGGGTTTTAAGGCATTCCTCCCCCTCCCCCTACTTTTGTTACTAATGATAGAAGCAAATTGAAGGATATTTTATATCACTAGATCAGTGACCTCAAATAGTGTGTGTTAAACAATCCCTCCTTTCCCCCTTTCCTACGAGTGATGGCAGACGAAGTAAGAGCATTGTTTCCCTAGCGACTTTCTCTTTAGTTTGTATATGATCCCTCAAAGTACAAATATATTTTACCTTGATATTAAAAAATTGTGGTTGTGGAGCACTAAATCGCTGCCTTGCTTCATGCCTTTTGCAAGAGATAGTTTAATAATTTAGTTAAATTGCTTTTGTATAATTTTTGATAAAGTTTATAGATATATCATATTTAGAGCTAATTTAACAATTTACCTTCATTTTATAAAAATATCAATTGTACATTACAATAATAAATCAAGTACAAGAACATGCATACAGCGGCTGTTCAATTAGGCGGTACGGCTCTGAAACTGATAAACAAATATCACCGTTTTGACAAATAATTGTTAGCTATTTATAGATGTATGGGAATCAAGCTTTACAGTAATTCCCTGTGCAGCCTTGAACCGGTTCATTTTAAGCCCAACCATCTTTGACGACCCCCTATTCCAACTTGTACAATTTCGCCCCCTTCCCCTTTCCAATGTTGTATCTTTCTCTTCATTTAAAATAAATGGTACGGCACACCGCACAGACTTTCTCTCTCTTTCTATAAACTCGTAAGATTTCTGAACGGAATAATGTACATTGTATCATCACCACTCCACATAAGAACACGCATAAAATAATATATAATGATATAGAATCAATGAGAAAAGAGGCGCATCTTTGTCCACCTAAGAACATTTCAAACAGTTTAATGTCTTCCACAAGGGTCAACACTTCGTATTAAAATTTCGATTTCTGGTTAAAATTTTAACATTTTATAAGGTGTTGCAGATCTTCAAGTCATCGCATTGATATTTAATTATTCATTTATACATTTTGACCAATAAAAAATGTAAATATTGACTATTGAGTCTAAAATGGAGATAATCATTGCTATGCAAACATTTCTCCTAAGAGATTTAAGGAAAAATAACATACTTTTTTTAGATACTTACTTATATTTAATTACTCTATGGCATTGGAGTATTATTGCGTTAAGACTTAAGTAGTATATGTTAACAACTAAAGCTCACAAAATTGTATTAATATATTTGCAAATATCTCAGAAACTGCTGTTTTTATAAAAATATATGTCAAATAAAAGTTTTTTATTTCTACAATTTTGCAATGATAAGTTGTTTAGTTTCTCCAATAGTTGTGGAGATACGGAAATTAACGCTTCTGTAATGTACCCTAAAAATCATTTTCATAGGAAAATGAAAATAGCCAGTTTATTTATAATCTTAATCAACGCCTAGATACGAATTTTAATCAAAATCATTTAAGCAGATTTTGAGAAAACCAAATTTTTCTCTTTTCGTCCTTCAGTAAACTACCCTTAATTTTAAGTTTTTATAGACACACAGACAGACGGCATTGCAAAGACTATTTTTTAGGGTTCGGGGGGTCATGAGACGTCGACATCCATCAACATTTCAGGTTAGTTTTTTTTTTTTACGGTCGCAATACTTAAACTTTAATGTCCAAAAAGTTAAAAAAATTCATATAATTGCGTATATATTGAAAGTTATTGATTTTATAAAAACATGTTTCGGATAAAATATCTGTATTATAAATATATATACATATTTGTAATGCTAAGTAATTTCATATCTCAAATAGTTTCGGAGCTATTTAAAAAAATGTTAATTTACGCATCAGACCGGAGCCCTTAAAGCCATTTTGCCGAAATATTGAGGGTAGCCATTTTGTTTGGAATATTTATTAATGTTTATAAATGAAATTTAATCAAAATTGTTGGAGCCGATTTTGAGAAAATCGACTTTTTCTCTTTTTGCCATTCAGTAAACTACCCTTAATTTTAAGTTTTAATAGACACACAGACAGACGGCATTGCAAAGACTATTTTTAAGGGTTCGGGGGGTCATGAGACGTCGACATCCATCAACATTTCAGGTTAGTTTTTCTTACGGTCGCAATACTTAAGCTTTAATGCCCAAAAAGTTAAAAATATATATATAATTGCGTATATATTGAAAGTTATTGATTTTATAAAAATATGTTTCGAATAAAATATTTGTATTATAAATATATATACATATTTGTAATGCTAAGTAATTTCATATCTCAAATAGTTTCGGAGCTATTATAAAAAATGCTAATTTACGCATCAGACCGGAGCCCTTAAAACGATTTTGCCGAAATATTGAGAGTGGCCATTTTGTTTGGAATATTTATTTATGTTCATAAATGAAATTTAATCAAAATCGTTAGAGCCGATTTTGAGAAAATCGACTTTTTCTCTTTTTGCCCTTCAGTAAACTACCCTTAATTTTAAGTTTTAATAGACACACAGACAGACGGCATTGCAAAGACTATTTTTAAGGGTTCGGGGGGTCATGAGACGTCGACATCCATCAACATTTCAGGTTAGTTTTTCTTACGGTCGCAATACTTAAGCTTTAATGCCCAAAAAGTTAAAAATATATATATAATTGCGTATATATTGAAAGTTATTGATTTTATAAAAATATGTTTCGAATAAAATATTTGTATTATAAATATATATACATATGTGTAATGCTAAGTAATTTCATATCTCAAATAGTTTCGGAGCTATTATAAAAAATGTTAATTTACGCATCAGACCGGAGCCCTTAAAACGATTTTGCCGAAATATTGAGAGTAGCCATTTTGTTTGGAATATTTATTTATGTTCATAAATGAAATTTAATCAAAATCGTTAGAGCCGATTTTGAGAAAATCGACTTTTTCTCTTTTTGCCCTTCAGTAAACTACCCTTAATTTTAGGGGTAGATATCCAATTCCAAAAACCCCTCGGGGCAACCCTATGAAAACCCTAGATATCAAGTTTCAGCTCAATCGGTAAAATAGTTTAGGCTCTAGTTGGAGGTACAGACAGACAGACAGACAGACAGACAGACAGACAGACAGACAGACAGACAGACAGACAGACAGACAGACAGACGGAAATTCAAAAACCACTTTTTCGGATTCAGGAAGTCATGAAACGTCAAAATTCATCAAAATCTCGAGTTCGATTTTTTTGACGATCACAATACTTTCTCTACCTGTAAGATAGAGAGAAAGTAAAAAGAGGAAAATAAAATATTCAAATGGTACCTTATCTTACCGCATGGCAGCGCCACTATCGTACTAACGCTTTCTTTTGCCGTGATACGGAACTAGAGGTAAGATTTTGTAGGTAATTTCTAGTCTATAAAAGTCCTTTTTTCTTAGAAGAATCATTCTATGTTGTAATATTCTGGTAAGAAAAAATACTTCTAAGACCGGGAATCTTACCAAAATAAAGACATAAGGCCAAATTTTTTTGGTTTTCATAGACTTTTTAACATTGCCTGGTAACTTCAATTTTATATATATATATGCGTATAACCCAAATGGGTAGTAAGACGCGGTGCTAAAAGTAATAATATATATATATAAACGTTACTACGTAGGCTATTTTATAAACTTTCCCTAGATGGGGAAGTGCTCACATTTCGCACGGGACAGTGGAATTCCTGACATTCCTACAATCAAATACTATATACGGACTTTTCTTTTCAATTTTTGTCCGCTGTTTAGAGATTGCTATATATAAATATGTGTCTTTAAAAGTGTCCGTTTCCGTTATTGAAGTCCATTATTGGGAGGTTATTTCGCTGTTATAAAGAAGAATCTGCTATTCAGAGGTGTTCGTCAAGGAAGAATTCACTGTACATATATCCTTAACGGGGTAGTGATGCGCAATACATGGAGCCTACCTATTGGGTGTCACTTAGCCTCTCCTACTCAATTTTGATCTCCCCGCTTAGTGGTGTGCCCCGGCATCTGAGTAACCTGGTGGAGGTTGGGTTGAACCCCAGCGGAAACCAGGTCAGGTGCAGACGATAGACAGTAGACTGGTCAGGGCCAAAACCACAAAGCTTGGAACAGGGTCTGGCCAGTTGGCTCCCAGCTAGGTGGGCTGGGAGTGGAGGGTTGGCGATGATGAGCTAAGTCATCATCAGCACCCAATGCCTCAGTTAGGGAAGGTTACCACCAAGAGAAGGTCTACCTGAAGACCTATAAGCGGCAGCCCTGCCACCCCCGCTACTCAGGTGTAGGCCATGACAGGCTATAACGTTTGCTTTAGTTATGTTATTGTTCTTTTGTGGAAGGTGTTATTAGTTATGTATCAAGCCTTACGTTGTGTCGCCACTTGTTATAATATCCTTTTGTAGCATGTTAAATGCACCACGTTGGAACGCCAATTATTATATAATTATTTAAGAGCTCCTCGGTTGAAAGTAATTTTATTATAGATTATATTATGCCCCACAGTAAGTCGTCATTTCTATTGCGCAACAGTGTGCTTTACTTATGATGCCTCCTTTGTCTTATCACTAAACAAAAAAAATTATTACACGTTGCATAAAGTTTAATGTTACTTTATTCCATTAAAAGAAAAAACATGTTTATGTTTTTATTTAAATTGAAATGCGATCATGTCGAGGGCCTAGCAACTGATCATCACCGAGCGCTTAAAATATGTCCATTTAAGACCGAACACACGTCTGTCTTAGTTCACGACCGATTTCACAGTGAAGAGAAATTTCAAAACCACTGTATATATCCCAGCTCAATAGAAGCTTCTAGAAGGGACATTTTCTAACGGTGAATTACACACCTACAAACTCAAAAAAAATATACCTCCTGCGTGGAGAACATTCTTCTAAAACAGGAAATTACTTTAAAAGGTCTTAACTTGGTTGGATTACTAGAAAGGCATTGAGTGAGGTTGTTCCAGTAGGTGCTGCCATCTCTGACCTCTGAGTAAAACTAACTAATAAATAATTTAGAGGAAGACGTGATTTAAGCGCCAAGTAATAGATTACGAAATTTAAATAAAGTAAAATATGTTTAATTATATATAAAATTAGGATGATAAAAAAAAGTTTTGAATATATAAATAATTAGAACGATAATATGGCCAATGCTTTCAAATACTCCTTATGGTCAAATCAATTACATTACAAGGCTTAGTAATCCGGTGGCCGAAACAAACCCACACTCGTGAAAACATAGTAAATTGCAGTATTAGAAAAATTGTTGACAACCATAAGCTAAGAATAGTTACTACGAACATTAGAACACTAACAGGAAGAGATTGTGGATTTGATGGACTGGCATGAGAGAAGTAATGAATGGCTTCATTCTACATTGGATGGGGAATGAATAAGGGAGGAGAAACGGTGTGAGCATCGTAGTTGCAGAAGGGCTTCAGGCGGAGGTAGTAGGGTTAAAGAATAGAATAGATAATGAAGATGACAATAAATGACAGAGTAAAAAAGGTGGAGGTAATACAAGTGTATGCCTCACAAATGGGGTACCCCAGCAGAAGAAAATGACAAGTTTGAGGAAGACCTAGAAAGGCATATAGGAAACAAGTATCAGAAAGTAATGGGTGATCTGAATGCAAAAGTAGGGAAAGAAAGAGTTGTGTTCGAGGAGGTGTTAGGGAAAGAAGTATGGAGAGATAGAAACGAAGAGGGTAGAAGACTGTTGGAGTTATGTGCAAGAAATAAAATGAAAGTGTCAAACAGCTGGTATAGGGAAGGAAAGAAAAAGTCATAAGCTCACTAAATACAGTTGGGACGGGGAGCAAAAGTCGGTGATGGACTACTTTATCATGAATGAAGAAATGAAAAGGCATACTTTAAACATCAAGGTAATATCAGGTGCAAGGCCATAGCCAACCAATAATTTCAGGGGGAGAGGGGGTTGGTGGGCTCATCCCCCAATTTCCGGAGACTAGAAAAAATTATAAATGATACACAGTTCCAGAAGCTATCTGAAGTGTTTTATGGCAACATAACTCCTAACTGCCAAAGGCTAGGAAAGATTCTAAATATCAAACAAGTCTAGAAGCTCTCTAAAGTGCTTTTTATGGCAACATAACCCCCTAACTGCCGAAGGCTAGGAAAAATTCTAAATATTAAACACCTCTAGAAGATGTCTGAAGTTTTTTTTTATGGTAATATAGCCCCATAATTGCCGAAGTCTAGGAAAAATTCTAAAGACTCAACACCTCTAGAAGTTCTTTGAAGTGTTTTTTTTTAGGGTAACGTAACCCCTTAAATGCTGAAGGCAAGGACCAATTCTAAATATTAAACACCTATAGAAGCTCTCTAAAGTGTTTTTTTAACTACAACATAACCTCCTAACTGCCGAAGGCTAGGAAAAATTCTAAATACTAAACACTTCTAGAAGCTCTCTGAAGTGCTTTTTATGGTAACACAGCTCCCTAATTTTGATGTTGTTTGAACCATAAATAGAGCCATATTTATTTTGTTCATAAAATTTCGGGTGGGGGGTTGAACCCCCAAAATACCCCCCCACACGACTACGGCCTTGACCAAATGTGTCTATAGATAGTGACCACAGGTTGTTGGTGGCAGACATAAAGGGTTGGGAATGTAGGCTAAAAAATTAAGAGGAAAGAGAATTGTACGTAAGAAAGGCAAAAAGCTTAATAGCCAAGGATAAGATGCAAAGTGTTGAGGCTGAATGGGAAAGTTTTAAGAACAGTCCGGTGAGAGCGGCAGAGGAGGTATGTGGGAGGACAAGTAATAAGAGGAAGTGGAAGGAGACACCCTGGTGGAACGAAAGGGTGAAGGAAACAGTGGAGGAGAAGAATAGAGCATTCAGAAGGAGTTTTAAGAATAGGAATGTAGAAACCGAGGTATAATATGTGGAGAAGAAGAAAATAGAGAAGAAAGTTGTACGGGAAGTCAGGAAGGATTTTATGCAAAAATGGACGGAAATGCTGGAAAGGGATGTGGAAGGAAGTAAGAAGGGGTTATAGACAAGTAAGAAACAGGAAGAGAGCAAAGACAACAAGTTAGAATGATAGATAAAGAATGAAGAACGTTGAAGATAGGAGAGGAAGAAAAGAAACTATAGATGAGATATTTTGAGAAATTTTCAACCCGGAAGAGGAAAGGAATGAGAGTTAAACAAAGCAGAAAGAAAAAGCAGATGAGGAGGAAAGAGGTCCAACATGGAAAGAGGTGGGGGACGCATTGAAGAGGATGAATCAAGGGAAAGCACCGGGTGTGGATGAGCTGACTGTGGTAATGATAAGAGAAGCAGGTGAAGTAGGTATACAATGGTTATACAGGATGCTGAGAGTGATTTGGAAGGATAATAAGGTACCGGAAGACTGGAAAAAGGGAGTTAATATACCTATTTTCAAGAAAGGAGACAGGAAGCGGTGTAAAAATTATAGGGAGATAACGGTGATGTGCCGATATATAAAAATATATGAGAAAATACTGAAAAAGAGAATAAGAAATAAAATGAAAGGAAGGTGGAGAGAGGAACATCACGGATTTAGGGAATAGAGGTCTACAAAAGACTAAAACTTTACCATACGTCAGCTGATGGAAAGAAGGTATGAATATGGGAAAGACTTGGTAATTGTATTTATGGATGTGGAGAAGGCATATGTCCGCGTGAATAGAAATAAAGTTTGGAACGCGATGAAGAAGGCCAAAGTGGAAAGAGGAATTGTAAAGAGAGTGAAAGGCACGCATGAGGATAACAGGAGTTGTGTAAAGATGGATAATGGAAGGCCGGAGTTGTTCCAAATAAAAAATGGAGTGAAGCAGGGGAGTGCCCTTTCCCCATTTCTATTAGTAATGGTAATGGAAATGGTCATGAACAAAGTGGCAGGAAAACTCGAGGAGGAAAGAATGAAAGCTATGATGTTTGCTGATGACTTTATGGTATGGGGGGAGAAGTAGGAGTAAGTACAGGAACAACTACAAAAATGGAATGAGGAAGTGAAAAAGTGTGGAATCAAATTTAGTATGGCAAAATGTGAAGTGATGGTAATGACAAGGAAGAGGGTAAAACCTAATAAAGCTATAAAGTTGTATGGAGTAGAACGTATTTAATGAGAAGAGGACAGCAGAGAGAGTTGTAGTAAACCTACCCACATAAGCTACACACTCAATATCTGACAGTTGTTCTTTTATCCAAGCTGCGCTTTCCTTTTGTTGATTCCTCAAGTAAGATCTTATAAGTGATAACCAAAATGTATGACTCCTTTACTTGGATCCCACTTACTCGGTCATTTCGAGAAACATCCTTTGTTTTCCAATACCATATTGAATATAGGGAAATAAAGGAATTTGAAATGTTGATAGAGATAATTTTACATTGGAAGTTTTACAAGGTGCATCTTGAAGTTGAATATTAAAATATTAACTTGAATTTGGTTGATGAGATATAAAATTAAAACTATAGTAAAAGAAAAAAACCTTTAGAAGGGTTCAATAAATTTCATGTTGGAATCAAGTAATTCCAATGGGGTTTGGACAACTCGGAGCCGCCCCCTTTCTAACTCCTTGGAAATGGCTGTTAATTTATTTCAACAAATTATAAAATAAAAACAATAGAAACTGTTAGAAAGGTTATGAATAATATCGTAGACGTGAATGTCCAAATGAACACAGTAACACTTTACTAAACAAGACTATATAAATGAATATAGCACACAACACTACACATGGCGATCTTCAAGGTAACGAGCATCCAGCAAGACAAAGACACAAAAATGGTAGGAGGTTGTTGGCGCATTCATACTGTCATGAATGTGGGTATGCGCATGCGCAGAAGAAGACACTAGTTGTTAGCAGAGACTTGTAAACAAAAAGTTTCATTGTAGCTTGTGGTGTTGTCCTTTGCTCAGAGCAAAGGACTCCTGACAGAAACAAATGAGAATCAGAATATGTCAGAGGTTAGCAACCAAAACATAATATTAAGTTACTAGTGTAGCATTCATATGGCTACAAGCTAATGTTAGTCAACGAGTCATCAAAATATTACTTACCCAATATCACCATCCCAGCTACAGTCGAGAAAACATAAACACATCCAGCCCCTACTTCACCCAGTCAACGACTGCCTTTGTGAAACAAGAGTCCGGACACGCCCCGCTAGAGTTCGCTAGCATAGTGCCAACCTTCGCCTACCCCAGAAGAAGAGAATTTTCTTTCTAGAATACACAAGTTCGGCTTCGAGAAAAATACCGATGTTTCCATGGTCACGCACGTTCCCCCCTTCCTTTGTGGATCCTGTCTCTTGTGTTCATGGAGTTTGCACTGTATAAAAGACCGCCCAGGAAACTATGGCGTCACTCTTAGGCCAGGTCTGGAAGCAGACGGACGAAGCTTAGGCTTCAAGGACTTGTTTAATAGAAAAGATGTAAGGAGAAATTCATTTTTGGCATAATATATTTTTCTTATATTTTTTTTTATATCAAAATTCTCTTTCGGATATTTATTTATATATTTTTTTTTTGTCAAAGTATGTGGTGTGTGAACATCAAATTTAAACTTAGAATATTTAACGAACTTAAAGTTTATTTATGACTTGTAAATTATTAATGATAATGTCATGCGTGAACTATTTGTTGTGAAAACATTAAACTTAGAGTATTTAATGAACTTAAATTCTATTTATGACTTGTAAATTATTAAAGATATTTTTGGAAGATGTAAGTCAGGACTTTAAGACAGAACATTTTCATATTAATGGTAATGCCATGCGTAACTATGTGTTCTAAAAACATTAAATTTAAACTTAGACTTATGACTTAGGAATTATAAATATTTATTTTGATTTATTGTGAAGGATTCAGTACGGACATTGTGCCAGAACATTCAAATGTTAATGCGCGAAGTATTGTTTGTTGTGTATAAATATAAAAAAGTAAACTATTCTATTTGAAGTTCACAATGATAAAAGTAAAAGACTTTACCTTTTAGAGATGTCTGTATGAACAAGATGTCGAAATTATTTATGCTAGACGTTGAGTATGATTTTCATAAACATAAAATATAAATTAAAAATTTTTGCTACATTTAATTTTTTTTAATCTTGCTATGTGTCAAGGAATTATTGGTGAAAGGGCATTTATAATATTAAGTTGTAATATAAAATCATATCAAAAATAAAAAGAATAAGTGAATATTACGCCCAAATATATCATATTGTTAAATATTGCATTCATATAATAAAACTCTATTTTTTGACCTGCCGTCTTTATATATATAATTAAGTCTGGTTATCCCTAGTTTATGCAATCATATTACCCTGGCATCTCCCCTTGTAACTTAATCTTTCTACTTATATTTATATTTTGTTGTAAGGAGGACCGTGTTTCCTTTTTTTTTTGCATTGGGAGTATTACGTGTTAGCATCATCAATAATAATTACTCTCACTGCCCACTCTTATTTACATATCTTAACTTATCTTTTTGTTGATTTCCATTATTTGTATTTGGGCCCCTCTAATCCGAGAGTTTGGGCTACACTAGAATCATGTCTATAGGAGAGATTAAGATAGACAAATAATTATATTCATCATTTAAAAATGGCTAAGATTCTAGTAAATCACAAAGATAAATTAAATCAATATTATATAAAGAAAAAACAAAAAATAACGCTTTATTTGACTAGAATAGTATTAATCTTTCCCCCTAACAAAAATATAAACTACACAATGAGAAGCTTCTAAAGAAATTATACTTTCTCTGGTCAGCCGCAAGGATAACAAATCAGTTAAGAGGATTTAGTAACTTAATCGTCCTATTGTTTGAAACCAATTCTGTATATTTATTTAAAAATATATATAAATAAGGAACTGTCACAACACATAGTAGATACAGAGTTAAGGAGTTAGATGATTTACAATTTTACAATTTTCAATTTTATTCGTAAACTAAAAAGATATTTGTACTCCTATAAATATTATGTAGTTGTGAGTTGTGACACATGATTATGGATGTGGAAATTTCTGGAAGCACCCAATGTTCTTGTCATTAAATCACAGTGTCAATTTATCTTAAAAGTAAGCAGTCCAAGCTAAATACTATTTCTGGATGTGAAAACTGTTAATTCAATGGTTAGCTTATCAGTTTACATGAACGATGAAAAAAGGGGTAAAGGAATGCTAACATTAAATTCATTCACTCTATACCTTCAAATCTAAAGTAATAAGTAGATTAGTGGAGGTATTCATTGTGTCCATTGCAGATGTGAATTTTTCTTTTACTAATAATTTGCTCAAAAAACAGTATGGCCGGAAATAAAGTATACCAGCCATAAAGTATAAAGTAACTAAAAAGTCAAGGTAATAAATAAAATAATCCGGTAATGTGAGATCCGGGGCATTTGCAGGATACAGATATCCTTTTCCCATGAATATGAGGCATTCTTAAGAGTGCTGGGAAAGAAACGGCAATGTTTTCCTGGCGTGTGTGCTGTTGCACCATCTTGTTGAAAGCCTTATTTGTTGAAACACAAATTTATAGCCTGACAAAATCATCTGATATCTCATACAAAGGTAAGAAAACCAGCTCTCTGTATCTTTCCTAATTGACATTAACACGGCTCCACTGCCCATCTTCAATGAAGTAGGGTCCATTGAGGCCATGGACATTAATGGAACACCAGGCAGTAAGCTTTTTAGAGTATAGAGGACGTTCAATAGTCTAATTAGGTCATTCAAAACCGAGAAATTATGTCGTTTGCTTGTTCACATAACCTTCCAACATAACGTGGCATTCATCAAAAATCAAATATTGGATAGAAAATGTTCATCTTCAAAAAAATTTGCCAGAGTGCGAGTACAGAACATACACCTTTGGAACTTATCCAGCTCTCTGATGGCTGACCTGCATATAATAGGAAAATGGTCCTAATTCATGAACAAGTATCTGAAAATACGTTCTCTTAATACTGAGCTCTTTCTCAATGTGTCACTGACTTTTATTTGGTGATCACAGAATCTTATCGAACACTATCCTTGCACGTTCATTGTTTGTGTATGAGTGTTTTCTTCCAGAAGAATGTTTCCTTTGACAATTGATTTTTTTTTTTGCCTACATTTTCTTATTAACATTAATACTGTTCGCTTTGTGGTTGGCTTTTTTTTATGGACCTCTTCTTCAAAAAGTTCAAACACATGTTTCACACTGGGTTCCCCTGAACGGCCAATCCTGTATGACCAAAAATGATTCTCCACAACAAAGGCCTTTTCACAAATACTTAAAACCATTGTGTAGCACTGTACTCTATGACCGTTCACTTCAAGGTCACACTACACTCTCGTCTTGTCGCCTTTCCACCGATAACTACGATGCCATCTTTAGGTATACTTTATTTACAGCCATAATGTTAAATTTAAGGGTTGAATTAAAGATAGCACAGTTTGGAAGTTCTTTGAATATTCTATGTAGGGTGACGAATCAAGATGCACACTAGAAAGATGCACTGCTTTTTTTTAAGGTACATTGCCCAGTTTGGAAATTCTTTGAATATTAAATAGAAGGTGATGAATCAAGATGCACATTAGAAGGATACAATGCTGTTTTTAAGGTTTATTGTATAAGAAAATATATTTAGCAATACTCTTGAGGCATTTACTTGCCTATGTTATTGTGGGTTATCCATAATCATCTTAAAGGGGTTTTCAAACTAATAAAATAAGTTAATCACACCCTCACAGAACTTGTTAAGAAAAACGGAAGACTTAGCATTTCAAAAGTAAATAAAGTTACAAAGAAGAACATCAAAAATGTGTAACTTACTTAAATTAAATATATTTTTTTATATAAAATAGGTACCTTTATAAACCTCTATGAACAATAAAGTATTTAGGTGTCCCAATTACAGTTGTAAAGTATATTATTTTTAGGCTCTTGGTTCTGGTTTCTTAAAAGTATCAAATAATTTCAGTTATCAGTTCTGGTTTCAGTACAAATCCCTAATTTATAAGCTCCAAGCATTTTGAGTCAAACATTGCAATAGTAATGGCGATTCAAATGACAAAGAGATAATAAAATGGTTAAATAAATATATTAAAATAAAAATTATTGCATATTTTTTATTCAGAATATTATTAGATAATTAAATCAAAAACTATACATATCAACTTCAATTGTTTCATGAATAAATAGTTGCATTTGTATTTGAATAGTAAATAAACTAGCTCTAAAATAAAGGGAACTACTTCATAACAATAATAATGTATTTATTTTCTTTGAAACATTAATAAAACACTTGATAGCAGCCATTTTGCATCTGGTGTGTGATACATCAATTAATATGTATTTTTGGTTGAAGAATCAAACTCTGCCTTCGGAAATGCTCTGTCATGTATGGTTTTTAAGATATTTGAGATTTTTACAATTTTTAAAATTTTTTTTTTGTTTGTGTTCTCTTTTTTTTACATGAATTATCACTGACTATGCTGGTTGCACTCTGTATTTGGATGCAGTGTATGATGAAAGAAGTTCTAAAAATAGTCACTAGATCGCAGGGCAATTTAGTTGAGGGGGAATGGTACTGCCATTGGCCATTAGAGGTGACTAAGCTAGCCACGTTAGCCCTGCTGTTTAGTGCGTATTGAAAATTGGATGGTGTTAATCACTTTGTATATTTCTTTTTATTGATACCTTAGTTTGTTTTATTGTGTGTTTTTGTTTTTCCTGTGTGAACTAGTGAGACGTTCGGATATTTTTAGGTTATAGTTATTACAGTGTTCTTAACGTAGTGGCAACTGTTAAACTTCGTGGTTGTGTAAACCACCCCGATAACTTTTGCTATGTATGCGGTAAGTTCACTCCAAAAACCCTAAGAAAGCCAATCACTGACTTAGTTAAGAGGGCTTATAAACTGTAGTTTGATTGTGCTCTTGGAGATCAGGATAAACCCTTTGCACCTCATATTGCTTGCATAACCTGCAAAGCTAACCTTATATAATGGACTAAAGGAAACCACCCAGCCATGCCGTTTGCTGTTCCAATGGTTTGGCACAAACCAAAAGATCATATGGACTGTTATTTTTGCCTGACAAATATTGCAGGACATTCCAGTAAAACTAAACATACAATTAAATATCCTAATGTTTCTTCAGTTCATATGCCCGTGCCTCATGGGAAGGCTTACCTGTTCGTGCTTGTCACTTGCAAACCACTGCAACAGAACCATCAGAGGAAAGTGAATCAGAAGATGCACAACCTTTGGAAGAGTACATCCCTGAAACTCATCACAAATCGCCTCTCATAGAACAGAAGGAACTGAATGATTTGGTCCGTGATTTGAAACTTTCTAAACAGCAAGCTGTACTGTTGGGTTCTAGACTGCAACAATGGAACCTTCTAGAGCAAGGTACAAAGATTTCATGTTTTAGAACAAGAAATAGCTGTTTGTCTAGATATTTTGAAATTAAGAATTCAATGTGTGTGTGCAGAGACATGAATGGTTTGATGATGGAGTAGGGTGTTCAACTTAATCCACATAAGTGGAGAATATTTATTGATTCATCTAAAGCAAGCTTAAAAGTAGTTCTATTGCATAATGGCAACAAACTTCCATCAGTGCCTTTGGTGCATGCAGTGGAAATGAGGGAAACTTATGAAAGTATGGCTTTGCTGATGGAGGGAATCAAATATAAAGATTATAAGTGGCAGATATGCTGTGATTTAAAAGTTGTTGCACTGCTTACAGGTTTACAGGGTGGATTCACAAAATGCTGTTGTTTTTTGAGCTTGTGGAACAACCGAGACACCAAGAACCACTACAAAGTCAAGGAATGGCCTATGAGGAAATTATACATTGCTGGTAAGGAAAATGTGAAATTTACTCCATTGGTTGAGCTAAGTAAATTCATTTTGGCTCCGCTTATATAAAGTTAGTCTTGATTATTATTATTATTATTATTAGCATCACTTTACTACCCGTTTGGGTTATATGCACTTACGCTAATGTGTAATGGTAGGGTGATTGTGAGATGAAATGTAGGGCCTACAGTTTAACACGGAATCTGAACCACGGTGAAGGCCTGGCATTTCACACATTCACAAGTTGTGATTTATACACGTCTTGTCAGAGGTGAAGGAAGGGTTTGGCAATCAGATAAATCTGTGCCGGGACTGAGGATTGAACCCCGCACCCTGAGCACAGAAGTCTTTGACACCTTACCCCTAGATCGCCAAGTCACCATTAGTATTGATGAAGAACTTTGTAAAAGCTCTTGATAAAGAAGGTCAGGCCTTTAATCATTTGAAAAAAATGTTTCCCAAGTTGAGTGAACAAAGCTAAAGGAAGGTATATTTATTGGGACACAAATTAGGGCATTGTTGAAAGATCCAACCTTTGATGCTAAGCTTACAAATATCGAGTTAGCTGCTTGGTCCTCTTTCAAAGCCATTGTTTACGGCTTTTTGGGCAACAGAAGAGACAATAAATATGTTTCCATAGTGAGTGGTTTATTGGACAACTACAAGAACATGGGGTCTATAATGTCACTAAAAATTCACTTTTTACATTCGCTTCTTTACTTTTTCCCAGAAAATGGTGGTGCTTTTAGTGACGAACAGGGTGAATGCTTTCATCAAAATATCTTGACAATGGAGCATCGTTACCAAGGACACTGGAACCCTTCTATGATAAGCGATTACTGTTGGTTTCTTTCTAAGGAGACTGATGAAACCCCTTACAAAAAAAAAAGCATCGTCATCCCATTTTGTCAAGAAAAATGACATTAAGCTTTGTAAATATTAATATCATGGCTTAATGTGGATTATTTTAGTGCTTTTTGTTGGTTTAAATTATTTTTTACGCTATCAAGAAAACATTGGTGAGTTCTGAGGGTTATGTTTTGTTTGTATTAAAAATGGTATATAGTTGCTAATGTCGTATTATTGTCTTTGTATTAGTGCTGTGTATCTTGGAAATGTGACATAATAGAGATAATCTGACTTTTCCACTGAAATTAGCACCCGAAAATTAGTTTTATATCCACCCCTTTACAAACCAGACACAGGGAAAAAAGTTTCAATTTGTTGACCAGTGTCAAACATTAATAGCTGAAACATGAACACATCAAAATAAAATATATAATATTATGTAGTTTCTTTGGTGTTTACAAGTAATACTTTCTCATATATGTATAAATTTATATACAGACACAAATTTAAAGCTTAGCAAAATATTTTAAGGTGTAATTGTTAATATATTGTTTAGCTATACAATTAAAATAAATACCACCATAAACAATATTCAAAGCTAAAGAAAAATTTGAACAAACTGCTTAGTACACACTAAAAAAAACTTACTCTTCATCAATAATATCCCCAAAATATTAGCACTGTACATTTATTTTTCATAAAAAGCATTTTGAAATTTAAATTTGATACATGTATTTGTAAGTGTAATATACTTGATCAAAGCAGTCTGTTTTAAATTACAAAGATAGTTTTAAATTTTAAAATTCATTTAAATCATGCAAATAGTCACATTACAATCCTGGTAGATTTCTGCTTTTTAAATATTTTGTTTGGATAAAGCACATGATTTAAAGATAGCAAATGATTGTTGTCACTTTATTTAATACATTCCAGATGATAAAATCAGTCAGAAAAGGATATGAAACCAGGTCCTCGGACTTTATGTGCAAACTATGAAGCCAAAGGACCAGGTTTTGATTCTCTGTGCACTTCTGCACATACTCTTATCAGAAGCTCTTTATGAAAAGGCATTGTTGTTTCTACACAAAACATAATTTTTAACATCTAGTTATATGCATCAAAAATACCACAATGTTAATCTAGAATTTCTGATTAAATATATACAACAAAGAGAATTTCTTCTCAGATGATTTATTTTCCTCTATTAAGTCCAACTTGAATAATTATTATCTCAGCTTTTGTTATATAAAAACACATTTAAAGTAATTATATATTTATTTGCCTTGGCTGATTAGTTGCTTAATAAATTTAAAATTATTATTTTTAATTCTAAAGCCCTTTGACTAGATAATTTAGATTGAGGAAGGGTTTAAAATACAATTGATAGCCAAATTAAAGATAAATATTTTGCATCGTGATCTGCACATATCAACAAATATTCTTAGCAATTGATATTAAATATGAAGTACAAGAAGTGTGTTGCTATGAAGATGCATGAAATAAAAGGAAGTTTCATTCTGTGGGCAGGCAAACAAAATTGTTTGAGGCTTTACAGAGAAATAAAAAATAGGCAGTATATATAAGTAAAAAAGGGAAGCTGTGATTTTTAATTAAAACAAAACTTTGAATATTGAATACATGACTGTTTGAAAAGCAATTTAAAACTATTAAGGAACACAGCATAAACTCATGTTTGTGAACAATATATCATAACCACTTCAATAAACTTAAATAATATTTATAACCTTTTGATTATTATTAATTCTTTAGCATCCTTGTACAGTTTTATGAATAAATTTGGTTTTTTCTTTAATTCAATCCCAAAATTATTAGTGTCATGGTTAATTTTTAAAGCTGGATCGGTGTAGGTTATCAAGTGATACTATAATAGTTTGCTGACTATAAACTACAAGTGCTATATTTAAGATAAGAATAGCCTTTAAAAATTAATGAATAATTTGACAAGTTCTTTTTACCTACCATTAGTAATTTTTAATCAAAATAAATTAGATACACAAAAAATTATTAATATCTTTAACATAAGAATTAACAAGAACCTATAATGGAATGGAGATAATAATAATTAGGAAAAAAAAACCATGAACACTTGCTATGGAAAGAATGGAAAAACATGTCCCGGGGATTAATACTATAGTCTTGGCCTTCCGTGTAGGATTAATGTATATACCATAATTAAACACAATGGTGTTGAGCTAGCTCTTTATTCCCTAAACTTCTGTGTTATAATAATTAAAATTAAAAAATAAATAAGTCTTGGAAAAACTTTTACAATATTTAGCCAACAACATGTGGTGTTGTTTGGATTTTTTAGCTCTTCTCCTGGCAGGTAATTAAAATACAATATTCATGATGGCATAGTTTACTTTTTGAGGTTGATATCAAGATTAAAAATAGTTTTTTTATTGTTGGCAATATATAGCGCTATCAACACCAATAAAAAATTACTTTTTTAAGGACATCAGAAGGAGTTTTGAGAATATTACTATGGTAACTATTTTGTATTCATCCTATTAATCAAAGATTTTTTTTTTTCACTTTGATCTTATTAGAGGAGGTTATGTTTTAGTATTTGTTTCCTTTTCAAGAAACAGGAGTTCTCTGGCATATTGTATTTGTAGTTCTTGCTCCAGTCTAAGAGATAAACTTATATACTTAACTATGTAATCAAATGATTCATAGTGGAAGGTTAAACATTGAGGGGAATAAATTAATGTGTTAGTATAAAGAGTGGGAGTTAAATTTAGCATTAAGAGAAAATGGCATAGAAAAAGAATATGAAAATACACTTTATTAGTAATGTTGTTTGTTAATTTACATTGTTTTGAATGGGGATATGACAGTCAATGCAAATGATTAAAATGAAAATATTAAAAAAGTTGTTAAAGGCTTGGTGTCACTGACAAATGCTATTTTGTTTGGTATTTCTACTATGCCATAAACAACAAAGATAACTACTTTTTAGCAAATTAATAATATTAATACAATTTTGTTATTTTATTTTTGTGATTTTGTTACAAATCTATAATTCATTTTACCAATTGTTTAAAATTGTTTTATTCGAGCTACATTTTTGAGACTTGTGAATCTTGAATCTCTCAAATATCCTAGAATTCGAGTGTCCCATCTCTAGTTATAGTGTTTGTTTTAGATTGATTTTGTGAATTTTTAATATGTTATGCTGGAGAAAATCATAGATAAAAGTTTTGATAGTTGATAAATAATTAGTATGTTGTTAAAGTATCTAGATTAATACATTTTCCTTATTTAATAATTTTTTCAACTAAATTATATGGATTCTTTAGTAAATACTTGATGGGTCCTCCTGTTTTTATTCAAGAGCTTGTTTGAAATTTACTAGGTGCCGAACAGAAATAGCAGGTTTATGGATTCTATAAATAATATTAAATAAAGGGGATTGAGGATTTATATTTGATGGTAGCTTTATTCTTTAAGAATAATTTTGGATTTAGAATGGAATAATTTATCTATTTCTTACCTTTAACTTTTATGTGAGCTATATGTTGATAGTACAATGTTATTATAATCTAAGAATTATAATTATTTTTATGGATGAATAAATTTAAGCTTCAACAATTTATTTTTAGCGACATGTATTTTTTCTGAGCTTTATTATTTTAAAAGCAAGTTTGATTATTTGCTTTACCTTAGTATTACTAAACATTATTCAAATCCTATTAATGGCTTTACTATTTATAGTCAACCTTGGTGGTCCTAGGGTAAAGTACTTGCATCAGGACCTAATCTTCATGGATTAAAACTCAGTTGAGGTTGATGGATTTTTCTTAAATGATAAAAATTCGTAGATCTTCCTTCAGAGGGGAAGTAAAGCGTCGGTCTCTTGTTGATTGTGGCATGTCAAAGAACCCTAGAAGATAAACGAAAATACCTTCCCCAGAAAAATTGGTAAGCTTTTTTGCTCACACTCATAGAAATTCTCGTGTGCTGAGATAATCAGTCGGTTCAGAAAGTGCACATTAAATACCTAAAATAAATAAATATCTCTTTAAGGAAAACCTCTTTTTACTTTTTGAGGTAATTTTATTATATTTGGAAGAAGATATAGGAGAGGTGGATAGGCAGCCAATACCTCTTTGTCCATTGTAAGAGCCATATTGTGTTTATTCCTTTTATATGCTTCTATCCACCTCTCCTATATCTTCTTTCAAATAAAATAAAATATAGTATTTATATAAGTGTGAGGATTTGACACACTAGCTCAGTCATTAGTGTGTCTGTCTACTGAGCTAAGGGTCCCAGGTTCGTTACCGGCATGGCTGAAAAAGTATCATTGGTGAAATGTGAATTTACTTTTCAGAGTGATAAATTAATGGCCGGGGACTGGATGTTGTGCCTGTCCTAGTCTTAAGTTAGATTATAAGGCATATGAAGCTAAGACAGGCCTAGCAAGCCGGTAGTGGAAATATATGGCTTGAATAAAAATAAGTGGGAAGGCTTGTTTGAATCTAAAACATTGTAGTTACACCTTTACATAATCAGATAAAGTTTTTGCCCTGCCAATATGTATTTAAGTCATAAAATCCTTATTAGTTAATGGCACCCTAAACAATAAATACTTAGATCGGTATTAATTTTTTAATTTTTTTTTTTTAGATTTATGCTGTTTAAGTACTAAGACCAGTTATTTTATTTAATAATAACAATGTAATAAGGATCATATGCTATTTGCTAGAGCCAAAAATAAACAAAAATGTTTTAATAACTTTGGGAAATAAGATAAAAAATAAAAAACATATGTTTTCTAATGGGTTTTTGTATATTTGCTTTAAGTTTGGTAGAGCTCAATATATTATTTCAAGAACTATGAGACAACCAAACATATACAGTTGTCACTAAAGTTTAACATGTCAAGCTATTTTACGAGGGAAAAAAAAATGTTCTAAGCTCAAACGTGATAGCATGTAACACTAGGAATATATATAATTTGAGAATTGTCTTACATGTTGTAATTTAGAAAGATTTGATTCCTTGTTTCTCATAATACTCTGAAATTAACATTTTGTATAGATGAATCAAACCTAGCACTGTTATCTTAGCACACCAATGCTTTAACATTGAGATATCCAGGATATTTACGTAACCAATATCACACACATTCATAGTTTAAGTTTGATATTCGCACTCTGCTTTTAAACTACTTTTTTATCATGTAATATCATATCAGAAAGTAGTGACCAACGCTCCTATGAGCAAAACATAAGTGGATTACAACACAGGGATAGTGGAGAAAGCAGACTTCCTAGATAAAAAAAAGGCACATCAATTCTAATGAATGGCCTAAAAGAAATATCAATATCAAATCTAAACTTATAATTTAAGAAAGATGTACAACCAAAAGAAAAAGAAATTGTAAGCAAAAGTGCATATAAACGTGGAGCATAATAATCATTAACAAAACATTCACCCCAGAAATCCCAAAGATATCTGTCAATATTTTCTGATTTTCTGACTATATACAAGCCATGATTGCCTGGCTTCTCTCTACAGACTTAACTATTTCCATCTCCTCCCTGTGTACTTTGTAAAGAAGCTGATTCTACAATGGTTAAAGATAATCTAGTCCAGTATGGTGCTTTAAGGGGCAATTATTTAACCCTTCGACATTGGGATCCAAGGTAAATGGAAGAGCTCCAGAATGCTTGCCATTAGTAACCAACCAACGTCTATTATAAATATATATATATATAACAAAAAGAATTAAAGATGTTTTTTCAAGTTTCCTAGATATATAGAAAGTATCTTTATTTAGGCTAATATTTAAACTAGACATAAGATTTAATAACTTCCACTAAAAGTAATTAATGATGAACATAATTTAAATTATGCCCCAAATTCTTTAATTTATGTTAATTTTATTCTCAAACCATAATTTTAAACGTTTTCTTAAGTTTAAAACCTATGAAAATTTTGGGCCCAACAAAAAAAACAGACTTGGAAGTGTGTCTGTTTGCTTTATGATGTGTGCCTGAATTTTTTTAAATCATTCCCTGAAACCAATTTAAAATAAACTAGATAAATATTTTAAACACAATATACAATTTCTTTTAAATGTGACAAAAAATGTATTTTTTTTAACAAACACTATACATAGTTATAATGAAAAATTAATAGCTGTATTAATCAAAGTAAGTTGCCAAATACCATACATTAGTGCTTAAAAATGCTAAAAATGTTCAAAATTTGTGGTTATTCAATAAATTTAGAAATATGATTGATTACATTGTATGTTAGTGTGGATGTATGCTAATAATAAGATTGGTTTTGACTTGGAGAATGTTGTACAATCTCTGGATATGATATTAAATAGTATCAGCTATCATTTCTACCTCCTTGTTGAATTATTATCATAAGAATGTCCCGATGAAAGGATATATGCCACTTATCAGCGTGATGGGCGAAAATGTTTTACATTACAAAAATATTGAAAACATAGAAGTGTTAGTTATTTGATGGTACTCTTTGAAAAACCGCGCGCGCGCACACACACACACACACACACATAATAAGTTTCAGGAGAGCCACAACGTTCTTTGTCCTGGGGTGAGGGGGCAAAATGAAGTTCTGTCTTTGTTTAAGCTGGTTGGGTAAAAAAAAAAATGAGGAGATTGGGCACAAAATGAGGTTATGTAAAGGTTAAACTAGGTCGAGTAAAATAGACATAGGGAGAGAACAAAGTACATATAAGAAAAATAAGCACAGTTATGCTGTAGGATTTATTAGTTTGAAAAGAATATTATTGATGGCAAGACAAGACTAAAGTATAAGATAAGACAATGCAATTTATAGATTTGAGTATCTATAACACATAAAAAAGAAAAAAATATTCTGCTAATAGACTAATTCATAATAATCACTATGTCAACATTAGTAACCAACTTTGGTTAAGCATTAATATCACATTTTTGATTTAAATTTTTGTGTCATCATCGTTCAGAGGTATGTTTTTACTCTGCATAGCATTGAAAATGATCTTTCAGATGCTGCAGGTGTAGCTGGGACTAATAATAGTAAGTAATCTTAGGATGATACATAGCTCAGGAAACAGTTTGATGATCATATAGCACTTAAATATTAAGTTTGAACAAAATCCATTTAACCATTCAGCTGTAGCCCCAGGAGCAAACACATATGGGGCCAGAGAATTTTAAGAATAAATTTTTTTTGGCCAAGGACTACATATAAAATGTTAAGACTCATCATAATCTTGGAGTTGAAAATTTTTATGATTATAATACTTTTTATTTATATGATAAAGTTAAAAATAAGTAAAGAATTACAATAGAAAAATTACTATTCCCAAAGTTAAATAAGAATTGATAATATCTTGAATTTAGGTTCACTAGTAGGAAGAGTGGATAATGAGGCTTACAACCACAAACAGCTTACAAACCAGCAGTTAGAGAAAATGTAATAGAAATTATCAGTTAATATGACAAAATGTAATTATAAGCCATTAAATATTTCTAATAAGAAATAATAATGTAAACTTTGTAGCAACATTTTAAACATTTTTTAAGTATGAAAGTTAATGACATACTAAAATACTACTTGGGTGAGGGAAGAATTGTTTTGCTTACCTTCTGAAATCACTTTGCTTTTATAAAAAGAGAAATCAATTTTAGAACATTGGTTAACACTGCTTGTAGTCCTCTTCAGTTTGCTCTCACTGTTTACAATTAACCTTCAACGACATGAGTTCAGAGAATTCAAAATCATTTCAAGCAATATTGTTTTAGGCATAAACAAACGTCTATTGTTTTCACACACACATACAAAAAGTATAAAACAGAAAAATCAAACACTCCAGTGCATATAACTATAAACCAATTATGTGGCATCATAGTACAGGCTACATAACACGCTCACAAAATGTTATTGCCTAACATTGACACCCCCTGTGTATTAACTATAGGTGGCACAACTATTGGTCATGTGGAGAACAAATGTAATTGATTTAAACTTAATGGTGTAAATTGCTTGCCAAATAGTTAGTCCACAAAACTTAAGCCTGGAACCAAGATTTTTTTTATTATTCTTTTTCATTGCTTTACTTATTATTTAACCTCAACAAGACTTTTTTTTTGATATTGTGTCATGTTCCATAAAAAATCAGAAATGCGTGTTTTGAATAAATGATTAGTCTAATCAATCTTGTTCAATGTTACTGGTTGCGAGAATCATAGGTGAGTTTATAAAACATTTTTTCCTAGATCCTTGTCTCTTCCCATGGCCCCACACAATATGAAAAAACGAGAGGGTGGGGTGGGGCAGTGTATGTACCTGTGCCCCTACCCCCAGTCCTGGTACCTATGATTAGTATTTGTTTCTACAAATAGTAAACAAATACAACAAAATATTAGTTAGGACAGGTTCGATTGATGAAGTACTCAAATAACTATTTTGAGGAATAAGAAAAATATATGCTAAAGAAGAATGGTAATGGTAGATTTTTACTACTAAAACTGTAATCTGTTTGTTGAAAGATTTTTATTTGTATACATTAGTTTACATTACTGCATATAATCTGAAAATATTTCATAAATTAACTTTACTTTTGGCTGGACTTGGCCAAATGAAAACTGATGGTACCAACATATACTTGCTTTTATATTAAAAAAATATGCATGTACTATCTGCAAATACTAACAATTTTACTACTACTAGAGTCAAAGTAAATTTAGACATTGAAAATAGGATAGAATTACATAATTATGTGTTTTATTGTGTTTTAATTGTGAACTTTTGAGGCCTACAATTTTCTGGTAAGTTTGTAGGCCTTGCCCTTCTATCCTCCTGTTAATGTTTAATTTAATACAGTAAAACCTTGGATTGCGAGCATAATTTGTTTCGTAAACGTGTTCTTAGTACAAAGCACTCGTATATCAAAGCAAATTTTCCCCATAAGAAATAATGGAAACTCAGATGATTCGTTCCACAACCCAAAAATATTTAATCTGAAAATGATTAATACCTTTTTTTATTTTCGTTATTTAAATGTAACTGTACTGTAATCAAATGTATTAATTAAATATAATGGTGTCTGGTGTGAGGTAGACGAGAGAGAGGAGAGGAGAGGAGAGGTGTGTTATTGTTTAGGATGACTTTCACTGTCACTGATGGAATCACTGCTATATGTTGGCTCATTCAAATATTTTTCTTTTTGTGCGACTTTAACAAAGAACCTATCCAATGACACTGCTCGGCAGACAAAGCATAACCATAGTACTACTTGTATTGCAAGATATCGCTCGTTTATCAAGTTAAAATTTATTGAAAATTTTTGCTCGTCTTACAAAACACTCGCAGACCAAGTTACTCGCAATCCAAGGTTTTACTGTATAGCCATTTGGCTACGTTTTTCCTTTGTATGTTAAAAGTCAAGTGTCTTACAACATATGAGAAAGATTCTACTATTACTTAACAGCTTAAACTCAATTTGACCTTTATAAAACTTGAGTAATAACAATGCCAATTTGTAAGTTTGATACTTACCAACACTTTTTGTATTTTGATTATTAACTTAAACAAGAATATACTCAATGTAATTGTAACTAACTATAAGCCCACTAACTGCAAGTCAAATTCTAATGGTGTAATACTGTTGAGATGTGTCCAATAACAAGAAAATTATAAGATAACAAGTGATAGGTTTTATCCTGAGTTTGTACAACTGTTTCTTAGACATTAAAAAATAAAACGTTTTTACTTATGATTAAGATAACAAATCATCTTTAATTCTTGATCAATCAAACTTATTTAATTTATTGAATTGCAAAGATTGGAATTATTAAGTATGGAATGATTCAAATTAAAATAAAACTCTTAACGGTCAGAGTATTATAATTCTAGATAACTTGTGGCACAGATGATACAATTATAGCCTTATAAATGCATTTCTCAATACATAAAATAGCATTATGAAAAATAATAACTACAGACTAAGTATTTTATTATTAGTTGAGAAAAGTTTTCACAACAATACTTGTAAAACTGTTGACAATTAAATATATTATTTAATGGAAAAATGTATAATTGGTCTGTTTTTTATACTGCAGCCACAGATATTTCACATTTTATTATGTTTAATCCATTAACATATAATTAATTTTTACTGCAAAAGAGAAATTGTAAAACTTTGTAACTAATTTAAGGCAACACTATCAGTTTGAATAATTTTGACTAAATTTTATTTGCTTTAATTTTAAGTTTCACAATTTCTCTAGTAGGAATCTTAAGATAATAACATAATTAATTTAAATATATAATAACAAATTTAACCAATAGTATAAATAACATGTTAACATACACAAACTTGGAAAGTAGGCATTTCATTAACATTATATGACAGTAAATATTTGCCACTAAAATATGATGGCAGAATCAGACACATAATGCACAAAAGTCTTCCATTTGTTTGCAAAGGTTTGGTGTGACTTCTTTTGTCAAAATATGAACAATTAAATAAAAAAAATTAATAATATCTATACACTGCACTTTAAATGGTCATATTGCACATAGCTAGCACAATGGTCATATTGCACATAAATAACACAATGCATATTATGTTTTCAACAAATTAATATCATAAATATTACAGGATTTTTGTGAGATAGGTTCGTACTACGACTTTAATAAAATCATTAATATTAATTTTTGGATCGCATTAGAAAAATAGGAAATGGTAAATCTAATATTTTTATATTAGCTTTACTTGCACACACTATATAACATGAATATGTACAGCAAAAAAGGTGCAAAGTAATGCCTCAATGAAGATATATTTGAAAACTTTACAATTTTATAGATTATAAAATAAAACAGATTTGATTTCTCAACCCGTATTTTTCATATTACTTATCACACAAAATGTATATTTATGATTAATGACTAGGGTTGTCCAAGCAGTACAATATTTTCAATGAAATAATTCTATTTGGCTGAAAATTATGTCATAAATATGTCATCTGAATTGGTCTCTTCCTAAATGAAAGTGAAATTTTGGTTTCATTACAATCCTATATTGTATATTTGGCAGCATAACAGCCCTCCTCAGTTGCAGATGGCTGTGGTATCTGATAGCTTGTGATACATTTGTTTGCTCATATGTAGCTGACAATTTCCACATGTTCATCACAGACTCAACCTTAAAATTACAAGTGAAGAATGACCCTGAGCATAGGATGAATCATGGATAGCTCAGTTGTAGAGCATTGGCGTGCTAAGCCAAAAGTCCTGGGTTTCGATTCTCATGCCCAGGTGTCATTTTTAAACTAATTTAAACTAGGTATGTATATTACAAATATATATATAGTTTTGACAGCATTTATTTTAGAAAACATAATTTTATTATATTTCATTCAACCAATTATTGATTGGTCAAACTTATAAAACTCCATGGCATCAGCCTGCAATCGAGCTAGAAGTTTACACAAATGTGAAATCTGAATGACTAGTTTTATGACAGAGATATTTCTGTCTACAAGTTATAATCGGGGGCAATAGTTAGTGATGATAAATGGTAATTTGTTTGATGTTAAATAAACTATACAATATTTAGATTTTATTGAAAAAAATATGTTAGAAGATTTGCTTCTAATGAAAGATGATTTACTCAAAAAACATAAATAATTATATAATAATGACCACACTATCGTATGTTATTACAATAAAGATGCCATGATAAATTTAAAAAATTATGTGGAGTAATACCCCTTAATCTGACATGTAAAATTATTTATTTCATACAGTCTGGTATTTCACATTAAGCAGCAGAGTTTCTTGAGGTCTGAATCAAATTCATCATCTAGATCACGGGTGTCAGCCGTTTTACCAGCTATGCTGGGCATATATTGCTGATGATCCAGCCCTTCACGTTCATAAAAAAGCATGTATGCAGAGCTTGTATCAATATGGACCATGTTGATTTCCTGTAATACAAGTAAGTATGCCTATTAAAATTTAAAGTAGAGGAAAACTCAATATTTTGTTACATCATATACTCAAAATAAAATAAGCATACATCATAACCATTAAACTTTTAAAAATCAAAAACCAACAGCCCATTCACTCAAGACTCAATTTGCAAAACAACACTTGGGTATAAAACAGGCTGTACATCCTAGATGTCACTATCCTGTAACAATTACATTTATACTTGTTCTTGAATTAAATAAATTAATGCATTGAAATGCAATCCTAATTTCTGTTAAAGTAAATTCCTTCAAATTCACATACTTAAGAGGTGAGTTTTTCTTGCTCACTATCTGCAATATGTGAGTGTTAAAGATAAAACATGTCCAGACCAAATTAAAATAGATTCAGTCAGTTGAGCTTACTGACATTTAACATGTTGAGATGTTAAAAAAGTGCAAAGCTTACTAGCAGTTACATGGAAATTTATTATGGAAGAAATGTTACTCGCTTCACTCATTGCCAAATTCAAACTACGTGCTGCACAATCCACATATAGGACCAATGGGTGTTTTTCACTTACAAGTGCTTGCACACCATTGAATTTTCTACTCATTGATAGGCTCCATCATAGCCTTGAACTCTCAGATATTCGATATTTATACTAAATTTTAGAGAAAACTTAGAAGACCATTGGTTAAGTTCTTCCCTGTGATATCAGTAAGTGGCTCAAATTGGAGAAGATCTTCTTTAACTTTATCAGCATTAAGGTAACGGACACCACTACTGAACTGCTCAGTGATTGAATTGTCAGTGGTTTCATCAGTAAGTACTGTAAAGCACTTGGCGGAATTCACCTTTGAAACAATCTTCTTAAGCAATACTTCATTACAGGCACCAATAACTTCACTCTGAGTTTTTGGTGACAAATACTGTGCATTTCTCGACCCTTTTTTAAATGGTTTTTCAATGTTATAGCTCCAGCTCAACCTTGGAAACGGAGAAGAGCACGAACATTTCCATCGTTTTGAAGTGGCTCCTCCTCTGAAAGAGTAAGAGGGCCACTGTTCTGGTGTGCTGATAAAGCCAGTATGCTCAGAAAGTGCACATTAAACTCCCCAACGAAAAAAAATAAAAAAGAGACCTGGTGTTTTTTGCTCTTGCCAAAAGAAGCGTTAATAGCCTTAGGCCTATAAACAGTGGACTGAGTGGTTCTTTTTTTTACTTACATTTAAGAGTTCTGGTATTAACTAATTTAATAAAGCTACTTTTGATTTGTTAGATAGATAGTACATTTCTTTATCTAAGTATTGTATATTAATATTTTAGACTAAAATTAGTAATAAAATATTAATTTGTTAGTGCTGTTTTAGTTTGTGTATTTTCCTTCCGCTTCAACACGTTTCCTTTGTAATCTCAAGTATGACAAAAAGCTCATTATTTTTATATTTCAGAATGGAGGAAGGGGGTTAGAACCCCTAAACCTCCTCCCCCCAGGTTACACCACTGTGTGTCCATTGCAGTTTTGAGTAGTGTTGCTCAACTCTTGCTTAAATTATAATTATCCTCCCTGAGAGTGTATAGTGATCTTGATGAAGAGCATGATGATGAGCACTGAATTTGTAAGAGTTATGATTGGAATTTTTAAAAATATTTTGAGAGGCACAGGAGAACAAAAGAGTGTTCACATGTTAGAGAGAAGTTTTAAAAGAAAGTGTACTATCAAAAATGTTAAAAACAAAAAGGGTACCCCTACAGTGTCTTCATTAGAAGAGAGTTTGGAACCCTATATGGTTTTAAATTATGTCATAATCATTATAAAATTGCCAAAAGAAGAATTTATCATAGCAAGCAGCAACAAATATGATTTGAAAACTTTACAATCTGAACAAGTCAGTTAAAGTAGTGAGTTAAGGTAGTGGAATTCTTAGCCATTCGAGCTTGGATCTGACCAAACAAATTACAAACTTGATATAGTTAACTTTTGTAAGTAAAACCTTATGCTCTAAAATAACAAATGGATCATTAATATATAGGCAGTGTTCTATAATATAAGTTTCAAGTTTATTGTGGTAAAATTAAAGTTTTTAGAGTGTTGTCTTGGAGTGAATAAGATGGAAAAAAAAAGTATTTACGTTCACAATTATCTTAACTGTATAGCTTGCTGACTGGCGGGTATATCTCAGCAAACCTATTCACTCTCCCTAAAGCATGCCATGAAGTGGAACAAATAAAGGTTGTGGAAGGGGTACCCCACAGTAGATTTGCCATTTGGTTAAAAATCCCTGAATTAAGTATAGATATTTTGCCAAAACCAAAAACATTTTAAATATCAAACCGGTCACCAAATTTTGAAGTAACAATAGAGATATATTTTTTAAATGTGGTTAATTGTTTTACTATAATTTAATTGGACAAATTCTTATAACTCAAAATTTAGTGTAAAGCTTGATATTTTAATTTTAATATGAAGCTAGCAAAACATTTTTTTAAATAGTTACATTCATCATAGTTTTTTTTGTAAAATATAGAAAATAGATTATGAGTAAAAAGCTAGACAATTAGACTTGTAATTAATGAAATAGTTCAAAGATCAGGCTGTATTTTAAATAAGGACAATTTATCTCTCTCAACCCACAATTGTTCATATAGCCTTACAATTGAGAGCCATGAATTAAATACATACAAGGTTTTGACCTTTGATGATTCAGAGTTTGAATAGCAGTAGATTTCACGTGGCTGTGTATTTTGATGGTTTTGAATCATATAACAGTCACATTAAGTGACTTGATAACTGAGGATGCTAGAAACCCAATATATTTGTTTCAATGTTTCTTAAGAGTGAATGGCACAGTAACAAATAGTTTGTAACTAAAATTAAATTACTACATTCTATTTCATGGCCGGCTTCTTGGTCAGTGTTCCCGACTATTAATGTAGGGGTGCCGGTTTCAATTCCATGTGGTATCATAGGTATTTTTTCCAATGAGGAATTGTTTCTATGGTCGCCATGGTCTGATTAATTAAGCTTAAGCTAGGTTTAAGACTTCTACTGACACCACATTATCATAATCATATCATCGCACTGGGGCAGTGTGACTGCATCTACAAAAAGTCCCAATCTCAGAAGTCGGTTTTATGTATATGAAACTGGCAGTAAGTCAAGAATGTCTAGCCAAAAGCCCTGGTGGCATTTCAGGGGTAAAAACAAAATGTTTCATTATTAATCAATATCAAAAGAGAATACTAAATACAATATGGTAAAACTTACTTTGCAGCTACTATCGTTGTAACAATACCACTTGCCATTAGGATTACAAGCATAAGACACATAATGGCCTCCACCAAGGATACCTGAATGACACTGAAACAAGTAAAGCTATAGTTTAGAAATTATGAAAAAGAGCAGTTTTAAACTAGGATTTTTGACTGTTTGAATTAAAAATGCTAATTGTAATATAAAGTTTTCACAATATTATTTAATACTGGCAATATTTGTTCTAAATATAAAAAAAAAAGAAATATCATGCTTTGAATTGAATGTTAATAGTTATATTTTTATATTATTAATCACCGTAGTATATTAACAAGCCTAATTAAATACTCTAATTTGTTTAAATAATGAAATACATCAACACTCAAATAATTTATTTTTATGTTTGAAAATAAATAAAAAATGAAATTATATAAGAATTGGTTAGATAATATTATCTTCATTTAATGTTAATAAATTTTAAATATTCTGGATTGACTGCTTGTGGTTTTATTTATAGAAATAAATAAAAATTAAACTCAGTATTTGTTAATTGTGGTTAAATATAAATAGTGTACAGTAAAACCTTGGATTGCGAGTAACTTGGTCTGCGAGTGTTTTGTAAGACGAGCAAAAATTTTCAATAAATTTTAACTTGATAAACGAGCGATATCTTGCAATACGAGTTGTACTATGGTTATGCATTGTCTGCCGAGCAGTGTCATTGGATAGGTTCTTTGTTAAAGTCGCACAAAAAGAAAAATATTCCAGTGAGCCAACATATAGCAGTGATTCTGTTAGTGACAGTGAAAGTCGACCTAAACTATAACCCACCTCCTCCTCTCCTCTCTCTCGTCTACCTCACACTAGCCACGATTAAATTTAATTAATAAATTTGATTACAGTACAGTTACATTTAAATAACGAAAATAAAAAAGCTATTAATCATTTTTGATTAAATATTTTTGGGTTGGGGGACGAATCATCTGAGTTTCCATTATTTCTTATGGGGGAAATTCGCTTTGATATACGAGTGCTTCGTATTACGAACACGTTTACGAAACGAATTATGCTCACAATCCAAGGTTTTACTGTAGTAACAATGTATATATGCACTCAGGGCAAATCTTATCAGTGTTCGCTCTGGTGTTTAATGATAGCTTAAAGGGCAAACAATGACAAGCCAATTAAGCAGCCATTTGAGGTGGAGGTTATCAAGGACCTCAAAATTATAGTATTGAGGGGTAAAATAAAACATTTTACTCACAGAACAAACCATAAAAAAAAATTAATCTTTAAAAAAATCTTAGTAATATTAATCTTATTATTTGGATATTATATGTGTTTTCAATAAACAAATCATCGATCCAGGCTCAAACACTCGAAATTAACATAAAAGTTTATTAATAGGTAATGAGGCTTGGTTAGCCAGGAAGAGGGCAGTGAGCTTCTGAATACTCTTGCATCTGAGATAACTTATTTCTTTCAAACTTGTGGGATATCAAATTACATCCAAGTGAAAATATAATACATTTCAAATTAAGTAAAGAAGCAATATGGTGCTTTATATCAGAAAAGAGAAACTCGCTAAAGTTATGAACATGTGCTAGAATATGGTACCATAACTATTGAAAAAAAAGCAAAGGTGGTGACTATGCTGAAATAAGCTTTAGTGAATTTTCAACAGTCTGTGAAACTGATATTTTTGAGTAATTGGCTTCAAACAATATTACCAAATAGGAAATAAAAGAGGTTTTAATTCACCATCAAACTGATTGTGTATATTAAAAACATTGACATTTCAAATCTGAATTTAGAAATATAGTTAGTTTTCATGTTTTATTTTTTATGAACGTGTTCTTTGTGTTTTCTTTGAACAAGCATTTTACAAAAGGTAGTTATTATTGATTAACTTAATGTTAGTAATCATAATACTTGGATTAAAATTTCTACATGGCAAAATAAATGTCATGAAATTTAAGTTCACATTATTAACTAAATACTTTTATTGCATTGATGTCAAGTTTAATAAATAAATAATTATTATTATTTCTTTTAGAACTTGCAAACAGAAATAGTAATAAGAATAATTTGGGGTATGAAACAAAATGAGACTCCACTCATTCAAAATTAATGGCTTGTTTTTGTATAGTGAAATTAGAAATATTTGTGATGTGGTAGCAGCACACTTGAAAAACTTTCAGAATAAATACAATGACAAATAAGATACTCAATTTAGAATTATAAGTAGACTAATGTATGTCCTTGCAGTTATGCTAATGCCCTGTGTACCACTGGATATCTGGTCCCAAACATTTATTAGTTAGGATATCTGCAGTATAATGTTCCAGTAGTAAGTGTAAGAGAGAAATAGACATTCTTTTGCCTCAAGTTAGCAATGCCAAGTGGAAGCCATCTTTATTTTAGTGATATAAAAGTTATCAGTTAACTTATGAAGTTTATTAACAAATAGTTGTAGCGCCCTAGTTTGATGGCACCTTCAAGCCAAAGGCATTCCTTCTGCCCCCCCATCTCGCCTTATTTAGAATTTACAGCCGTGAACATCATGATGATATTCCTAGTAGAATGGATAGCTAATAGCCTTGCATATTTCAAACAAATAAAAATTTAAAAACTATAAAAGATTTCAAATGAAGGTTATAATTAAAATATAATAGAAAATTAAAATAGTAGTTTAAATTGTATTTGCACATAAAATATGGCTTATAACAATAGTCATTTAAAATGTTTATCAAATGTAAAATGAAATAAATTGTTAAGGATTTAGTTTTGAACAATGTTGTAGTAAAAGTTTTTGAATATTAAGGATAAAAATCAGTTCTTACAAACTTACAACAATGGCATAGAGACGATATTTTAAACTAAAGGGGTCGTTCTTCTCAATGATTCGGTGTTGATGAAAGTCTTGCAATGCACCATCTGTTACAGGTGTTCGAACTAATGATGTTGACTCAAGCCTCTCTCTAGCTAAAACTGATTGCCTAATATTAGGTAAAGTACCATTTCTTAAAGAAATGTCCATTTTTGTTTCACTTTCACAGTTCAAAACTTCTCTACTGGGAACTATTTCCACAAGGGAACACTCCACATTTTTTCTAGCTATAGCTAGAGAGATAGCTTCTTCACTGCCATTAAGTGGAACAGGATGTTGGTGATCGACTTTATCCATTAAACTGAAACACCCCAAATAAAAACATATTGTATAATATGTTTATTTATTATATACATAATTCAAAACTACAGAGATTAATTTTATAGGTTAAGTTAAATTAAAGGCTCAATTAGGTTAAGTAAACTAAATGTTTTATGATCACTTTACTCAAGATAGCTGGCAATCTTACATTTGAAATTGTATATGTAAAACAAATTGTATGTACTCATATGCTAAAGCTGATGATGAAATATAATATTGTGAAAAATCAATTAAGTGAATTATGATGATTTATTAGAAAAAACTGTAAGTTTATAATTAAAATTCTAGTAAGTATAGAGATAAACAAAGAAAAAAATACATTAATTACAATTTGATATCATAAAGAATGTCCATCAATCTATTATAATTAATTAGTGATTTCTCACAACATTATGTTACTCTTTCTTACTAAACTTTTTAATGTATTTCAAAAATAACTATGAAATGTTAAAAATACCTATATTTAAAATAACAGTATAGTCAAAATACACAATTGTGTATCTTTAATTAAGTACACTTGGTAATTGGTTAACGTAACCAAATACATTATTAACTTACTTTTTAATGGTGCCTATTAAAAATATAATTTTTTTAAATAAAAGTTGTTAGGTTAGAATATAGAGGGGTTGGTAGGAAGGAGGTAAATTCATACATACAAATAAATAGTACTTGTGCCTTAAAGCCTTGATAAAAAAAAAGAACACACGTGAAACGTACAATATAAAAATGTTAAGACAAGTTAATGGCTATTCAAAAGTGGGCATTAACTCTTATTAGATGATAGTAATGATGGTGGTGGTGGTGGTGTGGTTTTTAACCTTTAATTACTCGCGGCCCCCTAAATATCCTAAACATTGGCTTTATTTTACTGATTATAATAACAACCAAATAAAAAAACAGAAATTAATTTACCTAAATGTATTTAATGGGACCTATGCTGCTAACACTTTCCACTAATTTATCTATTCTTGTTTCAATTGTATTACCTAATGCTATTCACATGCCGGAGTAGAGTTTGCTGCTTTGTTTTAATAGTTATCACTGTGGAAAATCCTATTTCACATAAATAAATAGAAACAAAGGACAGCAGATTTTGAATGGCGATGGTAAACAGATGGGGATTATATGTACTATCCGTGATTTCTATTTTACATGCTTCCTCTCCCCTCCATTACCCTGGAAAATTTAGAATCTACTGTACTTACATTCTTACGACCATCGAATTCTTTATTCCAAAATGTAAAATTTAAGATAAATGACTTCAGTAATAAGCAAATAACATTTTAATTTTTATTTTTGTGGATCCCAAAAAACCTTTGGCCAGGGAGCCATTACCCCCCGGTTAAGAATCGCTGCAATTCAAAACTTCCTTACACTTCAGGGACACTTCTTTTTTCCATACTAGGTCTCTTACACACCTGTAGAAAACTTCTCCCTGCTAACTTCGTCTCCCTATATCTTCTCTACTGCCCCCTTTAACTCAATCACACTACCATGATATTTTACACTCTACTTCATTCAGTTCTATCACCTTTCTTGGCCTTGTTCTCTGACTTATCACCATCACTTCCCTTTTCGCCATACTAGATTTATTCCACACTTTTTCACCTCCTCATTGCATTCCTGCAGCTGTTTCTATACTTCCTCATCCTTTTACACCCATACCATCAAGTCATCTGCAAACATCATTGCTTTCAATTCCTCCTCACCCAGTTTCCCTGCCACTATATTCATAATCATTTTCATGACCAATACAAATAATAATGGTGAGATGGCACTTCCATGCTTGACTCAATTTTTTAAATGGAAATATTCTGTCCACCCTCTCTCAATAATTACACAACTCACATTATTAATATACATATTCCTTACTCTCCTCTTTCTAGTCCAGCCTCTTTCATTGCTTTCCATTCCTTCATAAATGCCATTACCAGATCCTTTCCAAACTCATATCTCTTTTTCATCAACTGTCTAATTCCAAATATTAAATCTTCATTGACCTCTTCTCTTTGAGCCCATGTTGTCCCTATCTCCATCTTTCCTTCAGGCTTTTCCTCATTTTCTTTTTCCCGAATCTCTTCATACATTTTTACCCAATGAAGCATCTGTATTATTCCTCTATAATTTTCACACTTCTTCCTATCTCCTTTATTTAATATTGGTAATATAATATCTTTTGTCCAATCCCCTGGCACTTTCTTTGCCTCCATACTGCTCTTACTGTTCTATACTACCACTGTAGACTCAATTCTCCTGCTGTTATCATTTCTATCGTGAGTTCGGCCCCTCCTGGTGCATTTCCCATCTTAATCCTTTTCAAGGCCTCTTATACCTCCCTCCTACTCCATCTCTCCGTACAATTCCTTTTTTTCTTCCTTTCGTACAATCCTTCCCCCTCTGGGTTCAATAATCACTCAAAATATGATTTACGCAGCTACTTTACCTCCTCATACCCCTCCATTAACCTTCCCTTTTCATCCACCATTCGGGCCTCATTCCTATTTTCCCTCCTCCTTTCGCTCACTTAACTATACAATATTTTCTTGCTCCCTTCTACATCCATCTGTAGCACTTTTGTCCACTCTTCCATCCATGTTTTTCTCCCTTCTCATGTTATCTTCTTTGAATTTATCTTTTTCTCCCTCTACTTATCCTCAGTCTCTCTTGTTTTTTTTGTGAACCATTTTATAAAGGATTTGTTCATAGCATTCACTGCTTCCTTTACCTTTTAGTTCCATCATGGAGTTTCCTTACATCTTCTATTTCTGCTCGTTCTTCCGCATATTTCCTCTGCTGCTTCCAACATAAACTTTTTGAACATTTGCCACTCCTGTTCTCCTCCTTTTATGTCAACCCTTGATAGCGCTCCTTTTACTCTTGCTTGAAAGTTCATTCTCTCCTCCTAGATACTTATAAAAACGACTAATTAAAATTTGAGATATTTTGAATTTTTTTAGATATCTCTTGACCTTCGATTAAAATAAATATACTTTTATACAACTGTGGAGAAAAGAAATCTTCATTTAACCTGAAAGTTTGAAATCTTGACTTACTTCCACTATTTGTAGCTTATAAGATAAGGTCCTAATGGAATCTGTAGGCCTATATTAAATAGTGTCATAAATTGTATCTCATATTTCCAACTTTACATTTAATCAATCATTATTCATGTTCACAGAAAAAATTAGTTCAACCAAACATCAAACAAGACCCATAAAATAATGTATTAGCCTAGTTACACAATTACAAAAATGCCATAGAACAAATAAAAGGAAATGGAAAATGAAAAACTTATTTTGTAAATCAAGCTATAATTTAACATTCAGGAAATGTAATAATGTTCACCAATAAAAATATCAACTTTATTAATTAATTTAATACAAGCAACACACATTGAGATCCACACTATAACAACAACCCTATCATTGGATGATTATGGTACAATAAAGTAAGACGATGATCAGCATTTTGAGCCCAATTGATTTAGTCGATCTTATGAACTGTGTAAGCGAGAATTCAAGTATTGGTGAGACCAGTTTTAAGCTTAGTAACAGACAACACTGTCCTTTTTTCTATCACTTGGGGACAGGAAAGGGATTGGTTGGGTGGAGAAGAGTAAGGGGAGAGTTGGTGTTGTTTACTGATTAGGGAGAAAAATAAGTTTGAAATGACATTCTGTAGTGACTCAAACTCAACAGAGTGAGAAAGAAATATTGCTAGAGGGTAGATTTCAAGGTAAACACTTTGTTAGCAACATACGTGAAAAAGTGTGAGGGTAAATTTTAGGGGTGACAGTTAAAAAAAAATCAACACTTGATCATGGCTACGGGACCATTCAAATAATTTTTTAGCTTAATTACTTATTTTATAAATACTAACTGATAGCTTAATTAAATCAATCAAATTGGGAATTGGCAATGGCCCAGTAACAATAAAAACTATGTCATGGTTAACCAATAAAACCCATTTTGGATATAATGGATGAAATATTAAAATCTCGATACAATACGAGAATCAAACATAAGAAAATAAAGTTATGATGGTTGGATGGAAATAATCATAAGAGATGGTTGTAAAACTAGGGTCGGGTGTGTATTTGATTATTTGTTTGAAATTTTACCATATAGATCTCAGCTTTCATAGCTTACTGTATTTGAAAATATGTCTTTGTGACTTTTATAACATTGTCAAACCAAAGGAAAAATCATAAAAAAAAGAAGAACGTTATTGTACTACTAACTTGATATCTCCTGTTAGCTTCAGCTCTTGATGTCTGACAACAGTGTGTTTAGGAACAGAGGCTAGATATGCTGTAGGATCAAAGTCATCAAATGGAAAATTAACTATTTTCTGAGACTTGACCCATTTGCCATTAACAAATTGAAACCTCTTAAGGTGAACAATCTGAAAAAGAAGTTGATTTATTGTAATTACTTTAAACATATTCCTGCAACATTCAGAAACCTCTTCTCAAATATTTATATGAACTATATTTTCCTCATAATCAGAGCCCAGATTTTGATATTTTATCTTTTTATTTGTACGTCACAGACAATGCTTATGTGTGCATAAGGTAAATTATGTTCATGATCCCCTGGTTGTAGAAACTTTTTTATTTTATAGGTAGTTTTTTGGTTATTTGTTGTCATTTTGGATTTTTAAGTCACATTTTATTGGTTTGAAAATCTTTGGGGTCATTTTTAGGCATTTTTGGGCAAATTTCAGGTTTAATTGATTATCTAATGGGTATTAGTGTTTGATAAGTATATTTTATAATACTCGAGATATATTATGTTAACCCCTTTGCTTGTATAGTTGGAAAATACACATTCCTGCTGAAAGTCTGACAAATAAGCTGGAGAGGGCTGAAGTAAGCTTTTTACTCTCTCGCTATCTTACAAGTAGAGAAAGTATTGTGATTGTCAAAAATATCGAACTCGAGATTTTGATGAATTTCGCGGTTTCAAGACCCCCGAATCCGGCAAAGTAGTTTTTGAATTTCCATCTATCAGTCTGTCCGTCTGTCTGTATCTCAGACTGGAGCCTAAACTATTTTACCGATAGGGTTAAAACTTGGTATATAGGGTTTTCATAGGGTTGCCCGAGGGATTTTTGGAAATGGATATCTAACCCTAAAATTAAGAATAATTTAATGAAGGGCAAAAACAGAGAAAACCGATTTGATCAAAATCAGATATAGCAATTTTGATTAAATTTCATTTAAAAGCATTGATCAATATTATAAACAAAATGGCTATTCTCATTTTTTCAGAAAAATGACTTCAAGGGTTCTGGTCTGATGCGTAAATTCTCATTTTTTTTTATCACATATCTGAAACTATTTGTGATATGAAACTACTTATCATAGCAAATACATAGGTCTATTTATAATACAAATATTTTATATGAAACATATTTTTATAAAACCAATAAATTTCAATCAAAACCAAAATTTATATATTTTTTAACTTTTCGAACACTAACTATTGCTACAGCGAAAAAAAAAATATAAAAAAAAAATCTAGCCTGAGATGTTGATGGATATTGACATTTCATGACCCCCCAAACCCTAAAAATTGGTTTTTGAAATGCTGTCTGTCTGTGTGTCTGTTTAACCCTAAAATTAAGAGTAGATGAATAAAGGGCTAAAAGAAAAAAAAAAATCAATTTTCTCAAACTCGCCTCTAATAATTTTGATTAAAATTCTTATCTAGGCATTGATTAAGATAATAAGCAAAATGGCTATTTTCATTTTCCTATGAAAATTACTTTTAGGGTACTTTACAGAAGTAGACATTTCCTATCTCCGCAACTATTTAAGATACTAAATAACTTATTAGAGCAAAATTGTAGTACTATTAAAAATAAAAAACTCTTACTTGAAATATATAATTTATAAAACCAATCGTTTCTGAGCTATTGGCAAATATATTGATACAATCTTGTGAGCTTTAGTTAAACAGAGATACTACTTAATATATAAAGCATTAATTCTCTAATTCCATAGAATAAGTAGATAAGTAAGTCTCTCAAAAAGATGATGTTCATTTTTCTTTAACCTCTTAGGGAAATGTTTGTACAGCAATGATCTCTATCATGTTAGACTCAATAGTCAATATTTACCTTTTTTATCGGTCTAAATATATAAATGAGGAATTTAATAGCAATGCATATCCATAAATTGTGCAGCCTCTAATAAAATGTAAAAAATTTTAAGCAGAAGTCAAAATTTTAATACGAAGTATAGACCCTTGTGGACCCAATATCAATCTTTCTTTTCTTTTTTTTTTTGGTCCAAAAATTCTAATGAGGACATTAATTTTTTTGAAATAAAATCATAAAATGTAAATCCAAAAGTCAAGAAATGTTTAACTTAAGCTTAACGCAATTTTTTCTCAGGTTTGCAAGTGTATATTATCTTGTTTCACATATATTACGAGTTTTGAGTAAATATCTCTATTTTTAAACAATGCAGCGAGAAAGTCAGTGCGGGATTCCATACCATTAATGTCATATTTAACAGAATGCCAAAGTTTAATTGTTAAAGACTTTACATTGCATATATATATATAAGTTTTCCTTTGTAAAGTGCATGTTTGATTTAGCCGTGTGTATTCATTATGAGTTTTTTGATTACATTTTTAGGTAATTTTTTAGAACTTATTAGTAATTTCAAAGTGTTAGTATATTATTCTATTGTTGAGGTTAAGACTGTTTCCTGTTTATTCCTTACCCTTTCTTAACCCTTCCCACCTTCCTGACCTTTCCTCAATCTTGGCGGAAACAAGGACCTACCTGTACCATTCTAGACCTATTGTGTGATTATAGTTTGGTGGGTTAAGATTTTCCGCCAAGTGTCGCTGGGGCAGTTTAGCATTGCTAGTTTGGTCAGTCATGTGCCGAGACTTGTTAGATCCAGAAATGAGTTAAGCTTCCGTGAACTTTCCCGCGGAAGCGGTCCAGACTCTTATATTCTTGTGTGTGTTGATGAAGAAGACTGATCCAAGATATGACCATTCAGACAAATAAAGTAAAGATGTAGTTGCCTCTACCCATTCCATTTCGTCAGTGTTCCAAACACTGGTCCTCCAGAGGTTTTTTAGTTTATCATTCATTGTAAATTACGCTACACATAGATTATTTTTTGATAGTCCTAAGATTATCAAAGTCTGGGTCCTTCTCATGATAATTTTATAGTAAATAACATACACTATTCAAGATCATTTGACTTTTGTTGGTAAGCATTTTTAATTTTAATTCAAACTATATAGAATAGTATTATTTTAAAAATAAATTATAATACTATAAAGAATAATATACACGTCGGGATGGATTTTTTTGTAACCACTATTTAAAACATTTTATCAAAGAGTAAAATAATTTAAATTTAATAATGTACTTTAAGTTGCTTTGTATCAACAAGATAAATTCTAACTTAATATGACTATTAAAGTAAACAAGTATTTGTTATGAAAGTGATTCAAGTTATAATGGTTAAATATACAGTTAGAGCTAGCATAATTAGTTTTTTATATAACAATTTAATGTATAAGTCCATTGAGCTTATACCAATATTGGTGGCAGTCTCCAGATTTGAAGCTTCTTGTTCGCAACTTGATGTTCTCGACATTTAGAACAGTAATATTTCTCATCTTCTCCCAAGTGCTCCTCTTTGGTGAAAGCCTCTAAGCAGTAATCTAAGTTAATGGGTTCGGACTGTTGTTGTCGAGTGAGTGCCACACTTTCATGCTCAATAAATACCTATTTGGAGAAAAAAAAAAAAATATTGACCAATGGACGAATGAGTTCATTAATACCAATGAGTGGTAAAATTACACAAAATGTAATATCTATAATCAAATTTATGGCATGTTAAGAAAAAAACGCCCCTAATATTACACAGATCATAGTCAGAGATTGATCAAACTGTCATTTAAACTCAAGTGTGTTAAATAAAATGACTACCGTGGTGATTTGGTTGACTTTTTTTTTCATTAAATAAAATTGATTTATTGGAATTAAAATTATAAAAATATAACTGTTAAAAGAAAAATCTCATAAAATGCTCATTGACATTGTCAAATATTAAAACACTTATTTACTAATGTATCCATCAGGAGTGTCTGGGTAAACAATATGAACAAGTTTCCTCAAGACTTTTATTTCAAAGCTAGAAAAAGTAACCACAAAGGTAAAAAAACACATAATTCCTCATTCCACATAGTACACATTTTTTCCTTCCCTTTTCCCTAATGAGAATGACTTTATTTTGGAAGTGATTTTATTTTTTTAGTTTTAATCAGACCTTTAATATTCCTTCAACTTTGCTCCTACTAACCCTATTAAACATGAGAATAATCTAGTATCCAGAGTTTTTGAATTAAATGGGTGTTCAGTAATTTGTTGACATATGGTATTGTTAGTCACTTATAATTACTATTGATTAAACAAACCGATACAACTTAACCAATACAATAAAAATTGTTTTCAACACATAAAAGTTAAATTATTAGTTTCTTTTTTAAGTTTTTATATATTTTTGTCTGGCAATGTCACATAATACTGCTTTTTGTCATTATGGTGTAAAAAGTTAAGAGGGAGATACTGGTTCTTGTAAAACTATTTTCATTTAAAACATTGAAACATAAAAAATATTGGCATACTATTTGAAACATAAAACTTTAATAATTTTACTTAAAAATCTTGAGAAAATATTTCAAACTAAGTTTAATATATAAATAAAATAAAAATCACAATAATTATTTTACTATATATTTATATTATATTATTATTATTATTATTATTATTATTATTATTATTATTAGCACCGCGTCTTACTACCCGTTCGGGTTATACGCACTTACGCTAATGTGCAATGGTAGGGTGATTGTGAGATGAAATGGAGGACCTACAGTTTAACGTGGGATCCGAACCACGGTGGAGGCCTGGCATTCCTCACATTCACAAGTTGTGATTAATACACATCTTGTCAGAGGTGAAGGAAGGGATTGGCAATCAGATAAATCTGTGCCGGGACCGAGGAGTGAACCCCGGACCCTCAGCACAGAAGTCTGACACCTTACCCCTAGACCACCAGGTCACCTTTACATATATATTTAACTTTGCACATGAATATCCAGTAAAGTCCTTGAACAATAACACTGGAGATATGACATTAAATGTCTTTAGTTAATTTTTGTCTTTTGCAGATGATTTAGATATGCTGGGTGACAATATGGTGATGATTAAAAGGAATGTATAACTTTAGTTTTAATATAGCAAAGAAATTGCTGTTAAAGTAAAAAGGATAAAACCAAGTACATGGCTGTATTTCAAGACCCTGTAGCCCAAAGAAAAGGATTACTAGAGATATACAACATGTATTTTTAAGATGTTGAAAAATGTAAATACTTGGGAACTATGTCAACCAATAGAAATGAAATTCATGACGAGGTCAAAAAAATAATTCATACAGGCAATGATTGCTATTATTCAGTTTGTAGACTTTTGTCATCTTAATTTCTGTCTCAAAATATTAAACTATGAATATATACTTTAATTTGTCTATAAATGTACAATTTTATATATATATATATTATATAAATTAGTATTTAACTATCATAAAAGTAGCACATAAGTATAAATATGAATATGTTTATTATTAAGGGGTTAAGTGTAAGAAAAGCCACCAACCTTAATTATGCCCAAATAAAGACATCATCATCATCATCATCATCATCATCATCATCATCATCATCATCATCATCATCATCATTATTATTATTATTATTATTATTATTATTATTATTATTATTATCACCGCGTCTTACTACCGTTCAGGTTATACGCACTTACGCTAATGTGCAATGGTAGGGTGATTGTGAGATAAATGGAGGACCTAAAGTTTAATGTGGAATCCGAACCACGGTGAGGCCTGGCATTCCTCACATTCACAAGTTGTGATTAATACACATCTTGTCAGAGGTGAAGGAAGGGTTTGGCAATCAGATAAATCTGTGCCGGAACTGAGGACTGAACCTGGACCCTCAGCACAGAAGTCTGACACCTCACCCCTAGACCACCAGGTCACCTTATTCCACTACTGAACTAGACAATTGATATGTAGAGATTAGAGTAATCTATTTGACACCATCACCAGGAAACTAAATCAGAAAATAAATTAAGGAAGACTATTAGAGTGTAGCAAATAGAGTATGAAATTGAGTTGGTTGAATGTGAACATAGTAAAGATAAAGATATAAAATAGTGACATTTAGCTAGGAATAAACATATAGAAATTTTTTACCTTAGCACTTGAAATGATAAAAAAGAGTAGTACAAATTATGGAAATTTATTCATAGCACTTTAAACTAAAAGTATTTTCATCTGGTTTAAGATACTTAAAAAATAGAGGATGCTTTAAAGTATGTAGACCTTATACACAACTGATAATATTGTAGGTACATAGCTATTTAACTAACATAATGATATAATTTTTTGAATGTTCTTTAAGATACTGCAGAAGTAAAATCATCTTACAATATAAAATATGAACACTATCCAAAAGAAACCAAATGTTTTAAAATAAAAACGAATATTTTGGTCATTATTTACTAGAGAAATAAATAGAAAATTGTGGCGCCTGTTAAGGGTGTGAAGCAAGCTTTGATTTTTTTTTTTTTTTAACTTTTTGTTAGGAAACCCTTTGTAATCATTTGATGACGAAACTTTTGATCTATACATTTTGATTGTAATAAAAACAACTTAAATTTATTTTTTGAAGTATATTGAGGTTTTGCTAACAAATCATTTAAACACCAATAAACAAGGTAATGATTTTATGTACTAATGAAAATATTAGAGAAGGTCCCAAATAATATATATTTTAGAGCACAAGTTTATTAATCAATAGAGTAGCAATGGTATTTTAAAATAATGTTAAAAATAATTTAAAAACTTAGTTGTGATTCAAAGTTATTACAGAAAAGGGGTGTAACATTGACTAAACAAGGTTTGCTTGCCTGAATTGTTGTGCTTTTCAGAAATAAGTTAGAAACTAATATAAAAGGTCCAATAAAAAAAAGTTAAAAAGTGGGAAATAGTGACTTTATTTTAACCTTAACTTTACCATCACTCACTGTCTCCAATCTAAACTTTTAATGTGTACGTAGATTTGATTTGCCTCCTGTCTCCAATCTAAACTTTTAATGTGTACGTGGATTTGATTTGCCTCTGAAATGTCCATCATATCTGTGTGTTCTAGTTGAGCACCAAATGTAATACATTCCATCTTGCAAGAGAAATAATAGGAGTATAATAAATCACCGACTTTATATATCATTAAGACTTAACTATGTTTGTCCACATTGGACTGATTCGGCAACACTCTTCATTCTAATGAATGACCATTGACATTGCTATGTCCCATTGCTGAGCTCCCTGAGCTAGTCGGATACAGTTTAAATTTATTTTTATTTCCTGTTTAGATGTTGTTTCTCCTGCCATGGTGTTTGAACAATTGTTTTACTGGCTGTCTTGAAATGTGTAGGTACAATGACCCTTACAATGAAATAGTGGCCTTTATGTTCATTTACTTGATATACTCAGCCATTCACATCCACTAATTAACTCCCAGAGTGTAATCAGTTTCTTTCCATTAAATTTATCTTTCCACCTCCCCCCCTCCTTTAGAAGTTTAGATTCCATGTACTATACTAATAAACTTAGTCACAAACTTAATCATGCTTCATGACCAATATGGCCTTCTCTCCAAGATACCTTTTATTTATATTAGTCATTAAATTCGATCAAACTGGCCCCATTATGTCTAATGGGTTATATGAAAGCATTGTTCCAATGACAATGGGAGTGTACATCCATCTTACGTCCTTTTCTCTATCAATACTGCCTTATATATAATAATGAATACTCATAATTTCATTAGTTGCAAAATGTTACCACTATAAGAAGTACTGCTAAGGGAGATATAATTGCTATTTAGTTGTTCTATAAGCTTCAATAGAGTGCCTATGCATATTAGTGAAAGGACAGCTGTAAGGTGTAAGATCTAAAGCTATTTATTAATTTTCAAGAGCAAATTTTTCTCTCTATAGTCAAACATTTAATATCAAAGTTATTATAAGGTGAAGGGCCTGATATATTTAAAGCCTATACCCTATGTTGTATGTCTTTAAAATGTTGATTATGAATGGAAGTGTGATTGTAAATAAATAAGTTAGCTAGAAACTTATGTGGATGTACTCACATAGATGATAACTAATGATTATCATAACGTGTTTTAGAGCCGAATTTGGAAAGAAATAATTTGTATGGTGTAAATAGTGTGAATTACCATACATAGAATCAGTATAAATAATAAGAATTTAAAAATACTATGGATGAATGTTACCCTTTCTTGAGAAGTTTGGTAACGAAGGTGAAGAGCAGTAGGGTCCCAATCGACGGCCAGGTGGCTACAACTAAAGTTGAACTCTGCATCACTGCATTGGATGCGACAACCTCGGCAAAATTTATAAAATGGGCACCATGCACACTGAGTTCCATCTTTGCTTACTGCTTTTAGTATAAATGGAAACTCATATCCCAAACTGTCATCACTGTAAGCAATCAATAATTAAATGAAAGATTCGTGGAATTAGTAAAGAGAAAGTGTGTGTTGGGGAGGTGGAGGAGAGGCAGTATGATATTGTTGAATTTATTCTTTTTAACAATAATAAATTAACTATATCAAAGCCTTGTCATTCTTATGTATTTAAAAGTATTAGAGACAAATTGGGCCTTTAATGCGGATAGGACTGATCTTATTGTCGACTTTTAATAATATGTAACTCCACTTCTTTAACAAACCATGATAACATTTTAACACTGGTGGAACATGAACCAGTTTTTGAGAGATTTTCTATATCTCAATGCTCTTAAACAAAACTGTGACAAAATAAACCTATAGTATTAAAATCAATTTTCTCAGAAAGGTGGCAGTATTGCTATGGTTGCTCTGTCTACTAAGCTATTCATGTAATGTATTGCTTCTTTAAGAGAAACTAGTGCCATATATAAAGAGGCTGTAGATTTTTTTTATTTGGCATAATGTCACCAAAAGCAATACATAACTGAAAAGAACATTGTTTCAAAACATTAGAAGGGTTGCAAATTATTACGTGTTTTGGTGCTTTCATTTGAACAATTCAAGAGTATATATTTCAACAAATCATTTTTAATTTTACACTCATGTTTATAAAACCTATGGTCACAATAAAAAAAGTTTTAGCATGTTTTTGGATATTTTAGCTTAAGATTATATTACTTTAAGTCTCTATAGAGAAAACTTATTTGCGAATACATAATAAGTCTCTGTAGGGAAAACTTCTTTGCGAATACATAATATATCTCTATAAGGAAAACCTATTTGCGAATATATAATATATATCTATATGAAAGACCTCTTTGAAGGTACAGCAAAGGTGGAAAGAAACATAAAAGAACCGAACGCAATATGGCTCTTATAATGAAACAAAGAACATAGTTCACACAAAACATTTCTACCACTGGGCAGACCTACTACCTACCTCTCTAAGTAAATCGATCGTTACCGCCGAATCCCCTGACCTAGATTTTGTTCTATCATAAAATATCAGGGAGGAGTGTGCAGCACAACTTCCTAAAAGAGGACCTTTAAAAACACAAAAGCAAGAAAAAGGAGATACAGTGGAGCGTCGTTAATCCGGATCGATCGGGACCGGGACCCATCCGGATTACTGAATTGTCCGGATTTTCAAATGTGCTTTCACTAACTGTATACATACGTAATGTATTGACTAGAGGATACATGACGCTCGGGAGTCTACTGTATTGCAAAATAGAGGCTGAAGGGTTCGAAAAATACAGTACACAAAATATTTTAATAAAGTATATTGAATAAGAACATGTAAATTATGTAATTTAGATTAGTAACTCCACAATACTGTTTAGAAGAAAAAAAAGAATCTACAGTAATTAATGAAAACTTACTGGGTAAGGACTCTTATTAATTTTTTTTGTACAAGACTTGACCTGCTCTCACCGCCAATCCAGATTTGCGACGCTCCGGATTTTTGACGTCCGGATTTCCGACGCTCTACTGTATGTAAAGAATGATAGGACACTTAGATAGGAATATGTAAAAGGACACAGTAAATTGACATTGGAACAAAAAATATTGACAATTTGTTTTGATATTAGGATGCTGACCAATCCTGTGATTGCAGGGGCCCACCAGTCAAGTCCTTCATTCAATCTTTAAAATTACTGCACCACAATATCACAACTCATTGGGTCAGTTGCAATCATGTCCGCTATTTAAAACCAATGGGATAGACACATACATAGATAGTGCTTATTGCTTACATCTAAGCTTAAAGGAAAGAAAAAAATAATAAATATAATAAAAGAACAGAAGAAATGACAAACTATCTGGCTAAAGTAAATCATAATTTTTTTAACGCATTACCCCCAAGTATCAAATATGGTGTAATATAGAAGACTAACAGTAGCATAGCATTATATAATATTCTATGCCAACAAATTACAATAAAGAGAAATGGCAAACGAACATATGCAGATTATATATGCTCTCCCTTTCTATATTTGTCTGCTTTTAATTCATAAAGTATGAAGTAAACAAGATATTTTTCACATTCAATATCACAATATTTATTTTTGAGCTGGGCAATTGTTAATGCTAAGGCTGCTGGTTAGAATAGCCATTATTATATTTATAATTATATATGTAATAGTTTTATTGTTTCATTTAATCTTGATTTTTGTAAGGGGGGCATGTTGAGGTGTGAGAGTGAGTATTGTGTGAAGGTCAAAGCAGAAGAGAGTGTGTTTTGTTTAAAATGTGTCAGTGGTCTTGGGCGTGGTTAGGGGCAAACCAAGGGCGAGCCCAAATGTGAGCAATGGAAATGTGCAGAAGACATGTGTGCCTCGCCATTGCAGACATCCTGTTATGCTTCCTTGAACAAAGGAGGAATTATCACAAGAGGAGCGTTGAATGCTAGTGGATACAGCTTATTTTTATTCACCGCATGGAGACATAGACATATTTTAGGGTCATATCCACCTACAAGGTAGGATGTCTCCTGTTTTAAATTTGTATCGTTGCTGCGGTACAACATATCTACAACTCCCTGCCACCAATTTTCGTTGCATAAACATACCCTAATCAAGCAGACGGTGTGCTCGATCAACTCACAATAACAGACCGCGTCACAACGACCGAATGGTCAACAAGAATTGAACTGGGTGACACGGTGGTACGCTCAAGGGCCCCCCTGCACCCTCCACGACGCTGGTCTCTTTGAGTAAACTGCGCAAGTGCGGCAATTAAGGGGAATAAAGTGAATTGTGGTTCCAACTACTGTTCCCTACCATGAAACTACAAACAATAGATGTATCACATGCTTCAGAGTGATTGTTGCTTGTAATTCGCTACTGATGATCACACCGTGAAAATTCTATCATGTGATTCCTCCCCACCTTATTTCCCCGCTGAGAAAATGTGGCATATAAACCACGACTCGATTGTGATAGGCACTCTTTGATGTTGGAGCGGTGTTAGGAACTTACGAATATATGTAAGTTGTCATTTTTGGCATTTGGCATTTGGTATTTGATGCATTTAAAACGTTTTGGCTTGCTTTTAGAAAAGTTAGTGCTGAAAGTGCGTCCTTGGGACACCTTCGTTGATTGGTTGATATGTTAGCTTGGCTAGATTTAGGAAATTTAATATCTTTTTTATACATAATCTATTTGAAGTTTTGTATTTGTATATGATTGACACCATTTATATTTATGATAAATGTTAGGACCTGCCCGCCTCTCAGGAATTATGGAAGATGGGCAATGTTGTTGCTTATTGTCATAAGAGTATATATTGTGAGGTGCAGAATTCTGTTGTATTGAACTTTATATTTTGATGAACTCTAGGAGATTATTAATGCTATTGAGATGTTCGTTATGAGTTTAGTATGTTAATATGTTTTTGTCCATTTAGTTTATGATACAAGTCAGGGATTTCCCACCTCATGGGTATTGTGAAAGATAGGTCAGGTTATTGTCATTGTTAGAATAGATTGTATAGTTATGTGCAGAGTTATGTTACTTTTGGTAACCAATAATGATGATTTTTACTACGAGGGTATTATTAGTATGGTAATTATTGGCCGGTTGGGCTATTGTTTACTGATGACGTAATTTTGAAGGCTGAGGCCATATTGTTTAAATTGTGGATTTCTATCGTTACTATTCTTTTGCAAATTGTTCGCAGTTATTTAAAATGACTGTGTTAAAAAAATTGTACTTACATTTATATAATAATAAACTGGCTTTATAGCCTATAGTCAGTGTTCAGATGTCATTCTTTACACTTTTTTTTTATGTAAGCAACCTTGTTCTTTAATATAATTAGGGCAACTTTCCTGGTAGATCTATTTTTAATTAGGTTGTCTGGTTTTGATACTTAGGCTTTAAATAATGAGTTTGTCAAATTAGACTCCCCTGCTGATCGCTTTCTTTCTGTAAATACTTTACACTTTTCTTGTTGCTCAAGCTTACACTCTAGTAGGTTTGAGTAACCAAGGAGTATGGTGTACATTCTAAATTTTAGGTAAATATGTGGGTCTAAGATTAAGCTGTATAGCGACGCTGGCCCAACAAAACTCCGTGCCTCAACCACATGTTGTGAGAATGAAAGTGGACTTGGTGGCCATTGAGGTTGTTTTTCCAGAATTTATAAATATGCATAAAATTCTTGTTTCAAAAGACCTCAATCTATCCCAGAAATTCATATGATGTTGAGTGAACTAAATTAAGGGCTGGGACTATCAATTATAAACTATCTTTAGGTTATCTTTTGTTGGTTTTGGTGTTTATGTATTATCACTTATTGGGTTAATGTGTGTTGTTTTGTAATATTACGAATGCGAATTTTTTTTTAAAATAAAAACATAAGAATTTTATTTCAATTTTTAATATTAGTATCATTATCAGTATTACAACTTTTTTTGAGTACCACGTCTTACACTACTACCTGTTTGAATTACAAACTATTTTCACAATTAAGGTCATCAGTATTATTTCTTCATGATGTCAGTGTAAGATAATCGCTCCCCCTTTATTTTTTTATATAGATGTATGTACGTATGTATGTGTTAGTTTATTTCTTTAACTTCTTCAGCTACTTTGGCCTAACCCAGAGGCTCCGTAGGTAAGAGGAATGAGTGTCAGCCCATTGCCAGAGCAAGGGTGGTTGGAATAAGGCAAAGTGGAGGAGCTAAGGATTTAGGGATTATGCAAGGGACTATAACAATATTAGCAATGACTTCCAAAATTGTTGGAGTCTTACACAAAAAGAGGTATTTTGCTCAAAAAAAAGTACTATTTCAACTGAGTAACATTTAAATTTCTATTAATTAACCTAACATATCTGGTTTTACATCCATTATTGTTTCCAGCCAATAGCCTGGTTAGTTTTTTATTCAGTTATTTACAGAGCTGTGTCTTTCATAAAGGTTCTTGAGGCGATTCCACACCTGGGCCACCATCTCACATGCAATGACTGTTTGTAGTTGATTATACTCAAGTCCCGGTGAAATTATTAACATTCCTTTTTTGTTCCCATTGTTCCACACCTTAAGCTTCTCAACTTCAGTTGCTAATGGTATTTACTTCATGGCATTGATTATGTCCATAATTTTCTCTGTATGCAATAATATTTCCATTTGAAGTTTCCATGAAATTCGCCAAACACTCACGATGAAAAAAAAAAATAAAATATACTCCATCTTAAAATGGCATCTTCTGCATGACGGCGTTTTAATAGTCATTAACAATTCACAAATCATTTTAACTTTGTCCTTTATTCAATAGCACATTGAATAGCTCTACTGGGCCAATAACCTGTCAAGGTTTAGAATAATAAACCGTTTGTATCAACTTAAATGCGTTAACAGTTGGGCTTCATAAAATACATCATTTACTAATTTTTCTGCATGAATTACTTGATCTTGAGGAAGATCTCTTAGTTTCACAGCCCAAGTTTTCGCCATTGACATAAATTTGTCATCACTAGCCGGAGGAACTGTTAAACATCCTTTAATCACTTCCATGAGTTCATCACAGGTCGCTTCAGATCGTCTTTAATATTTTTTAGAAGAGGTGGATGTGTTTTGGGATGAAATGGATGTGGCTGGGCTTAATGAATGTGGTCGTGGGCTCATTGGGTTTCCAGTTAAACCCTTTAAGAAAAAAAAAATTGCAGTTTTAAATTTATATTAATAAAATGTATAAAAATCAAGATTCTATAATTTTTGACAGATTAATTAATTAGTTAGGTGACCTAGTGGTCTAGGGGTAGGGTGTTGGACTTTTGTGCTGGGGGTACGGGGTTCAATCCCAGGTCCCGGCACAAATATTTATCTGATTGCCAAACCCTTCCTTCACCTCTGACAAGACGTGTATTAATCACAACTTGTGAATATGTGGAATGCCAGGCCTCAACCGTGGTATGGATTCCACGTTAAACTGTAGGTCCTCCATTTCATCTCGCAATCACTCTACCATTACACATTAGCGTAAGTGCGTATAACTCGAACAGGTAGTAAGACGCGGTGCTAATAATAATAATTAATTAGTTTATTAGTTTATTTACCCAGTGGTGTCACTAGGGGGTGCAGACCACACCGAGTGACACCAAAATGACTGTCTATGAAAAAAAAATAGGGCAGTATTTCAGCAAAGATTTTTTTTAAATATCCCCGTAATTTGTTTACAGCTTCTACATTATTTGGACCAGTTTTGATTATGGAGACCTAATCCATTAATGTATTTTATGTAAAAGTAAGGTTTCATGTTAAAATGAACATAGTTTTGATATGCCTGAAGTTCTTAAATGTTTTTACTTTCAATCATATTGTTTTCTTATCAAACCCTAGCTACGTCACTGAATGTACACATTTCAATTTGACATTTTATTATCTGTCGGGCAATAACTGCGTAAAAATGATTTTCTGTGTTTACTTCAAATTTTAACATAATAAGTCTAAACTATCAAATTGATGATTAAATAATCATTGTAATAATTACACTAGTTATAATAATTAATAACAAATATTTTGGTTTCAGTTCCCTAATTCTACCATTGAGTGGAAGAAAATTTCTAGAGATTTTGAAGAGAAATGGAATTTTCCACATTGTTTAGACGCTGTGGATGGAAAGCATGTATAAATTATGCTACCTGCAGGAAGTGATTCCTATTACTTTGATTACAAAAAAAGTCACAGAATTGTAATTATGGCTATTGTAAATGCAAACTATGAATTCATTATGTGTGATGTGGGGACTAATGGTTGAATATCTGATGGTGGAGCGAATGAGAAAACAAAATTCTATAAGAAGTTAGTAGAAAATAATTTGAACCTGCCAGCAACAGAAACAGTTAAGAGAGTGTGAATTATCACTGAATTAAGTTTTTATTGGGGATGAGGCATTTTCATTGCGTCCCGATTTTTTGAAACCATATTGTTAATTTTTAATTATCGTTTATCTAGAACCAGGCGAGTGATAGAAAACTGTTTTGGTACTTTGGCTAACAGTTTTAGAATATTTCATACTCCAATAAATTTGCACATACATAATCTTGACAAAGTAGTTCTGGCATGTTGTGTTATTCACAATTTTCTTCAAACTCCTACACTCCTAATGAAGTTTTTGATTTAGAAGATATAAATAATGGTTCTACCATTCTAGGGTTTAGAGCAAATGAAGACAATATGTTGAATCTTCAAAATGGACACAATCGGCATTATGGTGTGAGAGCTAAAGAAGTAAGGTGTCAATTTGAGTAATATTTCAATAGTTTTGGTAAGGTTACCTGGCAAGACAAAATGGTTTCTCATGTAAACACCTAATACTTGATATTAAAATAAAATGTGGACATGAATGTTTGAAACAAGACTTATTACATCCCCCCCCCCCCCCCCAGTACTAGATATTTGTAAATAGAACATTAGAGTTTATTAAATATTGTATTAAATAGTGGATTTTTTTTATACCTCCATTTCATCCTAATTTGATTTTAATTCCCTTGATATTTCTTGATCCCGTAAGAAGTTCATGGTACTACAAATGAGGAACATAAATATCTTCTTCTCCAACGCCTTATTTATTTGAATCCACGACGTTTTTAAATTCTTTCCTCTACGCTGTATGTAAGGTATTATTTTTTTTCACAACTATCTCTCGTGCTGCCTCAAAGTCTATGGTTTTAATTTTTTCAATAAGGCAGTCGTATGCCTGTGATTTAGCATTGCGGTTAAAATATTCTTTAATTTTGATTCTCCATAAACATGGAAATTACTCGTACAACTCGATAAACTCGGTGAGAAACTCATCTTTTGCCGATATGTTGTAAAATAAGGAAGAACAAGCTGGCAAAAATAAAATGAGCAAAAAAGCAAACGAAACTGTGGCTTCTAACTAGAGAACATACACTTCACCTCTCACCCAGCTCCTTTGTGTTATCTCTACTGTCTGTGCATGCACCTGGCTTGTGCAAACCAATAAAACCTATTTACACGCTCAGTATTTGCGCAAACTACAAACTATCGTCTTAACGACAGATAGGTTTGCACAATAATTTATTTTGTATGTTTGATGGACATATTCAAGAACAATATTATGATATAAGATTGAATGGGATGAATGATGGATATCTCAGTGAAAGAACAATGGCGTGTTAAGTTAATGACTCTGAGTTTGATCCCCATGTCCAGGTGTCATTTTTCAAAATTTACAAATTAGGTATTATCTATACATTGTAGACCATCAGGCTATCTCATTATCAAACAAAATAGTCACGAAAAAACCGACTGTAAGTGTGATTTCATTTGCATTTTAAATTGGTAACAATTCAAATATATTAACTCTTAGTGTATAAATCTTCTATGGAAGTATCCTTGGCAACAAAGGATTTTGAAATATGAACAAACCATTAATGTAGCATTCATTTTTTTCTGTCTTACTTTATTGTCAAATAAAATGCAACCCAAATAGTAATTACAGACAAAAATCTCAGTATTAGATCCAAAGAGAGACTGTATTTTGTTTTGGTTGTCTTATATTCACATTACTAGGAAAATTGTAATTCCTTAACAAATAGAACTTATACCTAGGTAATGTTCAACATTTTTATGTGATTTGATCTTACCTTTACATGGATACATATTCAGACAAATAACTTTTAAAAGGCATAAGCTATTAACTAAAATTGTACACAGCAAGTAACAATACATAGCCAACTAATCAAATGTTAAGATAATAGATTTCAATAAATTTATTCTAATTGTGATATGTTTTGTATTTTACTATTCCTCTCACAGTTAAATGCAAACACATTTTAGTTTTAGTGAACTCTGGACATTGTGAACCAAATATCTGGGTCCAGACTATATATTGAGATCTTGACGTCTTAAACCCCGTGACCTCCAGTGTGTGTAATTCCAAACAAGAAAAAGAGAAAGCTGGCAATTTCACTTTTCAAGTTAACTTAGTGAAACCCCAAGTATGCACCTCAGGTACATTTAAAAAGTCAAATATGTTAGATCGCGTGTCAACTTGGTAGTACATTTTTAAACTCAATTAACCAATCAGTTGTAAACTTGAAATAAGTAGCTAGGGAAATATTTAAAGTGTGCACCTTAGGCTCTTTTTTACATTCATAGTGAGCCTAGTATGTTAAGACATTATGACCATCTATTTGAGTAACCAAGAAACATAGAAAACAAAAAATTGGTATAAAAACCACTTTTGCTGGAAAATTGTTTTTGTTACTACACATATTATGAGCCTTAAGTATTAAACTGTGTGATTGCTGGTGCATAAGGATGCCAAACAAAGGACCATGGAAATATTAATTTTTTTTTAAATATTATTATTTTGAGAAACTAGTGTATGTGAACCTCAATTATTTTTTTTATTTTTACTCTACTAATTATTTTAAAATGAAATATCTGCCTTGTTTGTTTGTTGCTCGATTACACCTAAACCACTATACCATTTGTTCTTCAGACATTTATGTCAGCCATTTTGTTTTAAGATAGAGGCTACAAAATACTTTTTGTTTGCCATTTTCTCAGCTCATGGTTATTGTATTTTCATTGGATAAACTTTTTAAGATTACTAAATTCAATTTTATTAGACATTAAGGCCATCTTGGGAGGGGGGGGGGGGGAATTTGGTACCGAGCTCCTTACGGACTTTCTCACTCCATTATTTAAAAACAGAGATATTTACTCAAAACTTGTAATGTAGGCCTATGTGAAACAAAATAATATACTAATATACACTAGCAAACTCGAGCAAAAATTGCGCTATACTTACTTAAAAAAAATTGTTGGGTGAGAGTTTTAATGATATGCCTTCAATCACAGTTTTCATCTTCATCAGAAAATGTTGTTCTGGTGGTTGACGTGTATAATACCTTGCAGCAAAAACAGTATATACTTATCTTGGACAGGGAATACATTAGCCATCATCTTCTAATTTTCTCACCATTGGAAGCAAGCCGATAATAAAATACGTTGGAAAATGATCTTTTTGCACCGTCTCTAGGGTAGCTGTATAATACTGTTGAGATTGGTCCTTGCGAAATAATAAAATCACGTTCAGTTGCGCTTAGCACTTTGGACCAATTAGCCAGATCTTTCAATATGTCACATGAATTATTCATTTCTTGGATTGTATCATTCACATTTATCCCTTATCCCTGTGATCAATAATTTTCATGGTGTTAAGAATCATCGGCATTAGTATTTGTTAAATCTTCTGAGCAATCTTCATCCTCCTCTGAGCGCTGTTTCAACAGATGATCATCATTACAATTGAATTTCAATTTCAATTTCACTTTCACTTTCTTTACTAGTGCTTGCCTTCATTAAATAATTACAAATTAGTTTAGTGCTTGACTTAGTTTCTTGTAACGTTTTTGCTTTCCATTTTCTATTTTCAGCTACAGAAAGTTAGGAAAACATTTTAGTAACTGTTTTAAAAAATAGATTTAATGTTATTAAAATAAACACAAACCACAAAAATTAAAAACATAATAATAACAGCAATACAGCATACGACACAATACACTTCACAGAGTAGAGTACCTACTAAAAAGGTTTGCACCAAAATAATAATTGAAAACAAAACTTTAGCAAAATTTGACAGAACACCATATAAACTAAAAATAATAGTGAATTGTAACACGCCGAACTAAAAATAAAGCGAGGAAGCGATTGTAAATAAATCACTCGCACAGAGGTTAGGTGACGGAAATCTAAACTAACATTACACCTACCCCCATCCCCTGTAGCCTACCAAAGGGTCGGCCTGAGCCTAGCTCATAGATCGTATAGTCTCGACCCGGCAACTAGTATAGTCCCGTCACCAATGTAGTTGACAGGGGTACGTCGCACCGAACAACCTTTAAAATGTATTTACTTTGTTAATGTATTCTAATGCACTGATTTGAAATAAAAAAGTACTCTGTTTGGCATGGATGTAAATATTAATTTAAGAAATAAGCATTCTTCTTACAAATTACTTTCTTTAATTATACTTATAATTTCCCAGATAAAAATAAATAATATTTATTTTTGGGTCATTATGGCGCCTCCCTGAATTGTTTGTATGTGTGGTTGCACATGTAGCACACGCCTTAGACCAGCTCTGCACAAGGGTCAATACTGTGTATCAAAATTTCAAATTCCGGTTAAAATTTTTGACATTTTATTAGGGGTTGCACATATGATGGTTATTGAATTGGTATTAAATTACTCATTTATAAAATTAGATCAATAAAAAGTGTGAATATTGATTATTGAGTCGAGATAGATTATGGTTATACAAACATTTCCCCTAAGAGGTTAAAGGAAAAAGAACATGAACTTTTTGAGAGACTTACTAATATTTACTTACTCTAGGTCATTAAAGAATTATTATTACGTTTAAAACTAAAGTAGTATCTCTTTACAATTAAATCTCGCAAAAATGTATTAATATATTTGCCAATATCTCAGAAACTATTGGTTTTATAAAGATATATTTTGATTAAAAATTTTTTTTACATATTTTATTTATAAGGTTTTACTATCTCAAAAATTATGCTTTTAGATACATTTGTATATACATCTATAAAATTTTCAGTGATATGTTTGGCACTGTTTATTAATAAAAAGTTTGTCAATGTCTGCTCTTATTTTTGATGTTAAACTCTAAGTGTGTTTACAAGGGGGGCATCAGTTATTCTGGTCCTGGCTTTTGAACTTACGATCTTCATTCTTGAAAATAAATGCTCGCAGACATAAGTGCTCATGAACAGTGACATGATCTTCAAAGAATGCAGGTGAATGTTTGGGAAGATGTTCGTGTCAACAGGTTTATAAAAGAATTCAAAGAATTCCAGGACGAATATATTTTTAAAATCAATGTTGCACTGCAAATCAATCTGTTAAGTTTGAATATTTCTAGGTACATCTTCAACAGACACATTGAAGGGCTTAGTAAACAGGTTGATTAATTTTTCATTTTCCTTGAAGTCCATAAATCTTGACTTGAGTTCTTCTTTCAGATCAGCTAATGCAGAGGCATACTTATGTCATAACACACACACTTTGACAGTTTTGGGAAGTGAGTCAAATCTTCCCCTTAACTAAGTTTGTTCTGAAAAGATTTAATGCTGTTAGAAAGATTGTGTATTAAGTTATCCTTTCCTTTTAGTCATGTGTTATGATCATTAAGATGTTTCGTGATGTCAGTCATGAATCCAAAATCACTCAGCCATTCAGGATCGTTTTATTGGGGCATAGGTTTTCCTTTCCTTTACATAAAAGTGTGTATGGCTTTGTTCAGGTCAAAGACCCTTTCCAACTTTTTCCCTGTGTAAAGTAAACGGACATCAGAAAAATAAACATCACCATACTCTGAATTTATCTAGGAAAGAAAGTTTCTAAACCCTCAGTGGTTGAGGCCTCGAGATCTGATAAAGTTCACTACTTTATGACAGCCTTCTTCACTTCATCAAAACTTAAGTTCTGTTGGTGGATAAAACAGTGATACTGCATTAAGGATAAGTCATCCTCAATTTTCTTTATAATATAAACAAGTTCTTCATGTTTACCAACCATAGCCAGTGTACCGTCTATTATTACTCCAGATAGATTTGCAAACTTAAGAATGACTCGATTTAAGACTACGATCAAACTTTCAAGGATATCACATCCTTTTATAGTTCACTTAATACGATAAAGAACCACCATTTCTTCACTAACCTCAAAATTATCATAAATGCCATAGATGAAAATAGCTAACAGTGCTGTATCAGTCATATCCATACTTTCATCAATAATAATTAAGTAAAAAACAAACTTGGACGCTCGAGGAAATTTTCTATATCTACTGCCAACTCTTCTAGCAACCGTTACTCCGAACAGGATGAATTTGGGGAAAAAAAAAATGAGTTTCAGATGGGCATAATACATCTGCAGCAGATTCCATGAACTCTTTTATATCGATTTAGGCAAATATTGCGTTCTATGGATTACATTTGTTAGCAAGTAAGTTTATGCTTTGTTTTAAGGATAGTTTTTAAAATTTATCAGTTGAAATATTTGTTTTACTGTTGGAAAGTATTTAATGAGTGTAACGGATATTAAGCCTCATATTCAATAAAGTTTTGATATCTGCCTGTTGGCATGGATTATTTGAACCCTTCTCAACATCTTAGAAATCTAAAATTTGGCATGCCGATAGGTCTTGAGATAATGTTCTCTAGAAAAGTTCTAAAATCAAAAATCTAATAAGGCGGATTCAAAATAGAGGATTGGATTATGTCAATAACATTGAAAATAAATAATTAATTTTTAATAATATAAACTATTACAGTTCTATGTAACCTCCATTTATTTAACTCTTTAAAAACCAAATATATATGTTATTTTACTCTGTTTTTTAATTAGCACCAATAATCGAGAAGACAAATATTGTCTATAGAGAAGTTATGTTAATCTTCAAAAGAAATTTCAGCTTTTAACACACATTTAGATTATAATCTGTATTTTGAGTGTGTGATTTGGTCAGCCTACTGTACACATTTTGTAACACAAATTAAAACAATAGAGGATTAAAATGTATACATTATTTAATATTTAGTTACTTTCCCTGTAATTCATGTTATAAATTATTAAAGGACAAAGTTACTTTATGAAGCACAAGTACACCAGCTAGGTTTTTCTGCAAATTCAATTTTTTTTTTTTGTGTTTTCCTTCTGGGTAGTATAAACAATAAGAACCCTAAATAATACATTTTTAGAATAATGGGTTATCTGTCCATTTGTGTGTTTCCAGTGGATTCAAAATGTATTCAGTAGATAGAAACGAAATCCTTATTTTTCAGAAAGCCATGGTAAGAGAAATACCATCACCCTAGCTCATCAACGAGCGAGGTAGTGTCGAGAAAACTGGGCATAAGCAGTAAACATTCATCGTGGCTGGTATTATAGGTACATAAGATGGTAGGTGATATGAGCTGAAGTATGGTGGGGGCGGGAATGGGGGCGAGTCTGTGTTCCTACTTGAATCTTCGTACACACATAAAGCACTGCTAATGAAGTTTAATTCTTTTCTAGATTGGAGTTGTCGAATGAGTTGATGTATTGTTTAAGGCAAGCGAAGTCACAGGTAAATGCTTGTTTGTTATTATTAATTATTATTATTATTAGCACCGCGTCTTACTACCCGTTCGGGTAATACGCACTTACGCTAATGTGTGATGGTAGGGTGATTGTGAGATGAAATGGAGGACCTACAGTTTAACGTGGAATCCAAACCATGGTGGAGGCCTGGCATTCCTCACATTCACAAGTTGTGATTAATAAGCATATTTATACATAAAAATCTCTGTACAGCGGACAAAAATTGAAAATACCATTCATATACATTATTTTACTTTAGGAATGTCTATAATGCCATTGTTTTGTGAAAAGTGTGAGCAGTCCTGCCTTCACCCTCTAGGGAATGTTTCTAAAATAACCAATAAGTAATCAAGAATAGAGTACTTCAAGGTTGTACCTCCCTCCTCTTCCGAGCCTATAGAGGGGGGTGTTCTGTCAGTTTAGACCGTGCTTGTGCCTACTGTTCACATTTCATTGCGTAATGTTCTGTGTATAATGAAATTTATACAGTAAGCTACATACAATATTTATTCACTTTTCATAACTATACCGCATGCAATACTGCACAAAGCAGTAATTAGAATATTGAGTTAAAATCCACAGTATATAGGTTTATATAGATTAAAATGTATGCTTTATGAGGTAATTATATTCTATTTGGAGGAAGGTACAGGAAAGGTAGATAGAAACATATAAAGGAACAAACACAATATGACTTTTTCATTGTTAAAGCCATATTGTGTTTAAACAAAAATATATTTTTTCCAAATAACGGACATATTTTTGGGGCCAGAAGGTGTCAGCTACTAAGGGATTATTAGAATTAATAGGCCATGAAACGAAATTACACACTCATTGACATAGAGTAAACAGTATATTTATTTAATATAATTTATGATATTTTGAACACCATGATACAACATTATCATTTAATTTAACAACAAAACCTGTAACATTTTTCCTATCAATAGGATCACTAGTATAGTCTGAATCAACAAAAGCTTTAACATTTATATCTGAACAAATATTATTTTTAAGATACTTCAAACAAAAATTACTAGTATATTTGAGATAACGAACAACATTCTTTAGATAATTCCAATGAGTTTTATAACAATTTTGAAACCTTCCAAAATAAGATACTGCAAAACAAAGATCTGGCCTTGACCCTAGCATCAAATACATTAAACTACCAATCAATTCTTTATATGGCACTTTATAATTTTTTTCCTCTTAGACCTTTTGTAAATTCAATTTTTGTTGTACAGGTATTTTTGATATTTTACAATCATTCATCCTAAAAGATTCACAACTTTGTCAATAAGATTATTTTGACTAATCAATATATTATTCTCTTTCTTTTCAATTTCAAGACCTAAAAATACCAATCTACCATCACAAGTTAAATCCGTAGTGTCAAGAAAATTCATTAACTTACCCTTTACACTATTAACATCATCAAATGAGCTTGAGAAAATAATAAAATCATCAACCCATCTTCCTCCTCCAAAGTATGTTGCTGGTAACCTTTAGCTATCAAGCGAGCTTTCTTCTGAGCTACACCATCAATCGTCTTCTCAGTCACCCATCGAGATTCGATTATGGATGTACCAATTCTTACGTCTTATTGCTCTTAAGAGACTCCAACTCTCTTTCGATAGCTTCCTTCCAACCATCATCTTGTTGAACAGCATCTTGATAGGACCTGGGAGCTTCAAATGGAAATTAACCAGCACTGAGAGCCGTAGCCATCCCGACTTCATAATCTTCAAGATGTTTTGGCATTTTAGTCACTCTTTTACTGTGTCTTCTTTCAAGAACTTCAGGAACATTAACCGTTTTAATTTCAGAGTTATCTGGACGACCGGGTTCTTTTGTCTTCACATCCACTTGATCTTGAATATCCTCTTCTACCTCTGAATTTTCTGAGTCACGATTTTCAATATCTTTAGTTACATTCTTGCTCTCATCAAAGACGATAGATCGAGCAGTGGTAACCCTTTCACCTACAGGATCCCACAATCGATGGCCATTATGACAATACCCTACCATAATTAATTCCTTGAACGAGAGTTTAATTTCCCGGAACGATCTTCTTTGGGAACGAGTGCATAAGCTGTACAACCAAAAACTCTAATTTTACTCAGATCAGGCTTATAACCATAGCAATTTTCTGCAGGGGTTACATCTTCATGTAACACAGATGTAGGAGTTCTGTTAAGCAAATAAACAGCTGATAATACTGCTTCTCCCCGCATATCTTTATCTAAACCTGAGTCAAATATTAGGCACCTAGCTTTATCCAAAATAGTTCTATTGAGGCGTTCAGTTACTGAATTTTGTTCTGGATTTCTTGGAATAGTGTACATTACATTAATACCTTTAGCTTCACACAAGTTTTTAAAGTCACTGGAAATATATTCCCCACCATTATCACAATGCAAATTTACAATTTTTCTATTAAATTTAGCTTCAACCATAGCAATGTACTTTCTGAAGCATTCAAGTAAGTAGACAACAGTAAAATGACTAAAATGATCAATGAATAAGACAAAATAGTTTTTACCATCATATGTGGTTGGGGTTATTTTGCCACACACATCTGATGAAATAAATTGCAAGATTATTTTTAATTTTCTTTCTTCTGGCACACATTTCAAAAATGGTGCTCTTGTTTGATTACCCTGAAGACAAACCTCACATAACTTATTGCAAGGAAACTTAGACGAATGTCCCATCCTCCTGTGCCACAAGTCTGAAGAATTATCCACAAGCTTTACTTTACTTGCATTCAAATTCATAGTGACAAAATACAGGTTGTCAATAAGATTCCCTTTCCAAAACAGTTTGTCATTCTTCAGAATAGTCACATATTTATTATGAAAAATAAACTTTAAGTTATTTTCTTCATGCCTTTTAACAGAGAGTAGGTCATGGGACAAACTGTCACACGCCAACACCTTATGCATCGTTACACCAATACCGTTGTTAGTTAACAAACGTAAATTACCACATCTATCAGAGTTAACCACTTCACCAACTTTATCTACACTAATTCGTGAAGAAATTTCCTGAGCATCAAATAAATACTTTGAATATTCAGCTTGAATTAGATGGTTTGTTGCCCCAATATCAACAAAATAATTAATACTATTATGATCATTTGACATTCCACAACTTAACTCAGTGCTATCATCAGAGTTTGACACCAAAAATGCTTCTTTTACTGAATTTCCAGCAAAATTGTTTCTATTTGGACATTGTGAATGCATGTGTCCTTTCTGACTACAGGCATAGCACTTACCGGTAAATAATTTAGGTTGCATCACCCTATTTGGTTTCCACGAATTATCATTCCGTTGACCAAACATATTTGCACGATACTCTTTAAACTTATTTTTATGCCCTATAAACGCATGGTTTTGTGCACTTGAAACACTTAAACTACCAATTTTTAAATTACGTTCTTCTTCTGATAACAGCTTATTTTTTTTACAAAGTCTAACGTAACTACACTTGTATTAGGCGTAAATAAAAGTCAATAGACGTCACAACTGGTAAATACCGCTCAGGAATAGCTGCCAACAGTTGAGTAATACATTCTTGTTATTCAACAGTACCTCTAGAATTCCTCAATTCAGCTGCTGTTTTATCAAATTCAATTATAAACTCATTCAAGCTTGATTCACCTTTAATAAAAACTGTTTCAAAGTTTAATAATGTTTAGTCTACTTTATGAAGGAAACAATATATTCAAAGATTGAACCATCTTGAAAGCAGAGTAATAGGTTTCACATAGGGAAAAAATAAAAAACAACATTGAAAAGAGGAAATATTATTTGTCTCGAAATTAAATCAATCAAAGTGTTAGTTTTATCTCTGAACAACGCTGATCCTACGTTCATGTTTGAAAACAATATAACTACTACATATAGTTTTTTTTATTATCATGTGATAATTTCTGCAGAGGTATCAAGAATTGATATGTAAAGCAAAATGCTTTTTGCTATATGGTGATATACACTTGAATTCACTATTGTATTTTTGAAACTCTCACAACGCTAATGCTGGAATAATATCCGATAGAGCATAAATTAATTTTAAACCAGAAATAACGTTGCAGTATTGTGTGGTTGACCGAGTTTAGTAAAAATAAGTCCATATAATAAATGATCTAGCACATTTATTTTTGTCTTTAGGACAATTTAGAGAAAAAACTTTTAAACAACAAATATATTTTAGCTTGTTTTGGCATACCAATCTTGTGCATGGTTGGGAGCAGCAGACTCAGAGGGTGGTAAGGGTGATACCAATCGAGTCACCTGGACCCATATAGATTGGTATAAGTCCTGATGAGTTGTTGAGTCATTACACGGAACTATTACAGGCAGCCCAAATAAACTAGGCTTGGTTTTCTGGGAGGACATGAAGTAAACATCTTGCCTGATCTGCCAAATAAACAAAACAAAGACCATATAAGTGTATTTTAATGCTGTATATAAAAATATACAGTTAGTATTCTAATAGGTAATTGAAAATGATTATAATAGATATGATATCATCAAGACAGTATTATTTTAAGATGCACTAACAATAAACAATGTTCATTAAGTCTCTTTTAAATCAATTGTCAGTAGATTAATTTTTAAATGTTTCTACGCAAAACAGAACATTAAAATGATACTTTTATTAAATAATATCAATAATTTTTCATTATGTAATTAATGATTAAAAATGGGTGAAAAATGGTTTAAATTTTTAAAAAAATTGTAAATTTACCAAGGTTTTATGACTCTGGACATTGTACTATTATAGATATTAAACACGTTTGTATGGACCCTATGATGTGAAGGTTCAAATCCATAAGGAGTTAAGTGTCAGAGGAAGATCACCAGCCACTATGACGCACTCTACATGACTATTTATACCAGAAGGTGGCGTGTGTTAATTGACACAACAGTTAGTTGTGTGTGCAATGTATTCAACTTTTGTATGGTGCAGGCGCACAATTTACCCATTCCAAAGATTAATATGGGGTTGGATTACACTAACATAGATTTCAAGGGCTGTGTTCTATGCTAATATGACTGGATTGCATGGGTAAGGGTGTGCTTAGGGCCTACATGATTTAATTTTAGGTGTATTTTAATATATCCGTTGGTTGATGGTCCACACAAAGTTGTATAACTCTCAAAGAAACTTTAGTTTCCAGTTTCTCCTTGAAACATGTTTTACTGAAATGGGAAATTGTGAGACTGTACCAAGATATAGTGATGGGCAGAATCAAGTAACTTTAGTGGGTCTAGTCGGTCCTTGTTATTATTTATTTTATCTTTTATTACTAGCTAAGTGAGAGCTGGCCTTAGCTGGAAGGTTTACCATGCTATTTCCATTTAATGTTCCCGTAGAGCCCAATTTTCAATAACAGTTTCTGTTGATACATGAGTATTACCCTTAAACTGTTTTAATGCATTTTCAACACAAAATATCTGCAGATGTTAAGTACACAATTGAAAAGCAATCTTAATAAGCGAATCACATTTCTGATTCTTTTTAAAAGTACTCGATAAAAGTTAATCAATCCTTTTTAATTGGCGTTGATGATCCTATCCCACAATCACAAATAATGAAACTAATTTAATAGAATTAAAAAAGATTGTTAAATAAAGGAGGTTATGAATAAAAAAAAAACTTAATATTTATGATGTGTGGATGATTTACTAAATTATTTGTATGGTTAATTTTTAGAATGACTTCATGTAATGGTAAAAAATAAACTAAAGTACTCAACTTAAGTATTTTATTACTATATTTTATACAATAGTATACTATTAAAAATGAATAAAGCATAAACATTCTTTAGGAATGTAAAAAAATATACTGTATCAATGATTTACTCAAAGGAGAAAGCAATGAGAAGAGTAAGTTATAGGAAAAGTATCCACATTTGCCTAATGAGAGGATAGAAAACCAGTATTCGACCCCATCCATTCCCCTAGATCAGCAGGTCACGGTTGATCCTAGATAAGACTTTGTGATTGATTCGAACTTTAAAACTTATTTTTATAAATATAAATATTTGATTAATGAAAACAAAATTAAAAGCATTCACTATAAAACAGGAAATATTATCAATTTATTTAAGATGAATGTAAAATAAAAAGTTTATTTTATTAAATAAAAGTACATAACTATTTTTTCTTTCTCTATTTTTCTATTGGGAGAAACTCTGAATAGTATTGTAATGGCTGTAAATTGGTCAGGTAACGTGAAACATTAAGACAAGGGGGCAGAGGTCACTGTTGATGTCGACTGCCTACAGGTTTTGAATTCCATTGCAAGCCTCCCAACTCCGAAGCAATGAGGTCTAACCGACTACCATTATGAGACTGACTATATGAGTGGATTCTCAAAATTAATCAAGTAATTTTACTTGATTCACAAAATGATTACTTGAATGTGGCTTTCACTAGTACGCAAAATAGAGCTAGAATATTAAAGCAGGCTAAGCGATGTTTGTGTTTATATTTTCCTTTGTACTTCCCTTCTTGAACAGGGGAGTGGTTGGATATAAATTCTAGCTATAGGTAAATACTTTCGGTAAAACTTGAAAAGCTTTCTGCATAACTGTTGTGGTATTAACAAACCAAAAGAATCCACAATCATGGGGGGTAAGCGTTTGTCGTTATTATATAAATTTGAAGCTCAAATTATATAATGAAATACTTTTATAATTATAGTTTAAAATCTAATATTTGTTATATTAAACATATGTAATTTTTTCTTATTTCTTAAAAATGTTTATTTTGACAGAATAAATTTTGTTGTTGACAAAAAGAAAGAAATTATTGAAATATTTAAAAGCCAAATTTAATATTCATTTAAGTGCTTATAATAATTTAATCAAAGAAATTCAGAATTTTTATCAACTAAAAATCAAAACAATTAATATTTCATAGATTTAGGTATGACAATATTTAAGAATTCATTTTAATAATTAAAACTAGCTAAATTCCAGATTTATTAAATATTACCAGTTTAATTCTTTGTCTTTTATTATTTTTTAAATTAAGAGTTTCTTGAAAAATACGAAAAAATATTTTAGAGTGTAATGTGATATTTATCTGTTCAAGCCATTTGCTATAGCACCTATCAGTCAACAACATAATATTTTGTATCAAGTAAGTTTGCTGATTTCAAATTCACAGATTGATTTTTCATGAATATTTTTAAAATTTACCATTTTCAAACTTATGTGGTCCTTTACTTTGAGATATGTACCAATAAATTTGTACAGGCTGGTTTCTGCGGCAAACAAAAAGTTAACGCTGGTAAAGAAATGTTGCTGGAAAATATATCTATAAACCGCTTCTGTTGTCACCAATTAATGATGAATAAATGATGGTTTTTGTTACTATATTTACCAACAAATAATTATAGTTTGGAAGGATTTTGTTATTTATTTATATCTGGTGTTTATTCATGTTTGGAAGTGATATTGTTGAGGAAAAAACTCAAAAAATAAATGCAATTATTAGCTCACCAGAAACCAAAATTTAATTAAGCTACTCCAACATACAGTCCAAACACAACACACACACAAAAACAACAACTAGAACATTTAATTCTAAATAGTAAAATTCAAATAGAGTTAATTAAATATTTAATTTTTCATAACTATTAATAATCAGACACCTTAGCTCAGTCGGTAGTGTGTCAGTCTACTGAGCTAAGGGTCACAAGTTCGATTCCTGGCATGGCCAAAAAATATAAGTCTTAAAATGTAGGTTTACCCTTTCAGTGATGAATTAACGGCTGGGGACAGGATGTTGTGCTTGTCCTAGTCTTAATTTAGATTATAAGGCATATAAAGCTACGACAGGCCTAGCATGCTGGTAGTGGAAAATATTTATGGGTTGACTAAAAAAAACTGACCCAGGCTACAGGCGGGAAACAGTGATGGATTGTAAACTATTAATAAACCATGTTTATTCAAAATTAAAATACATTTAAACTAAAACTTTTTAATCGATTAAAAGACTTTAACCCTTTTGCTGCATATTTAATTTCTACTTCTTACCTTCAGAAATGCTAATTATTAGACAAAAATACAAAATCTGACAATTTGCATGATGATCATGATTATGATCAAATAATTTGATTTTCAACTAGTAATGCATTTTAAATATGAAATTTAGCACCAGTTGTCTATAAATTGAATAATAATATATATTTTATATCAATCAAATTTTATTCGTCACATATTATTTATGTCGCATTTTACCCAAATGCGATGTTATTCTCCTATCAGAACCATTCTTTATTTTTACTACCAGCCCACAATAGTGTCAAACCAATTGCTAAGAGAATTTGGCAGGCCTAATATTGGCCTAATATAGGCCTTATGTAATAAAAAGAAAACTTTTGAAAATTAGGTTTACATCAACACAACATGAACAATATTGTGCTACATTTGTTCTTTCTTCATGTAGTCTTTAAGATCATATATTTGTGTTAGAAATGGTTTCAAAATAGGAAATAGGTAAAGAACAAAAATAAAATAGCAATAAGAAGATATAAAATACATTTTAAAACTCACTGAATTATTGAATTTTCCAATTGCCATACTAATCAAATATTATATTTATCACACTTCACATGGCACAAATTCATCAATCACAAATTAAATGTTACTAACACAGTAGAATAACTGGGTAAATATCACAAATACTAGACTAATAAATCTCTCAACAATGTTTTCTGCCACATAAATATTGCACGTGTGCTACAAGTTGTGAAATGCGGAATTAACAAGTGCTACTATTGCTATGATTTAGCAGTTGGTAATTGACAGTTCTCAAAACTAACACCAGATGTCAGAGGCGCACGGGCATGCTAGTATGAAAAATTTAGCATTCTAACACTCTTGTGGTTATTTCCTGCTGTCGAAGCAAAGGTAGATAAAGTTTACATGTCATGGGGTAAAGTCGATTTCCGCAGTCAATGGCTATAATGCTGAGATCAAATATATCCGATTAACGCAGCAAAAGGGTTAATAAAATAGTTCTTATAAAGATTTTAATATAATGGTGTTTTTTTTGGTGTTATAACCAAACATTCTAATAAACAAGCAGATTGTTTCTTTAGAATATCTAAACAAATTTGAGAGAAAGTATAGTTATGATTTAAAATAAATGTCTTTAGATTATGATGAGAATTTATAATTACTTGTGACTACAAATTGTAAAAAATTTGTTCTTGGTATGTTGTCTGTCTGTTTTACAGACATACATATACAGAGAAGGACATGGATATTAAATAAAGGTCTGTTTGACAAACTCAAATTTATTAGAAAGTAAAATGATTTTTTTTAAAAAGAGCAATATGACAAACTTGATATTTTAAGGTTTGGGTGAGAAGGGAATTTTTTTTTTCTAATTTGACAAACTTATGATACTTGTATAAAATAATTGAAACCTTAAATTTAAATCAAAGCACAAAAACGTGTTTAGTTAAAATGTGTTTTAATAAAAGTATTTCAAAGAATCTTAAGATTAAAATAATAATTATTAAAGAAACCTAGCATTAATTTTGCTTATTATTTTCTGGAATTTATTTAGCTTGACCATAGGTAAAGTTTTTTTAATCTAACAACTAGAAATCTTTTAATAAATTCTCTTGAGACAAGAGTTTAAATAATTCTTTTTTTTTCAGCAATAATAAACTACATTTATTTTTTGTGATAAGTGTAATTTATTTTCAGGTAAAATATATTCATAACTAGTAAATTACTCGCACATTATATTACTGTTAAAACAAAAATAGAAAATGCATAGGCTCTTTAAATAATTTTCATCCCCAAGTAGACGGGAATTTATTGGTGTGACTTAAACTTTCCCTGGAAGACATTAGAAATAATTTTCGAAGTACTACTTGGAAATTATTTTAAATAATCTTGGAATTACTTGACACATGTATTCATGTTATTAGTTGGGTAAAATGATTATATCTTCTTGGCCAACCAACGGTTCTGATGTTTATCAGCAATGATTCAAAGGCAAACTTATTTTTTTGATTGGACTAGCTTATTCCGAAAATTGATTGATATGAAAATGGAGGATCCTTTGGGAGCAATTATTCTTTCTTTATTCATTGTAGGTACTTATATGTTTCACCAAAGCAAGTTATTTGTCAGTGTTTGAATTCTATTTTTTGCGATTAAGTCAGTAATTGGTGACCTGGCTGTCTAGGGATAAGGTGTCAAACTTCTGTGCTGGGGTTCCAGGGTTCAATCCTCGGTGTCGGCACAGATTTATCCAATTGCCAAACCCTTCCTTCACTTATGACAAGACGTGTATTAATCACAACTTGCAAATGTGTGGAATGCCAGGCCTCCACTGTGGTTCGGATCCCACGTCAAACTGAAAGTCCTTCATTTCATCTCACAATCACCCTACCATTACACATTAGCATAAGTGCATATAACCTTAACGAGTAGTAAGAATTAATATTATTAATATTAAGGTTATTTGGAATAGAGCACTAGGCTAAATCATGGTTTAAATTAGGAGGGATAGCCAGCACACTTACCTTGGTGATACTGGAGTAGAAATTGTTTAGATAGAACACTATAAAACACACAAACACATTTTTAAGGACAAGCTTTCACTGTCACAGACAGCTTCATCAGGCCAAGAGAGTAGACTGATGCTTGGTTGAACCCATCAGTGCAGGACAAAATTACTGTAGAAGATGATTTGTTATTTTTAGATGATATACTAATTGTACCAATTTCATTAAGAAAAGCCATGTTAACCTTAATTCATGAGAGTCATTTAGGGATTGAAAAATGTAAATCAAGAGCACGACAAGTGCTGTTTTTGGCCAGGTATGTGCAAAGAAATCCAAGAAATTGTACTTAAGTGTAAAATATGTGAAAATTTTCGCAAAAGTAATGTCAAACAACCAATGATTAGCCATCCACCACCTGATAGGCTCTGGCAAAAATTAACCACAGATCTATTTGAATTTGGGTCTGATGACTATTTGGTTGTAACTGATTACTATAGTAGATGGATAGAAATAGAAATTTTAGAAGGTAAAACAGCTAATCATGTAATTCAAAAACTCAAATCTATATTTGCTAAATTTGGAATACCAGACATTTTGATCTCAGATAACATGCCTTTCAACAGTTTGGAATTTAGAAATTTTGCCTTAGATTTTGATTTCTTAAATGTAACCTCAAGTCCACTTTACTCTCAGTCTAATGGACTTGCGAAAAAGTCGGTCTCAATAGCTAAAAATATGCTTCGAAAAGCTTACGAAGGAGGTCAAGATATTTTTATATCACTCATGGAATACAGAAACACTCCAATTAAAGATATAAACTTATCTCCAGCACAACTTATGCTAAACAGAAGGATAAAAAGTAAAATACCCACTTCATCTAACTTACTTAAACAAAATAATTATGATATCAATATCAAAACAAAACTTGTAGCAAAAAACAATAAGACAAAGATGTGGTATGATAGGGGTGCTAAAAATTTACTTGATTTACAACCTAAAGAATCAATTTTAATACAAAAATACAAAGTTTGGGAACCAGGTCAAATAGTAACAAAACACTTCACACCCAGATCGTTTATTGTAAAACAAAGTGATGGTAGGGAAATTAGAAGGAATAGGAAAGGATTAAGGAAGTCATTGAATCCACCTCCATCCTTTTATAATCCAGAGTCGAGCATAAATGATCCAATCCCTCAAACTTCAATATGTAGTCCTATCCTATCCAACCCGAGACTATTCCTACAATACAGCAAACCAGTTCTCAACCAAAGTCACCTCCATCACTAACTATGCCTTTACTTACATCTCCTAAGATAACTTCCAGATCTGGTAGGATAATAAGAAAACCTATGAGACTAGATTTATAAAAATAAGAAAAGTGTTTTTTTATATATACCAGTGCAATGTTTAAATTAACTTTGTTGGAGGGTAGATGTTGTATATTATAAGATGTTATATATTTGACTAGAGTGGTGACTAGTCACATGACTGGTTCAGGAGCTGTGATATATAAGTGAGTGCAGAGAGGAAGAGAGGAGACATATTTTGTTCATATTTAATTGTATATTGTAAACCATATAGTTGAATAAATAAATTACTAAATACAAACATAACAGTGTCTACACTGTCTTGATAAAGAGTTATTAAAACTGACGTTTTAATAAGCTATTATTTCCCCAACATATGCTTCAGTAACTTAATTTAACCTATAAGAAAATGTAAGAGTAATAAAAAGTTAGAAATTTGAGGTGTTTCATAGTTCATTTATTATTCCTTAGTGTAAACGTGCATGATCCCACCTTCTGTTCCATTTCCATTCCTCCATGCGCAATTGCACATGGGCATTGTACAAGCTCTCGTTAGACATTATTTTATTGATAAATTTATTTAAATATAATTTTTAATGCTTATAAAATAAGTTGATGCTTATACTTTAAAATTAAAAATAATATGACTAAATAATATTTTTAGCAAACATTATGATATGGTAAATGCTTTTTTAATATGAATGTGTTAAGTTTGGTAAAATATGTATAGCAATAAATAAGATCAACATTGATTTTAGACAGGTTAACCAACATAATTCTATAACTAAATAGTAGCTAAACTAAGCTAGTTTTGTAGTTAAACGTATTAATTAATATGAATTTTAAATATTTTGGATTTGAAAACATTCAAAATAATATATTCTTGATATTGCAATTTTAATCTAACAAAAATTATTATTTTAGGAAGGGTCCAGGTAAAAATAGTAAAACGAATCATTCAATTATTTAATAATCTATTTAGCTATTTTTATTTTCATTGCTTTGTCATGGCAATACAAGTAAACAACTCCAATAAAGGATAATTCAAAATGGACGAGAATATTGAATAAATTTACCGGCCAAAAATAGTTTTAAGTCTCTATTATGTTATTAATGCGAAAATTGATATTAATTTTAACAATTCGTTAAGTAACCGAATGAATTATAAGTGGAAATGGCAGTATTATATAGATTAAATAGACTATGCTTACTATTGCTTTTTAAAAATTGATTATTAAGTACACCAAGTGAAAGCTCGAAAATGATGAGCCTACAAAACTGATGATCTCGATCTAGAGCTTTAGGAACGAGCTCGACTCGAAGCTCGAAATCAGGGCCCTAATATTTAGGCCCACTTAACTGAGGTAGGTTCATGGGAAAAGGATGAATTTATTATTATTATATTTGGTGGACAAAGATGTTCTTACTACTCAATACAGTAAACAATGAATGTGGATAGAATGTCAACTACTTGAAGAATGAAGGGGGAGACTAATGATACATGTCATCAGGCATAACCTAGAGGTTCTGGCATGTACACTCCGGTCAGCTTACCGAGGGAGGCGCATAAGTTCAATAGTTTAGGAATTTCAGTAGTTTTGTGAAGAATGTTTTACCTCTTTTGACAAATATTACAGATACCCAATCAACTTTAAATTTACAAGGTTCGTAAAGTGTTTTTAAAATGGCTTCAAATAAGCGTGCTAAACCAACTATTCACAGTGAAGGACACAAAATTATTGAAAATGTATTTGATTTTTTTGAGAGTGAAAAACTATTGGGACATTATAAGCACCCTGTTAAAAGAGTCACAAAACGTGCAGCAGAAGCTACAGGAAAATCAGTTCAGAGCATATTATTTGTAAAATTTGAAAGGAAAGAAGTATGGAAAGTGGGACATAAACAAAACTCTCAACTCTAGGAAAAAAGCTCAAACCCAGCAGCAGAAAAATGGTTCTTGATGATTTTGACTTGTGTGTCATTCAACGACTTATACAGAGGTTCTACATTGTTAAAAAGGAAGTACCAACTTTAAATAAATTATTAGCAGTAGTAAAAGAAGTAATCAATTTCACTGGGAGCAAATAAATATTGAGAAGAGCATTGAAAAGAATGGGGTTTAAGCTTAAAAAGTGTAAAAATAAAAGACTAATTTTAATGGAGAAAAACGAAATAGTTGCATGTAGGGCTAGATATTTAAAAAGGAGAGAAAATGGTAAATTAGAGGACCAAAAATGTCCTGTGGTATATCTTGATGAAATATAGATTCATCCCTCATATACAGTGAATAAGTGTTGGCAAGGCCCAGAAACCCCACGAGTATTGAAAAATGATGGTGCTGGACACAGGTGGATTATTGTCTATGCCAGTTCAGAGCAAGGATTTGCATCACATGCATTTCTTATTTTCAAATCAAAAACAAAAAGTGGTGACTATCACAATGAGATGAATTTTGCAAAAATGTCCAAGTGGCTGAAATAAAAACTTATCCCAAACCTTTTTCAAAATAGCTTAATAGTGATACACAGTATCATACTGTTAGAATAAATAAGCCACCAACAATGGGATCACGAAAGGCTGAAATGCAGCTGTGGTTAGACACAAACAGTATTGCATATGAGGAACAGATGACGAAAAGTGAGCTCTTGGAGCTAGTCCGCTGCCGATATAAGTCTCCCAAAATTTTCATAAATAATTTATTCGAACAACATGGGCACAGTGATTTAGGTTACCTCTATACTAGTGTAACCTTAATGCTATAAAATTGATTTGGAACATGATGAAATCATAAGTCGCGGCCAAAAATGTTGCTCAAAGCACTTTAGAAATAAAACATTTAACAGAAGAAGCAATCAATAGTATCACTGAGAAGGATTGGTCACAGTTTTAATCACATAATAAGAAAGAAGAAGCCGAAAAAGAAATGGAACAAATTTTGATTTCTTTTAGAGATGGAAGTGAAAGTGACAACAATAGTACGTCAAGTAGCTATGGTAACAACACTGATGGACAAATATCAGGTGTCGAGGAATTAATTTAGTATTTAAGATAAGTTAGAACTACTTATATATATTCAAATTGAGTAGCAGAAGTCTCATATTAGCCAAGTACCACCACTTATGTCCCATTTGGTAATGACTGTACTAGAGTGCAATGGGTATCTCCTCTCATCTCCTTGCCTTTCATACACTAAATCGATTGCAGCACTTGACCACAAGAAGAAATATTTTCTGTGTCTAGTAGTATTTTCTCATTTTTTGTAAAAGTGTATTATTATTATTTCATTTATGCTCTTTGGTGGAATGTCAAGCTTTATTTTTTCACCATAGGTGACCTGGTGGTCTAGGGGTAAGGTGTCAGACATCTGTGCTGAGGGTCCGGGGTTCAATCCTCGGTCCCGGCACAGATTTATCTGATTGCCAAACCCTTCCTTCACCTCTGACAAGACGTGTATTAATCACAACTTGTGAATGTGAGGAATGCCAGGCCTCCACCGTGGTTCGGATTCCACGTTAAACTGTAGGTCCTCCATTTCGTCTCACAATCACCCTACCATTACACATTAGCGTAAGTGCGTATAACCCGAACGGGTAGTAAGACGCGGTGCTAATAATAATAATAATAATTTTTTCACCATGTTTCTGTAACAATGTCATTTATTTTCACAAATCTTTAAAGTTTTAAGCAAATGTTTTCATTTTTATATATAAAGAGAAAAGTCAGTGCGGTGGAACATAAAAATTTAATACTTTTTTTTAATTCAACCACACTTCAAACTACGCATCTCTAGTGTGAGCATTATTGAAAAAAGCCTGTTTATTTCAAAAAATTATTTCTTGGAGTGATGGGTCTCATTCTTCAATTTATACTAAAAATAAAAGTAGCCTCCTAATTATTCAAGTTTAGTTTGCATGTCGCTGACAAGCTTATATACTCATAGTACATATTTAAAGGTTGAAGTTAAATGTCTTTTCATAATTTTTTGCAAAAAATTATGTTTTTCGGAATACACCAATTTTCCAGGATACCTGAATGTTATTTAAATATAATTTGATGAATTACGCTAAAATGTTTATGTGTACTTGTGAAAAAATTGATTAATATCAAAGATTTTTTATCATATTTATAAAAATGTGATAACTTTTACCATTTTTCTGTGAAGAGCCACTATGAAGCCATGTGGTGTTGAAGAATTGTCCAGGTCACTCAGTCCAGCAATACTACTTGAGCTTGCACTGCTATTTCCACTTGACTGTCTGAATTGACCACTGGATATCATCTCATCTACTACAGTGGCATGGGCTAGATTTGGCATGATTGTAGCCGATGGTGATGAAGTCTAAATAAAATAAAAATTCTTAAATCACATGTAAAGGCATAATTTGTATTTTTACTTTAAAATTTGAGTCATATTAATATTAATTGGATGAAATTAAGCTAAAAAAATGTTTTGTTTAAGATTAAAGTTAATAAATTTAACAATAAACAAATTTTAAAAATTATAAAGTTTTAATCTGTGGCTAGACCAGGATATGTAACAGCATTCCCCTAGTCCTAACTTGATTGTTTTTAAAAATAGATTATAATTGGTATTAAAGAATAAAGATTAACTAAATAAACAATAGAAATTATACACCAGTTAAAAAAAATCCAAAATTAAAATTGTAGGCCTGTGAAAAGCAGTAATGCGAGACAGGTGTGCTGCAACTTAAAGTGAATATTTAACCCCTTTTCCTCTTAAGTGAAAAACCAACTACATTCAATTATGCAACAATAGTTATTGAGCTGGAAGAAATAATTTTAGTAAATAGTGCATAGTGCCTCTGGTGAAAGAGTCATTACATTTGTCATGTCCTCGGAAAGGAAGCTCCTGTTTACCAAGGAAGCATACCGTATCAATTAGACGTTTAAAATATCTTAGTTATTTTACACAAGATCATTATGTTAGCTGATACTTTTATTGAGCTCGTTATTAAGCATGATATCCACTCTTTGTCGGCCAAACATTTACAGTAAAAAAGAAAAAAAAATTGGACATGGTTTTTAGTCTTTTCGTGTCTCTGCCTGGCTGTGCTTAAGTGGTTAAGTTCATGAAAACCATTTCTACTCCACATACTTCCTTTTAAAGAAAATAGAAAACAAGGCTTGAACAATTTATTTCACTTTTCGCAACCAGTTAGCTATTCCACCATCTTGTAATGAGCTGTTGAAAAATGGCGTGTGTATGATTCTGTCTTAGTTTTATATACCGTTTTTATGAGTGATAACTCAGGACATGGATTACCGTTACTTACATTTGATAGTTTTTTGCTAAAACTTATTGAAGGAAACTTCTTTTTAACAATGTCATCAAACACTTGCATTTTGGTCATTTGTCTACTATCTCCTCAATTAGTTTACAACTTGAAACTCACTGTCATTGTAATACCCTGCATTTCTGGCAGCTAACAAAACACGAATAACATGGAACGTGGGATACATCCCGGCCACGCTCTCACTTTAAAAACTGATGGGAGCTGTGAGCAATTCACAAGCATTTCGACATGTACAGTTACAGACCGTCTCCCACCCATCCTTTCATGCACATCACCAAACTTGACAGTTGACGCAATTCTGAAGATATAAGCACACACCCCATGAAAGTAAATATGAGTGAAGAATGACCCTGGGCACAGGACGAATCCTGGATAGCTCAGTGGTTAGAGCATTGGCGTACTAAGCCAAAGATCCTGGGTTCGATTCCCGTGTCCAGGTGTCATTTTTCAATTTTCAGAATATGATATCTAGATGGAGTAATTTCCACTATTAAGCATAAATAATAGCTCTGGCTATTAATTCTTAATAAATGGAAATAGCCGAGAGGTAAGCAGCCATGTGCATTCTTAACAGAGACAGCTACCAATCTCTCTCCACAATAACACTTGGTGGCCGCAAAACTACATCAAGGTGGTAACCAAATTAAATATCCTGTTGTGTGTGGTCCACAAGCAGAACATAACTTCTTAGAAGATAAATATTTTCAGAGTAATAATTTTATTTTCATTTTTCTCCTGACACAGGTGTGCAGCACACACCTAGCACACACAGAAGATACGCCACTGGTGAAAAGTGCAATTGTTTAGTGATAAGGTAGTACCACAAAGTATACAAAATATTTGTTAAATTGAAATGGAATGCTAAGTTTTATCAAATGTCCATAAATGATAATTATTAGATTTTCAAATTCATTCCACAAAATATAATTAATTTAATAAATATAGTATCAATTATTTCAAATATGTCCAGTATTTTAACTGCAGGTGGTATTATATTGTAATATAAATCAATTAATTTAAATAAGAACCTTAACTTTAAAAAATTATATCTTCTTCTGATTAAGTTAATTTAACATTTGATTTACAGATATTAATTTGAAGATGAGAACCTAGTCAAGTTTTGAATGATTTGCCTACAGCTAAATATTAAATAAGGTTATAGTCAGAATGCTAATGAAGGAGCCTTATCTGACAATTCAAAAAGTTACTAAATTTAATTTGAGTAGTTACATACCAAAACAAACCATGTGTTTTGCAGCTGCAAATAAGGCTAATTTTAAACTTATTTCGATTTTGGTGTACTCTATATTTACTGTGGATTCACACATTCGGAGAAGAGCAAGCATGGAATAGAAATGTGGTCACGTGATGAGCAATAAGCCAATCACAGGACTTCCGCCTAATGGACATGAACTATTCCGCTAAAGTTAAACTCATCTCTACTTTGTATGCTCTGCCTGAGATGTTCGGCACAGGTGAACCATTCGAATCTCACAACCAACCATCTCAAATCAGTGTGCATGTGCATTTGAAAACATATACGCTCTACAGCCTGAAGCAATCAGACAGCTTTGTTGGCCGTTGTGAGGAGATTTGAAATAACCTGTTAATGGAAAGTGTGTGTATTGATGTATTGGATTGTGTTACGGCACAGCACTATAATTTGAAAATGTCCATCGGAAGAATGATCTAAAATATATGTTTATCCTCTATATAATAAAATATGTTTATAATCAACTGTTTTAAGTTAGTGTTGCAATGCATCATGGGTCAACATACATCGTGTGAGTTGTGGCGCCACTGAGGCAGATTCTTTCTAATTTTGGCGAATGTGTGAATCAAGCCATAATATTGTATATGATCTGACTTTGGATCAATATAACCATTTCTAAAATGTAAAAAACCATTTCAGCATATTTAGTAAAGGGAGGTCAGGAAACACCAGTAATAGAAATTAATAAATTGCTATGTTACATATGGAGCCATTAGGTATTAACACAAGAATGGAAGAAGAGTATTATAAAACCCATTTTCAAAAAGGTAGATAAAAAGAGTGTAATGACTATAGAGGTATCTCACTATTACCAACATGCTATCAAATTTAATCTAAAATAATTTTAATGAAATTAACACTGTATGCAGAAGAAATAATTGGGATCATCAGTGTGGATTTTGATAAAATAGATTAAAAAAACACTAGATTTTCACTATTCAGAAAATATTAAGAGTAGGAATATAACAAGACAATCAATTATATAAAGATTTTAAAAAGGCTTATGATTAAATTTAAAAGATATAAGTTAGATATAATTTTAGTTAAATCTGGATAGGGCCTACCCAAAAAACTTGTCAAGCTAACTGAAGTGTGTATGATTGACACCAGACTAAGATAGGAGAAAAAAGGGGGTCAACCAATCACATCTCAGAGCGACAGCGCTCAGAGAGGTGGATGGATGCCTGAAGCGGGTATTGGCGCATGCGCGAAGAGCAGGTGATGTGTGAATCAAAACAAGAAATAATTTATTTCAATATTTTTCCGTGAGTTGCCATTCAAGTATAGTTAAATGTGGCCCATCAGTGATGATCACACAACACAACCACTGTAACGGCTAGGCCATGGTAAGTCCAATCTCATCCACTGTTCTTGCAGAGTTGGTATTTACTTTGTGCGAAGTTAATACAATTAAGTGTGTGGGCTAATTTCAACTAGCCCGGCACAATTGTTTGGTTAAAACAGGGATGAGCCACTGGGGAGTGGAGGAGGTTAAATAATGATGAGTTACACACCATGTTACTCATGACAATTCAGTGTTAGGATAATCAAGTTTCATAGCTTATGGTGGGCAGGACATGCAGTGCGAACGGGAGATTGCAAACCCAATGGGAAGACCTAGATGCAGATGGGAGATTAAAATAAGAATAAACCTTAGAGAGATAAGGTGTAAAATGAGGTGGAATGGAGCCCAAGATAGGGAGAGAGTGGTGTATTTTTGTAAAAGTAGCAATGACTTTTCGAGTTCCTAATACCAGAGAGTAGGTAGGGAAAACCAAATAAAATCCCAATGAATGTTCTCAGCCCCCAACCACTTTAAAATATTCACCCTAACATGTTTGCTTCAAAGACTACTCCAAACTTCCTCATAATTCTCGCGTGTAAAATTCAAGCCAAAATAATGGGAATTGGTTAAAAGGCTTAAAGGCAGCGCGGGGATAGCAAGGGATATAGTTTCTGATACTCAATGTTATTAATAATAAAATAAGGAAAAGCCATTACATGTGATTGAGCCAAGCTATAAAATTACACAGGAAAGCATAAACAGTGAAAGCATAGATTGACAGTTAAAGTTTTACCTAACAAAAATTACTTACTCCGGTAGGCATACGAGGTGTGGCTATTAAATAACCGGCTGAAGTCATAACACTTTTTATTCGTCACCAATTACAGCAGAAGTTTTATTACCTTCAATGTACTCCCCTTGGTGATCCCTACACTGCTCCATACGACGTTTCCATTGTTGAAAGTAGTGCTGGAAGTACTCTTCTGCAGCTGGTTGAGAACCTTCGTCGCTTTTGCTTTAACTGCTTCCACACTTTAAAATCTTGTCCCCTTCAGCGCCGATTTGACCTTGGAAATAGAAAAAAGTCAACAGGGGGCAAGGTCGGGCGAGTACGGTGGATGTTCCAACACGGTGATGCCGTATTTTGGAGGAACGCTTTCACAGACAAGGCAGAATGGGCTGGAGCATTGTCTTGGTGAAGAATCCAGGACTTGGTCTTCGTCTTCTCACACGCTCACGTAGGGCCGTCAGAACCTCAATGTAGAAATGTTGATTAACCTCTGACCCTCGGGTACCCAGTGAACGTAACAATGCTACAAATGTAAAAAAAGACAATCATCATTGCTTTGAATTTGGATTTGCTCATCCTGGCTTTTTTTTGCCTTGGTGAGCTTGGGCTCTTCCAATGCATGGATTGCTTCTTTGTTTCAGGATCGTAAATAAAAACCCACGATTCATCACAAGTAATCACCTTGTCTAACAAATCTGGATCAGTGGCGATGTTGTTTAGGATGTCAGTACAAATGTTCTATCTTGATTCCTTTTGCTCGGGAGTGAGGAGTTTCGGCACCATTTTTGCGCAAACCTTCCGCATGTTAAATGATTCATGCAAAATCTGTTGAACACTTTCTTTGTCGAATCCTGTCATTTCAGCAAGCCCTCGGGTGCTCAGACGACGATCAGCGCGGATTAATTTATCCAATTTTTTCAATGTTTTCGTCCGATTTTGACGTCGAGGGCCGTCCTGGGCGCCGATCGTCTTCGGTCGTTTCACGCCCTTCTTTAAACCGTTTAAACCACTCAAAAACTTATGTGTGGGATAAACATTCATTCCCGCAGACTTCTTTCAACATTGCATAAGCTTCTGTGGCAGTTTTCCCTAGTTTAACAAGAAACTTGAGGTTAACCCGTTGCTCCGTCTGACCACTTGGCATTTTTCCGACGCGCCACTAGTGTGTAGACTAATTCAATCAACTGCTACAGTCAAACTGAGCGACCTGCTGGCTTGTATAGCGAGCTCAAGGTGGGGGAAGGACCATCAGACACAGTCATGTTCAAACATGTTGCGGCACGCTCGCAGTTTGATGGGAGCAGCATCAGTCCGGTTATTTAATAGCCACACCTCGTATAACCAAACAGGTGGTAAGACGCAGTGCTTCTAAAAAAAAACTTACCTCGGTAAATTATGAAGTGACTTACACCTTTAAAAAGATTTCAAATCCTTTAACCATAGCTAAAAAACTATCAGCAGTGTGCCCACTATATTTGTTTATATTTTGATTTTATAAATAATTTCATCATTTTAAAAAGATAAGAAAATTAATTATATTATTATGATTTGTATTTATGCATTTTACTTCATCAGAGTGGCGGCGTTGCTCAGTCCTGTTTTGATAAATATATTCTTTGATGGTCTAAATTTATCAAATAATGTCAGTTTTAAGATACATGGAAAATAGCTTTCAAAGTAAGTTAACTTCAGGCCATATTTATAATTCTTGGCATATTTAAAACTAGTTTTTACTTAAACGTGCTACACATCTAAATGCTACAAGCTATTCAAAGTACCAGATCATAACTATCTTAATCATCATGAACGGTTTCCACTCGAATGCCCGGTCTATTTGGAACATAAGCCTCTCCAAATAATCCTCCCTCACTACCACCTCAACAATAACACAGTTTACTCTTCACTCCTTCACACTTCTCTACACTGCTTTCAGCCACCTGTCCCTTGGTCTTCCTCTTGGCCCAGTACATCATGTAGATCACCACTTTATACTTCCTCAGCACATCTCTGAACCAAATTAAACTTCTCACACTTCTTAAAAAGACTTCTGCTTGCCTCCCTCTTTCACTAATTTCCCTTCTGTTTCTTCCACTTTCCTCTATCACACTCTCCAGATGTTTAAAGCTTACCACTATCTTCAACTCTTCCCCTCCTACAGTCACACCAGTTGTGCACCTGTCTCTCTTCAGGGTGTCTACTGAGTTGGAGAAACAAAAATTAGTGACCTTTTTTTGACCACAAAATTCCTTCAGTAAATTATTGAACATTAAATAATGCATATATAGGCATAATGCACTCACACGTAAAATTAAACTTTAACTAAATGGCGAAAGTTAACCTTGTCCTTGGTATCGCAGTAAAAACAATCAGGCAACTTGTGGCTAGCGCATGACATCATGGGTATTGGGTAGCTTGACATTTGATGCGTTTGTGTTGTTAAGATGCGCAGTAGATTCAAATAACAATATTTTTGTGAACTTATGACTAAAATATTGAAAAGTCGTGACTTTTCAGAGACTTTAGTGAGCTTTTTTGCAATTAGTAACTTTTCATGACTTTAGTGACTTTCGTGACCCAGAAGACACCTTGCTCTTCCTTGTGGTAGTCAGCATCTCTTTCGTCCATACATTAAACCTCATTCCATACTGCTCCACCACTTCATCTGATGCATCCAACTGCTCCTGTTTTTTTTTTTCTCAATGACCCATACCATCAGATCATTGGAAAACACCTATGTTTGATTACCACACTCCTCAATCCTTTCTACCACTTTCTACATTACTAAATCCATCAGTACAATGAGCATTAGTGGTGAGAGTGCACTTCCTTGCTTCAGGTCATTTCTCAACTCAAAACCAGTGTCCTATCCCCTTCCACTTCTACAAAGCTAACACTCCCTTTGTAACTATTCTCCACTCTACTTACTGTCCCATCCCTCATTCCTTTCATCTTTCTTTTTCTGTGCTTGCCATACCCAACTACTGCACACATTGTCATAGGCTTTTTCAACACCGAGGAAGGCCGTCAACATGTTCTTCACATACTCATAACGTTTCTCTTGCAGCTGCCTTACAACAAATATGAGATCTACTGTGGACCTTCCTGGTCTGAAGCCATACTGTTCCTCAATCCTTCAACATTTTTTCTTTAGAATATTGTCTTATTGCCTGTTCAGGTTAAACGCTTATGTAATAATTATACTAATGGTTTTAGGGATTTGGAAGATAATATTTAGAGGAAGTGTACCTGCATTTGTGTGGAGTGAAAGTGGAAAACAATTTTTGAAAAAGAGCCCTAAGTACATTCGACGGCAATTCAAACCCTGATCTCCCTATCATCAGCATTCTAGTCTACTGAAATAGTAGCGAGTTAGACCATGCAGCCACCTAACGAGTCCTTCCACTATTTCTCTAATTATTTTCTCTTTTATCTTTTCATGCACACTGGCTCATCAGGGTAACTACCTTGTAATGTCAACCCTTCTCCCTGTCTCCTTTCTTGAAGATATGTACCAACAAAACCCTTCTTAGAGTCCTATGGAATCTTCTCCTCCTTCCATTATGCTCTAATCACTCAATACAGCCAGTGCCAGTAAAAGTTATTTATTTAAAACAGAATTTTGTGAATCTTTAATTATCAAATTCAAAATTGAATCGAAGTGTAAAATAAACTATGATTTTCTCAATAAGCGATTTGACACAACCAAAAGATTTTAAAAACAATACCTATTAAAATAAAATAAGGAAAATCCATAAAACATTAAAAAAATATCTATAACCAAAAAGGAACTATAAATGAGACCATTTATATAATATAAACTAGCGGACCCGACAGACGTTGTCCTGGCCGAACGTTGGCTTTTCGTTTGGGTGGCATAATTGATTTCAATAATAAAACAAATACTATGTGATAATCACAATTACAGATTCACAATGACTTGTGCATGTACGTCAAATACCACAGAATTCGACATCAACACCACTTATGGTACACAAACATAGCTATGAATTATTCTCAGAAGTTCAATTATTCATGAACTTTTCAGAAGGTTTTAACGGAAAAATTATTAATATTATATTCATTATTATAAATATTGTGGGGTGGTGGTGGAGGGGGGGTGAAATTTTGAGGTTACATGTTCTGATATGCAAAAGATCTAAAAAAAAAAAAAAATCCCCCTCAAAATTCCCTAAAAAATAAAATAAAATTCCTAGAACCCGATTGCAGCGCCACCTACTGGGTCCAATTGTGAATCTAAACCATTCACGGACCCACTCAAACACACACAAGAAATTTCATCAAAATCGGTCCAGCCATTTAGGAGGAGTTCAGTGACATACACACGTACAGAAGAATTATATATAATAAGATTTACCTAAGTATTTTTTAAGAGTTTAACCATTTTTTCATATTTCGTTATTATATATTTACCATTATTTGAAGACAATAAAAAAGTCAAAATATAATATTGGTTAGATTTACAATTTATCAATATCAAGTTTGATTAGTTATATCTTGTAGCTGTACATCTTAACAATTAGATTAGATAATGAAAAAAATCTAACCCTCTAAAAAAGTTAATGACTCAAATGAGCAAAATATAAACCATGGTTAGTAATCAGTATAACAAAATAATAATAAGTTTGAAATTTGTAAAAAAATATTGTTTATTTAAATTTATTTGGGTCTGGTAGTATTTTAAAATTCACAAACTAGGAGAGTTAGGAGTATTTACTTTGACTTGAAATGTAGGAACCAAAACCTGAAAGAATGTGTTGGTGCTCCTTTTTTTTTCTCTATTACGTGAATCATTATAGTCTAATCCTGATGCATTACTTTTAAATAAACTGCCTTCTGTTTACATGAGTAAATATTTTAATTCTCAAACTACAATTACACTTAGTAGTATTAAAATAAATAATGTCATATGGTTAAGTTTACAAATAATTTGAAATATATTTATAAAAATAATATGTAGATATTAAATATTTATATTATGAGCTTAGTTATATAATTTATACATAAGATATATCATTTATTATAAGAACATCTCCATAGCTTATTAGATTAAAAAACTAAGATGTGTTAGAAAATTATAGTAATACTCCAGATACATGCAGAAAAAGTGGGTTAACCTTATTTCAAGATAAGGTTTGATGACACAAATATTATTAAATAATGTCACTGCTTCCGAGGTATAATGCTATCAGTTATATTGCAGATTCAGATATAATGAGTCTTTCCCTATCCCTATCCTTTGAATTGAATTCTGATAAAATATGGAGGTTGTTGCTGCAAACCTGTGGCTTTCCCGCTCAGCCTCAACTAGAAAAAATGCAGCAAGGAGTTTTCTGAATGTCCAGAGAGCTTTCTCTACCCATTGTAAAATCAAAAAGGTGTTTACTGGGTATAGAAATTAAGGCCTATTCTGAGTTTTCTGGTCATTTAGGTTCCCTCTCCAACCATATAGTTCAAGGCCAATAAATACTACACACTTAGTTTGAATGACATGATATTTTACCTTGCCAATGCTACAAAAGAAACGGGCTTTTCCTAATGTGAGAGACAAATCGAGAGAAGAGCAACACAAAATGTGGATGGTTTTTGTCAGTACAGTTAGTATAAAGAGTTTATTTCTTTAGTAAAGGTTGTCACAACAAATGGCAAGTTTATCTGTAGTGTGAGAATGTATATGTCGGTTGTGTTTTATTGTATTTGCTTTTGTTAATCTATGAATTTTCACATTTTAATAAGTTACAGACATAGCTATCTTTCTATTTAAATTCTAATTGATTAATTGGGTTGGTGACAAATCTGTTGTGTTTGCGGTCACTATGTTCATCATGACCAATACAATGATTTTATAAGCAATTTTGTTATGTTAGATACTGTTAGCAAAGTAAGGAAGAATATCGTAGATGTGAATGTCTGAATGAACAATGTAAACTTTAGTAAACAAGAGAGTATAAATGAAAATAGCACACAACACTACATGACGATCTTCAAGGTAATGAGCATTCAGCAAGGCAAAAAAAAAAACAAAGCGGTAGGTCATGTGTGCATTCATACTGTCTGTGAATGTGGTACGCGCATGCGCAGATGACACCACTAGTTGTAAGCCGAGACTTGTAAACAAATGTTCACCAGCAAGCCTATGGGTTGTCCTTACTCTGTGTAAAGGACTCCTGACACTTTCCCTTGAGTCAAGGATCATGAGAAGAAAGAACATCCTTATGTTATGGCAGCCATCTCAGCAGATTTTGTGCACCATGTATGCTTCGATCTTGGCAAAGTTTTGCTCAGAAAATCAGCTACTTGATCCTCAGTTGATATGTGACTCAGAGTGAAAGACTTATCCTGCTGCATGTCCCTCACAAAGTGGTAGTAGGATTTAATGTGTTTGCTCTTGGAGTGGAATATTGGGTTCTCGGCTAGTCTCAGCGAGCTTTGTTGTCACAATAGATTGCTAGATCTGCCAATTCATCAAGGCCCAACTCATGGATTAAACGTTAGATATAAATTGCCTCCTTTACACATTCTGATAAGGCCATATACTCGGCTTTTGTCGTGGACTGAGCCACCATCATTTGTTTCCTACTAGAGTACCAAGAAATCGGCTTCCATTGAACATGAATATATAGCCTGTATAAGATCGTCTATCCTCAGCACAATTACCCCAATCGGCGTCTGCAAACCCTTTCAATTTTTCTGGAACTATTTTGTAGGTTAGTCCGACTCTGTCCTGTAGGTTAGTCAGACATCGGATTTCCCCTTCAGTATCCGAGAACTTGCTTGACTGTCTTCCAATGACTTGCCCCATAACAAATGTTGAATTGATCCAGGTAGCTGACAGTGAAAGCATGTCAGGCCAGGTTGATGTGGACAGGTAAGTAAGAGCTCCAACCAGTTCACGATAAGGGATCTTCTTGTCTTCTTCATTTAGTCCCTGACTTCCCTTCAGTTTTGCACATGGTCGATAGGAGTACTTACGGGTTTACAGTCGGTCATGTTAAAACGAGCAAAAAGTTCTCATACATAACCAAGCTGTCATAAAGAGATGTACCCATCACCCTGTCAATCTCAATGCCCAAACAACACTTTGCGTAACCAAGATCCTTTATCTCAAAATGGTTACCCTCCTCCAATCCTGGGTCGGCAATTTTTTTTTTTTTTAGACGCAATTAGAATATCGTGTACATATGTCGCTATCAATGTCGTGTCTTTCCCTGAACCAATTTGGAACAAGCACGGATCAGATTTTGTGGGAGTGGTGCCAAGTTTCTCAAGGGTTTTATCCAGCTTGTTGAACAAACTCCTGCCCGCTTGGAGCAACCCATACAGGGTCTTCTTCAGAAGGCACACTTTTTTACCTTTAAAGAATTCGTTCAACATGATCTGGCCTTGTTGCCGGTCGAACTATTACCCTCAGAGTGTAATACCTTTTGTAATTTTTCAGAGTCTCCATATGGATTTCTTCTTCAAGTTCGCTGTTTGAGTAGGCTGTAGTGACATCATATTGTCTTACCCTCATACCGAATTGTGCTGCCAGTGATAGATAACATGAGGTGAATGAATCTGATTCATGCCACGGGTGCAAAATTCTCTGAAAAATGAATGCCAGGTCTTTGGTTGAATCCTTGTGCTACCAACCTTGCCCTTATTTCAAACGTGCGATCAGGTTTGATTTGTTGCGCAATACCATGCGGCACCGATGACTATTCCTGTTCAGGTTGATCGACAAGCTTCTAGTATTTTTTTTTAGAACTGACTACATCTAATTTACATACTTTGAATCATTCTGAAGCATCAGGACCCATCATTGCTTGATTCATCGGCACTTCAGAGATGAAGGTTTGCTCGACCTCAATGATTTCCGCTTGTTTAGGGACACCGGGGTGATAAATCTTCCTCGGCCTTTCCCTCGAGCCTGCCCTTACAACATTTGGTCGACCATGTCCGCTTGGCTGGTGTAGAGTTTTAACTTCAATGATGATGTTTTTGTCGTCGTCATCCATTTTGCAAGGAGTGTCGTGATCGACATCCACAGCGTTGACAGGTATGAGGGCTAAGCATAAAAATACAAAGCCAAGAAAGTCCCTTTTTTGCTCTGAGTTGTCTGAGGCCAATGTCAGATTTACTTCCTCATGTGGAGGATTTTGTTCAAGGTCCACGTAACGTTTATCATGCCTTGAGCAGTCATCTGTTGGAGTTTTTGTACCATCGAAATCAGCATCATTGGTGTCCTTGAGCTCGTCCTCTAAAATTTTACATCGCAGCTGATAATTACCTTCCTCTTTTCGACGACCAAATGCGAAAGGCTTTGGATTCCTCCTAGTATCCAAGAAAAGTTCCCTCCTGAACCCACTGCTCGAGCTTGCCCTTGCCAGGTTCTTGATTGCGGTAAAAAACACGACTGCCAAATATTGGGAGATATTGGGTGGTTTACCGGTCCATGCCTCAAATGGTGGGAGACCATTTAAGTTTTGGTGGGTAAGCGGTTTTGTAGGTAGTTGGAGGTGTTGATTGCCTCAACCCAAATTGAATTTGGGTCCAATAATTGTGTTTTTATTCTTAGGAAACGTGGTCCTTGACATTTTTCCCTTTGAACATACATCACAGTCTGGTTTAGTTGTTGTTTGTGTGAGTTGAACTCTGGTCACGACCTCTTTGCATACGACGTCTATAATGTCTCTTGTGTTTGCGTTTCCGAGTTGTCTGTGTAATAATTCGAGTGGGACTCTAAAATGTTTTTGAGGGGGTGATGCGGTACGAGCGTCTTCTTCAAACTGGTGAATGTAGTATAGCTCCCTAATTCTGTTAGCATGTAGTTCGACTTGTCCGTTCGAGTTCACTACTTCCGCACATTTTTTCTTTAAAAACAACATCAAAGCCTCGCTCGGTAATCTTATTGATGGATAAGAGGTTAGTCCTGAGATCTGGCACGTGCGATGCATCAGGTCACTGTGACTTTTCCTTGTTGCCCGATACATTGGCAGTAAACAGTAACATTCCTTTTCCGATAATTTCTGTCGACAAGTTGTTTATGAGATTTAATGTACCGCACTTCTCGACACTGATTTTGTGGAAATTGTCCAAATCATGGCACAGATTAGTCTGGTTGGTTTTTAATCCATAGATACAGAAAAATTACAAAAAATGAAAAAATAAAAAGGTATATTTATTAAATGAATAATAAGAACATAAAATATAAAATAAACATCAACATAAAATATAAAATAAAGTCTGAGAATGTTCAAGTACAGATTCAAAATTTTAGAGCAGGGTTTGGTTTTAGTTACCATACCTTGAAGCACAAGAACGAAGCAGGCATGCAGAAACTGGGGTGCCACCTTACCTCCACACTGCCTGTTTGGCATTGGCTCAGAGGAGGGCCAAGGTCAACCTCGTTTGTCTTTTTACCACTACTAGGCTGCATATCATTCAGACCAGAGTCATTTCCAATCAATGTCCTCCAAGTATTCATATCTGAAATTATTGCCAGAAATGTATTTCAACACATTTTGAGTACTTGTTGATTAAGATTACAATAAAAAATAGTTTGTGACTTTTTGTGTAAAATATCAAGAACTATGATCTTGGCTTTGGGGGACAGTTTGAAATAAATTCTACTTACAATGTAACCAAACAATAGCAGTTACTTAAAAAAATTGTGTGTTGCCATATTACAAAACTGTTGAGGCTAGCTGAATGGTATAATTAGTGGGGTAGGGATGAAGAAGAATAAAAAACCTAGCAAAATGCTTTAAGATGGTGAACTTCAAACATTGAAATGAGAATGATCACTAAGTAGAAACTCACCACAATCCATTTTGCTGTCTACTCTCAAGACCCACAACCAAGGAGGGTATACTTTTTACTGTTAATAGTAGTGAGTATAAATTAAAAGAGAAAATATGTTGTTTTTTGGTACACAATTGAGATAATTTTTAAAAATGTGTAGTAAATGATTATGTTAAATTTAGAAAAATGTACTAAAGAATGTGTATTAAATTAAGATGTGATTGTAAATCTATATTTTTATTATTATTTTACCTAAGATAAAGAATGAATAATCTTTAAGTTATGGATAAAGCTGCCAGAGATGTAATATTTTTAATTTGTTAAGAAAATAACACCTGTACATGACAAATGAACTCAGGATTTTTGGCTTAGCATGCCAATGATCTACCACTGAGCTATCCAGGATTTGATTCTCGTGTCCAGGTGTCATTCATTTTTCAATTAATTAAATATATTATTTAGGTAATGGCTGTTTCTATAACCATATATCATTTAATCTTCATTTACTTTGTTAATTAAGTAATATTAAATAATGTACAAGCAGCAGCACAAATCGACTAATGAGTCGAACACTGGCCCTAGTTTCAATAATAGTTCCTCCTAGTAGTCAATGATTTCCACAAATCCATCATAGACACATGCTTAAACAATAAATGAAGAATGACAATGAGTATAGGACAAATTCTGGATAGCCCAATGTTAGGATCTGGTGTGCTTAGTCCTAGGTCACGAGTTTGATTCCCGTATCCAGGTGTCATTTTCAACTAATTAAAAATATTATAAATGGGAATTAAAAGATGTCAATCAGATAAAGAAAAATGTATAAAAATGGGTTTTATATTTTAATTTATTTAAGATATGTAACATAGTGCAAGAGGAAACTTATAAGTTGAGACAGTTGATTTATTTAAATAAAAACATATTTAATCATTTAATATGAGAAAGATTCCCTATCAAGAACGCTGAAAGTGCAGCTTAAAATGTAACCATGAAATGAAATGAATTACTCTGGGTTTATCTTTTAACTTCCACTTTTTTTTAGCACCATGTCTTATTACCAGTTTAGGTTATATGCTTATTAACTAATTACGCTAATATTTTAGGGATCGGAAAGGCTATATTTAGAGGAAGTGTATGCACATTTGCATGTAGAAAGAGTGGGAAAACTATTTAGTAATAAACCACCCTTGGTACACCTGACCAAGAATTGAACCTTAATCTTCCTGTCATTGGCAGTCTAGTCTACTGCAAGGTTAGTGTCTGAGAACATGTGGCCATCAAAGTGGGTTAGCTTCCATTTTTGTTTAATCATTTAGACAAAGGGCCTCCTCAATGTTTAACAATATAAGCTAATAAATATGCTAGAGACTGATAGCCAATGTTATAGCTTGCAGCCTTAGGTAAACTAGAGCCTATGCTTTCACACTGTCATCTCTCCTGACTCAGTAGTCAAGCGTTCTGAATAAGTCATGTTTTGAAACAACATTGGTTGACTGTATGGTGGCGGACGCCCCAACCCATCTTAGAGGTCAGAGTTAGATAAAAACATTACAGCACCGGACAATCAGGTGTTGGCCACCAGCTAGAGTTCTAGCACAGAAGATAGGTCAAGGCACAGACTGCTGAATGGAATATTGACAGAACGAGTACCATTTTCCTAACTCTTTCAATTAGTTCCAAATCCTACATCACATTATAAGCTAGTAGCTTAATTATTCTATTTCAATAAACCAGACTAGATGAACCCCACAATTATTTGCCACCAACTATCCATCCCAAAAAGCCATCCTGACACAAGAGGCTTACAGGATGGGGTAGCGACAAATGATGATAGAAGCGGGAGTAGTCATTTTGATAATCCAAAATGGTAAGGACAATTGATATCAGAAGCAGATAATCATTAGTGACTAGTTAACGCGAACAGTGTGTACAACTCCAACTATCGTAAAACCATGCCGGTTAACGAGCAACATGGATGTCCAGTCCAGGGTCTAGGAAAGGAGAGCAAGCCGACCAACTGCAAGAGAATTTGCAGAGAGGAGCAGAGAAGACCAACAAGGTAAGAACCCCTAGTCACATTAACCATGGCTTTAGTCATAGTTGTGGGAGTAAAGGTCGACCTTCAAACTGATATTGATTGGTTGGTTAGGGAATTAAAGAAATTTAAAGCTGAAAATGAAACTTTAAGGTTAGCCCAAGAAACAAATAAAGATAGAGGTGATATAGAGCCCATACCATATACTAGAAAGTTTTCACTAATGCCGACTATTCCAGTATTTCATGGTAGACCAGATTAGAATATATGGGCGTTTTTTGAAAAAATAGGCCAATTAGCAGTAATATCTAGGTGGACAGATGAGGAACGCCAAGCAGTAATTAAATTATGCCTAGGTAGAGAAGCTTTGAGATTTTAATGGCCGACTCTAATTGTGTAAAAGATACTTTCAAAAACTTAAACAAGCTTTAGTGGATTGATTCAAAAGGAAACAACAAGCCAATTTTTTTGGGGTAAATTTGATGGACAAGATTAGCATAGTCTAAACCATTTAAGGAAACTATAGAAGCTGCCATAGACGTGGTGGAAGCATAACATTGACCCCTAGAAGATGAAAAAGAAGTGCGTAGGAAGATATTCACGATAACAACAAATAAACAATGTTTCAATTGTAAAACACAAGGTCATGTTAGTAGGGATTGCAGAAGTAGTCAGAGGAAGCTACAAGCATCCAAAACATCAGGAATACATTGTTATGGTTGTGACAAAATAGTACACTTTGCGAACCAATGTGTGGTTAAAAAAAGGGGAGTAATTATTTAACCAAGCAAAGGACCGAAAATTCTACGAACTTCGGTCCTTAGTAAAAATTGTACCCATACTGACAGTAGACAATCAATGAGTTAGTAATAGGAGGTACTTATGGTAAAAAGTACCAATTTTTGGGTAATATTGGGGCACTAATTTCAATTATTTGGAGGTAGAATTTTGATAAGAGACTTTTCCCAACCAAAGTTTAAGATTTCAGGATTGTCAGGGCATAAAATGTAGAATTTGGGTGAAAAACAAATGGAGTTGAGGAAAGGGGAGAAATCCTATCAGGTCACATTCAAAGTTGTAGAAAGTAGGACCAACTCTAAGGGAAACGGTATTATCGGACTTGATTTTATGTTAAAGTATACGGCAATAGTGAATATAGCAAAGCAGACATTGCGGTTAGATGATATTTTCCATAGTCTAAATGAAACATTTGAAGTGGATGGAAAAAGGACCAAAGTGGCTATAAATCAGTGAGTAATCGACCCTATATGCTCTATTGAAAATATTCAAGTTCCAATATATTTGAATGTTGCTGAGACGATGTGTTCAGGACCCTGAAAAATTATAAAAGTTCTGGTTAAATTATCAGAAAAGCGAAGAGAAAAAAATATAGTTTTATAGTCAAAATAATGGTCACTGACGACTCTCTCAATCATCAACTAGTATATGTTCAAGGGAGTATACGTCAGATAGTGATGATGCAAGGTCAACACAAGGTCTCAATAGTTTTATGTAACCTTGGCCAAGCTGATCTGGAGATTCCCAGATCTCACAAGCCAGGAGCATTACATTTGCTAGCCGACAGCAATGTCATCGATAATGATGTTGATTTAGCATTAGAAATAATTGTGTGAAATTCAAACCCAGGACTCGCGATTTCGAAGCAAGCGACTAAGAAACCTATATCCAGGTATGAGAGGGAAAAAATGTGTAAATATGTATCAAAGAGAACTTGAAAGATTGCCTTTTCATGGAAACTAGTGCATTTATCTACCGAACAAATAGAAGGAATTGAACCAGTTTTGAGGGAATATCACAAGATCTTTAGCGAGTGAAGCAATCTACCGATAACGCCTATTGTCCAACATAGAATCTATACAGGAAATTCACCGCCTATTACAAAAAGATCATATCGTATATCACATAATCAGCAAGATTTAGTTCAGAATATTGTTGAGAAACCACTAGATTCAGGATTTATAGTTCCACGAGATTCTAAAGACAACCCATGGACTTCCCCAATTGTCATTTTAGAAAATAAGACCAAAAATAGCCTGCAAAAGTATTGTTTTTGTGTAGATTACCAAGCCCTTAATAAAATAACTATACCGGATATTTACCTGTTACCAAATGTTGTGGACAGATTAGGACAATGCCCAATTTTCTACAGCTTTAGACTTCACAAGTGGTTGGTCATGCATGCTATTTCAGTGAGAGAAGAAGACCAAGCTAAAATCGATTTTTACTACACCTAATGGGGTTTACAAGTATTTTGGATTACAAGGGGAATCAACAACTTTTCAAAGGCTATTGAATAGGGTTTGAAGAGTGATAAATCCTACACATATTAAGATGACATAATATTTTCTCAGTTAAGTTTGACCAACATTTAGAACGTCTAAGAAATGTCCTAGAAAGATTAAAACAAGCCACTCCATTGCTTTCACTAGAAAAATGTTGTTGTGCCACAGTGAGACCGAGTATCTTGGACATATAATTTCGTCAGAAGGGATAAAAACTGATCCCAATTAGTAGAAGCTCTAAGGAACTTTCACACCCTAGAATTTCAAAAAATTAAGTCAGTCTTAGGGTGAGTAATTTTTATAGAAGATTAGTCTCAAACTACACTTAAAATGCTAAGTCATAACTACCTTGTTAAAGAAGGAGCATACTTTTGTATGGACTACAGAGTTTGAACAAGCCATGGCATGTTACCACTAAATGACATGTTGACATATTAGTTTTGGCATATCCAAACTTCAGTAAACACCTTTTACAAGTACGGAGGCTTCGAGTTTCACCATAGGGTGTTTAAGTCAGGAGATAGATGAAGAAGAACACCCTATAGCTTATGCATTAAGACAACTAAACAAAGCTGAAATTAACTTAGCTTGACAGATCATGAACTACTTAGCGTGATGCAGGGCGTGACCAACTAGAAATGTTATCTAGTTAGAAATTCCATTAATATAATATTAGTCACCATGTTGGCTTAAAATCGGCTCTTTAGTTTGAAAGATCCAAGTAGTAGATTGTTAAGATGGACACTTCATCTAAATGGATATGACTTTACCGTAAGACATAGACCAGGTACAGCTAATGGAAATGCAGATGCCTTATCAAGAAAAATAAGGGCTGCGACATTAGACTTGAATGATGTTTTAAACTAAGTCAGGAACAGGATTTAGAATGTGAGGGTTGGGGAAAGCAACCTCAATTTGTGATATTGGACAAAATTCTGTAGAGAAAGACAACCCAAGGATCAAGACTAGTAGTTCCTAAAAAAGAAGTTGAAAACATTTTAAAGGAAAATCATGATTACTTATTAGCAGGACACACTAGGAAGAGAAACTATGAACCTTAGGAACGCAGAAAAATATCGTGGCCGATCAAGGACAATTCTACCATGTGGTTTGGGATATAATCTGGCGATGGAATAAGGCCAAAAATTTGTTATATAAGGCATATTATATCCAATATTGACATGTGGCTCTGAAACCTGGAATGAAAGAAGCTAGATTTAAGTAGATTGCAGGCAGCAAAGATGAGGTTCCTGAGAGGCATTGAGAATGTAACAAGATGAGACAGGATAAGGAATTAAATTATTAGTGATGGTTTAAAAGTTATACCATTAGAAAAGAGAGTGAAGAGAAAAAGGTTCTGTGGTTAGGAAATGTGATGAAATGGAGAAGGACAGAATGCCTAAAAAGCCCTACAGAACACAAAGAATGGTGGAAGACCACGGACAAGACGGATGGACCAAGCTCAGAAGGACATGGAAGTAAAGGAGCAAATGGAAATACGTGGCTTAGGGAAAAGTTTGGAAAGATTGACAGGAATGAAAGAGAATGAATGTGCCAGACAACCCGAAGAGGTGGAAATGTCAAATGATGATGAGGATGATGAGCAATACCATACCAAAGATCCAAAACAGTTGCCAAAATTTAACTCCCAGAGTGAATTCCGAAATTCGGAGTAATGTCAAGTATTCTTTCAGATTAAGGCACTAATGTCATATAAAAAGTGATGAATCAGCTGTGTGAGTTACTGTGAGTGAAAAAACTGAGAATTACATCAGGGAATCCTCAAGGAATGGAAGGACCAAGAGGGTTCATCAGACAATAAGTAAGATATTATAATATTTTGTAAACATCAATCAAACCAATTGAGATATATTTACCTTTTATAGTGACAGCTTACCAGTATATCCACAAATCTTTTTTGAAATACGCCAAGCAGCATAATAAAAAGGCCTGAACTGTTGAATATAAAGTAGGAAATTTAGCCTACATCAGTCATCATTCTTAAAAAAAAAGTCAGGAAATTTCAAACAAGGTTTAAGGGACCATATAAAATTTTGTAAATTTTAAGGAGGGTTACAGTAAAATTGCAGCTACCCTACCAATCAATAATAGTTCATACAGGGAGACTTAACCCTTTAGTGTCTAGAAGTTCAAACCCAACAGTCCAGTCCGAAACTGAAATACAACCCAGAGGCCAATCGAGGAACCACCCGGTTAGTCAGCAAATTAACAGGACTCGGCCAGGACCGAACATGGGACCACAGACTTCAACTTCAGCATGGAGTAAACAGTTGAAACCAGCCTAACACAAATAGGTTGAGTGGAATCAGCAAAGTACTGACTCACAAATATTCCCTGAGACCTAGAAAGTGTGCTTATCAACGTGTCAACGTTGTAAGCGACACCCTAGGAAGTGTAATTTTATTGTTTTGTTGCAGGTTGTTAAGAACAACATTTTTAACATGTCTATGAAATTTATAGTTTATAGTAGGTTACTCAGTTCCTGTTCTTGGTTCATACTTAGAGAGACGCTTCTCGAATTCAATTATCAAACACAGACAGGAACAAAAGTCATAATATTGGAGAATAATTTTAGAATAATTATCGATTCTTGTTTAAAACCCTTATAAGAGGCGCATGACCAATTAAGAGATGCAATCATTATTGTTCGAAATTAGGTACAGGTTTATTTTTTCCAGATCAAAAAATTATACATGGATGGTTAACTTTAGAGCATCTTTATACTAAACGAAAATATCTATCAAATTTAGTAGAGAGCTAATTATCATTACCAATTTTATATCAATAAAAGTAGACGAGAGAAAAGATCCTTGTTTGACTATAAAATTTAAAAGAATATATTTGGTACTTTGGATTAAGAAGATTTAGTTTTGTTAAATAAAGAATTAGTCCAGTTAGGTCACATGCAAGATAATCTGTTAATAAACAAAGATAATCAGTTGATTCTTATGAAGGAATTGCAAGAAAAAATCGTGAACAATACAAGATTCATTACAAAATTAGCAAATGATTGTATTCGATCATTATCAAAGGATGTATGCTCAGTGCAATGTTAGTATGGATTAATGATAAGAGGTATGCATATTTTAACTTCACTTGTTGATTTTAATGGATTGTTATTAGAGTATCTAAAGGTTTGACTTAAAGTTTGTCTAGAATTAAGTAAACTTGGATATGCATTAGAAACCAGTGCTACAAATCTAATGAGTAATATGTTAATTGACCCAGATACATTTCTCAAAATTCTAAGTTAAGTAAACGAGAACGTTAAGCAACCCCTCTCAATGATACACCTAGTCAAACCAGATAATTTATATGATTATCATCGGATGCTTTCTGTAGATATTGTGTTGATCAACAATAGTCTACAATTAATTGTAACCTTCCCTTGGTCACTAGAAACAATATTCGAGAAATATTTTATACATACATTTCCAGTACCTTGTTTCAAACAAAAACATTTATGGAAATGAAAATTGATTAGAAAAATTAAAATATTTTGTGACTTTAAAGAAACACTGATTTTTTAATTGTAAAATCGTTGTATGTCCAATTGTTGTTATGGATTTAGACATTGAGAAGAGTTTTTTTAAATTTGTTTATACCAAAACCTAATAATCATTATTGTCAAAAGAAATAATGTTGCTGGAAGAACCCATTTTTAGTAAAGTTCCCTTGGGTTGGTTAAATGGAGTGAAAGGAGATGTTGAGGTAATCCTCATATGTAGAAAAATTTTGGGAGCACTTCTTCCACAGTTAAAGCTATTTCTAACTTATATCATTTTGAATGTTTTTCATTGTGAACTTATAGATAGAAATTTCAAGCTGTTAGCAGCCTATCAAGGATCGTTACATGTTAAGAGTTGTTGGAACTCCTTAAGATTTTGTAAATAGAGTGTGGGATTCTTTACGTGGATTAGCGATGGAATTTAGGAATGGATTTTAAGAATTAATTAAAATTAAGTTAAAAAAGTGGCTCAAACATCAACTTCGACGAATTCATTAACAAGGCAAAAATTCAAAACAAACAGAAGCATTCAAACACAATTGTTTCATGAAGCGCAGGTATTCCTGAAGGTTTAACTATTTGTTTGGTCATGATATTGAATGTTTGTTATTTTTTAAAGTAAACAAACCTTGTACTTAAATGAAACTAGAGTAATCTGTTTTAAGCTCAAGTGTTATCATTAAGGGATGTGAAAAAAGTACCAATATTTTACTAATATCAATATTTTCCTTTCTATACTACTCGTTACTTTTACCCCAATACTTTTACTGATATTAGTACTCACACTCCAGTATCTAAAGAAACACTATTTTTGCCATCTTCATTCATGCTGGGATTAAATGTTTACTAGGGTGGACCTGTAGAGGAAGAATCAATTACCCTATTTCTCAATTCTCACTCATTTTCTGTATGACCAGCAAGAAGCAATTCTAGCTTCAATATTTTCTAGCTCAGCATAATTCATAGCTGTTCTTTCATTTAGTTTATCAATACAGCTTGATGCCTGACCAGCGATGAGGCGAATGGAAAATAGTCTACTATCCTGTCCTTTATCAATAAGCACGTCATCACAAACTAAACAAAAGAAGCTTTTGTAGAGCTCAATGAACTCAGTAAACTTAAGGGTGCCACAAGCAAACAAAGAAGAAAAGTTTATATGCATTGTTTAAGAAGATGAAGCAGGAAAGGGCGTCCATTCTTCTCATTTTTGTCAATAGTTAATTATCTATATTGATAGAGTATATAAATGATGAGTATAGTTAAAAAAATGGCACCTCCCAGGAGTGAATTTAGATAATTTATTAAGAAGTTAGATAGCAAAAAAGCATCTTTCAAAATTTGCCTTAAAATATTAAAAACCATTATAATTGTCAGTGTTTAAATAAATATGAAAGTACAATAATGATGGAAAAGTTGAAATTGTTATTACTAGATAAAATAAACTTTTTTCCAAATTAAAATTTTGAAAACAATACTTAATGTTATAGATACTTTTCTTTCGATACTAGTATGATATCGATATTTTTTCTTCTGATACTTTTAATGAGTACAGTATCAATACTTTTCTTTCAATACTACTTCCCTAGTTACCATAACTTTACAAAATATTTTAGTGACTGGTGAGTCCACAAGTTAATGTAGACATCCATAACAAAAAAGAGGTTGATTGGTTGTTATAAAATATGTACTATGTAGACCTATTGATTGTATTTTTCCATTTAATAACGTTTGGAAGTTTATTGAAAATAAGTTTACAAACTTAATGAAAGAGAGGGTGATCGACATATCTTGCAGCCCTAGGTAAACTAGAGGCTGTAAAATTGACGCATGTCTATGAAGCTGTACCATCATCTCCCCTGGACTCAGCAACTGTGTGTTCACACTAGGTCGTGTTTTTAAACAACATCGGTTATTTGCCAAGTAGCATAACACAGAGTACTATCAAAACTTGTATCTTGGGGAAACAACCCTCCTTTTTGGGTATATAACAGTGAGTTTTGGACCTTAAGAGGTAGGGGGGGGGGGGGGGGGCAGACAGACGTGCGCCAGTTGTTTATGGAGCTAGTCCAAAACAAAGTGTTCTAAATACTCAACTACCAAGTTTCACCTACTTATGGGGCGAATAGCCTACAGCTTGAGTCATTGTTCTGTATGGCAGCGGACACCCCAACTCATCTTAAAAGTCAGAGTTAGATAACAACAGCACAGAATCGGACGGTTGGGTGTTTGATATCATCTAGGGTTAGAGCACCAAAGATAAGTCAGAGCACGGACTGCTAAGTAGGGACATTGACAGAACAAGTAGCTTTTTCCAAACTCTTTCAATTAGTTATAAATCCTACATCACATTAGACACTAGTAGCTTAGTTAATTTATTTCAATAAAAAAGATTTAGTGAACCCTACAGTTATTTTCCACTACCTATCCATCCCACTAAACCCATTCTGACATGAGAGGCCTAAACTAAGCATTATATATTTTTAAGCATTTCAAGATTTTTAAACCTAATTAATTAATGTCTGATGTATCAAAAAGTTCAATAAATTTATGAAGCGCAAGTCCTTTAAATTTTAAAAGTGAAATCAACATGAGGCAATACTTGACTAATTTATTTGTAATATTAGTTCATAAAATAGAGCAGCGTTTCCCAAAAGGTGTTCCGCGGAACCCTGGGGTTCTGTGGAAGGGTCAAAGGGGTTCCGAGTTCAGATCTTCGCGTTCAATTGTCAGACATTAAGCCTAATTTTAGAGCTATTATAAGTAAATATGTGAAAAAATTTCATTCTTCACATTAAATAGTTACTTTTTTTTGTACGATAAATGTTTTATAATACTTATAATAATTATTTTTTATTTATAATTATTCTTTCTTTTCATGTCAAACATGAAAATATTCAAACTACACTACAAGGTACAATCACTTTTGTTATTATCAAAATGGGGTTCTGCCAAAAAAAGTATGATCAATTAGGATTCCGTGGCTAAAAAAAATTGGGAACCTCTGAAATAGAGTATATGGATATGGCAAAGTAGTTTTTTATGTTTTTAATAATCTCTGTAAAACTTTTGTCTTATTTGGTATCCATTCATAAAATACAAAATTATTGCTTCAAAAGAAAATCTAGCATTATATTTAATCTAATATAAACAAACTATAAAAATAATTCTATTTAGTATCACCTAAAACATTAATTTTTTGTTTATTTTTATTTTCAAACTCAACACCAAAGTTAATAATAACACCTCAATTCAAGAGGTAGAGTGAGGAAAGTATTTTTTTAAATTCACTCACATTAGCATAAAGAAAGGATGACAAAATTAAAGTGTAAATCACATGTGAATAACCACCCCTGGTGAGCCTGGTAGATATTTTATCCTTACTTTAAATTCTCGCTAACATATTGTTACAATTTTTAGAATATTATTGATTGTTTAATTTCTTATATATTTTAAAGTATTCTAAAGATAATTATTTATGGCAATGAAACAACAAATTTCTTATCTTAGTTATTTGGAAGATATATTTTGTCTTTAACTTACTTTAATAGACTAACACCAAATTTAGTCTTAAACAACTATTAGTAATTTATGTTGCTAAATTTTTAATTTTCTTTTAAAAATTTACTGCTTATTCATAGAAAAACAGAAGCTATCATTATTAAAAGCAAATAATTAAATGTGATTATCTTTTTAAAAATTTAAATTTTGAAACATTAAAAATACTGAATAGTTGGATTTTTTTAGATTTATAAGTTTAAAACCAAAGTTATTAAAGGCCTAATGTAGAAATTGGGGATAGCATTTGAGAGGAATTGTAAACACATGAGCAGGAAAATGGGAAGACTAAGCCACAGTGTTAATCTTGTATGAAAAACCACCTCCAGTACACCAAGATTCGAACCTCTACCCTCATGTCAACGGACAAACCAGTCTAGTGAAAGTGATACTTTAAACCATGCTACCACCAATACAGGTTAAAATACTGTTATGAACATTCATAATTAAATACAGGTTAAATCTTGTGAAGCAAACTACAAGTAGTGAGGTTAGGTCTGCTAGAGCTTAGTAATGATTTAATTAGTACTCTGTGTACCTAGTCGCCTCTTTTCCTTACCTTCTCAGCTTGTTTGTATAGGTCCACGGCAGTCAGTGTGTTTAGTAGAGCATCTCGGGGTTAATAAATTAATGGTGGGGGTAGAGGACATCGCCGATCAAATAAGTGGAAATTGATAGAGTAGAAGTTTAAGTTTTATTATATATAAACATTTTAGACATTTTTCACCGGGTTACTTAATGTAAAGAAGAACCAAAATACTCTGTACATGAAGATGATTAAATAGTTAATGAAGTGGGCATTTAGCCACATGGTCTCCATTTCCTCCCACCCATCTCTAAGCAGACTTTTATCCACACGAAAATAACTTTTGAAAATACGTTCTATCAGCTCACGTGCTGACCGGAAGTGCTGCGTCTGACGCTTCCCTTCTACATAGGTCAAACACAGACGCTAATCAGATGTGCTGATGGCTTCTGTCGCGCCAACTCCCCTTTACTGTGAGGCCACAGTGCAAGCACAGGTACAACTCACAGTTCCAGTACAGATAAGATTAAATAGATGTGCTAGAAAATGAAAGTAAAGAAATAAATTTAGATGAACTAAAATACCCACAAAGACTTACGAAAATGAAAAATACTAGATTTAAAAGTTAAAGGCCGAAAAATGAAGTTAATAATTGAAATTTAAAACATATATTGCTTACAACTTTGGTTAAGATTTAGACATATTATAATTAATATTAAACCCCACACTTTATTTTAATTAAACATTTGATCCTAGCATAGAGCTTAAAGTAGGCTTAGATGAATGGAAAACCATAATGTATTATAAATTTAGTTCTTTAGTATGATCATATTAACATGTAAACAAAGGCAAACTAATTTAATTATGTAAAAGAAATGGTCTAGAGCCCTGACCACTTTACATCTGGTCCTAGCATATGTTTGGGCTTTGTCCACCCAAAATAAGATATATTTTTTAAGTGTTACTTATAGTTACAAAAAGGGCATTTCTATCATTTTTAAGCCTTAATTACCTATGAATGCATCACTAGTCAAATTTTTCTCGCAATTGCCTATCTTTCTAGGGATAAGTGGCTTAATTTATGGACTTCATATTTATTTCACATAGGCCTATTAACAAAAATGTGCATCTATTAAGCAAATTCATAGTTTCACTTGAAGGCATCTTGTATCTTAACCTAAATAGATCTTGGTAGTGTAATTTCTCGATAATACACATAGCAACAGCACATGCAAATAAACCCAATTAGTTAAAACCTACTGAAATTCAGTTTAAAATATTGATAATCAAAGAAATTTAATGATAGTAAAATCTACAATGTGAAGAAATTAAATTCTTTTTTTAGAAATATAATAAATTATCTTACTTCCTGTCTGCTGAGAATTCCTTGGATGAATAGCTCGCTGTATTGCAGTGAAGGTTTGTGCTTCTCTTTGGGATCTCAATGAACCGAGAGATAGTCTTTCTTCCTCTCCTAGCCCCATTTCTGGAAGCTCATATGCATACAAAAACCCGCCCACTAGTGTCTTAACCTTTTGATCATCTGAAGGAACACACTGAAAGCACAAGATAGCCATAGTATGACAAATGATAAAATGTAACTAGGAAAATATTTCCACCAACAGTGTGCAATGTATAATTGTTTTTTGTTTTAATGTATTTAACCATGGATAATGTGCTCGACTCTAACCAAAAAGTTTCTATATTCAATCCTAATAAAAACATTTTTTCATTTAAATGTTACTTTCATGTTGTGATAATGTATAATCATAAGTGTGTGTTAAATTTACTAAAAAACAAATATGACAGGGTCATTAAGTAGTCCTGGACATAAGTAAATTATAGTATTTAAACAAGATTACATAAAAGTTTAATGATTTAACGTCCCATATTTGCATATTTTAAATCATAAGTTTCCCTCAGTACATTAGAGTTTAAATAATACATCGAAATAAAAATAAATGCTAAATGTCAACAAAGTCAAAATAATTAAAGAGCTGAATTATATAAGGACCAATAGCTAAAACACTTTACATGTATTAAAATATCATTAAATTTTTAATTTTACATAGGACATAAAATGAATTCTACTAAATAATTATTTGCAAAATGTATTTCATTCATTATTCACTGAGTTTAACCAATTGTTATAGCATTTGTTTTATTTGTATTAATTTTTTTAACATTGTCTATGATGCTATTGTAAAAATAAAAAGCACTAAAATTAATGTGTTAAAATCAAGATGATTGATTTTACACTACTAAATCTACTAGTGTGATTAATGCAAACCAACTACTATATTCTGAAACATGGTTAATTGGTTAGAGTGCTTTTAGTATTGTATGTGAAAAAAATTAAACAATCTCATTGTATCAAGCCCACAGTGGTTTATTCTAAGTTAGTTTACTCATAACATTATCCATATAGTTCATAGCTAATGTATTATTTTTTCCTCTCTTTATTGTGATAGTTCTTAGTTACCTGCTGATCTTCTAACTTTTAGTAGGCATGATTATAAGGTTTGTTCAAAAAGTTACTGAACTTGAAATAGTGCACCAGCGTGATGTCATAACAGTGCGGAATGTGTATTATCTAGCGACAAACCTAGTGATAAATATACAATTCATCTCATAGTTCTATTGCAATAAGTCATCAAGTGCATTGTTTTGTTTAAGAGCTGTCTGTGCGTGTGTTAAGATTTTCGAGATAATTGAGTTTCATGAGCAGCTTTTCAACAATAAACATTTCATCAAACTTGGGAAAACATTTACGAAGACTGATGAAATGATGAAACAAGTTTATGGTGATCAGTGTTTAGGCTGTATATAGTGTTATGAATGGTTTAAACCATTCTAAGGTGGTCGGTAGCTAACTGATGATGATCCGCGTTCAGGGCAGCCCTCGACATCAACTGAAGAGGCTCATGTGGCCCAAGTTAAAGTAACCGTGCATTCAAATTGTAGATTGACTGTTTGAGAAACTGTAGATGAGTGCAACATTTAAATGCAATTGTGTCATGATATTCTGGTGGAAAGATTGAAAATTTGTCGAGTTGCTGCAAAATTAGTCCTCTGGATGCTCACTCAGGATCAGACAATCACATTATGATTTTACAGGACCTTTTGGATTGCGTAAACTTGGAAGAGAACATTATGAAGAGATTTATAACTGGTGATGAGACATGGGTTTACTGCTATAATGTCAAGACGAAAACCCAGTCTTCACAATGAGTTGGAAAAAATTTGCTGGAACCGAAAAAAGTGCAGCAGGTCAGGTTGAATGTGAAAGTCATGCTACAGTATTTTAATGGTGAGGGCATTGTTCAGCCTAAAATTTTACCAGAGTGACAAACAGTGACATGTGGTATTCATCGAAAAGCTGAGATGTCTGAGAGAAAATGTCAGTAAAAAAGAAACGAAGACGTGAAAAAAAGTAAAGTCCTTGTTCCTCCTTCAAAGCAATGCACTTCCACACGCATCGCTAATTATCTGTGACTTTTGCGCAAAAAGAGAAAACTGTGCTTCCCCAGATTACCTATTCTCCTGACATTGCACTCGCGATATTTTTATTGTTTCCATAACTAAAGCTCATGTTGAAAGGAAGAAGATTCGATACTATTGAGGATATCAAGAAAAAACCACAGGCAGACCTATGTTTGATCCTGAAAAACACCTATCAAGATTGTTTAAGAGGTAGAAAAATGTTTGGGAACGTGTATCAACCAAGGAGGATAATATTTCAAAGGTGACAAGGCTGAATAAATTGTAGGTAGGTCGGGAAAAATTATTTTAAAAAAAATTTGGAAACTTCATGAACAGACCTCGTATACATAGCAGATTGAAGTATAACAGAAGTGTACCAACATAAGAGATAAAAATTTTGGGAATACTATTTAATCCATTTAACTAACTTATCCATTGAGGAAGTAGAAATGTAATTCACTGAATTTAATAACGACCGAATGACCTCCTAAAAAAAGAGGTAATTTCTTCAATATTATGTACAATCTAGAAAACTGCAAACACTACTAATCAATATTCAAAAGTATTGCCCAAGTCTAGTACTGAAAGCATTATTATGATTATTTATATTAATAATTATTTTAATGATAGAATATTTATTGATATTAATATTTTGCTACATAATCATCATCATCAGACCAGTCATCATGTGCTCTAAATAAAATTGAGATTTTCCAAATAACATTAAATTTATAAGCAGTAATGAAACTGATATTTGACGACCAGGTCATCTTTAGTCACACCCTCAAACTATATACTAATGATATGAATTGGTCATAGTTGATTTGTATATATTACTTGATTTATTGCAAGTAATATTTTTTTAAATATTAATGCCATGAAACATTTATTTGGCATAACAAGAGGCCTATCTAATAGTGAATCCTAACACCACTCTTGGTCTTCTAATTAAAATTTCGGCCTTTGAGAGGGTGTTTTTTTTAAAACAATAAATAAATCCCCTTGTCTTTCCCGGTTTAAGAGTATCAAAACAAAATAAAAGATTTGTCAAATACAAATGACAATTTTACCAAAACCCTAATTTTTTGTATATGTATTAAGATCTATAGATACATGAAAATGTATCTGACATATGATCAATAATATGGCTACATTGTTACTTTGATTCAAGAATAATGTCAATAGGAAGACCAGTTTTATTTGTAAATTAATTATGTATCAGCATGTCAGTACTTGGAAAACTACAAACAAAAAATAGTTCTACAGGTGGTTTTGAGTTCTGCTTAACATAATTTAATTGATTGCCGAGCACCTCATGCTTAATAATTACAGCAATTTAAATAGAATTAAGTTAAAAAAAGAAATATTGTAGCCGTCCATGATTATGAACACTTATTTGTTTTCATCGATTATCCCTCAAAGTAATGTATAAATATAATTGTTAATGTGAGGTTGGATGCATGAAAAATAATTAATTAGATTTTAACTGTTGAGGAATCAAGGTGAAACTTCAAAGAGTGAAATCAAGAAAAATAGGAATCGTGACAGTATAGTTTTTTAGAAAATTATAATAAAGATCAATAAAAAAAGTTCACTACACGTCATAGAAAAGATGAACACACAAGGACTTAGGACTTTGAATAACAAAGTGGTAATTTTGTATTGTTACTTTGAAATGATTATTATTAGAGATTAATAAATTATTAGAGGCGCTAATAATGGTATTTATTAATTCATTAATTGAGCAGCGCGTTTTATTAAACGTTCAAGTTATATGCTAATAGGTGGTAAATAAATTAATTTGATTTCGTTAAATAAAAAGTTTGATTTCAGAAAAATTACTAAGTAAATAAAATGTTTATTTTTGGTTTTGAATATTATTAATCAACTTTTATTTAAATGCTACAGTGAAACCAATAGCCAAATTAGGCTAAAGTTTGTCTATGACAAAATAATAAAAAGATAGGAGCTTAAAATTTATAGCGGTCTTCTGTATTTTTTAAAATATTTGATCTTGGTCACAATATGGCTATTTTAATAACCAGTTTCATATATTTTACCAATTTTTTTGTTTGAGGTGAAAAAATTCTTAGTCTAGGAAGACTTTTTTCTTTTATAATGGAATTTTGTGATTGATAATTAGCATTTAAAGACACAAAATTTGACAAGAATTCGCATTTTTAGGTAGTAAACTTCTTAAAAGAATTGTTTTATTTTAAGCATGTATTGTTTAATCAAAAGTGCTAAAATGAGCTAAATATGTTTTGGTCATTTAAAAGGTTCTAAGTGAATGTTAGTAAAAACATGTCTTGTGAAATTTCTGTCTCTGTAGAAATTATTAATGATAAGTTATGCGCTCACAGATGAGGTGTTTGGGTTTGTGGCAAGGAGTTGGCAAAACTTATGGACAATTTACCTTTTCTTCAAACAGTGAACACAGCATATTTCAGTTTATTTTTTGTCCAATTATTGATTATGCTTATAAGAATTTCTTGAACAAAATAACTGTTTTTTTTATATTCAAAATTAACTGCTTGTAATTAACATATATTGCATTTATAATATTAATAATAAAATAAAGCAAATTATGAGCTTCAGCATGATGAGTAAAGCAGTTATTCAGCGTAGTCTAACAAAAAAAAAATAAAAAAATCTCTAATCTAGGGCTGGACCAATAAGCCCTTTTGCAGATATTGCCAAAGTCGATATTTTGTTGCCGATATAATAACTGATGCCAATTTGTTTTATGGTTTTTTGCATTAAATCAAAAGTGTACAGTAACAATACTAAAAAAATTGCTGATTTTGCCACTTTTATAGTTTTCGTGATAGTAGTAGGTTTGTGCAATGAAAGTTTAAATTAAATTTTAAACGTTAGAGATGGTTAGCTATATTTAATTTTATTGCTAGGTCTACTGCACTGTAATAATAAAAAAATTGTACATAATTCCAAATAAATTAAAATATCATTATCAAAAAAATAAATAAAGAAAAAGCACAAACTTAATATTGATACACATAAGGAGAATACACCTAGTTTGTTTTTAAATGAAGACCACTGATACATAAGAAAATATTTTGGCCCTGTCATATTAAACAAGAACTTTCATAATCATAAATCACAAATTAAGATATCAATTAGGCCCATAATTGAAAAATAAATCAAAATGAAAAATAAATCAAGAAATAACATAATAAATATCATAGACACAATTTTAGAATATACCTATTTTGTTTTCAAACTAATTAGGCCCCATACAGTAAGAAAATGATTTGGTCCTGTAATATTTTACACAAAAAAAACATTCTTAAATATAAATAACAAATTTAAATATCAATTATTTACATAAAAAATAAATAAAGTAGAAAAGAGGACAAAATAATTAGGCTATGGCGTCATTAAAATGTTTACCAAAACATAAAAAATGCCACGAAAGGCATTTCTAGGTATTTTTTTATTGAAGTACAAATATTCCCAAGCAGTGGAAAGTTTTGTCTTTGTAGTTTGTTATATTATTAATTATCAATTAAATGATCAATATATTAGTTTTCAGTTAAATGACAAAATAACTAAACAACTATTTACAACAACAGTAAATTGTTACTTCAACATTACACTTGAACGCAATCTAAGAACTGATCTCAGGGAACGCTCAGTGAGCGATCGAACAAGTGGATCTTGGAGCGCTCAGTAATCGGTAAATAGCCGACGTCACACACCATGAAGAAAAGAAAAACACATGATTACTGAATGCGGTTATGTGCAGCTAGCCCCTAGAGTACACAATAGCACCATAATGAGACATTTTCTTCGATGTATTCATTGTTTTTGCTGTGTGAATAAGTTACAGTTATGTTAATAAAATATAGTTTAATTAATTCAGCCAACGGAAAAGTAAGAGGTATACAAAATATAAATCACTCAAATCCAAAACGAAAAGTGTTTAAATAGAAAGCAAAATCCAAGTCTCATCCGCGGGCTTCCGCTCATAATGAAAGATGTAGCTAATATTTTATATTAGGTTGGTAAACAACTTGTATTCAATTAGAACTACATTACTCATAGCCATAGTATGATGTATTTTTTTAATTTTCTTATAAATCCACAACAAATAAAATCATACTGACCCACCTAATATTGTTTATGATAGTGTTTAAGCATTGCTATTGATCGACATTAGTGTGTTTCACCTTGATCTGTGCAGCAGCAACCTCTGCCAGTTTCAAGAGCTGAGGTGATTTCCCACAAAGTGGAGAAAGGGCATTTTTTAGACTACTGTATTTCTCGTCTACATTGAGTCGCAGTCCATATTTTACAGGAATGGAGCCATCTAGTCGTATAACTTAAACACAACAGAAAAAAATACTGAAATTTTTTAAATTCCTGACACTATAAATTATTAGCTTATTAACTAACCACTAAAAAGAACAATTGTGTATAAAATGCATATTCAATATATTAATAAACTACAATATATTACTAAATAAACTAGAAGTTATAATGAAGTATATGGTTAATTTATTCTTATTATGGTTTCATGCAAGATTTTTTTAAATAAGCTTTGATGAAAAATATATCAAATGACCAGGTGCAAATTCACTCACCAATGACCTGAATGTGAATAAAACTTTCCATGGGCAGAGGCAGTGACAGGTAGTTGAATGGATCAAAGCGCACACTTTCATGACCACACACTGTGCATGTGACTTTTGACTTGAGCTGCCCATGGAATAAGTCCACAATAATCGATTTGTTTCTTAGAATGTGGTTCTCCCAGGCCTGAACAATAACATAAATCAAATTTACATTTGAGTGAAAATGTGACTCTAGAATGGTAAATTTTATGATTGTGATGACAAAGAAGAGGCCTAAATACCCTCCCAAGTTCTAAACCAATTTTTTTTAAATAAACCTATGTATGTTTTTTTACATCCATTATGTTTCAAGCCTTTGGCCTGGGTCAGATTTAATAAATAACGCAGGGATCCAAAAACTTCCAGAAGAAACAGCAGAACTGCGTAACAAAAAACAGTGCTAAAAGTCACATGATCCAAACAACAGTGCTGGCTCTTGGGAAAAAAAATTCCAAACATTAATACCCAAACAAATAATAAATATCCCACTCTTACCAAAATAAATATAAAAATTGTATAACAACATCCCTACCCAATTCTGTAATTGAACAAACCTTCATATATTAACAAGATTTAATGTTTGCGCAAAGTAATTAAACTTAACATAAGGCAATGATTTAGTCATTATAACTGCAATTTGTTCATTTGTTTCTACATACATTATGTTAACCTTTCCTAAAGAAACAAGATCTCTCACAAAGTGATGCCTAGCATCCAAATGTTTATATCTTTTAGTTTCAAAGGTTTGAGCCATTTTAATAGTGCATTGATTGTCCTCATATGGAATTATGGGCTCAACCTGTTCACTAAATTTACTTGACAAATTCTTCAAAAATAGGCTCTCAGTTAGATAATATTAAAGTTCAAAAAATTCTGATTCACAACTGCTCAGAGCTACAATTAATGGTTTTTTAGAGCTCCAACAAATAATATTCTCATTTAATTTAACGATAAAGCTCGATATACTTTTCCTATCATTTATATCAGAGGCGAAATCAGAATCAACATAGGCACTAATTTTCAAATCTGTATCATCAGATTTTTACAAAATTCAGACCTACATGCTCTGTATGTTTTACATAACACAATACATTTTTCAAATCTTTCCAATGAGTTAAATTAGAGCAATTTTGGAATCTACCTAAGTATGATAGTGAAAAACATAAATCAGGTCTCGATCCCAACATCAAATACACGAGACTCCCTATAAGTTACTTGCAAGGAAACTTAACCTCAAAATTTTGTCCATCTTTTACAAATTTAATTTAGGTTCCAAAGGAATTTTACTTAGTCTACAGTTAATCTTATTAAATTTTCTTAATATCTTTTGAATTAAAATTTGTTGACTAACCACGATATTACCTTTGTCACATTTAATAATATCCAAACCTGAAAACTGAAATTTTGTGTCAGAACTTAAATCTCTCATTTCCATCTTTGACATCAAATGGGATTTAATAATTTCTAAATCAACTTTAGAACTTTACACAAAAAAAAATCATCAAACCAAATTAGAATGTATGTTGACCCATTATATTATATGCAAGGATCTACCTTAGATCTGTTAACATTTTCTTTGATTAATTCTAAATTAATATAATCATTCCAGCACTTGGGACTTTGCCTTAATCCATATAAGGCCTTTTTTAATTCACACACCTTCACTTCATTGAACTGTAAGCCTTCTGGTGGCTTCATAAACACTGGAACTTTAAAAGAGTTCTTCAAGAGCAAAGATTTAATATCAAGTTGCTGCAGGTGTAGGTTCCTCTCGACTGCAATTGACAAAAAGACCCTCAGGGTCACCACCCGAGCAACACGAGCGAAGATCGCTTCATCATCCAGCAAAGGCTGCTGGTATCCTCGAGCCACAAGTCGGGCCTTTTTGTGAGCAACATCATTCACCATCTTCTCAGTGAAAACCCAGCGCAAATCAATCACTTTGGTGTTTGGAGGGGGATCAACTAATTTAAATGTACCATTGGTTTCCAATAAAGATAGTTCTTCTTGTATTGCGAGTCACCAACCTTCATCTCTTATAGCCTCGTCATAGCTATCAGGAACATCAGTTGTTGTGCCAGCCGACAGGACTAACATGACATCAACATCAAAATCTTCCAAGTATTTTGGAAGCTGCCTTGCTCGTGAGCTTCGATGAACTTCTGTTAAGCTTGATGGTGATGGCTCTTCGTTATTACCTGGTGGAGGACTAGTTTTTGGTGTGTTCTCTTCTTTTTCGGTATCATGTATAACACTGGGTTATGTCTCATTTGGTAATGGAGCAGGTATGTGAGAACTTTTGATTCTTTCAGTGTTCGTCAAAAATAATATTTCTGGACAAAACAACCTCCCGTTCTTCAGGATCCCACAGCCTGTAACCATTGTTACAATAACCTACCATTATTAGTTTTTTTGAACATGAGTCTAATTTACCTTTCCTATCCTCCTTATGAATGAGGCTGTAGGCAGGACAACCAAAAACTTTTTTCTTAGATATATCTGGTTTATAATAATACCACACTTTTGCAGGTATTACACCTTTTGGAAGAGTTGGAAGATTAAGTCCTATTATATAAATACATTGCCGACATTACTGCTTCCACACACATTTCTTTGTTCATTTCAGACTCAAATAGTAGACATCTGGCTTTTTCAAAAATTGTTCTGTTAAATCGTTCGGCTAGTCCATTCTGGGGAGGATTCCTAGCCAATGAGTATTGTAAAGTAATGCCCTTCTCTGCACACAAACTTTTAAAACCATTATACGAGTACTCCCCACCTTGATCACACCGAAAATTCTCAAACTTCTCGTTAATTTCAACCGTTGATATGATAGTCTAAATTTATCAATAACTTCAAATTTATGATCAATCAAATATATCATGGCAAAATGACTAATGATCTATGAAACTCACAAATTATTTTTACCATCATGTGTTTGAGGCGTAATTTTTTTACAGATATCTGATGACACAGTCTCTAAAATATGTCTTGTCCTCTGTTCCTCTGGGATGGACCTCATATACGGCAACTTAGTTTGTTTACCTTTAATACAAATGTCACATAGTTTAGAAGAGGGATATTTTGAAGTGTGTTCCATACGCCGATGCCAAAAATCACACTCAAAGTTCTTCTTAATCTCGGTTAGGTTCACACACTCTTTAAAAATAAACACTCTAGTAATATATAATCTGCCACATAATTAACCTGAAAGCAGTGTTTTACCGTACAACAGGACATTCACACCACCATTTTCAAAAAGCACAAAATAACCTTTTTCCTCTAGCTTCCATACTGACAATAAATTAAAAGCCAGGTTTTCACAAAATACAATGTCTTGAATGCCGATTCTTTCACCATCTTCTATAACAACAGGTAATTTACCGTATAGTGTTCCTTTGACAGTTACACCCAATTTAGCCAAATTAATGTCAACATTAACATCCTTAGGATCAATTAAATAATTTGCATAATTGCTCTCAAATAAATGGCATGTAGCTCCACTGTCCAAAATAAATGATACCGCCTCTATAGGTTTAGCAACAGACAGGTCACTTACTTCAACTGATTCCATGGAGGTCACAAATGAAAACTCTTTTTCTGTCGGCATATTTACACTGTTTCTAAGTTTAGGACAATTTTTCATTACATATCCTCTTAGCTTACAATGGAAACTTCATTAAATATCTAACTTCATCCATAAAATTCACCTGTATCCCGTTTCCAGTTTTTAATTCCTCTAAAAAAATTGTCAGCCAATTAAACAACCTTAAAGAAAATTCCCGGGCTTATTATTTTTGTGGTTGTCTATTTATCCAATGGCTAAAATAGCATTTTAACTAGGGTCAATGTAAGAGGCCCAGGATCTAGTACTGCATGAGGTAAGATTAAAATTGAGTTGTGTAAAACGATTTGCAGCCCACCTCTCTAATTTATGTACTCTTGCTGCATTGACGTTCAACCGTAAGTAAGTAAATCTAATCTTCACAAAGTTCTCGCCGTCACCGACAGGGTCTGAATGGCTGAATGATACCGGGGTGTAGAACAAATACGTACGATGAAACTCTAAGTTGCATTTATGGGAGTTGAGGTGTGGCACCGGCGTCATGGCCTACAGGGATTCGAGCACGCGTCCCTCCCAATATTTTAACAAATGGGGAACCGAGGAATAGGGTACATTGACATGTGAAGAAGGCACTATCCCGTCTACGATATATTTTTTTAAATCAATAAAAATATTGAGAATTTCTTACTATTCTATTGAATACAGTACTGGCATTGAATTCTACAAAAAATATCCCTGCGCCAGAAAATAGCCAAGGCCCAAGGAGGCAGGAGAAGCGTTTTTGGATGTGTTTGTGATTTAATGAAAATTATAGACTTATAATGTTCCTGCTTCTAAATCAAGGTTGGAGAGTACAAGAATTAATTACATAAAATAAGCCTACATATTAAATATCTTTAAAGTTATGAACAAAATGTACTTTCACTGAATAAATACATTGGTGACACTCGCTTTTCCGAGTTCAATGTGATGATTTTACCCCTGATTGCAATACAGCTGATTTAAATTCTGGTGATTGTATCATCTTGAAGTATCTAAAAGTTGATACATTGACAGAGTGGGGAAATTCTTTAGTAAAAATAATACTTTACATTATGATGAGAAGAACAAGAGATTGAACTGCTTCGGTGTCCGTGTGGTCTAACGTGCTACTCTCATGTTGGATTAGATTGCCGAAGACAGGGAGATTTGGATTTGATCCCAGTCGGATGCAATGATGGTGGTTTTCCCTAAATGATTTTTAAATCTCCCTCTACACAAATGCGGGTGAATTTCCTCCCAATTAAACCCATTAGTGTAATTAGTATATTGGCGTATAACCCTAACGGGTAGTAAAACATAGTGATAAAAAGAAGAGTGTTAGGAAGGTAAGGGAAGATATATCTTTATCCCTCCAATAATCATAAGGTGGTGATGTGAGTGGCTGACGGATGAAATGTGATTGGAGTTGTGCCGTAATGAAGCTGTGGGACTAAACCAAATCATTCCGAGAAGACCGAGTCTTAAACCACCACTCAGTGTAATGGTTCCAATATTCAGGTTGTTATCAATTACCGATTTTGAAGGGGACGGGATCCAAACCATAAGTCTAAGACATTTCTTTAATCTGTGTGTGCAAAAAGAATCTTAGTCACAAAGAGTAAATTGTTGGCAAATAGCAAAAAGCTGTTCATATTTGTATGATAATATTTTTGGGAGGAAATAAACAGTGAATGTTGTGCACCAGTGTTATCTAGAAGAAAAAACAGCCCGAAAAAACACAGGTGAAATTAAAAATAACGGGGACTGGCACAACTTGCCAGCCGCTTCAAAACAACTGTATCCAACAAGATTTATTTTTTCCCTCTCTCGCCTTACCTGCTCTTGCTGGGTCTCCTTCCCCCCAATCTAAGCTCTGTGTGGCCGGTTAGGAATTGGAGCTACAAGAGCGCGTCACCAGATGGATTCAAAATTACAAGAAATAGTATTTCGTTTTAGGTAAATTGAGGCAGATTTTTAGCGGTGACAATATAATATTAATACACGACTTTGTCCAGAATTTGTTAATCTATGTTTTTATGTATCTATACAGTGTTTCCATTTATAATTTTATTGGAAAATTATGCTGAAAACACCTCATTTGACAATTTTTTAAGGAAAAAAAAAATTAATAAATACATTATTTAACAGAAAGAAACATTTAATAGTCCTTTCTTTTATTGGAGAAAAAATATTGAATTTATATCTCATATTTACGACTAGGTATAACCCTAGAACAATGCCTCCAAAATACGTCACTTTATGACCCTATATAGGATCTTAAGAAAGTTTACTGTTTTTTATGTCTGTACTTTGTGCTGGTTAGATCCAAGCTAGAATATGCTACTGTTGCTTGGAATTCCATTACTTAACTGATTCTCTCAGGTTAGAAAATGTTAAAAAAAAAAAGTGTCACTGGGTGCTTTGATAAATCCTTTACCAACCAGATGTATTATGACTTTGACAGAATTCGCAACCTCTTAGGGCTCAAAACTCTCTACCCGTGTAGACTTTATTGTGACACTTTTTGTTTTTAATATAGCCAATAGTTTAATTTATTGTGAATTTGCCTTCCAGCACATAGGTATTCTTGTCCCTTCTCAGCCTCTGGCAATCCTAAATTATTTTTTCTCAATAACTCTTACACGATGAGCCTATAGGCCGTTGTATACACAGTGCTAACTCCAGATTTGTTGAATTCAACTTTTATCACAAAAGAAAAGCAAAACTCAAGAGCTATTTAAGGTACTCCCTAATAACTAATTTACTCTGTAGAGGCTCTGCCTCGAATACTTTGATTCACATCTTTCTGTTTTTTTATTTTATTATTGTTAACATTTTTAAAATAATTATCCTTTAACTACTCTCATATTTGTTATTTATTATTCCTTGTCATTTATTATTAGTATGTCCTATTTTTTGTAACTATGCATCAGTATGTATCATTATTTAGTTTACTATCTATTATTTAATTGTGTTATTGTACATGCTTTTATGGTAATTGTGTACTTTTCAGTGCTGGCCTGTCATAGGTCTCACGACTGTTGACCAGCACTATAGTAAAGGAAATTGGAATTATTAAATTTATAGGCCCATCGACAGAGTGAAGTCATTAGGTTCTACGTCAATGTTAAATCTAGTAATTATATAGACTGGTCTATATTAGACAATGATCAATTATGTTGTAAAATATGAACATTTATGTATAACCACTCACTTCTTGTGCAACAGTAACATCTGGTCGACCATCACTGTCCTTAAGTTCAACATAGGGTTTGTCATGAACTCTGTTCAAATCTTCGTGCAAGCCATCTAACAAAAAAGCTAGAAGTTCTTGTGAATCATGTTGCTGAAACCCATTGAATCGAGGAGCATACTTGCCAATGGTCCACTGAAATAAGTTAAGACTTAAATTAAAAATGCATTTGTCTTATTTAATGATTGAAATGTGCATATGGTAAAATTCATGATAAATACAAATTCAATAAAAGTATATGATTTTAAGAAATTTATTTTTATTGAATCCAAAATTGAAATTCAAAATAATGACAAAGCATTAATTGGTAATGAAATTAAGTCCAAATAATCAAGCATGGAAAATTCAGGAAAGAGGACCAGGGGAAAAATAAAATAATCAAACACAATATGGATATTATAATTGAAAAAGGGAAAAAAAAATCACACCTTACATAGCTACCACTAAACAAAGAGGTAATGATTGGCTAAATATTGAAAAAAATTGTTAATCCATAAGTGGGGTTAACAACGTGTCTGGTGTTGTTCAGCTCAGGGATTTTGAGATGTGCTCAACCCAGTGGCTGTTCCATCAGAGTGGATGCTCTCCCAATGGAAGAGTGTAGGAAGGGTTCAAATTGACTCATCCAAAAACACCTCTGGATACCTCTATTTTGGCAGCCCTTGGGCAGTGTCCATCTTGGCTTGGTTGGTCTCGAACTGGCCTACCAGTTGGTTGACCGGGTTGGGTGGTTAAATTCTAAACCCGAGTTATATTGTAGGGGCAAAATACTCCCACCCTTGGAGCCAGGATGTAGCGAAGGGGGGTTGCTGAGGTATCCAATAATGTCTGAGCTCCAACTAACAAAGGACGTGGTTGGTGACGTAAAAAATGCGGGTAAAGAAGGATGTGGTGTGTTGTTAAAGTATTACTGTCCAAGTGATAATTTAATTTGATTAATAATTTAAAATGTAAGTGAATAGTGAAAACTTTGACAAGAGACATATATTCGATTCCTGTTTCTTGTTTTTCATTTTTATCTTATATGTAATTTTTTTAAATTTATCATAACCGCCAATCATGTTAACCTTGTTTTGTTTTATTAGAACTCTATAAGAAGAAAGGATGACATACTACAAAGGTTACCATAAAACAAAGATAGCTATATAAATTGTTAAAAAATTATACTAGGCAATGCACACATAAGGAACATATAAAGAGAATGATTTACATAAAAGTCAAACTCAGAAACGGTTTAGTAATCAAAATAAATATATTTTGTTTTTAACTTTAGTTTATTTTTATCCCTCTTTGCTGTTTATTAGTATATATCTAAAAGTGTTTAAAGGTAGAATACTTAGATAGCCTAGTCTTTGGTATGTTATGTTTAACATCAATAAAAGCATATAAAAATAGTGGTTATTGAATAATTAAGAGCTTTTCAACAAAATATTTAAATATACATTACAGTGCCACTTTGATTAAATTGAATAAGGTTCAACTTGAATTATAAAAATCATTTTATGCAATAGCCAGGTTAAGATGCTTAGACAAGTTGGCTATCAGGCTAAGAGTTACCTCAATTTTACCTAACCAGAAATTCAAATTTCCCTGACTAGAATCCATATTAAACTTGATAAAGATGTTCATAAAAATCAAAAAACTCATATCTTATGAAAAATTATTTTTAAAGTGCACCTAGAAATAAATCAAAATAGAGAACTAAAAAGAGTTTTAATAAGATGCAATAAATACATTTCACTTCCCTAGAGAGTAAAATACATAGTTTTCCTTGATCAATTACAAACTTCCCTGACATTTTCCAAGCAGTTTTACATTTATAACATTACCATGTTTTCCATATTTTCTCTAAATGTGGCTAACATATTAGAGTATAACATATTCAAGGTTGATCCTACTACTGCTTCCTCAACTTATACCAGGAAATATGAGGTTTGGATTTATTTTTGGCGTGCATTGGATTTTATTTAAGAAATGAAACTTCACATTACTTTAATCCAGGTTCTGATTGGTTTTCTAGAAATGTATCACTATACCATTCCCTTAGAATAGATTATATCAATGATGGGAACTTCTGGCATTTAAGGCAAACTAGTAAAACATAATGATATAAGTGTGGCATGAATTAATAACAATTTTGCATTTTTTTCAAGTATAGAAGTATGAGTGAGATTATTTTTTATTTTACTACAACTACTTCTTGAGGATGCAATGAAAGCATCAAAAGGTTGAGGTGTGTGTAAAATATGTGTTTGTGTTTGTAATTTTATTTGTGCACTATTTATCTACATTTCTATTATATTTATTTATATGCAGTTTTTACTTTCTCTCTATCTTACAGGTAGAGAAAGTATGGTGATCGTCAAAAAAATCGAACTCGAGATTTTGATGAATCTTGACGTTTCATGACTCCCTGAAACCGAAAAAGTGGTTTTTGAATTTCCGTCTGTCTGTCTGTCTGTACCTCCAACTAGAGCCTAAACTATTTTACCAATTGAGCTGAAACTTGATATCTAGGGTTTTCATAGGGTTGCCCCGAGGGGTTTTTAGAATTGGATATCTACCCCTAAAATTAAGGGTAGTTTACTGAAGGGAAAAAAGAGATAAAGTCGATTTTCTCAAAATCGGCTCTAACGATTTTTATTAAATTTCATTAATGAACATAAATAAATATTCCAAACAAAATGGCTACTCTCAATATTTCGGCAAAATGGCTTTAAGGGCTCCGGTCTGATGCGTAAATTAACATTTTTTATAATAGCTCCGAAACTATTTGAGATATGAAATTACCTAGCATTACAAATATGTATATATATTTATAATACAAGTATTTTATTTGAAGCATATTTTTATAAAACCAATAATTTTCAATCTATACGCAATTATATATATATTTTTAACATTTTGGACATTAAAGCTTAAGTATTGCGACCGTAAAAAAAACTAACCTGAAATGTTGATGGATGTAGACGTCTCATGACCCCCCGAGCCCTAAAAAATAGTCTTTGCAATGCCGTCTGTCTGTGTGTCTATAAAAACTTAAAATTAAGGGTAGTTTATTGAAGGGCGAAAAGAGAAAAATTTGGTTTTCTCAAAATCTGCTCAAACGATTTTGATTAAAATTCGTATCTAGGCGTTGATTAAGATTATAAATAAACTGGCTATTTTCATTTTCCTATGAAAATGATTTTAAGGGTACTTTACAGAAGCGTTAATTTCCGTATCTTCACAACTATTTGAGAAACTAAACAATTTATCATTGCAAAATTGTAGGACTATTAGAAACAAAAAACTTTTATTTGACATATATTTTTATAAAAGCAACAGTTTCTGAGATATTTGCAAATATATTAATACAATTTTGTGAGCTTTAGTTGTAAACATATACTACTTAAGTCTTAACGCAATAATTCTCCAATGCCATAGAATAATTAAATATAAGTTTATAGAAAGAGAGAGAAAGTCTGTGCGGTGCGCCGTACCATTTATTTTAATAATAGCCTATATATGAATGTATACATGATGAAAAGATCATGTACAGTTATAATAGTTTACCAATAGTATGTTCACTGGGTTCCTACACAAAATCATGAAATTTTTTCCAGGACATTCCAAGGAATTCTCAAAGATTTTCTACAATTCCTCTGGGAAAAACATATAAAGTAATCATGGCAAAATACACATAATTACATATCTTTTTAGTTTAAAAAAATATACAGTTTTTAATGCAGGCTTTCAACTCCCCTCTACCTGCACTTTTCCATAGCTTTTAATGTATTCCATGACGCAATAAGTTATTCCAATAATTAAAACATATCATAAACTCACTTGCAAATAATCATTGGTGAATCAGTGATGAATTAACAGCCGAGGGCTGGATGTTTGTCTATTCTAGATATAACTTAGTTTATTAGTATTGTTCAAATATAATCAGTCAGTTTGGAAAGTGCACATTAAATACGCCAAATAAATAAATCACTTGCAAATAGTCGTTAATATTAATTATATTGTAATTACCTTTTATTTTTTAACTACAGGTGCACATATAATTCGACAATAGGGTAATTCGGCCAATCTTCCCTACCTCTAAGTTATAAAAAATAATGCAAAAACAGGGGACATTATATTTCAATCACTAAAATAAAACTTGGCACAAAAGCTAAAACTATGTCTAAGTTACACAGCAACGAGACATAAGTAAATTAACCACTAATGTCATGACACTGATATGTTATAATCTGTTTCCTCCTGCTCTACTAACCTGTTTAAAAAATGGGGGACAAAGGAATTTCCAGGATAACCTAAAAAATTTCAGGAGAAGATTGGAAAAATAAGAAATTCAATAACATTTCCAAGCCTGGAAGAAATATTTTAAAATTCCAGGTTTTCCATGACGCGTAGGAACCATGGTTAAGTAATTTGTGATTAGAAAAAAAGTTTAGTAAGCATAGAAACAAAAACATACTCTTCTCAATCAAATTTTATATTCTGTCTAATATCATATTGACCCAAAAATAATTTATCCCAGAATATTGGCGCACCTTAAAATTATGATCAAACTTGAAAGGAAAAAAAAAAAAATTATGTATGAAAATGAATCCTTTAGCTTTACTGATGTTAATATTATTTACATTTATTATTAGTAATATTTTAACATTTTTTGTTAACAATCATTGCTGAGCAATACTTTTTTTTAAATGATCTGCAATGTGTTATTTATTATTTATTAATACATACAATTTCAATCTGACTTCAAAACTGTGGTTAGTATGACATTAAAAGGCTATACAACTTCTGCAGCCCTTTATACAATACTGTCCCTTATTTCTTTGAATGTAGGTGGGTTTAATAAAGAGGTCAAATTCATCTCAAAACTTATGAAAAGCTTATCATAGTTGGTTGGTGATTAAATCATTCAAGGTTGAAGGCTCAAAGTTGACAACACATTAAGGTTGTTGTTTGTTAAAGATCACGTGTTTAACCAATTATAAAAAATGTTTAATTTAGCTTTGATCACTTTTAAAATTTTAACTCAAATTTCCACAGTGAGAGTAATAATGAGTTTTAAAATGGTATATGTTAGGTAATATTTCAGCAGTGGAAGAGAACGGAGTGAAACTTTGAATGAAAAAGTAACTCTTTTTTTTTATAAAATTGTACGCTTTATTATCCTGTAGACCTAAGGTAATAAAAAGTAATACTTCGATATGTTTAAATAGTGTTAATGATAAAAATAATTACACTATTTTATGTTTAGAAAAATGTAGAAACACTGTAAAAAATGTAATGCAAGTAAAAGGGGGCTCTCGACCTCGGTGGTCTTGGGTTAAAGTGCTCACCTCAGGACCCAATATTCATGAGTTCAAACCCAGCCGGGGTCAACGTTTTGCTCTTGAGCAATAAAAATGTGTAGCAATATATTCATGAGTTCAAACCCAGCCGGGGTCAACGTTTTCTCTTTGAGCAATAAAAATGTTGTAGCACAACTTCCTTTGGAGGGGAAGTAAAGCCATCAGTCCCATGTAGATTATGGTATCCAAAAGAACAATGGAAGGTATATGAAAATACCTTTCCCGGCAAAATTACTAGGCCCTTTTCCTCTAGCTCATTGGAATACTCATGTGCTGATATAATAGGATGGTTCAGAAAGTGAACGTTAAATACCTTATATAAATATATAATAAAAAGTAAAATTGAAGAAGTCACACTAAAATTAAAATTAGGTTAGACCTTCATAAAAAAATCAATGTGTCTATTCGTTTTGTCAAATACTCTTTTCAGTGTTTCATTTTCTGATTAATTTTGTTGATACACACAAAATTAAATTTTCAGAGAGTATTAACTATTAATAACCGAGACTTGTCCAACTATATTTAAGACCAACATACCCTAAGTTTTAGAGGGGCAATTGTCTTAGCTGTTCCACTCCAGATGTCATGAATGAGATCTCCATATCTTTTTGCAATATGTCCCCTCATTCCTAACGGATTAGTTCTAGAAGTAAAAAAGAATATCATATTAAAGTTATAAGGTAATAATAACATATATACAGAATAATTTATAGAATTAAAAATACATATCACCTTATTAATAAATAATTGCTTGATATAAAGTGTTTATTTCAATGTATCATTGGAGAAAGTTCTTTGGAAATTAGCAACTATTTGCAGTGTGATATTGAATTAAAAGAGGTATAATTGTAATGCATGGTACTTACTAGTCAAGTGTTTATTTTAAAATTTTTATCGGACTTGGTGAATAAAGTTAAAATAACACTCCAAAATAAATCAAAGATATTTTTCTTTCATCAAGGAGTGAGTTGTTTTTATAATATAAGAGCCAATTCAAATACATGTATTTAATATTTTAATAATCAGCAATAATTTTATGATAATGGAAATTGATAAAAATAAAGAAAAAGGAAAAATAAACTAATAAGTGTAAATTTAACTAAGAAAGCCTACCTAAGGAAAGAGGGAAAATGTGGGAGGAATCCAATGAAAAAAGGTGACATCATCTTCCTTTCTTCTGTCTTAGAAGTATTCACACACACACACACACACACACATTTAAACACTAAGTTTAACCAAAATTGAGTAAAATTTCGGAATTATTACCCTTTTTTTGAAGAAGGTAACAATGCCGAAAGGAACAAGATATCGCCTTTGTGCATTGGATTATTCGCACATTTTCCCTCTATCCCAAGGTGGCCTTTCTTCAATTCATTAAATTTACACTTATTAGTGTATTTTCCCTTTTTCTTTATTTTTATCAATTTGTATTATAAAATTATCTAGCCATTGGGCCACCTCGTTTTTATACAACAATCAGCAATAGTAATAATAGGCCCAATAGAAGGTATCTAAACAACGACGACAATAATAATAATAATAATAATAATAATAATAATAATAATAATAATAATAATAATAATAATTAATAATGCTAATAAGCATTACACCTTCTTTGGTGGTCGAGGGGTATAAATAAATCATTCGCACAATAGGCTGATCTTCCGATGACAGGGAGATCGGGGATAACATAATGGTCAGGTATAATGAGGCTGGATTTTCCTATATGCTTTTTTACTCTCCCTTCATGCAAATGTAGTTACACTTAATCTAAATTCAACATTCCTCATCCCTAACCCATAAGCAAAATTACAAACTGAATGAGTGGTGAGACTGGTGACAAAAAAAAAAAGATGATGAAGAGCTGCTGAAATATTAAGTTCTTATTGCAATAACAAGATGGCATCTAAGACTGAGAGAGAGATTCCAAATAACTTGCTCTATGCCAATTAGGCAAATTCTGAGAGAGTATACAGAACATAATCAAATTCAACACAAAAAAATTGAGTAAACCTTGAATTTAATTACATATTACTTTGTAAAACCTTGAAAAAAAAGTTTTAAAACAGTATTAGTATAAACTGAAATTTCTTTTTTAAATATTACATTATTTCTTCTATGCAGTATTATATCCCACCACTGCAAAGAAATGAAAAAAAAAAGGTATTTTTTTAAATTCATGAATGAACTGTAAAAACTTTTCAATTTCAAGTTCAAATATGATATATAGAGAAATGTTACTGGATTAGTTATGATTGAGAAAGCTCTCCTGAAATTATACAAACATGGTAGGAATGATGAATAATGAATGTTTATCAAAAATATATATGGGGAAATTCACACATAATGCATCTAGTGCAGACTCAAAACCAGGCTTACAGCATTGGATGTAGAACACATTAATAATTGTCTAAACCTGCCATTAACATGCACATTGAGAGAAAAGGTTATAAAATTTGATTTATTTGGTGCTGCTAATTAACAAAGGAGCAATATTATGATAGAAATGATTCTTCAAAATAGTGATTAGTACCAATTTTGCATACTAAGTTAATTTTATTAAACGCATTTATAAAGTTAACTCAAATGTAGTTGAAAAATAACACCTGGACCAGGGAATCCAAATCAGGATGTTATGTATTGATTACATTTATAAAGGGAACCATAGATTATCACAAACAAAAATTAAATACTCCAAGTTCTTTAAATGTTAAAGCATAAATATGAACCATAATGTAGTGTTCATAAATTAACTATTGCTCTTTAATAATGGTATATTATTAGATATAAGAATATTATGTAGTGTTATTTTAAGTTTCTGAAATATATTTTGAGAAAAAAAAAGTTGGCAATTTACAATAACTTGATTGTTTGAGTATACCTGTTGAGCTCATAAAGGTGCATATTACTTGTGAAATACTGGGTAAGAGCTCGAGTGTTGCTGACACACTGCAGTGCTGCATTCATGAAACATGTGTTGCCTAAATTGTTAAGGCCAGTTGCTCCTTTTTCAGATGGTACTGGAAAAGCAAGAATAAATATCAAAGAGAGTGTAAGAATTTTAATATATAAAGTTTTGAAACAAAATTAGAGAAAGATTATAGGGGAAAAAAGGAGAAGAAAAAATTAAACTATTAATTATAGATCTAATATTGCCATCGCAAAAAGTGAATAAATTATCAATTTCAACTCACATCATAAGTCATTATAGAATGAAGAAAAATATAGATAAAACTGCTAAATTTTACATATAAAAATTAGATTTTTGGAAAAAGTGTTCAACGTTTGAAATAGTTTGTTTACAAAAAAAAATTATAATGAGAGTTAGTATTAATAAACAACTGGAAAAATAAAAATTTAGAGTGAAAGTTAATAGTTTCTTTTAATGCTGATGAGCCTAATACAAGTGAAATGGATATTTAAATACTATCAATTTATATACAGCAAAGCACAGTGAAGCAGTGGTAGTATCTCTATCCCTACATTTTCTAACAAATGAACATAACTGACATCTAGAAAAAGTTGCTAGTTCTACTGTCATGTATTCATAAGTCAAGTCATGTGATTTGAAAATGTCACTTTTGATAGCTGATATTTTCAATACCTATAAAAAAAACACTAATTATATAGAAAAGTTTTATCAATGTTGACCGCAATAAATTTGTTTATATTTTCTAAAACTTGCTCTAAATGTCCATTTGTAAGCGTATCATGGTTTACCAGTTACCTTCAATAATCACAATACTATTTCTCTTATACCTATCTATGATAGTATGTATATATTATAATTGAATGAATTTATTATAGTTGAATGTAAAATTATTACTAGCGCTAATGAAAACTTGAAATGGATAGTTTGAGTAATATCTTGATATTTATTGTGCTACTGTATGTGTTAACATAATGAAATCAAATTTATTTGTGGTTTTCTCGGTTAACAGATTCAAAGCTAGTAAATGCCCAGAGATGGTTATCTTTATATTTCTCTATTAAACAATATAGTATTAGGTAATGGCTTTTTTCAATTAGAAAAGAGCAAATACAGGTAATATTGAGATGTTATCATAAAATGTGGAACTAAAGGGAATGTTCTAATTATATTAAGTGTCTCTGCCTTGAAATCTATGTGGAGACATCAAGAAAGAAGGTTTTGGTAAGAGTTGCTAGGTTTAACCATGTGTCATGCATTTATTTAACCAGTCTGTCAAAAACCTGATGAAAGCCTATTTTTAAAAAAAACTCTTGGCTGGAGATTATTTTTATACTTGAATGTAAAATAATACTCATCATTTTAATAGTTTGTAGACAGTTCACATTGATTGTAAAATGTTTTAAGAATAATATGTTACTGATCAAATTAAAAAATGTTCCTGAAGATTTTTCTAAGCTTTTTAATTGTATGATTAATAAAATCAATTTGTATAGTTTTTTTAGTATTATTACAATTTTTAAATGTTTTATTTGTAGTAAAATGGTAATATACATTGACATTTTATTGAAATTGTTAATAAATAGTCTTAAGACATTTTGGTGCTTATTATTCTCAGTCAGACAAATAGTTAAAAAATTGATAATTTAGCAGACTTCTAGTCATACAAGGTAAAATATTTAAATAATGAAATGGGCAATTATTCATAATTATTTATCAAAAAGTAAAGATTAGTTTTAAGTTTACTATACTCATTTTAATGTAAATTTTGAGGAGCAAAAACCAGTTCTGGTTCATTAATGATCCAGTAGAACCAAACATACCAATAAATTTTAAATCTTTTATTTACAAATATAGGATGAATACTTATTAAATGTAAGTTATAAATTATATTATGTAACTTGGTTATAAAAAAATGTAAATATATATTATACAAAAAGAATTAAAAAGTCAAAAGGTAGAAGTTACTTCGCAAATTACCTTGCATTGCAGTAGGTTAAAATACATTTAATATCTTGCACTAAAAATATCATTAAAAAAAAATACATAAGACTCTAATTTGAGCTTTAAAACCACTAAAACCAATTTAGGAAACAGCATCCCTAAATAGTAGAATATTATATAAAAAAGCAGTGTGTACTAATGTCCACATGGAGCCATAACTTGTATCACATCTAACCTCTTAAGTCAAAGATAGGCATAAAAGTCATCATTGTTTTGATAGAGATAAATTTTTAATATTGAAACCTGGCCCTCTTCTACCATGATACTCTACTCTTCGTACTCTAAATCCTCGTACACCCTCTGACACTGTGGAGTTCCTTAGCTTATTCAACTCCCTCACTCTTAGTTTCCTCTTTATAGTTGAGCCCAGCCTGGTGACCCACTGATTATAACAGTGTAATTAATATTTTTTGCTTTCTTGTTAGGTAATTAATACGATCTCATTTTAAAATATGAAGTTATTATTATATTGAATAAAATATAAGGAAACTACCAAATTAAGGTTTATGAAATTAAATATAGTGATGTTTTAACTATACATAATTTATATAATCCAAACAAGTATTTTGTTACTCAATATCAGATGATTCTAGCAAAGGTGTGGGTAGGGAGCCTTCCTACACTTTAGAGAAAACAGAACAAAAAATCTTCACCTCTGCCACCATCTAGCAAACAACAAGTGGACACAGCAGGTTCCTTGTGCAAGTTCTCTTCACAAACAAAATCTGTGTTTATGTGAAAGCATGAATAACGAATTCTGCCTGTATGTGTATGTATATTATCTTTCGATTGCTGATTATCACAAGAAGTAGTGGCACATGGAATAAGATAAGGCTTGGATTTTATACATCAATTTAAAATCTCATAATTTTTACTTAACATATTTGAACTTCAAACCTTGTTTATGTCCACTCTATATTATTATATTCTTCAAATTTTTGTAACAAGAACATGTAATCACTTAATTTAAATTTCATATGGCAGATGTTAACTTAATTATTCAAATTTTATAATTTTTATTTACAACACAGTTGAACTTTAAACTTTTTTTATCCTTGCTTTATGGTATCCATGTTTTGTAACACATTTTTAACATATAATACTTGTATTTTAGACTTGCCGTCAACTTATGTTTAAGTTCAATTGATGATGCTATATTAATTTATTGAAAATTTTCATATCTGACAATTTTTTGTTCATTAGAAGCAAAGTATAATCAATCTTTTTGAATTTTAATGTTAGTTAATATATTACCAATTTTGAAACTGTCTAATTCATTAAATCACCTTTTTTTAAATTTTGTTATAGTTATTTCCAAAGCATTCTATCTAAGTCTTAACTTTAATGAATAATACTAAGTTAACATAAATCAGAAGTTTAAATTTGATTAAAATAAATTGTCTCTACTTGACGTTGTATTAAGACTTGAAGGGCAATATGTCCCAGAAACTCTACTAAGTTAGTGACAGCAGATAAATTTTTTACAAAGCCATGATGATTATCAACGAAAATATTTTTTAAATGGTGAAAAGTACAGTATATACGCTCATGTATTATTTTCTCTAATACTTCAGAAAAAGTATTTAAAAGAGAATTAGGTGTTTAGCTACTAACAATTTTTTTCCCCCTTTTTTAAAAACAGGAATGACAACAGACTGTTTCCATTGTAGTGGAAAGGTTTAACTTGAAAGGAGGCTAAAAGTGAAAATACAAGCTAGCACAGGACTAAGAATGTTGGCACAGCCTTTGACAGTAGAGATTGGAATTCAAACAGAGCCAGCATATTTTGATGAGCTCAATCTTTTAATAGCAATAGATACATCCAGTAGAGTAATGTGCATGGATACAAAGGAGGACTAGTTTCATTAGCAGAACAAGGTGTAGCCAGTAAGGTGGAATTATAAATGGAGTGAAAGTAAGTCACAAATTCATTTGCTATTAATCAAGGAACCATGGCAATACTACCATTAATTTCTATGTTAGGAGGGGATAATTAATTCACATGATTATTTTTGACATATTTCAAAAAATACTTGGGTTAACTTTTGTGACAATATTCAATCAAGTTCCTCCAATTGGCTCTATCCACTGATTATACTGTTTTAACTAATATGTGAAAGTGAGAAGAATTAAATAAAACGACCTCTCTTTTATATGAAATAGTCTTTGAGTGTAGAAGAAAACTAATCAGTAAATTTGGAAGAGTTATGGATGGAAAATTTAGAAATGAGTATTTATTTTAGTGAGAATTAATTTGATGAAATTATCTGTTGCTGAGTTAATAGCAGAAGTTAAATAAACACAAAGTCAGTCAGTATTTGCCAGATAGTTACTAAGATTGAAATAGTTACCATGAGCATAAGCAGTGAAAGTATTGGGGTTTGAATTTTTTTTTTAAGTGATTAGTGTATTTAATTCAATTAGTAAAGGAGGATGAGCAATGTCAATATTTATTAGTGATTTAGAGTTAAATGTTACTAGAGGGTGGTGTAAATGAGTAAAAGCCAGGTCTAATAGATTAAATTTACTACTGTCAATTTTGTTATATTGTTCTAATCCTTTTATATTAGTTGATGCAAGAAGATGAATCACCTTTAATTGTATGTAATAATGAGAAATAATGTGTATTATGAAATTTCAAATCAATTTTAATATCCACTTAATAGTATTATCCTAAAAGGGTAGCAGGCCAAAGCACCTTCAAGAACTGTAAATTAGTTATAAAGTATTTCAACCGTTGTTTGGGGATCCATACATCAGTCCCCAATTAACAATCTCTGGTTATTAGGGGTGGGAAATTCTATCCAGACATTTTCCATATTATTCTCTAGATCAGTTCTGACCAGACCATAAATAAAGTCAATAATTGAAATTAAAGCACCACCATTCCTTGAGACAGTAGCTTCCTCATAAAACCTATCATACCTATGAACATTAAAATTAGGTTGAAAGTAGTTTTCATTTACATAATCAATAGAAAGCCCAGTTTACAATAAACAAATAATAGATACAACAAACAATACTAAACCATTCATTAGCTTTAGTACAAAGACCAAAGATATTTTAATAGAATAAGAAAATATTGCTAGTATTCACTAAGAGCTGGATTTTAAGGCATCCTCCAGTCCTCCATGGGTGCTCACAGGTAGGGTAGCAGAATTAACCACAGGTGAGTCTTGAGCAATTGCAATCGTGTCTTATGTAGGGGTAGTCAGACTGAGAGAACCCTCTATGATGGGTCATCTCTGACAGCAGCTTCTCATAGAATGTTATGAGAAAACCCGTTGGCCAAACAACTGCATTTTTGATTAATGTAAAATCTTCTCTACGGCAGAAATGTGGAAGAAAGAATATGGGGTGACTGTGGTTTCTAATTTTGAGCTAAGTAAGAATTTGAGATTAAGTTATTTTGTTAAGTAAGATTCAATGTACTGGAAAGAAATTTCTGGAGAAAATCTAGTTATAAATAGTTATTTTTTTAGAACATTAGTGATGGTACTTTGGCTAGTGGCTATTATAAAATCAGTCATTAAATTGTGAGGAGCATGAGAGCACTGAGCTATTGGATCCTCAGAAAACTTTTGAGTTCAGTGTATTGGGTTGCGTCAATCACTAATGTAAATTCCTCATTCCCAGTGGCCAATGTAGCCAGTGACCCAGACAATAGTTTATGTAGTAATATTACTGTCAACAACAAAATCAAAATCGTTAGAAGTTATAACTTGACTAAAAGTCTTTTTTTGTGAATTTTCTTGCTACATATGGGTGAGACGTGACACCAGAAGAAGTAGAGGGTTTGAGTCTACTGTAATTGATCTAGGAAGGGTAGATGGAAAAGATAAATCAGAATGTATCCAAACTGAAACGAAACCAACCGAGGGCTTGCATGCTAAAAGATCCAAAACTTGGGATTTTAATGTTGTGTTGTCCTTACACAAATCCTTGACCTGAGATGATAGATCAATGACCATAGCAATCATGGTATTTAGAAGCTGTATAATAACTTCTTTCTGATTAGATGAAGAAGCCTTAAGTAGATTCTAAAATTACTGATTAATTTGTGGAAATAGTACTTCGGGAACAACAAGTATTTTTGGAATAGAGTGTGTGGATGAATATTTAGTAAGTGTACTATCCCCAAAAGTAGCTTTCGCCCTTTTTAATAAACATGAGTCGCAATACAAAGTAGAAACTCCAGTTTTCAGAAAGAATTCATATTCTGCATCATTAATTTTGTGAATCAAGATGAAACTTAGAAGCACAAGGCGCTGAACACTTTATCTGATGCCCAAAAAATAATCGGCTACATTTCCGACAATTGTCCTCAATGCCTGGCATATTATAAAGTTAAAACTTACCAATTCTAGCGGCAGGTCAAGTTAATATGACACTCATCACACAGAATTGGGTAAATTGCAGAACTAAGTAAAAACACATGCACTCAGGACAAGTGCAGGCCGATTAATAATAATCTTATAGCTTAATAAAAGTAATAATTAATACTAATAATAATAAGAATGGTTGGACATCTTAGCTCAGACAGTAGTGTGTCAGCTTACTGAGCTAAATATCTCGGGTTTGATTCCTGTTATGGCCTAAAAAATGTATCACTGGTGAAATGTGGGTTTCCCCTTTCACAGTGATGAATTAACGGCCTAGGGCTGGATGTTGTGTCTGTTCTAGATTTAAGTTAGTTTATAAGTTGTGTGTTGATATAATCAGTCGGTTCAGAAAGTGCCTTTAAATACCTCAAATAAATTAAAATGAAGTGAAAATATAATAATAATCAAAAGTATATTCACATTTACAACATGGTTTTAGTAAAAATGAGTACTACACCACGTCTAAATATGCCTTGTTACCCAAACGGTTACACGACCAGCCAGCAAACAATTAGAGAATTAATACACTAAATATCACCAATGAGGGAATTGCAGATCTTTTTAAGAAAATCTTTATCTTCACTCTCTCTCTCAGTTAACTATTGACAATTTTCCCTGCTTTCTGTTAAAAAGCAAAGGGGGATGGAAGTACTTTGAATTCCTCCATTAGTGAACAATAGGGTACAAGTAAATGACAGCCAAATATTTTTTCATCTAGATAGATGTAAAGTCTATTATGGAAACAATGACTTTTGCCCCAATCATAAATTTTTTTTTTGGAATAAAAGTTTTATTAATATTTCATAATTTCCTTGAAATGCTCTCAAATTTTGTGAATTAGGCATTAATCTTAATTTATAAATAGACATAACGGAATATAATACACTACTTATTTATGTCTGATATTCGATGTTGGCTGTTAACAAAAGACTTCTTATATAAAATAATACACAGTGTTATAAGTCCAATTCTATTAATACAAAAAAAACTTATGTAATATTGACTCAAACAAACAATAATAAAGCTTTTTTCTCATTTACCTGTTTTAAATAAAATATCAATAAAACAAAATTTTTACTACAATGAATATTTTGGGAGCTAGTGGTAACATCGGCAATACAATGTTGCCAAATTTGTCTTATAATTTAATAGTAATAATAGTATAATTTAATAGTAACCATACTCAGATATGATATTTGGTGTAATGAGTTGCCTGAAACTGTTTTACAGCTATATAACAATACCTTGTTTTCGTTTCTCCTGTAATTGAGATGCCAGTGAACCCATTTCTTCAGGCCATGTTAGATCTTTATTGCGAACTTCTATTAAAAGCTGGTCCTCATCTGTAATACCCAGATCTTCTAGTGTAGGCTCATCCTCTTCTATTAATAACATGTTGTTCTGAGAACAAAAATCATGCAAACTTAGAGACAGACATTTTACAAGATATATTTTTATGAGCATTTATTTAAAACATTAAAAAGACCAACAAACATTTAAAGTTTAGTGTAACATTTTTAAAATTAATAATACACATGCAAAGTAAAACAAAATAAAGTATTTTCATGAAATTTACTATTTGACTTTTTAAATTTGAATTCTGGTCAATTTTGTCTTTTTGAATGTGATATAATCATAACAACATTCCAATAACAAATATAGAGTTTCCCAACATAAGAAATGTATTTCCCACAGCCAAAAAACCTTGGTAAAATATATAAAAATCGATATTATAAAAGTCATATTGTGACCAAAGCCAATTTTTAGCCTTCTATTTTCTATTTGATGTACCATACATAACCCACTTAAATATTAAGTTGATTTAATAGTATTTATAACATAAAATAAAATTTTATTTTCCAGCACTTTATAGCGAAATCCAAATTTTTACTTAATAAAATTGAATAATTTTATTTACCACAAATCAGGGTATCTATGTTTACTTTGTATGCATATTAAATGGATTACTCAAATGTTTTAAGTAATTCACTATAAGCCAGCAAGTTTAATTGATTATTTGTTTGTATTAACAAGAGATAAAGAGGCTAATTAATGAACCATGATTTATTAAGTTATTTTTTATAACATATTATGAAATTCTTAAGTGTGGAAAAAATGACATATTGCTAATGTCTGGGTGATAATCAATCCAAACAAGTATTAGACTGTAGTAAATTAATTAGTTAAAAATTTAATTTCAGAAAGAATTGTAAAACTGTACAATAAAATTGGTCAGTTTTAAAATGGATACTTTTAATTTATGTATATAATAATTATATATAAATGTTCTTTTAAATACTGAACTATATATATAAAATAAATTGTAATTCAATAATATATTTTTATTTTACTAAGAATGTAAATATATTTAAAACTAGTAGTTCTGTGAACAGAAGACCTCGCTCGGCAATCAGAAATTATAAGTATTATGTCATGTTCTAATTGTTAATACAATCTTTACATTTCTCTTTGGATTTCAAGTTGAAATAACTCCGATAATTTCTCCTTGGATTTGAAGTCGATATTTGATTTATGAAGAAAAAAATATTCAGAAGAAGTTTTAAGAATATGAAGTGCATAGAAAGAAGAAGAGAAGAATGAAGTATGTGGTACAGGAAGCCAGGCCACGAAGAATTGGATGAAAAAAATGATGCTGGGAAGGTATGTGGAAGGGAGTGAAAAGTTGTTATATAGTCAGGTAAGAAATAGGAGAAAGAAAGGATAAAATGTTGAAATGGTGGATAAAGAAAGAAGAACAACGAACACAGGAAAAGGAGAAAAGAAATGATGTAGGGGATATTTTGAGAATATGTTCAATTCAGAATAGGAATGGGATGAGAGTGAAGAAGAGAAGCATGAAAAACTAGTAGAATAGGGGGAAATGGGTCCCACATGGAAAGAGATGGTGGATGCATTGAAGAGGATGAACCCAGTAAAAGCACAAGAGGTCTACGATGGACTTTTAACTTAGCTATATGACAGCTGATGAAAATAAGATATGAATTTGGACAGGACTTGGCAATGGTATTTATGGATGTAGAAAAGGCATATAATAGTGTTAATATAAATAAAGTATGGGAATTGATTAAGGAGGCTGAAGTGGAAAGCAGAATTGTAATATATGAGGATAACATGAATTGTGTTAAGATGGAGACGGGGTGGACAAAGTGGCTCAAAATAAAAAATTAAGTCAACAGGGGAGTGCTCTTTCACCACTACTATTTGTAATGGTAAGAGAAATAGTTTTGAATAAATTGGCAAAGCAACTAGGGGATGAAAATATTAGAGCCATGATGTTTGCTGATGACTTGATGGTATGGGGCGTGGGAGAGAAGGAAGAGGAAGTACAGTAACAGCTACAGGAGTGGAATGAGGAAGTGAAATAGTGTGGATTGAAATTTAGCATTGCAAAGTTTGAAGTGATGGTAATGACAAGGAAGAGGATAAGCCCTAGAAAAGCTATAAAGTTAGGTGGAGGATTAGAGCTAAGATAGGTCCAGGCTATAAAATATCTTGGAAGCGTGATTGAGGCGAAGGGTGGATGTAGAGAGGATCTAATAATAGGGTAGCAGTGAGAGTTGTTCTATAGGTGTGTGAAAAACCTGCTATAGAGAAGAGGAAATAACCCTGAAGTGTAAGAAAGTGCTGTATCGGGCTTGCTTTATACCCAATGTCACATAAGCAGCAAAAACATGGACAATGAAAGTAAGAGAGATTAGGAAAATGGAGCTGCAAAAGCCAAGAAAATGGGCTTTAAATATGCTGAAAAAAAGCTGAGCCTACTATGTTATATTTTAACTTACTTTGAATTATGTCCACATTAAGCATATTTATTATTTAGCTTTGTGATTAGTTAAGTTTTTTTCAGTTATTAAACACTTTAGGTTTTGTATATACAAAAATTAAAAGGACACTTTTTTAGGTCTCAATGTTTTGGGTGTTTATGATCTTATTTTTATATTTACAGTGATATGAAATTTTAATATTTTTTAGTTTCCCCACCATGTAGAATAATAGTTGTGGAAAACATGTGCCAGATTTAAGGTTAGTTTAAAATTTTACAGTCCCACCCCCACCCAAAAAATTGTTCATATGCTTTATGAGCAAAAAAAAAAACGAGTTTTGCCATTGTTTGTTAAACATAAATTCACCACAAGTGTAGCAGAAATAGATTTATTTTATAATATTTGCTAGACGGGCGTAGGGAGAATTTAATTTGGGGGGTGTTGCAAAAACACAATTTTAGGACATGATGTTAACCCCTTGACTTACCATTTAACCTGACTATGTTTTACAACAGGATTACCATTTAAATTCACGTCAAAATACTTTATGCACAAGTTTAGTTTAACTGATATAGCTTCAGTAATATATTTGCAATTTAAATGCCCTAAACAGCATTTTAATGTCAAGCTAGGCTGTTATCCTTCCTCCTTCTCCCATTTACAATCTTCCTCCCTCCCACTTTACCACTTTCTCCCTCCCGTTTCCCCTCAATCTACCACCACTATCGCCTCTCTCTCCTAGCACTTCCCTTCAGCCTTTGTCTTTCTTTCTCTCCTTTATCACTTTATTTTACTTATTTGCATATATTGGTGTTTCAATTATTGCTCGTTTACTCCAGTGGTACTGTAATTTTGATTTTCTATTCTGTGACATAAGAATAAACAATGCTAAATGCGTGTGAAATTCATCAGCAGTTGTGGGTAACCACTTAGATCACATTTCCCAATTGAAAAATTGTTATGATTCATATATAAATCATAATAATGATTAGTTACGGAAGATATTTGACACCAAAAATCATTAGAAGCTAGGCCTCAAGCTAGGCCACCTAGACAACTGGCGCAAACTGGGTACAGTAAACTCAAGTCAACTTTGGACAAGTTGGTAAAGGATAAAATTATTGTATTGAAGATTAAGGAGCCCAGATCGTGGGTAAGCAATCTAGTCATTGTCGAAAAACCTAGTGGTTCATTACAACTTTGTATGGACCCACAAAACCTAAATAGAGAAATTAAGAGAGAGTATTATCAAATTCCAACGATTGAACAATTGACAGATAAATTATCTGGGAAAAAATGTTTTTCACTTTTTGACTTTAAAGATGGATTCTGGTAGCTAGAGCTTGACGAAGAATCTAGTGATCTCTCTGCATTCTCCACTCCATGGGGCTGCTATAAGTTCCTAATGCTGCAATTTGGGGTGAGTTGTGCTCCTGAGAAGTTTCAGGAATGGAATGAACAGTTCTTTGGAGACATTAAGGGTGTTGTGATATATTTCAATGATCTTCTGGATGCTGCAGAATCAGTGGAAGAACAAGACAAGATTGTGGCTCAGCTTGTTGAGCCTGCGAAAACATTAAATGTTAAATTTAATCCTAACAAGCTCCAATACAAGACCTCAGAGGTTCGATTTTTGGGTCATGTGTTTTCTGCAAACAAAATTAGGCCTGATCCAGAGCGAGTTTTAGCTATCTCATGTTTACCAGATCCTAGTAATAAAAAAGAGTTGCAGAAGTTTTTAGGAATGGTCAATAACTTGAGACAATTCATACCTCAAATGTCAACACTGACAGCTCCCCTAAGAAAACTACTCAAGGCAGATGTAACATGGCAATGGATACAATGTCACTCGGACTATGTAAAAACTCTCAAATCTGTGATCAGTATTGCTCCAGTTCTTTCAAACTTTGATTCATCCAAGCCACTGGTGATACAATGTGATGCCTCACAAGATGGCCTGGAATGTTGTCTTCTTCAAAATGAACAGCCAGTTATATATGCCTCATGCAGTCTAACAGACTGAAAAAGGCTGGGCTCAGATTGAAAAGGAGATGTTGGCAATAGTATATGCTACAAGTAAATTCCCCCTTTATATATATATGGCCAATCTGTAAAAGTCTTGACAGATCATAAACCTATCGTGGCTATCATGGATAAGAGTGTCGGTAAAATATTGTCTACTCGCCTTCAAAGACAAACTTAGGCTCCTTAAGTATAATCTCAATGTTCAGTATATATCCAGAAAAACAATGTATATTGCAGATCTGCTGTCATGATCAGACATACCTGGTGCAGTTCCTGATGACCCTGGACTTAGTGAAATAGTACACAGTGTAAGTAGGTACATTCCGACGAGTAAGGCCTGTTAAACATAATTTAAAACAAAAACGCTAACAGATCCTGTGCTTAATATTGTCATGAACTTTATGCAAGCAGGTTGGCCTCAAAGAAGTGACCATGTTCCAGATCAATGTCGCCTTTATGTGCCCCTGCAGAATGATCTTCATGTGGAAGATGGGTTTTGTTCTTAATTGACAGAATTGTTGTGCCAAGTAAACTAAGGATTAGAATGCTTACATTACTTCATGATAGTCACTTTGGTGTGGAAAAGACTAAGGCCAGAGCTAAAAAGTTATTTTTTTGGCCTGGTATGTCTAGTGATGTAGAAAACCATGTAACTGACTGTAGGGTGTGTGAAAAATTTAGTGTGTCTAATAAGAGGGAGCCACTTATCCCCCACCCTGTGCCTAACCTACCATTTTAAAAACTTGGTGCTGATGTTCTAGAATTTGAGGGTCAGTATTATCTTGTTGTGGTTGATTATTTTTCTAAGTGGCTGGAGGTAGTATCATTGCCCACTAAACCATCTCTTGAATTAATAGATGCTTTCAAAATAATTTTTAGCACACATGGAATTACCAGGGTAATAATAGCGGATGTGCCATTTAATTCATATGAATGTAGTACTTTTTCCCAGGACTATGATTTTGAATTCAGAACATCAAGTCCTCATTATCCACAGTCCAGAGATTAGCTGAAAAGGGAGTTGATATAGATAAGCGAATTCTCAAAAAGAGTAATGAAGAAGGAAAGGAATACTGGTGGCTTTTCTAGAATATCGCAACACACCTCTCTCAGGACTCGAATTTTCACCATCTCAATTGTTAATGAGTCGTCTTGTAAGGACATGTATACCAGTTTCTACTGCAAATCTACTCCCCAAGGCAGTACCTTATGTGAGTTAATAACTTGTTGCTAAACAACGCAAAGTGAAAACATATTATGATAAAAGAGCTCCTCGTAGGCCTGTTGATTTCAAAGATGGTCAAACAGTTGTTGTACAAAAAGGTAAAATATGGGAGCCAGCCCTGATTTTGAATAAACATGAGGCTCCTTGCTCATACATTATAAGTGACGAGCGGGGCAATTTATTGCGTCGAAATACAAAACATCTGAAGCAGTCTAAACATTAGCCTCGACTAACTCAGGAGTTTTATACTGATTACCAGGGTGAATTACAAAATACAACAGATGGCTTTAATGACACTTTGAATGAGGTTAGCTATACAACTTATTATGAACCCCATCAAAATGCAGATGAACCTGTTGTAGATAACACAGCTGTGAATGAAGATAGAAATAGTACACCTGTTGATAACAAAATTATGTAAATGGTAATGCTAAGTGTGTAGTAACTGGAAGTGGATGGTGCATTGTAAAACCTACAAGATATTGATAAGGGGGAGGTGTTATAAGTACTGTACCAGGTGTAAGATAATTTTTATGCGACAGATGGTGACGCTGAACCTACATTACCTTACGATAATGTTCCGTGACCTCGACAAGAGGCATTCTGTCAAGTGATTTCATACTGTACATTAAATGTTTATTATATGTTGCTGGACTTTTTTGTTTGTATTTACTTAATAACCAGTTATTACATTAAGTCAGTTCACGTTCGTTGTTGAATAATTTAAAACTATAAAATGGCCAACGCCACAAGGTCACCCAAATTAGCAGCTACGTTAGCAATCCAGCCAAATGACTTAAAAAGTCAAAATTTGTCTTATGTGTAGAAAAAGTGGTCAACGCAGTTCACCATATTTCTATGAGCCACAAGTCTGGAAAAAGAAAATGACTCATGCAAGGTCACTTTACTGTTGCACCACCTAGGCCCAGATGCTCACGAAGTGTTTAATTCTTTCGACCTAGACATTGACCAAGTGAAATATAATGAACACCAAAGGCCAATATTTTCTTCAAACGTCACAAATTCTTCACTCGTCGTCAGCCAGAAAATGAAATACTAAAAGACTTTGTGAGAGCTTTAACAAATCTCAGTCTTTCGTGTGAATTTGGTGATTTACGAGAAAGTTTAGTGAAAGATATTTTCACTTGTGGTCTCAGCTACTCTTACAATGACATAAAACAACACCTAATTGAAGAGGGTCAAATTACTTTAGATAAAGCAGTTAAGATGGCCAAAACAATGAAAATGTCCAAACTTAAGACGTCACAGCTTACTTCAGGTAGCTCATCAGCAAATCAAGATTTTGTGGGAACACTACAAAAGGTTCAAGTGAAGAGGTCACCGAGTCAATTTCAAGGTAGAAGTCCAAGCCTCCGAGGGAATTCTTCAAGACAGCAGTCGTTAGGTCCAAGACAGTCTAAATGCACTCGATGTGGTCAGGAACACAGCTACAAATGTCCAGCAGTAAGGGTAAAGTGTCATTTTTGTAATAAAATTGGTCACTATACAAAGTTATGCTTTAAAAATAAGTCTTCAGTTAAAAGCTTATTGCTTCAGTCCAATGACCTATTTCTAGGTTCATTATACATCCGGGAAAATATAACAAATGTAAATTCACTAACATGGGACATAACTATTAAAATAGAGGGAAGAAGTCTTTGTTGTATTCTGAACACAGGAGCTCAGATTAATGTAATGGGTTTAAACACTTACAGAAGTCTAAATTTATCAGAAAATAAAATAAACTCTACATTTACTCGTGTACTGACATTTAGTAAATAATTACTTCATGTAAGAGGTGAAGTTGATTTAAATTGTCAAATCATAGACAAGGAAAATATTATAAAATTCCATATTATTGAGATGGATTGCAATACAATTCTAGGTCTTAAAACTTGGGTGGAACTTAAATTAGTTAAGAGAATTAATAACGTTAATTTTGCAAATATATCTGAGAGTCTAACAGAGCCTAATCAGTCATTACCAAATAATATTAACCTAGGAGCAAAGTCCCAGGTATATGTAAATTAATTTAAAAGATATTTTTGAGGGTCTTGGAAATATAAATAGGTATTGCCATTTATCTATAAATAAATCAATAAGTTCAGTTGTAGAGCCTGTCATAAGGATTGCAATTAAATTATTTACTGAATTAGAGAGTGAACTCAAACGCATGGAACAGTTGGGTGATATATCAAAAGTGAGTGAATCAACAACATGGGTGAATAGTATTGTTCTGATTAGAAAACAGAATGGTGACCTTAGGATTTGTTTAGATTCACGCAACTTGAATAAGGCTATTCTTAGGTCACAATATCCTTTTCCTACACTTGATACTGTCAAAGCCCAATTAAAGGATGCTAAATTTTTCTCAACATTAAAGCCAATTCTGGATTTTGGACCATCCCTCTTGATGAAGAATCGTCAAAATTGTGTTCATTCATCACACCATTTGGTCGCTATAGATGTTTACGTTAATCATTTGGGATAAGCTCAGCACCTGAGATTTTTCAATCAACTATGAATGAACTTTTGGAAGGAATTCCCAATTTAATCATTTATTTTGATGATTTGTTAATTTATGCATCTAGCCAAGAACAACACGATTCTATCCTAAAGCAGGTTGGTGAAAGAGATAATCAGTAAATTTGAAGTTTAATTTAAGCAAATCACAAATTTGTCAAGAAAAGGTCACTTCCATGGATCACGTATTCAGCGGTAAAATTATGCTACCAGATCAAGCCAAAGTAGTCGCTATTGTTAATATGCCTAGACCCAACAATACTCAAGACATAAGACAATATTTAGGTATGCTAACATACTTGTCTCCTTATATTAAATATTTTTCTGAGGAAACTAAGCATTTGAGAACACTTTTTAAAAAATATATAGTTTGGCATTGTTATCATTGTCATGATGAAGAATTCAATAAGCTTAAAACAATAATTACAAATGCACCTATTTTGACTTATTTTGATCCGTCCAAAAAACTAATTTTGTCTTGTGATTCGTCACAAAGTGCAGTAGGAGCTGTCATCCTTCACAGTAATAATACAATTGCATATGCTTCCGTTACACTTACAGAAATCCAAAGCAATTATGCACAAATTGAAGGGGAACTCCTTGCTATTGTTTTTGGATTTGTAAAATTCCACCAGTAAATTTATGGTCACAAAGTAGCCGTTAGTTCCTCTTTTCACTAAATCTCTCTATAAAGTCCCCTCGACTACAAAGACTTATGTTGAGAATACAACCTTATGACTTAGAAGTAATTTATCAACCAGGAAAGCGAATGTTTATTTTGGATACTTTATCCTAAGCTCCACTAGTTGACACAGTTCCTGAGTTGGATGAGAATGTTAGTGTACATGTCAATCTGTCAATCTCAAACCTGTCATTGTCTCCCGAAAGACTGGAAACCTTTCGAGATGAACTAAGTAAAGCCCCTGTCTTGAAAAATTGATCTAATTTTTGTCAAATAGGATATTCTTCAAACAAAGAGTCATGTCCTGTTGAGGTTCAGCCCTATCACAAATTCTTTGATGAAATCTATGAAACAAGTGGAATAATTTTTAAAGGGGAATGTATCATTGTTCCACAGTCAATGTGAAAAGAAATGTTAAAGATTCTTAATGAGGGTCATTTTGGGATAGCTAGAAGTGTATAGTTTGCAAAAAGTACATTATTTTGGCCAAATATGGTCAATGAAATTAAAAATATTCTCGTGTCTTGCTCTGCTTGTCAACAATTTAGTAATAATAATAGTAATCAACCTTTAATGCCACATGAAGTCAAAATGTTATCCCGGAACAAATTTGGAGTTGATTTTATGGAAATAGTGGGAAAGAAATATATAGTATGTGTGGATTATTTTTCATAATATATTGAGATGTCTTTACTTAATAGAGGCTCAACAGCTCCAATATTAATACAGGAACTTAAGTCAATTTTTGCTCGTCATGGTATACCAGCTGTCATGGTTTCTGATAATGGGCCACTGTTTAGTTCAAATGATTTCAAAAATTTTGCTTAAACTTGGGATATAGAACAAGGTGACCTGGTGGTGGTCTAGGGGTAAGGTGTCAGACTTCTGTGCTAGGGGTCCGGGGTCCAATCCTCGGTCCTGGTACAGATTTACCTGATTGCCAAACCCTTCCTTCACCTCTGACAAGACGTGTATTAATCACAACTTGTGAATGTGAGGAATGCCAGGCCTCCACCGTGGTTCAGATTTCACATTAAACTTAGGTTCCCCATTTCATCTCACAATCACCCTACCATTACACATTAGCGATAAGTGCGTACAACCCAAACGGGTAGTAAGACGCGATAATAATAAATAAATAATAATTAATAAATAAATTATTGATGATGATGATGATGATGATGAAACAATAGCAATAACAATAATAATAAATAATAATAAAATAATAATAATATATAACATGTAACTAGTAGTCCACATTACCATCAGTCTAATGGCCAAGTGGAAAGGGCAATCCAAACATTCAAAAACACTATTTTTAAAACTCTCTAATCAAATGCAGATCCATACCTGGCTCTTTTACAATTTAGAAAAAATAAATAAAAAATTTTAGAACTACTCCAAATGATAGTCTCAATTCACCCTCTCCATTGTTAGTGTCTAGACAGTTACGTACAACACTACCTATTGTTGAAACCAAATTGATACCCAAGCTAGTTAATACAAATTAGTATAATGACTGGATAACTAAGCGAAACAACCGAATGACAAAATATTTTTATAACAAAACTGCCAAATGTCTGCCAGATCTTAGGAAGGAGCTTTACGGTTGAAGGGGAAGCCCGCAACCCACATTTCACCCATTTACCCAAAGGTTATTCTTATTATTCTGATGATATCTCAACTATCATGAATGATAATAAAATATTTATTGTGTCAATTTTAAGGTATCAATATGCAAAACGATAATGCCAGACTCAAAATTTAATAAAGCCATGGAATAACTAGATAAAAAATTAGATATAAATTAATAAATGTGTTTGAGCTTCAAACTATTAATTGAGAAAAAAATTAAATTTTTTAACTAGGCATTAATTATCGCAGCTAGTTTACGCTTGCAACAGTACAATTATAATTGGGTACTTATATATGAAAAAATTGAATAAACGCAAAAAAAACATTTTCATGCCTTTTCGATTTAATATTACATTGGAGATAGGTCACTTTACCTTCATTCTTTCCTTGTCAAAACCCCATTAAGTATGCTTGGCTGGTTACAGAAGGGGAGAAGGGGGAGGGCTCAGTTATCTTTCAATACTCTTTTAAGACCTGAAAAGTTTCTAACAAGCCAGCACCGACACAAAGTTCGTCAGGTGCTATTGCTGTATTGGTTGGAATGGGTAGTATTATAATTTGTTGATTTTTTATTCAAAATGGTGAAAAAGAATGGGAGAAAGCATCCTTATGATCACAAAAAAAAAGCAGAGGGGTTTGAATTTTAAAAAGTGTCGAGAAACTCAAAAGATAATATCCGAAGAGGAGGGAAGCTAAGAGAAAATACACAAGCAAATAATTTTTAAGAAAATTAAAAACAATTAAGAATAGCCCTTACAATTAACACCACTTATCGCGTGATAAAAAGTGTCAGTCTCCTCTTGCCGGTAACAGAGAGGATGGGTTTTGAATCCCAGCGGTTGTACTGAGGTAGCTAGTCATAAATGATTTCCAACTCTTCCTCTAGAAAAATTCAAGTACATTTTCTCTAAATTCTATCTTTCTCATCCCTATTCTATTAGTGTACATGTGCGGGTATTCCGAAAGGGTAGTAATATGCATTGTTTGTTAATGATATCTGCCCTAACTGAACTATATTGAGGGTCAAACCAAGGCCTATTTCTCTTAGGAGTGGAAACACATGCAACAATCCTACAGGTTTATAGAACATTTTAAAATACCTAGCATTTTAATCTATGCCATCTAGTAATTCCTTGACATTTTGATATTTCCATTTTAAAAAAAACAACTTAAATGACGTTATTAAAAAAAAATTAAACTATCTTAAAGTAAATTTGAACATATTAGACTTTAAAATTTAATAATATATATCAGATAAAATTTGTGTTTTTTATTTAAGTTGCTTAGGCAACATAGTTTTTACCCATTTCCTTATCATATGATACGCACCCAACTACTTTTTATATTTATTTTATTTATTAACACCGGTATGCCTACGCGTTTGGGTTGTACGCATATGTACTAATTACTCTGTTGGGTCAAGGATGAGGATGGTTATAATTTGAGGAAGTGTACCCACATTTTCGTGGAGAGCCATTTAGGAAATAAAATTTATATTTATCTGTTTCTTTCACAAATGGCGTGGTTATAAATTAGGAAAGCTAGGATTTAAAGGAAGGATACTAGCATTTGGAAGGAGGGAGAGTTTGTGGGATACAATGTCAGTTACCCACACTTGCTAAATCAGACTAGGATTCGAGTTCTGACATTCCTGATACAGTCGACTCTACATAGGAAGAGTGGTAAATAACAGTAAGCAGTAGTTTTTTAGTTCAGTAATTCCAAGGGAAGTATTAATTGGAAGCGTTTGATAAAACTACTTTATCATCAATTATTAGGCAAATAATAAATATTTACACATAGGTTAATTAATATGAGTGACTTTCAATCATTGTTTGCAGTAAAATAAAACTTCTGCTAGAGGTCAGTTACCACCACTCACTCCTATGGTGAAAAGACTGCTGTACCTCTGAACTATAGCTCAGGCAAGACAGACCCGACACCTCTGTCCTCCTGATCATTAGTATATTTTGAATGTGTACAGTGTATGTTCCAAGCCTGAGGTATTTCATAACTGGTGTATAATCCATAATGTGAATTATATTATATTACATTTTATCGAATCTTATATAATCCAAGAGAATTTTTAGTTAGTATGATTAATAGTAATAACCATTCACATTTGTTTTTAAACCAATCATTACATGGACTCGGAATATAATACAATTAATAAATATGAAATCGGTTAAAAATATATCTGATTCAACCTCAGATAGAACAATGAACAACAATAATTATTTATTCTTAATTTATAATATTAGATATGCTAATATTTTAGCCGGAAAAGACATATGCTCTAATGAAAATGGTGGCCAAAGTTTGAAAAATTAAAGATCCATTTCTTCTCAATTTATATTAATAAACAACATAACATTAAAAAAAAGTTTAATTTCTTAGAGGTTTCGGTTGTAGTATGAAATTTTCAATGTAAACTAAAGCGCTCCACCGAGTTTTGTAGGAATAATTGTCTAAGAGGCCATTTTTCCTATCAAGAATTCTACTATATAGTGGTATGTAGTAAGAAAAAAGGCCTTCTAGATGTCATTCCTCCAAAAATCAGTTGATAGTAGAGTCAAGTTTTCATAAGAAGGCACTATAAAAATAAATAGATCTACTTTCATGTATGCATCCGTCAGGTCACGTGACCTATAGCTATCAATTTTAATAGATATTATCAATACTTATTAAATAACACTAATAATAGTTTTATAATACAATATTTGTCAATTTTGGTCGCAAAAATAATGTGGGTGGCAAGGGATGGTGACATAATACAATGTAAAATAGACTGGATTAGGTTTAAAATTGTTATTTTTATCCTGCATTTATTAAATAAATATAAAATAATCATAACACACAATATATATTTTTTTGTATTAGGCCATAATGTTAATCAATGACTTTAAGGTTCCAGAACGTTCAACTTTACAAGTCAAGACACAACCACAATAGATTGTACTCGTACTATGCCAAAAGCCTGAATTTGAAACTAAAAACAACACAGTAAATATTTCCGTGAGGTCTTATACATCACTCTTGGTTTAGAATTGGTCAAGGTTAACAAAAAGGTCAAGATTCAAAACCTAGCCAGTTGCGCTGGGAATAATTATCATTCTGCAAATTTTACTGTTATATTTCCATTAACCTCTCACCTCATCCCTGTTACAATGCACTCAAACTACCCTAACCCAATTCGGTCATCGAAAGGTCTAAGGGTAACAATATACTAGACTACTAATGACGGAGAGAACGGGGCTTAAATCCCTGAATGGCTATACTGAGGGTGTATTTTCTCAAGTAGTTTCCAACTTTCCCTTAGCGCAAATGCTGGTCACTTCATCCATATTTAACCTTCCTCATACCTAACACACTAACGTAATTAGTACATAATGTGTATAGCCCGGGATAGTAAGACGTTGTGTTAAACAAAAATCTAAATAAAATGTAATGTACATTTTAAAGTGTACAAAACACCTAGATAACACCCGCTCAGGGTATCCGGATTTAATATTGCTAATTGAGTAGCTGGAGATAAAGGTGAAATTTAAATTAAATGTACTTACATTTGCGTGGAGGGAAAGAGGGAAAGAATTTAGGAAACACTCTCATTGCACCTATCTGGAATTCGAACCTTTACCTCACTGTCACCAGAAAACCAGAACCCGATATTTAGTCCACATGTAATTGATCGAAGTATGAATTATATACATATGGTACATTTAAAGTGACTCGACCTAACAGGCTGTTTTTGGTCCAATATGATCAATTATTTTGATCAAATACAAGGTGTTTCTTGTCCAAACTAAATTTGTTTCATCAATAGTGGCTACATTTCAAGTGTTAGCGGCTATTTTTGGTATGTTTAAGCGTTCATAGAAAAAAGCTACTAGTTTATAGGACCAAACTGTTTGTGTAAAAAAATGGTGTGCAATGAATATTAAAATGTAACCATTAGATTTTATGGATATTTTGAGTTCAAAAAGATTCAAACTAGTGAGTACAAATTTGGAAGAAAAAACACAAAAATACTGTTGTTCATTCAATTTTAGCAGAATATTACTTTTGGTAAAGTATCAAACTGGAAAATAAACATGTCAAATTGAACCTGTCACTTGAAATATTAAACAAAAAAGAAATATATATTTTTAATTAATGAATTATAAGTAATACGCTACTTTGATAGTGGTTTATAATTATTTGTACTTTCTAAACAAACATGTGTGTTTGTGGTTAGTTTTGGAAGTTATTTAAATGCATAGCAAAATGTATCAAATAAAAATGTATTATTCATGTTTGTTACATTAAATTCAATACTTTAATGAATAAATGCATCACTAGTTCCGTAACCACGCCAAAATTATTTTTATTTTTTGATACCTACCTATTTTCATTACATTATTTTAAATGTGGATTATATTTGGAGAAATTTATATGAATGAATATCTAAAATAAATATTATTCTTTTCTTTTACGGGAAGTTGACAAGTAGGTAGAATTACTATCCTCAAGAAAAGGAAATATATTTCAGGTATTTCCGCGAAACCAAAAGCTGTAGCACAATGCCAAAGTTCAACATCCCCACTCAACTCATTCTCTCTCTTTCTTTTCAGTTGTCCACAAACTTAGGGTGTGTAAGACCTTTCAAGGCAGAAACTACCTAACACCATTTACAAGTTGCCTTTAAATTTGAAGGTCATTTCAATGTTATTTGCAAGTAAACCTCATTCTTAAAATGCATGATGAAGTTTTGTTTGAGAAAAATCCAGCAAAAAAAAAAATAAAAAAATCTAGAAATCAAGTAATAAAAATAGGTCCACAACCAAGAACTCTGGTAATTGACAGTCCCAATGGTATTTATAGAAGGAAGAGGATACATGTAAAGAAATTCATACAAAATGGGAATAATGAAAAACAGCAGGATGTTTGTGACAATAGTAGTGCTAGCTCCAGTAATAGGAATAATATTCAAAAGTCAACACAGTATTGCCTAGAACCTAGTGCTTCAAATGAGGCTTATAAGGGTGATAAAGCTGCCACTACTAAGTTGGGAAGACTGGTGTATCCTCCTAAAAAACTGTGATCTTAACTTGTAAATTTGGTTTTATTATATCTGTTGTATTGTTTAATCGTTTTATAACAGTCTGTTTTGTATTTGGTATTAATTTGGTAGTATAATGAATGCAAACAAGTTGTTTTGAATATATAAAATAAGGCCATGATAAGTGTTATTTTTTTTTTTACCTGTTTTACCTGTCTCTAAAGGGGAGATGTAACATAATTGTTATGTGACAGTTGGTAACAATGAACCTATATTCCTTTATGATAATGTTCTGTGACCTTGACAAAAGGCATTCTGTCAAGTGATTTTATACTGTACATTAAATGTTTATTATATGTTGCTGAGCTGTTTTGTTTGTCTTAACTTAATAACCTATGTAACATCAGGGAAGTTTATGTATGTTGGGTTGGTAACATCAAGGTTATCAGTTAGCTCTAAAAAGATGTGATCTGTAGTTAATAGTTATCATATGTGCGTGAAACAATATGGTTATGATAAAAGTCGTTAATATAATAGCTATACTAGTATAAAGTTAATTATTATGTCTTTCAACTAACACAGAGTAGAACACAAAACAATTATTGCTGACACCTTTAGTTAGTTTCTAACACTTTCACTATCATAATCATCAGAAAAGTCTACATCCTCATTTATCACTATCATAAATCCAGAAGAAAAGTTACATCCTCATTTATCACTATCATAATCATCAGAAAAGTCTACATCCTCATTTATCACTATCATAATCATCAGAAAAGTCTACATCCTCATTTATCACTATCATAATCATCAGAAAAGTCTACATCCTCATTTATCACTAGTATCTACTAAATAATTTTCATAGTCAGAATCAAAAAGTATCTCTGTCATTTCTTTGTCAGTTGGCCATTTTTTAGGCCAAGAAACTTTCTGTTTACTAGTTGATGCCATTTCATAGCTTGACTGTACTAATAATTGAGTAACACCTATTCATTAAAAAAAAAACTACATGAAAGTTTTGGTTGAAATTTAATTAACAAAACTGTAAGTTCTATTCCTACCGCTCCTGCCGTTTATGGAAGTAGCACCTGCTATTCATGAAAGAAAGAAATAAAAAGAAATAAAAAGAATAGACAAAAATAAACGAAAAATTTGTTTGAAATATAAGAATTAAAATTGCCAAGTTTTATTTATATAGCTGCTGCCATCTATAAAGTATCAGAAAGAACACAATGTGCAAGCCCTGCTCGTCAAAGTACGTCAGGAGGTTAAGACTTAGTGAAATGTATTAAGATAATGATTTATTAATAATATTCTCACCTCATCTCTGTAGAACCACAATCTCATGTCTTCTGGTCTTATCCTTAGCCTAGTACTCAAAAAGTCATAGACTTGCTTGATGGTCGCAAGTCGACTGAAGGCTGCAATATATGCTAAGTAGCGCTTTGGAGGAGTAGGGAGGTTAGACACGTATGCATAGCCTGTGGAACCTGAGAATAAATATAATAACTTTCTTAACTGTATTTCTGAATTATTAACTGCCAACAATTGATTTCAAAATAAATTATCTAAGAAGCAAAAAAAAAAGTATATATTTATCAAAAGTAGGGCATTTTAACATTAATGAACAATAATCCATTTAGAGAGATTTTTATGCAAATTGAAAATGTTTCACTGAATATGTTACTGCTAGGGGTGTAGGCCTATTAAAATTTTTTTTTTAAATCACATAGTTTTAAATCAAAGAGTAACATTTTGAACAAATACAGAATATTACAAATTGAATGGTGTTTTTCGTTGTTTTTTTGTTAATAGTGAAATGTATTTTTTAGTTAAATAGTTTTTAAAAAGAATATTTAAAATGTACTGGTGAAATGCAGAAATGCTATAAAAAGAACTTAAACCAAAATCTTAGGATAGTGTGAAAAGAAAGATCTTCTTACCTCTTAAATTGGCAATGCTTTTTTATACCAGTGTTTAAATGTTGGGAAAAAAGCATATTCAATATTTTTTTAGAAAATATAATTTATTTTGAATGTATATTTTTTAACAAAAAGAAAATTTGTCTTACAATTGTGCATAGAATTTGATTGAATTTTTAATACATATAAAAAGTCATTGATAGCTTATCAATATTTAACAAATAAAAAAAAAGCTTTCATAACAAGTTTAAATTACAAATAAGCTACTATCTTATAGGGTTGTTTATTCTAAGTAAAAATACATATATAATTCTAAAAACCCAAAAATATTCTGTAAGACTATAAAAAAAATCCAAGTGACTCTCTTTCAATATTCACATAGTTTTAAAATAACCTTATGGTGAGTAGTAAAAAATAAGATAATAAGGTATTATCCCTCACCCCAAAATTATTGCTCCCCATCTCTCCACCTGCCATTTTTCCTCCACCCACTTTAACTCTGCCACTTTTTCTCCATCTCGCCCACTCTCCCCCTTCACTCTTGCTTATAACTCGGATGCCTCACTCTTTTCCACGAACAGGCATCTTTCAAGCACACCCCTTTTTTCTTGAGCTCATAATTCAGCACCATGCTTATTTAGATAAAGAGTATAGGGTGAAAATAATCGCCATCCTTATCTCGTACTTTCAAACTCTTGCTTATCTTTGCTGGCCTTGTCATCTTTAACCACCTTTTATCATCCCAAGTTAGTTGAGTTTCTGTTCAGTTTGCTATGGGTCACTTAAAGCCAGCATAAGTTTTCCCTGTCCCCCTCCATCCCATTTAATATTACAAAGGAAGTCCTACCACAAACAATGTTCACGGATCTTACTAGCTTGCTCTCGCTGCAAAAACCAAGGATTAATGAGCCTTTAAAAAGATGGAAGACAAAACAACAATTCGAGCTTGGTATTCAGGCTTTGTATTTACTGGGTTGAATTTAATATTATGCCATTCACTATTCAAAATTATTCAAAATTTCGAATTTTCACACACCTCTAGTTACTGATACATAGTACATTTTGGTAACTAGAATATTACTTCTACATTATAATAACTATTGTTAATTTATCTGTTCAAGTATCCAAGCATAGGTTTTATATAAGACACAAGACTTAAACATAACAATTGACAAATAATGTGTTGATAACTGATATGAATAGGTTTCAGGTTTAGAGATAAAAAGAAGAAGAGTTCATCACAATTGTATTGAACCTAAGATGAAGAATCAAATATTATAGGAGGAAAATGTCATCATAATAATGATGTATCCCTTTTGATAGGTGAATAATCTCATCTTGTTATTTTTAAGTAATTTTATATATGCTCTTGATATTGGTATATAATTTTATTTTTATATATTCCCCTTTGATTGTTTGATTTATTTATTTTACTTTTATATATAAGCCAAATATCTAATTTTACAAACAAATAGAGATTATGTATATTTAAAGAATATACTCACTTAAAGCTGCAGCTCCATAACCCCCAACCATTCCACTCCATGTAGTTTGGGAAGATCTAGCAGGCTGAGCTTGATGTCTAAGTAATCTTAAGCTCACAGGATACAGTTCAATTTCCACTTGGTCGCTATTCCTAGGTAATATCACCTAATAATAAAAAAATTAGTTACACAAAGTTAGTAAAATATATTTAACAAATAAAATGTATAGGTTAAGTACTTGAACAATGGAAATACATTTTGTTTGGATTTTCAATTACATAGTACTATATCAATTTCTAGGCACAGTAGATATATTGATGAAACAAAATTATTTTATACAAAGCAGGACAGAAAGTGTGGACACATTTAATAACACTATATATTTATTATTTTAATTATTTTACTGACTATTTTAAAAGAACACAACCAGTGTTACAAGTATACTGAAATTATTTGTTTTATAAAACTAATATAAATATTGTTTATTCTTAATTCAATGAAAATATATTCATTTTACTAACTATTTTGAAAAAATACAAAGAAAATTACATACATCAAGCCATCCTTTGAAGAGCTTAACCATAACCAACAACTAGCCCTTACATCACTCAATCCAACTCAGGCCCCTTTTTCTACATTCTTAGCCTCTCCTCTCCACATTTTATGGGAATCACCAACAGTATTTCAAATAAAGCTATGACGGCTCCTTCCATAAAGGCTAAGAAACATTTGGAATAATTATCCAGGCTTTGTGTCCTCAATGTTAGGCCTAACATTTCACCTGCACCTCTGCTTTGTAGGCCTACGCCTATAGGCCTCCTCTCCCACATCATCTCCAACAAACCTGCCATGGCAGCCATCTTAAATTTACCGACACCTATTAAATAGACCTAGTTCCTTATATTGTTACAAGTGACACAACAATCCAATCTGAACTTTCACTTCTGGAACCCGATGAGGAAAAGGGACCAATGCCCAAACTACTAGCTTCAAGTGTTTCTATGACAAACCTATTAACTTATAAGCTTTCTAAAACCGAAAACAGGGCTCTAGCCAGGGGACTACCATTTTCACTCAACACAGAATTTGACCACTTCGCTCAGGTACAGGATGTGCGCACCCTTAGACTCAATTACTACTTAACAAAACACCCTCCCACACTGCAACTATGACTCTGAGAAGAAATTTATCCAACCCTCACAAGATGTAGGCCTCCCTTTGACTAGGATTCTCCACCTCTGTCTGCAGACCATCTTCTCGAGCAGTGCCACTTATTTTTTATCTAACATCTCTGATCCACACTTCCCTGACACTATACCAAAAACCAGAATCTAAATTTCAATAAACAGAAAGCAATCAAATCCCTTCACGCCAACAAGGATACAATTATTCTGCCTGCAATAAAGGATCCACTTTAGTTGTTCTTAACCGGTTGGGCTACATAGCTGAAGCTACAAACCATCTTTTGGGCCTGTCTACCTAGAATATTCTCCAAGACAACTCCACAAAAGATTACAACATAGTAATTAAGGGATATGTTCAGCGGGAGCACCTCTGCTCCCACCACTAAAAAGTTTCAACTAAGTCTATGCTTCTTTCCACTGATAAAACTCAAACTCTTGTACTCTACCTTTTTCCAAAATTCACAAAAGAATCGTCCCACCGCCAGAAATTCCTAATGTCTCTAGATGTGGTTTCCCTACAGAAAGAATATCTGCCTTTGTTGAATCTCACCTACAACCCTTAGTAAAATAACTACCATATATTCAAGGCAACAAACATTTCCTAAGGCTCTTGGAACAAATTTGGAAACTACCCTCTGAATCCTTCTTAGTTACAATTGATGTCACCGCTCTATACATAAATATCCCTCATATTCATGGCCGAGCTGCAATGGAACATTATCTAAATCTCAGACCACAAATTTCCACACCCACCACTACTTTCCCACTTGAATTTGCTAGAATCATTCTAGAAAAGAACCGTTTCTGTTTCCTCGACAAACATTATCTACAGATCAAGGCAAACTGCTATGGGTACTTGCATGGCCCTCTCCTATGGTAATCTCTTCAAGGAACGACTGGAATAACGTTTCCTACATCCAGACTCATCAAACCACTAGTATGGTTCTAGTACATTGGCAATATTTTATGATTTGGTCACATTCGAGAGATACTGTTTACTCAACTACTTTCTGGAAGAATTTAACAATTTCAGTACTCTCAAATTCACCCACAATATCTCACTACAGCATGTCACCCTATTTGGATGATGTCTTCAATGAGTACAATAATATTTGCACGACAGTTCACACTGAACCTATAAACCACCAACAATACCTCCAGTACTGCAACAGCCACCCTTCTTAGACCAAGAAGTCTCTCCCCTATAGTCTGGCCATTAGGACAGAACACATATGTTCAGATGCTGCTGACCTCACTTAATATTGCAATAAACTTTCCTCAGCTTTCAGAAGAGATGGTACCTTTCAACTCTCATTAATACTCAAATCTACAGAGCCATCTCAAATGACTCAGTAAATCACAGACAAATTTCTGATGACATTCCTTTCACCACCAAATACCATCCGGGACTACAAAGAATCAATACTATTCCTAAGAATGGCTATAACTTTTTAGTTTATTCCAATCAGACCCAAAATATTTCAGCTCTTCCCAAAGAATATCTATCAAACGGCCACCTAACCTTCACAACCTACCTGTAAACCAAGGAATGTCCAACCTTAACAAAACTTTCACCTTTATCAACACATCTAAGGGTTCATAGTCATAAAGGAAACAACGCTACAACACCTGCAAGATCTACCCACCCAGCAAGACCTTCAATAATAAAAACATGAAGCAATACCCAATCCTAGGCCACTTTGACTGCAGCACATTCAAATTAATCTACCCAATTACATGAATTTTTTGTGAGGCTGAATACATTAGACTCACAACAGGACCTCTGAGAATATGCATGAACAATCACCATAGATAACAACCAAACCAATCTAGATAGACCAAGTCCTTCCCATGCAAATACCCATAAAAAAACCTGGAGTTCTGCTACACCAACAGAGTACCCAGATCATTCCTTGCAGCCACTTGCAACAACTCCCAGCTCAGGCAATGGGAACTTGCACATCAATGGATAGCCAAATCCAGATTACCCTCTAGTTTAAATAAGAGATAATCTATTTTCAGCACAAAAACTAACTTTTATGATTCACTTATTATTTAAATTATAGTTTTTGTTAATTTTATAAATGTTTTCGATTATTAATTTTCCAGGAAGCTATCTATATGTTCAAGCCTCAATTCTGTTGCATGATTTTGGCAACACTGAAAGTTTTCAAATATCTTTCAAATTATTCAAGCATGAAGTAATATCTTTCTTTGTTTTTTATATGTGTCTCATATGAAAAAAGGAATAATTCATAAAAATAGAACAATGCGTGAAAGTGTAAAGAAGTTGGACACATGAAAAGTGCAAGAATAAATTAAGAAAGAGGTGCATTTGTTCCTATCTAGGCCTAATCTAATTTTCCTTTCAGGATGGCTTTCTTCACTATTACTTTACATTACTGTAGAGTGTTTCAACACTGTCTTATTATACATACTCTAAATAAATACATTTTTTTAAATAGAGTATACATTATTGTGATTTTAATGTATATTTTAATTTTTTATTGATAAATAATATGTATGGTGTACTTTATATTATTTATTTTAGATATATCTTTATAATTTAAGTTAATGGTGATGTTGGTAACAGTGATAAAGGAAATCATATTTACTTGTCTAGGCAAGGCTGGAGATCCCCCATACCATTGAAAGAGTGCTTTCCACAATGAGTCTGGAACTAGCTCGAAGTCTCTGCTACGCACAAGCACAAGGTTACGCTTAAGTTTTCCTCCTTCACCAGTCAAAGTCACCACCTTAAATAGTCACATATGTTATGTCAACATTTGAAAAGCTTTAATGAGAAATTCAACATTTTATGAATAGACATTTATCAGAAATATTTATTAAATGCAAAAAAAAAAAAAATTATAAGCTAATAGTTGTGTTCGCTTTACTTAAAGATTTTGCTATATTACATTTTAAATATAGCTAGGTAAAAATTAGTAAAAGTAAAAATGTCACATGAATTTATGACGGTGTATGATATTTAAAAAACGTATAATGGAAGGAAAGTATCAAGAAAGTTAATAATTTAAAATTTTAAAATTGTTCATGGTATTTTAATTACTTTAATTTATATTTAATTCAAGCAGAGATTAAACAAATATTTGATCAATTATCTATTTCAAATATCATCAGTATTATAAATTTTAATCCATTTTTTGTTTGTGATATTGATTAATTTAATTTATTGAATGTATTTACTGCCAATGTGTAACTAATTAGTTTTTAGTATTGCATTTTACTGCCCATTCAGGTTTTATGCTTATTTATTAATCACATTAATGGTTTTAGGGATTAAAGAGGTTATATTTATAAAAAAGTGTACCTGCATTTGTGTGGAGGGAAAGTGGAAAACTATTTTGGAAAAACACACCTCAGTACACCCAACCGAGATTCGAACATTGATATCTCCATTATCGGTCGTTTAGTCTACTGCGACAGTAGCAGGTAGATTATGCGGCCACCAAAGCAGGTAAACAATTATTTATGTAGTAGATTAAATTATTATTATTCTAAGTTTTAAGATAATACATAAAGATAAGTGATACATTTACTATACATAAAATGCTACAAATTAATCATGTTTTAAATGTCTATTGTGTTAAGTATAGACATTATTTACTGTAGCCAAGCTTTGGTATATTATTCTTTAGTAATTTTAAGTAATGTATATGAAATAAAGTTATAAACAAAGTGGAATATGTAATTAAATGCATATGATAGAATTTTAGATTAATAAACTTAAATAAAAGAAAAAACACTAAGTCTACTTCTTCCAGAGAAAGATAACATGAAAGCATCAAAATACTGAAGTGTTTGTAAATATGTTTTAAGTGTACTTTCATCGTGCTTATATTTTCTACAATTTTATCATATTTATGTATTAATTATGAGTAGAATTGTGTAATATCAACTAATAGTAACTGCAAAACATTAAATCGAATAGAACAAAAAACATTTTATTTATAATTTGTATATTTTTCTATTAGTGTATTAACTATTATGAGTTATCCAATATAGGTCTGAAATAAACAACCAGAAAACACTAGGCTATTAATTTAAAATAAAGTCAAACAGAACAAATTGATTTTGACAATATTAAATTTTCCAGCATGTTTAAGACCCTTTGAGTAGAAGTGAGTGATTAAACTGAATATTAAAGATTTTTCTTTACATCCATTAGAGTTTCCAGTCTGTGGCCTGGATAAGTTTTTTTATCAAGCCATATATTTTCCACTACTGGCTTGCTAGGCCTGTCGTAGCTTCATATGGCTTATGATCTAATGTAAGACTAAGACAGGCACAACATCTAGTCCCCGGCCGTTAATTCATTAATGGGAAAGGATAAACCCACATTTCACCAATGATAAATTTTTCGGCCACGCCGGCACTCGAAACCGGGACACTTAGCTCAGTAGACGTAAATGCTACCGACTGAGCTAAGATGTCGGGTTAGAGATCAGCTCTTCTAGCCATACCAAAAATTAAGTCAACAAGAGAACTCAGAACACCACCACCTATTGAAGCAGTATCACCATTGTATAGTCATTCAGAACCTTCAGAAACATACATTTTAAGAGTATCAGGAAAGTAATTATCACTTGGCTAAAGAGCCAAGCTTCAACCAAACTAATAATATAAAATTCATTCACACAAACCTAGGTAATCAATTCACTATCTTTGGTTCCAAAACCACTAAAAATGATAAAATGGCATGTGTATTAACTTATAACGAGAAATTTGTGGGTTTTTCTGGCCTCCAAGAACGGTCATGAGTATAGTACAAGAAATATTCAGTGAATCAATGACGATTGCTGATGACGTTTTAATAGGTGGCCGATAACAAGGTTGTTTCTCAATTGTATTCTGTTAGAAAGGGGAGATAAGAAAGCGAGAGAGCTCCAAGATATTTGTAGTGTTTATTGATGTAAAATCGTTCTCTTTTTTTAAATATAAAATAGAGAAAAAATTATTTTTAATTTTGACCAAAGCAAGTTGAATATTAAAGATATCCTAAGAAACGTAAAAATTATGTTTTTCAAATTTTTAATACATTTTAATTGCTTCTTCACAATTTCGTAAATGTTTGTAAGGTTCAAGAATGGTCAACTATATTTTGATATTATAAATGAAAAAGTGTAATGTACAATGTGTTTAGTATTTTTTTAATGGAAATTGATAAAAAATATAGAAAAAAGAAAAATCAATAAGGCAACTTTAATTAAGAAAGCCCACCTAAGTAAAGAGGAAAATGTGGGAATAATCCAATGCACACCTCTTTTTAATTTCTTCTGTCTTTGATGGTAGAAAGTCACACACATTTTAACACAAATAGAGTAATATTTCTACATTTTTTTAGAGGGAAGAGGAATGATACTTTACACATTCACTAACTCCATTTTGAATTAGAAAGAAAATATTAGAAGCACTGTAGTAAAAGTTGTTGAAGTAAAAAAAAATGTTCACACCTTTGGCTGTGGTAAGGCAATATAAATATTTAGATGAAAAAGAGGGTAAATAATAATAATAATAATAATAAATAATAATAATAATAATAATATAATCAATCAATCAATCAATCAATGTTTACTTAGGATTTAAAAGAAAATTACATAATTGATTTTTTGATACAATCCCGAAGTACCTAAAGGTACATCTTCAGGTCTTGCAGTTAAATAATACAAAAAACAAAAAATTATAATAATATTTAAAAAAACAAAAAGTTTTACACATATCATAACATTTCCTCTCAAAAATATTTACATAGTTGTTTGAAGCATGCCTTGAAGTATCCAGTCTTTAATTCTACTTTTCGCTATGTTTACATGAGGGATTTCTCGGAGTGTTAGTGGTAGCAAATTAAACAATTTGGGAATGGAACATCTCAGTTCCTGTTTACCATAATAATTAGAGTATTTGCCGATTGTATACACTTCTTTGTTAGAAATTGAGCGGGTGTTAAGGGAATGGGTTTTTATTTGCTTGTATTTATCGGAATGGTAATATCCTATAAAGAGGCTGTACTCATATAATTGGTTAAGAAGTAGAATTTTATGTTGAATGTATGTCTGTTAGCATTTTTGGTACCAAATATAATTTTAGAATCTTTTCTTGTAAATGAGAAATTTTGACTGTGTAACATTCTGTCGTTCCTCCCCAGATGGATATGCCATAAGATATTATTGATTGAACTAATGATTTATATATTATTACTATTATTTTGATATCCAAGTACATTTTAAGATGGTAAAAAACATATGTCAATCCTTTTAGTTTGTTCTCAAGTTTTTGTATGTGCCTGTCCCATTTATGATGTTTGTCAATTATTAGTTCAAAGTAAGTATGACTCTCTGTTGCGTCCAGTTTTTCGATAGTCACAATATGTTTGTGTCCGGTTATGTAAACAATTATAACTGTGATGCGTAATAGTAACTCTTGTATGGTGCATTTTAAGAGAACAGATATGTATAACTTTAGTTTTCTTTGTATTTATTACTAGACGATGATCATGAGTCCATATTTGTATCTCGTTGTAGTCTTGTTGCAGGTTGTGTTCTGCTATTTGGAGGTTTTCATGAATAGTCAGTATTGCGGTGTCGTCTGCGTATAGGTAGATGTGTCCATGCTTTACTTGTCTTCTGATAGTATTGACGTAAATTATATATAGAATAGGTCCTAGTATTGAGCCTTGTGGTATTCCCATATTTGTCACTTTGGTTTCACTTTCTTGAGTGCTAATTTGTACATAGAATAATCTGTTAGTGAGATAGTCCCTAAACCATCTTAAGTACGGTCCACTAATTCCAATCATTTTTAATGATCTCAATAATGTATCAATGTCAAGCGTGTCGAATGTTTTTTTAAAGTCAATAAATAGGACCAAAACATGCTTATTGTTGTTAAGGGCTTTGTTAATTTTATTAGAAAAATAATCCAGAAGGTTTTTAGCACTTTTGTGTTTTTGAAATCCATATTGCCTTGGGTTTGATTATATTGAATTTATTTAAATAGTCTGTCAATTTGTTAGCCATGTATCTTTCTAATATCTTCTCAAAAGTTGGTAATATTGCTATTGGTCTGTAATTACCGTAGTCTAAATGGCTCCCAGCTTTGTAAATGGGTCTGATAAGAGAGCATTTCATTTGGTTGGGAAATATGCCAGTTGTTATTGAGATGTTTATTATGTCTACAAGTGCCGGAATTAAATTTGGTCCTATCTTTCGTATTTCCATCATTGTAATGTTATCATAGCCTGGTGATTTGTTTTGTTTAAGTGAAGAGATAATTTTACTAATTTCTGTACAGGTAGTTTTAGGTATGAACAATGAAGTGTTAGCTATTGTGTCTTCCATTTGTGTAAGTAGTTTTATATCACATTTATGCAATATTTCAATTATTCCATTGTCAAAAGAAAAAGCAAAATTGTTACACAGTTTTCAAGTTCTCTGTATTTTTTAATGTGTGCGTAAGCTCTTCATCTAAGTTATTTTTGCTATGCTTACCTATAACTTTGTTTACTTCGCACCATGTGTTTTTCATGTTATCTTTTAAGTCCCAAATAATTTCCTATGGTGTTCAATTTTGGCTTTGTTTATAGCTCTTTTTACCTTTTTCCTCTCCTTTTTATATTCCTACTCATAAATTATATTGGTTGGATTTAACTTCCATTGACAATAGAGTTTATCTCTGATTTTAATTTTTCCTAAAAGGTAGGTATTAATCCAAATTGCGTTGGTTGTATTTTGTTCTGAGATTGGCCAATTTGTTGTATTATATACGTCCTTAAAAGTCAAAATTATTTTGTCATATTTTGTGTTCAAGTCTTGTAAGTCCGTAGTCAGGTTTCCCCAATCAACTTCTTTTGGTTTGCTTAATGTAGACTTTCTATTTATGTTTAGTATTATGACTGTGGGAGACAGTGAGAATTTATTTGGTGTATTTTTATACATTATTTTCATCGCTGTAGGGTAGTGATCTGACATTTTTATACTAATTATTCCAGGTATTACAGCGTAGTGATCTTTTGATATACATATAAATAGGTGGTCAATAGCTGATCTAACTAAATTGTTTTTAAAAACTTCTTCCCGAGTACACTTATTAATTACATTTTTTAGGCCCTTTTCTGACATCATAGTTTCATATCTAGTATGGACTGGGTTATTTTTGTCTTTTATGTTAATGTTTGTGTCACCTGCTACAATGAGGTTTTCTTTGGTAGGATAGCGGTCTAAGTTCTCATCAAGTTCTTGTATAAAGTCACACTTATTACTAACTGGTGGTTTATATAAAGCTATTAAATTGTATTTTCTATTTTGACTTGTGATCAGTGTCCCTTGAATGCTTTCAAAGTGTTTTGTGTTTTGTGGGTTTAAATGGAAGCTGTGTGCGTTCTTTACAAATAAAATTACTCCACCGCCTCGGGTTTTCTCCCTACAATAATTATAAGTGTTATATCCTTCTATGTTATAAAGATTTACTTGTTCATTTGTTATCCACGATTCAGTAAGTATGATAATATCAAAAAAATTAGCTACCGTATTTAACAAAAAATAAATTTCACTCCAATTCTTTTTTAGAGGTCTGACATTCCACGCGATCACATTCAAGCAATTATTATTCGAGTTTTTAAAGTTGTTTTGAAAATTCTCTAGGCTTTTATATTTCCCTGTGTTTACCCTTAAAATTTATATCAATTAACAGTTTCGTTAGTGGTGTCGTCCATCAGTATTTTGTAACTTATATTAACAAATTTGATCTAGATAACATACAAACCATTACACAATTTTGTTGATGTCATTATCTTGTTGAATCACAATTATTTCAGATGTGATAGTTTTCCTAGCAAGAATTTTTTCATTTTTTTCCCACACATACCGGTATCCTCTTTCCCTACCTTTTGATTTTGCCTTCCCCAGCAAGGTCTTGAAGTATTGTGATAAGTTATGTTAAAGAACAAAGGACTTTTGTTACCATTAGTAAATACATCAGTCACTAACTTCCTACCTGACTGTCTATTTTTTGAACGTACAGCTGACATCAATTCTTCTCTTTTTCGCCTGAAGGCAAACAGAACAATGACTGGGGGTGGGAGACCTCTCTCTCTGTTTGCGCGACGGGTAGGTAGGCGGTTGACAGTCTCAATGTCATCGACCTTGAGTTCTAGTGCTTGGGCCAGGGTTGCCAGATTTTTTTCTAAATTTTCATTTGGTGTTTGGATCATACCGTGTATTTCCATATTATTTCTTCTAGTGTATTGTTCCAGAGAGTTTATTTTATTTTCAAGAATTGCATTTTTCTCAGAGAGAGATTAATTTATAGTTTTGAGATTGCTCACTTCCGATTTAAGTGATGCAATTTCAGCTAAGCAGCTACTTATTTGTTTTAAAACGTCATCATTTTTAGCAGAGACAAAGTTGACTGATTCTTGCAGTTTTGTTGATTTGGTGTTAAGCTGCTTGAATAGGGAAATTACTTGATCACTAGATGATAAGTCACTTACACTCACCAGATCCACATTGTCTTCTTCGGCGGAAGCACACGCATTCACTGAGCGACAATCTTTGCAGTGCCACGCTTTTATGAGGTTCTTCGACTTGGCTTTATAGGTGCTAAAGCTAATCCCAGAGCATTCACCGAAGTGAGAATCACTTGCACAGCCGAAACATTTTACCGAGTGCCCGTCTTTAATTATTTTATTACAATTTTCACAGTTAGAAGTCATGATGCACACAGGGGAATCAAAAGACTGTGGAGCTAAGTGCAACACACGTCCGTCCTCTCCGGCATCACCAGCGATGATGATGATGATGATGATAATAAAAATATTATATGCTATCCTTATAATAAGTAAAATCTATCTCAGCCCACCTCATCACACAATATCTCTTTCAGGTCCATTATAATGTTATCCTCCCATCTGTGTATTTGTCTTCCCAAAGTAGAGTAATTGCTTGAATATAAAATATCAATATTAACATGTGGTACTACTAGTTTTATCTGATTACTTTAATGCTTCCATGTATTTGATACAGCCTTCACTGTGCAAAAGCTGAGTCTGGTAAGCATAGATTAGCTTCAATCGTTCCATCTAATAACTCAAATCCTCATTGTGTGTATTCTAGGAGACAAGGTGGAAATCTCCAGTATGTATTTCACTTGAAGAAAGTTGTGCCTCTGAAAACTTGAGAAATTGTGTTGTTTTTTAAGTTAATTTCTTTTACTAAAAATGTTTATTTATTCCACATACACTTTAAATAGTGTGTTCCAATTACCTTGTAGGAAGGAGTTGCAATCAAACAGCTGTTATCAATCGTTCCTGGGGTTAGAGGGAGGCCCATTGTTTTTCTGAGTTGTCGGGGAGATTGGTTGGGACTAGAAGTACTACTACTTGGCCTGGAACAAATATAAGTCCGTCAAACATTTCTTTTGAGTTTAGAGGGTTAAGATTAAAAATTTGACCAACACACAGTATCATTTACCTAATATGTGACAACAGTGAGATATATTCCCTGTATCTGGTACAAGAATATATTAAGAGCCATTCCATCTATTTAATACAAAAAACTAAGAACTATTGAGAAGATTAGTGTTTTACAGATGATAAATATAAGGCCAGGAGAAAAAAAGTAGCTAATGTGTATGGCATTTTAAAAAATATTTTTTATCTGGACCCCTTTTCAACACTAAATACTAAAGAGAGGTGCACTTTATTTAGACAAAGGAATTTATGAGGCCTTTACTAGACGTGTTCAAGATCTTTATTAACATGTATGGCTAAGGTGGTTAGGTTGGCAACATGTAGACTGGTGCAATATATATTGTTTAGTTAGCTCCAACCAGCAATCTTGTTCTCAACACATTCCAAAATGAAAGCTACCAAGCATATGACTGAGATTTGAACAATTCTATCTTCTGGTAATATTCTTCACATAACAATTTGTAGTGAGGTCTTGACAGAAATAACATTTATGAAATGGTAAGATTTATTTTGGTTTGATAACACTAATACAAAATAATAGTTAGAATTGGATACATATATACCCAGTGCTTGAATTTGGCCAGAACGCATCGGAATGCGTTCCGAATGATACCAAAATATATTACAAGCGTTCCGGTTAATACAACAAAAGTTTAAAGCGTTCCACCTGCACACTGGAATGCTACTTCTTCATTCTTCCTATCGTTTTCCGAAAGGATCTCTATTCTAGTCTGAACGAACCCAGATCCTACTATGTATGTGTATAGTGTATTGGATTTTGAATGGATCTAGATGTTACTATGCTTCTGTATAGTGTATTGTATTTTCTATTACACTGGGTTTTCCAAGAATTTGCTTTACAACAGAGACAATTCCTATAACAAGACAATGACTTTAACACAAATATTTTACAGCTGTTAATATTTCACCTCCCTTTTTGTAGCCTTTATTATGGGGATTATTTTTGGAAAGAGCATTTGCTGTTTCTTTTCGTAGGTAGATGATTTCTACCATCAGTTTCACATTGTCTTTCATAGTGTAGATATCGTATGTACCTATTTGAAATTTTGAGCTCTGTGCCACAGGTGAACCATTATCTCTTTTTATAAATTATGTTTCGCATAAAATGTTATTTATCTATTAAAGATAGCTACCAACATTTCTTTGCTCTTTTTATAAATTATGTTTCGCGTAAAATGTTATTTATCTATTAAAGTTAGCTACAACATTTCCTTGCTCTTTTTATAAATTATGTTTCGCGTAAAATGTTATTTATCTATTGAAGTTAGCTACAACATTTCCTAGTGAAGTTTTAAAAATAAACATATTTTCTTCAAAATATTTATTACTATGAATGAAATGCAAAATGACAAATGGTGTCCACTTGTCGGCGGATAAATCTTTAGAAATGCTAAGTGTATTTAATAAAAACTTAGCCTGATCAGTAGTCAGTATTTACCTGCAAATTAAAGTCCCAATATAGACCTATGGGATGTCTGAAATATGTGAATATATACTAAATTCCACCACGCAGTTGTTTTAAAAAAAACACTGTCCTGGTGTGGTTCAAAATAGTACCAGAATGAATTAAAATGTGTACGTATTAGAAAGGGCTTTACATTAAAGTGTTTCTGCTAATTTAATGAACAATGTTTGTTACTAAACATTTTACATTGAAACAAATTTTTCCTATGGATTAAATAATATTTCTTAACATTTTACTTCACAAGAAGTGATTGGGGAATGTTTTAGCATGCAACTCACTCTCATTGTAATCCAATTAATTTCAGTCTAGTATTTTCCCCACTAATGATAGGTATCCTTCAAATGTTTTGATGTTTCAAGTGTCTTACTTTTTACAAGAATAAAAGAGATGTGAAACAACAATGCTAAAGTATGAATACAAGGGACAAATTAAATAAATACTATGAATTTAAAATGAATACTATTATTTATTGTAAATAAAATTCAAAAAAAAACTTTAAATGTAGTAATATTCATAAAATATGTGAAATATGAAAAAAACAATTTTCTACATTTTTTTTTTGTGTGTGTATGAAATATCCAAAAGAATAGGTCTGGCATGGTATCAGTAGCTAATTCCAAAAATTCATAGAAACCCTAAGGTTCCTAACCAAACACATCGGTTTGCAAAATACTTTCAAAAAAATAAGTGTCATTAAAAACGGAGATATATATATACAGCATGCAGATGATAATAATAAGCGTAAAAATATGTTTTTCGCAAAATTAACTGACAAGTTTGATGAAAAAAAAGTGTGTAGAAAACTGTAGCTTACATTGCACGTTTTGTTACCAGTTTCATGCAACACTAGATCATTATGTAGGCAAGTTCTAACAACAATATTGTCGTGAATGAAATTAATTTAATTCAGCTTCCTATAGTTAAATATTGATTGTTAAATTGTGAACAACACTTTGTCTCTTTAGAATTATTCATTATCACTTATGTTTATTTTAACTTTGTTTCATCAGTATTATTATTATTTATTATTATTTAGCACCGCGTCTTACTACCCGTTCGGGTTATATGCTTAAGTACTAATTACGCTAATGGATTAGGAATTGGGAAGGTTGAATAGAGGAAGTGAACCCGCATTTGCGTGGAGGGAGAGTGGAAAACCATTTAGGAAAAACCACCCCCAGTTCACCCGACCGAGATTCGAACCTCGATCTCCCCGTCCTCGGCAGTGGGGCTCAACACGACTAGCGCGTTAGCCAACTACGCCACAGAGGCGGGTTGTTTCATCAGTAGATTTTCTAAAACACAAAGTACTCTATGTATTTGGAGATGCTACAAATCTATATTTCTCATGCATAAAACGTCATCATGTTCTTATTAGTAAAATGAACAGGCTAATTGATTTACAGAAAAAATAATCCCATAACGTAGGTACTTAGGTTTTAGACTAGCGCCTACCTACATAGTTAAATATTGGATATCGTTTTAATGTGGCAGTGTATTTTTCCTTTCAATGTAAAGCAATATTAATTAATTGAAATTATCAATAAATTAGATTAGTATAAAAAACTGCAAGGTGATATTCATTTTACTGAAATTCAATTAAAGTGGCATGGCTTAGCATCCAACTTATTGAAGTGTGTATAGATAATGCAATAAGTTTTACCAATGTAATAGTGTCATGCTGTAAAATAGATTAAGGAATTATTGGTTGTTATTTGTTACCATTTCGGTTGTTAAAATTTCCCAATTCGAGCATTGCATAAAATCACTACATACATTTGGGATGGGAAGCAAAGGTCAATGATAAAACTACTTCCTCATGGACAAAGAAATAATAAGGCAAACTATACACATCGAGGTGATATCAAGTGTGTCTTTAGATAGTGACAAAAAGCTGCTGGTGGTAGGCACAAAGGGATGAGAATTTAGGGGGAAAGTATCAAAATAAGAAAGAAGAATAAGGGTGTGGAGGCTTAAAAATTAAGAGGAAAAAGAGCTGTATCTAAGAAAGGCAATAATCTTAATGCCCAAGGACGAGATGCAAAGTGTAGAGGTGGAATGGGAACGAAAGGTTTAGTAAAAGTTTGGTGGCAGATTCAGAGTAGGTATGTGAGAGGGCACGTGATAGGAGATAGAGGAAGGAGAAACTGCGGTGGCACAAGAATGTATGAAACCGTGAAATATAAGAATATAGTATTTAGGAGTTTTAATATTAGGAATGAGAATAGAGGAAGAATAGAGGAAGAATAGAGGAAGAATATAGGGAGAAGAAGATAAGAGCAAAGAGTGTGGTAAAGGAAGCCAAGCCAGGCCAGGAAGAAATGGATTCAAAAATGGACAGAGATGCTGGAAACAAATGTGGGCGGAAGTAATAAAGTGTTATGTAATCAGGTATGAAACAGAATTATAGATGAAATACAAGAAGATAGAATGATAAATGAAGAAGGAAGAATGAAGAAACTAGGAGAAAAGGACCCATGTGTGGGGATATTGTGAGAAGATGTTCAACCCGGAAGAGGATAGGGATGAGAGTAAAGCAGAGAAGGATGAATAATTAGTATAAGAGGAAAAAATCTGTCTCACATGATAAGAAGTGGAGGATACATTACACTGGATGAAACAAGTAAAAGCAACAGATGTGAAAGAACTGTGAAAACAATAAGAGCTGCAGGATAAGCAAGAATACAATGATTGTACAGGATGCTATGGATGATATGAAAAGAGAACAAGGTACTGGAAGACGGAAATTATAGTACTGATTTTTAAGAAAGGAAACGTGAATTATAGGGGAATAACGCTAACGTGTCAGTGTACGGTAATATATCAGAAGATACTTGAAAAGAAAAAGAAAGGAAGGCGAGGAGAAATATAGCACAGATTTAGGCAAGGGAGGTCTACATTAGACTTTATCTTAGCTATAAGACGGCTGATGGCCATAAGGTATTAATTTGGGGAGGACTTGGTAATGGTATTTATTAATGTGGAGAAGGTATATGATAGTCTGAATAGAAATACAGTCTGGAAAGCAATGGAGGAGGCTGAAGTATAAAGAGGAGTTGTAATGAGAGCAAAAACGAGAGTTGTGAGGGCGGAGTTGTGTTAAGATCGAGAGTGGGAGGACGGGAGTGGTTCAAAAATTTTAAAAATTAGAGGAGCAGGGAAGTGCTCTCTCACCACTTCTATATGTAACTATAATGGAATAAAGTGGCAAAGAAACTAGAGGTAAAAATAAAAGCCATGATGTTTTGCTGTTGAAGATAAGGATGGAAGAGGAAGTACAGGTAGAGATACAGGAATGGAATGAGGAAGTTGAAAGAATGTGGAATGAAGTTTAGCGCTGTAAAGTGTGAAATGATGGTAATGACAAGGAAGAGGATAAGGCCTAGTAAAGATGTAACAGAGTATAGAATAAAGTTGAGAAAATAACAGACTGTAAAATATCTTGAAAGCTTAAATGAGGTGAAGGGTGGGAGTAAAGAGGATAAAATTAGAAGAGAGACCCACCTCGGTGGCGTAGTTAGCTAACGCGCAAGTTCCATGTTGAGCTAGACTGCCAAGGACATGGAGACTGAGGTTCGAATCTCGCTTGAGTGAACTGGGTGTAGTTTTTCCTAAATGGTTTTCCACTCTCCCTACACGAAAATTCGGGTCCAATACCAATATATTCAACCTTCCCAAATCCTAACCCATTAGCATATTTAGTACTTACGCGTATAATCCGAACAGGTATTCAGACGCGGTGATAAATAAATAAAAAATTAGAAGAGAGCAAGGGGAATTTTATTTAGGTGTGAAAGAGACCTGCTCAAGAAAGTAGAAATTGCCCAGAAGCATAAGGAAGTGCAGTTTAGAATGTATTTTATACACATAATCACATATGCAGAAGAAACATGGACATTAAATGTAAGAGAAACTAGAAAAGTGGAAGCCATGGGAATTAAGTTAGTGAGGAGCATGTTAGCTGTCACAAGTAGAAACAATATTATGAATGAAATTATCCGTGAAAGAGTGGAGGTTCAGGGAGTACATGAGAGAGTAGAGGAAGCAAGACCGAGATGGTATGGTCATGTAATGAGGTTGGAAAAGGAAAGAGTGCCAAAGAGAATGATGGAGATGAAGTACGTAGGATAAAGACTGCAAGGGAGATCAAGAAGGAGATAAGAGGAAAAGATAACAAAAAGTGTGAGGAGAAGAATAAAAGTGATTAAAGGAGAAGAACTACTGGAAGTCTTGTGGAAGATGGAGGCATTTTAATAAAATGACCCGGCTTTATAATTGAAATAGTTGATGATGATGATGGTGATGTTGACATATATGTAAAAAAATTAACAAATGACATTAATAAAATTAAATGGTAACAAACACTTTTGTACTAAAATTGAAAAAATCCTTTAAATATTGGGAGGTGCAGATAACAGAAAGTGTGAAAGCAAGTGAAAGGGGACGCCATTTAAGGATAAATGATGGTGTTCGGGAAAAGGAAGATAGAGCCATTTTGCTAAACCGACCTACCCACAGGTTGGAAACAGTTTATGATGAAGCTAAGGAATACTGAAAATATATTTTTTTTTAATTTTAATTTTTAGCACCGCGTCTTACTACCCATTCGGGTTATACGCTTAAGTACTAATTACACTAATGTATTAGGAATTGGAAAGGTTGAATTTAGAGGAAGTGAACCCGCATTTGCGTGGAGGGAGAGTGGAAAACCATTTAGGAAACCCCCCCCCCCCCCCAGTTCACCCGACCGAGATTCGAACCTTGATCTCCCCGTCCTCGGTGGTCTGACTGAACACGACTGGCGCGTTAGCCAACTACGCCACCGAGGCGGGTCTGAAAATATAATAGTTTTAGCAAAGTTAACCAAAATAGTGTCAGTAGCTGGAATAAGTGGAAAGTGACTAGTCAGTGTATTTCGCATGTCAAAAATTGTTTGATATTACCCATAAAAATAAAATGGTATCATGAAAGGGAGTATTTTCGAGCACTAATATCGCACTTCTATGAATATATAGTGTTCAGGTGTGTATTGATCATAGTATTATTATAAGATAACTGTTTTTCATAAATTAAAATGTACAATTTATGTTGTCATCGAGATATATTAAAAATCTTGATATTATCATTGATATGTTTTCAAATTCAGTAATCTCTTAGAGAAAAACAGGATGGTTATAAAACTTATTCGAAAATTCTCTGACCATTCCAGGTTGTACAGGTGATATTTTTCAATTTTTTTTTCTGGGTAGCCTTTTCAGCTTGTTAATGGTTAATGATAATATTTTCGTTTATTAGAATGCTCATATATTTTTAATAGCTGGGAGCTAATAAACACTCACGTTTTTACCATTTATTTTTTTAATTATCAAATGTTATTAGTTATCTATTCATACAATTGATTATCTTTCACTTTTGTTTTAATGGCTAGGTTCTAAATTAATGATGTTTGGCCATAATTAAATTTCTTGATTTTTAATTACTTTTAATTAAATTCCCTGACCTTTCCCTGTTTTTCTTTCCATCAAATAACGCCTATTACTTTCTAGGTTTTCCCTATCTTTAGCCACCATAAAAAATACATTTCCAATAATGTAATAAAATTAACATTTTGTAAGGTAGCTGCAGTTCAAAAACCGTTGAAAAATGATACCAAGACAATGTTTTGAGTCCAAGCTAGCCTAAAGGTCACAGGTATACAGTGTCCAGGTTTTATTTTTAAGCAATATTTAAAATTCCAAAATTTAAAAAAATGGGGTTACATTAAATAACTAATCGATATAGCTATGTGGTTAATGTGAGCCATCATGAAATCAGGAAACTTATCTTACTTTTCAGTTAATGTAAGAATATAAAATTTCTTTGTTTAGAAAATAAAAATATTGTACAGTCTTTGGACAAATTTAATAATGTTAATTCAAAGTAATCTTAAATATATTTGTATTAATATAATTGCTTTCACACCAATAAGAAAACAACTTTTATATCGCAGTGTCTTACTAGCTATTCAGGTTATTAAGTGCATAATGATGTTACTCTATTGGGGTAGGAATGAGTAAGGAAGCATTTTAGAGGTAATCTACTCGTATTTTGCGTGCAATGAAAGCTGCAAGCCATTTAGGAAAAACCAACATCAGTGACCCAACCAGGATTCGAACCCCGATCTTCGGTCTTCAGGGGCCAGTCTAATATATGAGTGATGCTTGACAAAACATATTTGTCATTTAGAGTTAACAGCAGTTTTTTCCAATGAGAGAAGTTTTAAGATAAGTAGCACAAAAAAAAAATTTAATTTGAATTAAGAGAAAGTGTGTTGAAACCTTACAAAATTATAAAATGGAAGTTTATTAAAATAAATAAAAAGGAATAGTAGATTTGTAAGTGCAACTTTAACTAAGAAAGTCCACCTAAAGAAAAAATGTGGAAAGAATCCAATGCACAAAGGTAACTTCTTTCTTTCTTCTATCTTATTTTATAGAATAATCACACACAGTTTTAAACATTAATTTTAAGATAAATGGAGTAATATTTAGGCAATGTTGCCTTTATCAATCAAAATAAAAATACAAACTATTTACTCCATTTCAATCCAAAAGAACGTTAGAAACACTGTGCCAACCGTTGAAGGAATAAAAATAATATCTTAAACTTTCACTGTGGTTTTCCAACATATATGATTATTATAATATTTAATATTTAATTGGAAAAGGTAATAGTAATAAAATAGAAATAAAATAAATATTATATGTGTGGTGTGTGTGTGGTGTGGTGTGTGTGGTGTGTGTGTGTGTGTGTGTGTGTGTGTGTGTGTATGTATATTATATTATATTTTATAATGTGTTAATCTTTTAGAAAAAAGAAACTATTTCTTCTAAAGCCTGGTGGTAATTTCGATTTGGTAATCCAATGTTAGGCTAGTTTCCACTGTCTGTGAGTTGAGACCTGTTGCAATCTTTGGGAAATGCTGTTAATATTTTGGTAATGTTCTGAAGGTTTCCAAGTCATGTTTAGGGATACCAGCCTGGGTGGGTATAAGCTTGTTCAGGTCTTTGTGACAAAACGATGATTGTTCATGCGCTGAGACCTGCTATGGAGAAGAGAAGTCCCCTTGAAGTATAAGGAAGTCTTGTACAGGGCGTACTTTGTACTTATTGTCATATATGCAGCAGAAACATGGACAATGAATGTAAGAGAGACTAGGAAAGTGGAGGCCATGGGAATGAAGTTTGTGAGGAGCATGTTAGCTGTCACAAGGAGAAACAAGATTAGGAATGAATTTATCCAGGGAAGAGTTGGGCTAAAGTGGAGTGAGATAGTAGAGGAAGCAAGACAGAGATGGTATGGACATGTAATGAGGATGTAAAAAGAGAGGATGCTGAAGAAAATGTTACAAATGAAGTGGGGAAAAAGACCACAGAGGAGGCCAAGAAAGAGATGGGAGGAGCAGATGAAAGAAAGTATTCAAGTGAGAGAAGAAGAATGGAAGAAATTAAAAGAGGAGGAGTGGTGGAAGGATAGCAGAAGATGGAGGCATTTTACTAAACTGACCCAGCCACAGGCTGGAAACAGTAATTGATGATGATGATTACTAATTAAGTATTAAATATTTGTATTATTTACCATAGATAGCCAGAATCAAAGCTTTGAGAAATTTATTTTTACTCCAACAGTTGGCACGATGTATCTAACGGTTTCATTTTGAATTCAAAATGGAGTAATTTAGTGTTTTTTCAAAGTGTATTCCCTCTTCTCTTTTTGTTTGATAAAGAACACAAAAACAAAATATCACTCAATTTGTATTAAAATATTTGTTTTTAAATGTGTGTGTGACTATTTCCTATAGAAAAAAATAAAATAGATGTCACCTTTGTGCATTAAATTCTTCACACATTTTCCTCTTTCCCTAGGTGGGCTTTATTCATTAAATTTACACTTATTAGTTTAGTTTCCCTTTTCTTTATTTTCATCAATTTCCATTATTATAAAATTATTTAGCCATTGGGCCACCTCATTGTTAAACAAAATTATAAAATGGAAAGTGTATGAGACCGGTATTAAAGTTATTTATCATTATCAACAAATTAATATGTAATAGTTTCTATGAACTATTATGTACTCAATTAGTGTTGATAAAACCTAATTTTAATATATTATTCTCAATATTTAATTTTAACCCAAAATATTGATATAACAAGCTTTGTATTTAAAGATTTGTGTAAAGTTTAGGTCTTTTGTGTCTACAAACATATAAGAGATAAGATGTGAGGATGAAATTAGGCCTTTTTTTCAAGTATTTATCATAAAACATTTAAAAACTGAAATAATAATATCTATCATCATATCATCATCATCATTTATATTTAGATTATTTAGCACCGCGTATTAATACCCGTTCGGGTTATATGCTTATGTACTAATTAAGCTAATGGTTTAGGAATAGGGATGGTGAAGTTGGAGGAAGTGAACACGCATTTGCATGGAGGAAGAGTGGAAAACAATTTAGAAAAAAAACCACCAGTTCACCCAACCGAGATTTGAACCTTGATCTTCACATCCTCAGACGTCTAGTTCAACACGATACCAGCGTGTTAGCTAACTACCCATTGAGGCGGGTGAAATAAGTATAAAGTGTTCCAGTAGATGACGTTCATTTTATTTTTTATTGAGTGTAATATTGTTCAAGTATGTCAAACTAGTTTAAATATTGTAGAATTGTGGCCATGAGAAAAGATTTTGAATAATATGCTAGTATTTTAAAAAGTTAATAAAATAAAATCTTGTTATAAGAATAAATGCCATCATTTGAATATTCTATTATGATAAAAACTGAAAAACTTTTGAGAGTTTAACTAACAGTCACATCCCAAATTTAATTTTATATTAGTATGATGGTAATGAAAAATTGTTAAGATACCTTGAATAATCTTGAACTAGTAAAGATAAGGAACTAGAATTAATCTTCTTGGAACCATCCTGGATAAAAGAATTGGTACCAGTTACAACAATTGAAGAGTTATCTAAAGCAAGAGAGTCATCCGCCACATTTAGATGTTGATAGAGTCGACGAGGTTCACTGTGTTTCAAACTACTACCAAGACCAGAGAGAGGACTGTTGCTGCTATAACCAGACACTGGGCTGTCACTACCATCCTGCAAACATGTCATTTCATTGTAATAAAGTATACAAGTAATATTTTGGTTGACTTTCTTTTGTTTCATTTTTTTTAATCTAAATTGATGCTAATAAGAATATTATCAAATAAACATTTAAATAAGAATAATCCCTCTTAAATGTCAAAAGAAATGTTTATACTGTAATTTGGATGAGTTGACATATATGGTGAAATTAGTGTTGAAAAGAGTTAAAAGACATTGAAAGATTGCGAAGAATATGAAAATGTAATCACCAATAATATGTTCTAAAATATTTTTCCAACAATTGTGTGTACTAGTAACTACATAAAAAATGACAAATAATTAAGAGCTTATTAACAAATACAGAGTGTTATTTTCTTCTAACATTATCATAAAAAATGTGGGATTATAATAGTAAGCCGACAATTTTTAAAATAGGGACACACTTATAATAGAAAATAGAATAGTTTAGGAAAAAAATAATTAACAAGGTAACTGTCATTGAACAATGCACCTTAAAAGGAAATTTTTCTGAAGACCATATCAAAGAGTAATGCATTACACTTTCAATTTTGACCAGATCAATACTTACCACATAAGACACATATTCAAGCCAGGTTTTCCACCAGTCAATGTTAATGAGATACCAAAATTGTCCAACTTTATAACCTCTTCGTTCCTCTCTATCCAGCCATCCATGAACAATGTTACTTTCTTCTTCTCGAGATACTGGCCTTAGACCCAAAACAATATGACACACCTGCAACAAGTATTTCAAACATACTAAAATCATTTACAGTCACTTACAATGGATATAAATTATTACATACAAAAAATACTCAGCATGTGTTAACAGGTCCATAATTAATTAGATATTACCTATTGTATTCACTACCAACTAGCCTTATATCAAATGACCAGTGCCGGATTAAGGGGGGAAGGGCTACAAGGCCTGCAGGGGCTGCAGGCCCAGGCCCCAGCAGGTTCAGGGATCCCGTCTCCTGAACTACTCTGAAAGCTCTTGTGCAACTTCAAAAATTGCATTTTATGCCTTTAGATAAGTGATTTTTTTTTCCTACATAATTTTTGTGAGTTCAGGAATATATTTTTCTGCTCTCGATTCTTAGATGAAATTGTAGTTTCATCAATGATGTAGTTCCTCTATTTTTCACTAGATATCAAAAATATAATTTTTGATAGGTTGTAAGGAATATGCAGCCTCGGTGTTGTAGTTAGCTAATGCACTAGTTTCATGTTGAGCTAAAGTGCCGAGCATGGGGAAGTCGAGGTTCAAATCTTGCTCGGGTGAACTGGGAGTTGTTTACCCTAGATGGTTTTCCACTTTCCTCAATGCAAATGTGGGTTCACTTCCTCTATATTCAACCTTCATAATTCCTAGCCCATTAGTGTAATTAGTACTTATGCATACAACTCAAATGATTAGAAAGACATGGTTCTAAGTATTAAGTATGTAAGGAATAAACGAAGTAGTTGCTGCTGAATCTTTGATGGCATTCTAATTTCTGTGATTTTTACATTTTGTATTGTGTATTGTTTTGCCTATACTAACTAAGCATGAATATTAATTTGAAATTTTGATAATAACCAGTACCTTGCCTGGAGGTATGCACATATAATATATTATATGCATTTAAATCATTTTCTACTTTATTTTTTAGGCTATTATGAAGCATATTGCATAGCATATAAATGTCAGTTTACCATAATCTATAATATTTATTTCTGAACTATTCCTGTTGTAGTTATTTTCATTCTAATTGTGTTTCTTGTTGTAAATATATATTTGATAGTTATCAAGGAAAATAAAAATACATTTTTGTTTTACCAAATCTGATCAAAGAATTATACAATTAAAGGGTTAATAAGGCCTAAAATATTGTTGGGAGATTTTTTTCTTAATTTTACATCAAACACTCCTACTCCATTAGTGTAAATACTAAATTTTCTTTCGACTCCCGGTTTTAAACTCGTGCCTTATTTTTAAATCAAATATCAGGAATAAAACGATGAATTGTAATCATTTTTAAAAAATAAGCTGGGCATTTTAAATTCAGTGATGGAAATAAAACATTCTGGTGGTGATGAAAAGTTAAAGTTAAATGAACAAAAGGTAGGACGAGTGAAGTAACTGTAAAAAAATCTCAACTTTTTTGTGGAAAGGCTTACTAATGCTGTTGCAACTTAGAAAAAAATTGTTACTGAAGAAATAGAAAAACAGCTTCTTCTAAAGGTAATAGGTTTGTTCTGAAAATTGGGGCTAGACCTACTGCTAAAACTTATAAAACTAATAAATGGGTGTCTACAAATGTTGCTTTTGAGAGTTTGTTCGCCCTGTAACCTCAATACACTTAAATTATATTTAATGAAATTGTGTACACAGTTATTTCATTTACAATATATAAAAGATTAAATGATTACATTTCCAGGTTAAAAGAAAGACTCTACATACTTTAATTTTTGTAATGTAGTACAGCTTTACATTATATACAATAAAGTAGATAAACTAATTTGGAAGATTATGTTACATGGTCACATGGGCGGTTAGGTAAAATCTTGGTTAATCAATGTTATATTTATGTTTCAGATCCTAATAAGAAACACATTAATGATATTCAGTATGAAGTGGAGTCTAGCTGCAGCTCTGTAATTGTCGCTGTTACACATATTGCAAGATTTCCTTCTATCGATCCAGGTTGTTAGCCTAAATGCATTAATGATGAATTTAGGGAGTAATGTATTAAGTGGAAGGACTACCTTGTAAAATTTGAGAAGCGCTATCAGCGCAACTCCTAAGAAACGTCCATATATTGAACTATTTGGACTGTTTAGCCGACACCGAACTAGAGCTGCGATGTTGTCAAATATCTGCTAAGTTTGGTCTAAAAGAGTGAGGGGGAGCGAGCTAATCTGTTGTTTACATGGGTCAAGTTTCTTGGAAGGGAAAGGCAGGCAAGAGTGCGGCTTTTATCAAAGACCACACTATGCAGAAATCTGCTGCTTTATTTTTAGCTTGAACTAATATAATCAGTAGTATGGTTTTCTTAATATTTCTTACCTTGAGGAAGAAAACATTTTTCATTTGACATTCTCGTATAAGACTGGTTTGCTGGTGACCAGATTGGGGTTCACATCCCAGTAGTGTATATTGAGGGTGTTTTTTAAAACGGTTTCAAACACGCTACTATTATTTATTTATATCACTGCGTCTTACTACCCGTTCGGGCTGTACACTTATGTACTAATTACTCTAATGTGTTAGGCATCAGGAAGGTTAAATTAAGAGGAGATGCATCCATATTTTCGTGGAGTGAGAGCAGAAAACTATTTAGGAAAATCCACCTAAGTGCACCCAACCGGAATTGAACCGTGATCTCCCCGTCTTCAGCATGTCAGTTGAACACGGTGGGTAGCACATACTATTGGACTGGATTGCTGGTGGTGGGGAGATTGAAATTCAAATTCCAGTTGTGTGCAATAAGGGCATTTTCCCTAAAATGGTTCCCCACTCTCACTCTACGCAAATGTGGGTACATTAAATCTAAAATGTTACCTTTCTCGTTCCTAATTCATGTATGTGTATAACTCAAACTGTAAGTAAGTCGCAATGAAAAAAATATATATTTTTGAGGAGTTTTTAGGGGAATGACTCCAAGCCAATGAGAAATGTTTGAAAATGGAATGCCACTAAAAGCTATTTGGGGTGGCCCTTAAGCATTTAAAAATAATAATAGATTGTTATAGAACCTATTTGAAATTTGATGTAAACCATCTTTCATCTTCAAACTAGAGTATATCAGAGGGAACCAAACAAACTGGAGGAAGACACATTTTGATGGGGGGAAGGGTGGAGAAGACATTGGTGGTAATACCCCGCCCTATCAAACCTCCCCCCTTACCAGTCCACCCTCAATGAGTAACATTGGATATAAAACTATCGACAGACACATCGTAGAATGTAGATCATTTCCTCAGCATCTGACATAACCCAAGTTATGAGGGGTTTCTTATATTACATCACCCAGATACAAATAATTATTATTATTTTAATATAAACTTAAAGATGCACTAAAATCTCCTATTGTAAAACTAGCTTGACCTACATTAGCTTGTAACATGTACAAAGACATAACTATGCAGTAATTGACCCACGGTGGGTGCCCCCAAGGAAAAAATACACCACCGTCCCCAAATCTTATGAATAATTGTAGATTATAAAAAAAATATTTAGACATTTATTATTGGAATTATTTTATAATACGTATTAATATAGAGTAGGTAGGTTAAATTTAGAGGAAGTGTACCCACATTTGCGTGGAAAGATAAGAGTGTAAACCCATTGAGGAAAAACCACTCTAAGTGCATTACCATACAGCCATAATATTTGATAAAATTGTTGCTGAAAAGTTTTAATATAATGTAAAAAACTTAATCTGAATTGAATAAAACAATATTAATAAATATTATAAACAAATCAATAGTCAATCATCAATATTAACACCTATAGAGGCTAAACAAACATACGTCTCTCTGAAATTGTCTACAATTTCCTCCAAGGACAAACTACGGGTAGTAGCTCAACAGACAACATAGCTAATCCCTTTAGCCTTTATTGATTCATGTGCGTCCTAAATAATTTTTAGTAAAGTTTTGAAAATGACCTGTCAGCTGTTTCTATTGATTTTACAGAAAAATATGTACATACATTTTTGTACAGCATAAATTATGCTCAATAAAATGACTATTGAGTAATTTTTGATTGATTAGTGAGATCTTTATGAAACAATGATAGGCCTGAAAGACAACGCTTTCATCTATTACCAAATTAATTTTGGGTTGGTGGACCTGCGTGGTGGGCCCTATTTAGGGCGTGGCCCTGTGGAATTTTGCCACCATCCTATAGTTACACCAATGAACTTGTAACTATCAAGAATTTCAAACTCTATTAACCTATTTTTTATTAATTATATTCGATAGTCAAATACGTTTATACATATTTTAACATGGTGGCCTCATGGTCTAACGCGCTAATCTTGCAGTAGACTAGACTGCCAATGATGGGGAGATCAAGGTTCTAATCTCGGTCGGGTGTACTAAAGTTAGTTTCTCCAAACTGGTATTCCACGCTCCCTCCACGTAAATGCGGGTACACTTTCTATGAATATAACCTTCCTGATCCCTAAAACCACTAAAGCAATTTTTGAAAAACAAAATCTATTCACAAATTCTCTGTTTATTTGAAAAAAAAAAAATTAATCTGACCATTTACTTCGGGAACTGAAAGAAAATATTTTGGGGTTCACATCCCAGTAGTGTATACTGAGGGTGTTTTTTAAAACGGTTCCAAACACGCTACTATTATTTATTTATATCGCCGTGTCTTAATACCCGTTCGGGCTGTACATATATATTTATATATAATATAATGTAAATCAAAATATAATATAATATAATATTATATTATAATGTAAATAAAAATATAATATAATTAAATAAATAAATATTATATATATAAATATATATATTCAAATTTGAAGATAGCATATAGAACTATTTTCTGCAAAAATAAATATTTTATTTTTAAAAATGTATATTTTTTATAGAATAAATATTACACTTATTGCCTCTACTTCAAAAATTATAAACACTAACTCTAAAAATAAGTATTTGAAATTACAATAAACATAAAGAAATATGCTGCCAGAAAAGGTTTTTCACCCAATTGTATATAAAATATCAATCTATCGATTTTGACCAAATTTGATAGGCTTAAACACAAGTTTTGCATTGAAGCATGATCATTTTATAATCTATTTCTCCCTTATCAATCACTTTTGTGTCAGGGACGTTCATAATATACATACACATCACTAGCTATTTCATAATTTTTGCTACACACAGTATATAATAATACATCCATTCTACAACCTTATACATTCAAAGTCCTTCATCAAAACTTCTGCAATGAACACACTTAATATTACAATTTTAATTTTAATTTTATTAGGGACCTGTGCTACAATTTTTGGTTGAATCCCTACCACGTGAATTGAGGTGTTTTTCCTCGTGATTGCTCATTTCCTCAACGCAAATGTGGGAACACTTTCTCTTAATTACCGTATTTATTATCTACCCTACTTTATTATTGTAAATTTACGAATAACATCGAAAAATATTAAGAAGTGAAGCATTTCTAATATCACAAGAACAAAAAAAAAAGACATGGAAATAATCTTTACACTGCACACTCTTATATGTGTTGAGTAACATCCTCCTTTTAGTATTTGTGTTCCCCCCTTCCCTTCCTCTCTAAAGCTTACGTTATTTCCAAATCTTTGACTATGGCACGCGAGGGGTGCGAGAAAGTAAAAATGATATTTGTGATGAAACTATTTTGTTAAATAATAATTGTCAAAATTAAATATGTATCTGTGTTAATGTTATTAATTTTAAAAGAGTGGTGGTCAAGGCATGTTCAATAGTCCCAATAGCAAAATAGTTTCAAGACATTTATCTATTGTGACAAGTGTATTTCTTGTTCAAATTACCAATAGTCCAAAATGATTTAGTTAGCCCCGTATTATCAATACCAAATTATTGACTCTGTTTACAGATCAGATTACCAAAGGTAGGGCCAAAGTGTTTGATTGGTACACCAAAGTGAACCGAGCCCGTGTGGGTTTTACGCCGATGTACTAATTAAGCTAATGTGTCAGAGAAGGGTAAGGTTGCTTTTAGATGACTTACACTCACATTTGCGTGGAGGGTAAGTGGAAAACATTTTAGGAATAATAACCTCATAGCACCAAACTGGGATCGAACACCAATCCCCGTCCTCGGCAGTCCAGTTTTTTGCAAGAGTAGTGCCTTAAATCATGAGGTCACCAAAGCGGGTCCTGTAATTATATTATTCTACACACATGATTTGAAATTAATGGATGAATTTTAAACTACAGTATTAAAATTGTATTTTTCAAGCAGAAATGATAATAAATTCATGATACTTTTTTCATCCAATTCACAAGAGTAAAACATTTATTTTTCTTTCGTCTGGTTGAGAGATAAAGTAGTTTTTTATTTTATTTTCTTCGATATCTTTTTACAGAAACGGCTTCCATTGCAAAACACGTGGTATTCACACAACTGATTTAATAAATGAACGCAGTCGAGTTGATATTTTTCCTGAGAACATCTGCTCGTCACCGTGCAACGCTTGGCATCACTGCCATGAGTTTTCTCGAGAGGTTCATTTTGTTCAACCTTACACCGCTAGGTCACAGGCTACTGCACCACAACACTTTTTTGAATTAAAATAAAACTGTACCACTTTATTTTAGTTTAGAACAATATGTATGCTGAAAAATGAAATGATAATTATTCTCAATCCTATTTACTCGGTTTATACTTTGTCTGTAGATTTTTTTTAAAACAACACTAAACCAAGAAAATACGATCATGCACAAATTATTTAAACAAAGCTGCTTACAAATATTTAACTTTTAACTGGCGTTACATTATACTAAATGATAGAGAAATGTGTTTATTGTAATACAATGAAAACCGTTTTAGCCTAGGTCTTCCCACATTTAAATGACAAGCCCAGTTTGTTTCATGCAGTGATCTTTAAATTATTTTTTAAAACTTAAATTTGAATTGGCTGGGTGGATAGGAATAAACTATAAACCATGTAAATGAATTGATCTTTACAGTAGTAAAAATCTGATTAAAATATGTATAATAGTTTTCTTAGTAATCATGTACAGAGAAATCGTCTTAGAAACCGGCCGCGCTCATCTCTCATGGTGATCCATCCCCTTAAACTTGGACCTCAGCATTTCCAAAACCATTTGTTAAATTAAAGTACTCTACATCCAAACAAGCATTCAAATTTCAAAATCGGTATATATAAGACAGCTTGTTTGTCCAAAAAATTTGAAATGGAAATTCTGTTAAACGGATTTGGCTTATATTTTCACCATCTACAGAAAGAGTTTCTTGTTTCCATTGCAAGTTATTTTCTTCAAATAAATCTAACTCCACATTTGCTAAGTATGGTTTTTGTAACTGGAAAAGGGCAGAAGAAGCCATCGATAGCCATGAAAATTGTGTAGAACATCTAAATGCTGTTAATTCAAGGCTGCTTGGAAAAAATAGTTTCTCGTGAGTTGACAAGGATAACAAGATAACTTTAGAGTTACAATATTTGTGCAAGGAATTGAAACAAACTTTTATAAAATGTTTATGCTAGCGAGGACTAGAATTTCATGGTGAAAATGAAATTTTGGAATGCATATTAATGACAATTACCTAGATATCCTTGAATTAATTTCTCAGTTTGTCCAATTTTTGAAGGACTACATCGCTAAATATGGTAATCAAGCAAAAGGAAACCCTCGCATTTGTCCAAAACAATTTGTGAAGAACTAATTTAGTTAAAGGAAGAAAAGGTGTTAAATTCAATCGTCAGTGAAATAAAACAAAAAAATACTATTAATTGATAGAAGACTATTCTCCAGGCTGTAATCATGTAGATCAGTTGTCAATTGTGTGCAGGTACATTCATTCATTTGGGGGAAGTCAAAGAAAGGTTTCTTTGTTTTAAGCTTATCAAAAACCACACTGGGAAGTCTTTGTTTAATAAAGTTAAATCCTATTTAGACAGTAATGATATTCCTTTAAGTTAATGTCGAGGACAGTCTTCTGATAATGCGGCATGTCTGGCCAGTACGAAGGGTTTCAAGCACCAAGAAGGAAAATAAATGTTCCCAGTTCATACCATGTGCAGGCCACTCATTGAACTTGGAGTAAGTGCTGTGGAAGCTTGTTCGAGCAATGCATTTTTTTTTTTCCCTACCAACAAAGAGTGTGGTTTTTTTCTCAAGCTATTCTCGTAAATGGGCCATATTTTCAAGAAATTTGAGACCAGACTTGAATGAAAAACTTCTTCACTTAAAGAGCTTAAGTAAAACCAGATGGTGTTGTCATTATGAGTCTGTGAAATCACTGCTCACCAACTATTATAACATTTTGTATGCCTTGGTTAATATATCAAAGAATATTGAAGAAAAACTTGATTCCTGTCGGAAGGGAAAAGCTTTGATAAAGAAATTCATGCAGTTTTAGTCTGTTTTTATATGTGTTCTTTGGCATGATATTTTGAAAGATTTGATAAAGTAAGTGCCAGCTCACAGAAACCTACCCAAGATTTGTTAACAGGATATAAGCTTATTGAGTCATTAGCCAAATTCATAGTCAATTAAAGAGCTAGTTATGAAAAATACAAAGACAAAACTAAAAGATTAAGCGACAACTCTCCCAGAGGTTTTGTTGACTCATCTGAAAGACAATCGAAGAAAAAATATGTAGGAGATGAATGCCAACAATGAGACTTGTTATAAAAGGATGGAAAAAATTTTAAGTAGAAACATTTTTTGTGATAAATGATAAGTTATACAATGGAATTAATAATCGGCCATAATCTTACCAAAAATTTTTGATCACAATTTCAATTTTAAGTTGATTGCAAAACTTCAAATTATATGGACGAAATTTCACTTAGTAACTGTTTAAGTTTTTACAGTGAAGATCTTGATGAACATTTAAAACTGGAAATGTCACAGTTCTATGACTTTATCACAAGTGTTGATGTAGTTAGTTTCCAAGACTAACTATATGTATGATAATAATTTTATTCAGGTTTTTCAAATGTAATTAATACTTTTAGATTGTATTTGGTAAGTCTTCTAACCAACTGTGAAGCAGAGCTCTCTTTTTCAAAACTTACCTCGACGATTTTGAGCGGAAATTTGTAAATAATAAGGCAGGGAAAGAGACATTTTAAATCGACATATCTACTTGTAACCTATATTTACTTTTGTACATTTTGGTTTGATTGTAACTATAATAATGATTTAAAGTCTGTGTTTTGTTAAGATTTAAAATTTAAAATATACTTAAAAATATGATATTTCAATGCTTCTTTTATTTACACTTTAACTGTGTGTTCTATAAAGACTTGGGCATCTTACATGCATATGTAAAGAGGGCCTCAAATTCAATAGCCCCTGTGCCCCCCCAAGACCTTAATTCAGCACTGCATTTGACAATGTAAAACGGAGTTAAAAATATATGTTGTGACTTTTTTTTAGAAGAAATTTTTAGAAACACAACATTGGAATGATATTGGCTTTGATTTATTTTAGCTCCTTTGTGTGAGTATTTGGATGATTATGTTAATACATATAATTTAATGATTTGTGTGAAGCAGAACGAATAATTATAAGACAACTAGTTAAATAATTTTTAGATTCTATATTGAGGGAATATATAATTGTATTATTATCAAATGCCTAATAATCTTTGCACATGTGAAACCTTATTTTGAATAAATGATAAATGTGAAGGTTATACTCGGAGCAAAATTTTAAAAATACAAACAGAAAATTGAATTAAAATTTTCATATGTAATCTTCCACATGCATACAATGCTAATTAAGCCACACATTAGTCTGATCTTCTTATGAACAATATATTACCATATTCAATTCACACTATTAACCAGACAATTCCAGGATAGTATCTCTTTAGGTGCATTGAGAGATAATTTGAATGGTTGTGGTTTTGGAAAGTACATTAGCTCAGTCGGTAGCATGTCTGTCTACTGAGCTAAGGGTCTCGAGTTCAATTCCAGGCATGAATGAAAAATTTATCATTTATGAAATGTGGGTTTGCCCTTTCACAGTGATGAATTAATGGCCGGGGACTGGATGTTGTGGTTGTCCTAATCTTAAGTTAGATTATAAAGCTTATGAAGCTACGAGAGGCCTAGTAAATGAAAGCCTGAAAAATATATGGCTTGAATAAAAAACTGACCCAGGCCTCAGGCTGAAAACTGTAATGAATGAAAAGTAAAGTAGGTGAAAGGAATGTGATGATAGGACACCAAGTAGGAAAGAAGAAATAAAAAAAGTTGCCTTTACTTGTAATAATAAACTTTGTAAAAATATAAACCACATAAAAAAGTGCTCTCTTATAAAAATAATAACATAATTTAAGATCAGTTTAACAAGATTAACCTGGTAGATCCTGATTGATTGAAGCCTATTGTCAACTATCCTAAGCCGAGGAATTTGAAAGGAGTTCAACGTTTTATAGGAATGTGTGCATACTATGCTAGATTTTCCCAAAGTGCTCTGAAATTGCCTGCTGTCTGACTTGTTAAAGAAAAATGGAGCTGAGTTTTGCTGAGGAGTGGATCATAGAAAGTTGTTCAACTCCCTGAAATGATCCTTGGTCTCCCTTGAAATGCTTCATTTGCCTGAACTTTCTATTCCATTTTAAATTAAATTGGATGCTTCAATTGCTCCTGAAACTGTACAGTTCCAGTGCCCCTCCAAAGATGTTTACCAGTGGTAGTGGCTTATAATCTTATAACTATCAAAAATGCATTCAAAATTATGGACCTTGAAAGAATTATTTGTATAATATCAACTACCCAAAATTAAGATTGCAAGATTACATATTAAGATTTAAAATACCAAATTATATAAGAAAACTTGATTCAAAAATGTATGTTTTAAAAATAAGCTATCAATAGTTATTCTTTCTTTTAATTTAATATCCATTTAATTCATACTTTTTTTCAACAACTTAATATCATGGTGTATAAAAATCATAGATTCAAAATTTTAAAAATAATATTTTGAAATTTAAATTAGGTTATTTTGATTTAAATATATATATTTTACAGGAGTGGATGGATTTGTTTATTATTTTGTTGACTTTATTTAGAAATTGACATTCTTATGTCACCTACTTTGTTAGAAGAATAAATTTAATATTACAACCGAAAACAGAGCATAATAAATTAATGAATTATTAAATCAACAATTTTTTTCTTAATATTTACATATTCAAACTTAATGTTATAGTTTTTAATCTAATTGTTAAATTAATTGTAAAACTCTAATATAGGTATCTTGATGACAATAAATTAGGAAAATTGTTTTATTATTCTCTTAAGAATAAAGAAAGTTTGTATACTCAATTAAATATATATGTATTCATTTCTCATTTGGAAGATAATACAAGAACAAGAAATATAAACAAATAGAATGTCATGAAATGTCGATTTTACAATTAAAAATGGAACGCAGTACTAACTTTACAGTTCTGCCAGTTTTTCTTCATATATTTTATCTTATTGTTTATTGGTGTACCTTTTTCGTGTAATCTAAAAATAAAGGTTGTAGTCATATAGCATTACTTCCCCATAAACACCTTTAATCTTTTTTTAATGTACCATCTCAAATGGGGCACTTAGTTACCCATCATTTTTATCTATACAATGGGTTTTAAATTCTCAAAAAAAGGGCAAGTTTCAAATATTCAATTTTACGCAAGGTTGATATTTTCACTCTAATATAATGTGAACTAATAGCCTCCATGAATGTATTTCATTTATTGGTTTGAAATTTTGAAGGCCAGCCTCTCTGACAAATTTAATATACTCTTTTTAAGTATTTCCTAAATGAGCACTCTTTAAAAAGTCAATATTTTAGGATTATAAATAACATTGCCAATAGTTTTTGGCCTTGGAATCATATGATCCCACATACGCTAAGTTTGTTCAAAAAAATCTGTGAATTCATTAGATATGACTTTCAGTCCGAGATTTAGTTAAGCCCAGTCCAATTTTAAGAATATAATTTAGAATTTAATTTAAGAAAATAATTTAGTTTGTTTGAGACTACACAAATGAGAAATATTAATTGTAGTTTATTTTTTTAGTAGGCCCAGATTTTGATGACATGTTTTGTTTTTTTTTTCCATCAGAGACAATGCTCATAAGTACTTAAACTCTGTTCATGATCCCCTGGTTGCATAAATGTTTATTTTATTGGTCATTTTTAGGTCATTTTTCTTACTTTTTTTTGTTTAATAAGTCATTTTTAAGCATTTTTTTGGTAAGAAAATTTAAAATTGTTTGAAAATGACTTTAAAAAGGTTATATATATGAATTATCAATGCGTTGATAAAACATGACTATTCAAACATCAGATATTTTACCACACACTTGTTGACTGAAGAAGATAATGTATGAGGCCATATGAACTTTGTGCCCCTTTACCTGCATGCTTATAAAATCCACATTCTGGTGAAACCTTCATTACACCTAAGTTGAAAAGGGTTACAGGGGGAGGGGAAAGCCATTTTTAGAGTTCAAATGAACTTTGTACCGTCTTAACATTCCTAGTGAGTCACTCATAATACCATGTCTGGAAAAGGCTGCAGGGGGATGAGGAGCTATCGATTTTAAAGCAAATATTTGTATTCCAATGTTAAGTAGAACACATAATTTTAGCTGTCATAAGATTTTAAATGTATAGTTTTCATTTATAAAGTGCATGTTATATTTATTTGTTTGCAATCATTTTACGTGTATTTAAAATGTTTTAAGCCAAACCATCTGAAGCGAGTCATTTGAGGAAATTATTACAGAATTCGGAGAGGATATTTTCTCTACAGAGAGTAAAATACTTTTCTGTAAAATATGTGAAGTGAAAGTGTCTGGCATCAGATAAAAGATTTAACCATTCAACAGTATATCAGTCGCAACACACATGTCTGTGGTATCCAGAATATTGATAAAAAGAAAACCTTTCAATTATTACTTGCACAAAATGCATTCACGAATCAAAAAATCCTCAACATTTTATAAATTTGTGTGACGTTCTGGTATCTGCAAACATTCCTCTGTGGAAAATGAGCAATGTTAAACTAAAGGGTTTACTGGGACTATATACGGGTCATTCTATTACAGACGAGTCCACACTGAGGAAAAACTGGAAATGGACAGACCAGGAGAGAGATTTTTTCTTACGTGTGTAGTGTAAATCCTAACCCTTGTAATAAATACATCATATTATGGAGTTTCAATCAAATTTTTTAGGTCTTTTTTGCAAATTTAAAGTCATTATTTAGAGATTTTAGCATTATTTTATAGGTAATTTTTTGGCAATTTTAAGGTCATCAAAATTCGGGCCCTGTTTTTTAGTATAACATAAAATGTGACTTGGCTTCATTATTTCTGCTCGACACCTAAGCCCAAGAGATTAAATATGCCTGCCTCTAATGTGATAATAATTTAAAGCAGCTAAATTTGTTGTGCATAGAGCCCCATGATTGTAGTAGATTTCAAAACAATCACATAATACTAAACATGAATTTATGGAAACCTTCAGAGTTAGTAGGTAATCACCTAAATAGTTTTACTTTCATACACTTAGTCATGGAGGACAATCCAGTTAACTAAATAGATTCAGTATTGCGAAAAAAACTGGATAAAATGAATGCAAATATTTAGGGATGGACAGGAATGACTTTATTTTGGATGGGAATGGAATGGGAAATTTTAAAATTACTCTTTAGAATAATCTTAGATTTAAAATATATTGATTTCCAAACTAATATGGTGAGACTTGTTAAAGTTATAATATTATTAAAACCTGCTTCGGTGTCTGCATGACCTAAAAAAGGTATCATTCTTGCAATAGACTTAACTGCCAATGACGGGGATATTTAGTTTTATCTTGGCTGGGTGTACTATGGGTGGTTTTTCCTAAATGGTTTCCCACTCTATCCATGCAAATGCAGGTACACCTCTAAATTCAATCTTCTCATTCCTAGCACACATTGAGTAATTAGTACATAGGCTAAAACGATAAAAAAATAACATGATAAAATTAATAGAAGTGTGCGCAGATAGCATTTTTATCAAATCAAATAACACAATTTTGAATTATATCAAATAATACAATTAATAAAATAGTTAATTTTATCACATTTTCATGGAAATTATTTTCACTAGTTAATTTATTTTGAAGATTGTGTTTTATATTTAATTATATGCATAGTGCAAAAAATACTAAAAAACATAATGTTTGGAATCCCCTTCAATTTGCTCTAAGTATGAAAATGCAAAATATTATCTAGGTTTTAAACCTCTTAAAATGAATTTTCTTAAATGTTCTCTCTAGATTTGACACCCCTTAAAGGTGATTGTTTAGCACCCCTTATGCGCTACTCCTTGTCTGGCTCGCCAACAACAGACATGCTGATCCCTAAAAATGGTTGACTTTGGCAAGCTATTTCCTTCTCCCCTTTCTCTCATTTCCACACCCCAAAAGATATTAGAATATATCTCTCTCTGTCCTTCTCTAAGCTATTCAAGCTCTTTCACTTGCTGAACCTAACAAATAACTGTTGATAGCCAGAGCACAATAAGTCACATGCCTCCCAACTTGTTTGTCTCTCTACAATTGGGTAAGATAACCCCCTCCACATACTAGCCACCAAGTTTGCTAAACAACAAAGAAGAATACTGTCTACAAGAGATTAACAGTGATAGTCAGCTGTAACTGGCAGAACAAGAGTGCAGTGCTCCCTTTGTTTTGTTTCCCGTCCCATCGGGGAAAGGGTCAATCCCACCCGACCTAAAGGGAATAGATAATTCCCGACCTTTTCCCAAAGGCTCGGGATCCCGGCCACCCCTAAAAATATTTTATTCACATTATTCCTAAAGTTATTTTTATTTGGCAGACGATGGTTACTTTAAGAATTTTACCTGAAATAAAAGATTTAGAAAGTCCATTGGTAAAGGATTATCCATGGACCAAATTAAGTATTCCTCCATGGTGAGTCCTCCACTGTTTCCATGTTGACATATATCTGCCAAAATAGAGTCTGAATCTGTTAGGAAGAAAAAAAATTAGTGTGCTTGTGAAAATATTGGCTTTGAGTCAATTTTAACTATCTACATTATGAGGGCAAGGATTATGAAGTGGGAAATTACCATGGAAATACATCGCTATTAACTTTAGAAAAGGATGGGAAGCAAGATTAATAAAAAACCTATGCATTAAAGGTCATTAATCAAACTCCAAAATAGTGAATCAGAGTCAAATGAACACACAGCCCTGATGGTCAAGAAAAAACTTGAGATATTTTATAGGGTTATTCCAAGCGGGGGCATAGCATAGCTAGGGGCAGGGGGGAAGTGGTGCATTCACACCAGGAAGAAAAGGGTGAAGAGCTGGCAAATGAAGAAAGTGAAGCTTTCTAGGAACTTTCTTGCAAATATATATTTCATTAGAGCGCTAAAACGAGAGAAAAACGTATTCTTGTGGGCTTTACTAGCAACAAGCGCTTGTATTGTTCAGCCAACCTTATTATCAGGGAGCGCAGGGGGTTGTGGGCTAAACAGGGAAGTAGGCAGAATTCTTCAACATCAATGTGTTTGTACAAGATCTCTGATGTGTGATATCTTTAGAGATAGTGTAAAGATAGATTGTAATAAATATTGTTTTGATTAATGATACTGATTTTTAAATGGGTTTAAAAATCACATATAGGCAAGGGAATCAGACCAGGTACCTTTGGCTTTGCATGCCTATGGTCTAACCATTGCGCTATCCACGGTGTATCCTGTGCTAAGGGTATTGTTATTGTTTTTTGTTTTTTTTTTAGAGAAAACTTATATATGCATTCATGCATTTTGGAACTTTGATTTCCTTTAAAAAGAAAAAAATTGAATCGTCAGAAACTAAGTGGTGCTTATTTTAGGAAATTAAAAGAGTTAAGAGTAAGAAGTGAAGCAAGTTCCCAAGCTGTTGTGAAATATTTTTTGAGAGGCAAAACTCCATCACATTCACACATTCAAGATACAAAGATTGAGGGAAATTAAACTCTAACAATTGTAAACAGTGTGAAAGATGAACAATCTACTTCTGACTATTATAATAATGAATATAATTATCTTGCCGTAGTTTGTGAGATGTGAAAATTATGATCATGTGAGTCAACTTTCTGAAGATATAGAAATCGATAGTAGCAACTAAAGCACTGAGGACGTCAAATTATCTTCAACTAGCATACAAAGAGGTCCCTATGAAGTCAATGAAGAGCTCGCTGAGTTTAGTAGGGAGCTCAATTATATAAGTACATACCAGGTGTTCTTTTAAAAACTTTACAACAAAATATCATAAAAAGTTTGTTTTGTTTGGCTTCTCATTGCATACCATCAGGAATAATTGTACGTCCCACAGTTTGGGAACCGCTGCTATAGACTTTTTAATAAGCCTTAACTATCTTGGGCGTTTTGCAATAAGCATGGAATCAACTAGACTGAGTGGGTGAACAAAGGTGCATTTCCTTAAGAGCCTAAGGCTGTATGGGCTCATTGCAATATGCCTAAAAGTTATCAGGCTGATGAGCAAATATAATATTATTTTCCAATTAGCCTGGCTCATTGTAAATTGAGGGCACCTTTAGCAATGGGCCGGATTTTCCAATTCGCTTACAACATGTATATATATAAAAAACGGAAGTCTTTAAATTTGCAAATTGCTGTAATGTCTGTGGGTGTGATGTCCCTCTTTTCTGTAACAGTCTATATTATTTCGTTTGTGTTCTTTGGTAGACTGTGCAGCAATGTCTATTATTTTGTTTCAAATATCTTACAGATTTTAAATAAATATCTCTTTTTTATTTACAGTAGCGAGAAAGTCTATGCTGTGCACCCTCCTCACCTTTTTATTTTCTCACTATCTTACAGGTAGAAAAAGTATTTTGATCATCAAAAAAATCGAACTAAGATTTTGATGAATCTCGACGTTTCATGACCACCCAAATCCGAAAAAGTGGTTTTTGAATTTCCATCTGTCCATCTCTCAGACTAGAGCCTAAACTATTTTACCGATCAGGCTGAAACTTGGTATCTAGGGTTTTTATAGGGCTGCCCCAAGGAGTTTTTGGAAATGGATATCTAACCCTAATATTAAGGGTAGTTTACTCAAGGGAAAAAAGAGAAAAAGTCGATTATCTCAAAATCGGCTCTAACGATTTTGATTAAATTTCATTTCAAAACATTTATAAATATTCTAAACAAAATGGCTACTCTCAATATTTCACAAAATGACTTTAAGGGCTCTGGTCTGATGAGTAAATTATCATTATTTATCATATCTCTGAAACTATTTGAGATATGAAATTACTTATATATAGAAGCGGAAATTTACGTATCTCCGCACCTATTTGAGATACTAAGTAAATTATCATTGCAAAATTGTAGTACTATTTAAAATTAAAAACATTTATATGAAATATATTTTTATAAAACCAACAGTTTCTGAGATATTGAAAAATATATTAATACAATTTTGTGAGCTTTAGTTGTAAAGAGATACTACTTAAGTTTTAACGCACTAATTCTCTAATGACAGAGTAAGAAATTTAGTAAGTCTCTCAAAAATTGTATGTTCTCTTTATTTCAACCTCTTAGGAGAAATGTTTGTTCAGCAATGATCTATCTCTATATATTTAGATTCAATAGTCAATATTTACCTATTTTATTGGTCAAAATTTATAAATGATAAAAGTAATTGCAATGCACCAGCACCAGCACCAGCACCAGAGATGTGCAACCCCTAATAAAATGTCAAAAATTTTAAACCGGAAGTAGACATTTTAATACAAAGTGTTGACCCATGGGGATCCAATATCAATATTTTTACTTTTTCCCTACCTTACAGTTTTGTGATTGTCAAAGAAATTTAACTTGAGGTTTTGATGGATGTCGACATTTCATGACCCCCTGAACCCTGTCAGTCTGTACCTCGGGCTAGAGCCTAAACTATTTTATCGATTGGGCTAGAACTTTGTATATAGGGGTTTTCATAGGTTTACCCCAAGGAATTTTTGGAATGGGATATTCAAACCTAAAATTAAGGGTAGTTTACCCAAAGGTGGAAAGAGAAAAAATTGCATACACGTGGATTTAATTATAATAAAAATATTTTACTTGAAATATATTTTTATAAAACCAAAAGCTTTCAAGATATACACAAAAATATATTTCTTTTGACTTTAGCACCCCTTTAAGATAAAATATTATGACTGTCAAAAAAAATCTAGCCCAAGATGTTGATGGATGTTGACGTTTCATGACCCCCCCCCAAAACCCTAAAAAGTGGCTTTTGCAACGCCGTCTGTCTAACCCTAAAATTAATAGCAGTTTACTTAAGAGTGAAAAGAGCAAAATTCCATTTTCTCAAAATCGGCTATAACGATTCTCTCTCATTTTAGACTCAATAGTCAATATTTACCTATTTAATTGGTCAAAATATATTACAGAGAAATTTAATAAAAATGCAATAACTATAAGATATCCCCTAGTAAAATGACAACAATTTTAATCGGAAGTCAAAATTTTAATATGAAGTGTTGACCTTGGGGACCCAATATCGATATTTTGTATTGATTCAAATATACAAATGAAGATGTTAATTCTTTAAAAATAGAATTATGAAATTTAAAACCAATAAAAAATGTTTTACATGTGTCTAGTGCAATTTGTTCTCGGGTTTGCTAGTGTTTATTATATTACAAATTTTGAGTAAATGTCTCCATTTCTAAAAAACAGAGCGAGAAAGTTTGTGCGGAGTTCCATACCATTTATTTTAAAAACAAATAGCCCTTTTGTAAAAAAAATCTTTAAATTTGATTGTAGATATAAATTTGAAAAAAAAAATCGTGCTAGTGCATCCACCTACGGAGCTAAGGGTCCCGGGCTCAATTCAAAAATTTATCACTGTTGGAATGTGGTTTTACCCTTTTACAGTAATGAATTGACGGCTGGGGGATGTATTTTGTGTCTGTCCTAGATTTAAGATTAGAGTAATTAGTACAAAGGCATATATAGCTGAACAGGTAGTAAGACATGTGGTGCTAAAATGGTATAAAAAAATAATAGCAACGACAACCTAAACTGGCATCACGTAGCATTTGAGCACAGAATGTCTACATCAATATTCCACCTCCACAATCATAGCACACATAAAGGCCTACATTTTCAATCACTCTATTTTTATGCCCTTTCTCGATAAATGTTATTTCAAATGTATTTTCTCCCCTTTGTTCAGGAGTAATGAATTAGTTTTATAACAACTATCAAAACATAGTTTGTAGGTCCCAAGTTCTATTCCCATGTCCAGATGTCATTTTTTATTTAAATAATATGTAGATGAGGCTATAACCATAACTAACAAATACTCATATTTGACATCATGTAGAGATAATGCTTTAAATACTTAGCATCCGCCCCCGTTTCGCTCCATTCTTTTAGTTCGGCATACATTAATTACACTTAATGTAATTAATATTTATATTTTTATCAATGACACTAGTGTGTTAATAATGAGAAATATCTAAACCAGTGGTAATGTACACACGTTTTTGTGCAGGGACAAAGGGAAACCATTTAGAAAGATGCACCCTTTGTTTACCCATTCAGGATTTGAACCCTGATGACTATTCATCATTAAAATAAACTAAATGAGTTTAGTGTTTAAATAAAGTTAAGGTTAACTTTAAAAATGAACTGATGGTTTAGTTTGGTCCCTGACTTACAATTTTCATTCATAATAGCCAGAGAAAACTGTCTACCTGCTAACCCTCCCCCTCCCCAACCCTCCCTACCCACCCTCAAAACTTCATCCCAAGACTTTCCAGTCACTCCATCGCTGATGAAGATAGGTTTTTGGTTCTCAACCGAATGTAACGGTAGCATCAGCTTTCACCTTTTCCTCAGCGACACAAATACTATCTTACAGATTTGTCTCAACATTAGCTCTGTTAAACACCATTAATGAATAAATCACCTGTGTAAATATTTTAAGTAACGTGAATATTATGTTAATAGACTTATTATATGGTTGTAGAAAAGTGATTTTTGAGGTTAAGAAGCAAGGTGATTATTGAGTTAAGGGGAGAGCCCTGTATGAACGATCTCTAATGAGTTCATTGACAATATTGAGAAACTAGTAACATATAGGTCATTAATGTTGTAAAAAATAAATAATCAACTGCCTTATTTTTTGAATAATTAAATTACATAGTGCCATAAATTAATTGTGAACCTCAAAAATAAAGAACATTGATAATGTAAATCATTCCATAACTTTATTTTGTTTATTAACTCAAATTTAGGATGCTCTAAACAAAATTTATTTATTTTCATTGATATTTTTAACAACTATTATTATTATTAGCACCGCGTCTTACTACCCGTTCGGGTTGTACGCACTTACGCTAATATGTAATGGTAGGGTGATTGTGAGATGAAATGGAGGACCTACAGTTTAACGTGGAATCCGAACCACGGTGGAGGCCTGGCATTCCTCACATTCACAAGTTGTGATTAATACACGTCTTGTCAGAGGTGAAGGAAGGGTTTGGCAATCAGATAAATTTGTGCCGGGACCGAGGATTGAACCCCGGACCCCCAGCATAGAAGTCCGACACCTTACCCCTACACCACCAGGTCACCTTTTAACAACTATTATTTTAATATTAAGCTACAGCTGTCACAAAATCATTTTAAAATTATTTGTGTACTTTTGGTTGCTCTAACAATGAAGTGCACAAGAATTTACAAGTAAAACCATTTTCTTTGTGAAATCCTTTTTATTTGCAAGTGTAAAATATTCACTAGTAAATTGTAGACTTGCAGTTTTACTAAACAAGCCCCAGGACTTTCAAACCTGTTACACTACTAAAATATTGATGAGTATTCCCAAAACAGTTCAATAGTTCTCAGCTCATACAATGGGAACTGGTTCACCAATGGATTAACAAATCAAGATTACCTAAAGGCCTCGGAAGTAGTAAGTTCCTATATCTCAGAAAAATTTACTTTTCTTTTAATTCTACTAGTATTTATCATTATCCTTTTTTAATTATTATGTATTATTATTTTTAAATCTATGTATTTCTCAGTTTTCTAAATTACCAGCCACTTCTAGCTTTGGGAACCGAAATAAGCCAAAAGATATATATATGTATATATTATATTTACCTGCAGGTTGGGCTTTGACTAGCCAGTTCAAGATATGCCTGCATGAAATTGGCTAAAGCAAATAACTTTCGTTAGGTTAGCTTGGGCTAGGTTAGTATATAAAAAGAGTTATTGGTACATAGATAATAGAGTTCACTGCTATCTCCTTTAACCTGAGAAATAGGCTTTTCATATCCATTTACAGTTATTACATCAAATCTATTAAGCCTTCAATAATCAACAATGTATTTTCATTGTTTCTACTTAACTCCCTTCACTTCTTTAATCATATGAGCATACTTTTTTCACAAACCGATTACTTTTATCACTTCTATTGTCTACACAAGGCAAAACCGTAAACAAACATTTCTCAAATTGTCTACAACCAAGTAAATTAGAGGGGCGCTGTCATGGTCAATTCACCCTTAAGCTGGCAAGAACGTAAATTCAAATTTTCCCCCATTAATATTTTGTGATTTGGCTGTATCAGCTGGCCAATGTGCAAAAAGTCCAGCCAATTTGTGAAGTATCCAGTATCAGGCCTTGGCCATTGCATTAATGTATTCATTTATTTTATTTTTATTATTTATAAAAGTATATTGAATGCATTTCTACAAAAAATATGTGAGACATTTATTTTACTCCTATAACAGTTTATTCAACTTCAAAATGGCGGAAGTAAATGTTTACTTAGTGTTTATCTTATTGTCTTTCCCTCGTGTTTGATAAAGGCAATCATACCCAAAATTTGTGTCTTTTTCTACTTTAGAAGCCAAAAGGACGATGTCACATTTGTGTATTGGATTCTTCCCACATGTTTTCCTGTTTTTATAGGTGGCTTTCTTCACTTAAATTCCATATAATAACTTTACCTTTCCATATTTTTATCAATTTTCATTATTGTATGAAGAGTATACTCGAGTAAGTATTATGAGGTGTGTAGTACAATAAATGTTCAACAATGACAAGGTTGTTTGACAGTAGTAATTTCAAAACCAGTTAATAATTTATTTGCGTATCTTGAAATGTCACTAAACACAGCTTACTTTACAACAAAAACACAAGTTTATTTCATTTCACTACTTTCATTATGTATGTATAAATTATTAGGGTTTATTAAGTTTTGTGTTAGATTATATAATACAAATACAAATAGTATATAAATAATAGATTCATCATTTAAAATAAAGGAGTGAGAAGGATGACATTTATAGTGCAACATAATAATTGTGAAATGCTAAAAATGGTAAAAATGTGCAACTTTCGTATTTTAATAATTGTATCTTTACTTAAGATAGATTCTCGATCACCATATTTACCCGAAAATTAGCCTTCCCTAATAATGGCAGCACCCTAAAAAATATGATCACTTTGATATAAAAAAATGTTGTGTTCTGAAAAAGAATTAACTTTGAAAGGTACCAAATACACCCTATTTCCTCTTGTTTTTCTAATGTTCATAGTACAGGGTGGCCCACGGAAAAGTAGCCCGCCTCCTTTATCCAGCAGGCGCCTCACTCTGAATTGAAGGAGGTCAATCCCCTTCCACCCTGTTTTGTGCTTTAGACAAGCAATTCACTTGCTCATTCTTCATGTCACAATATGGGTGGAAGGGGAATGACCTCCTCCAATTCAAAGTGAGGTGCCTGCCGGATATAGGTGGCGTGCTACTTTTCTGTGGGCCAGCCTGTATTTATATTTCTTATTACTAAGGTTTTAAATTTTTTGTTAAAGTTATATATTAATTATTGGCCGACATGCTTTTTTAACCATTATCTGGAGTGTATTTTTGGTTATTTATTAATATGATTTCATTCTGACTTTAAAAGTGAGGTTAAATGAGCAGTGAATAGATACTGATAGGTAGAGAGAGGCATGCAAAAGAGAAGGTTATTTGATGGGAAAAAGCAGTGTTAATTTTCTCAAAAAGTTAGCATTTCAACACATTTCTCAGTTTGCAATAGCTGTTAAGGGTAAATACGTGTCAAATGATCCAATATTATAACGCTTTTGAACCCATGATGAAACTTTCTACAAATGATGCTAAAATATATATGCCAGAATGTGATTGAATAAAAGTTTTTGAAAAAATCATGTCAATTGTTATTGTATGGCCTTGGAATTAAAAATTGTCCAAAGCTTTTGATGTTATCAGTCATTGTGTAAGCTTAAGAAATAAGCCAAAAATATTTTTTCCTTAGCATTCTCTCTCATTTTAAGCTTGAGCATTCATTTATTTTAATTACAATTTTTTTATTTTCATTACAATTTTTTACTGCAGATCAAATTATGATTTTTTACTATCTCTGGAGTTACATCAAGTGAGCCAAATTTGAAAAAAAATCCAAGAGGTTAGGGTTCAAATGTGTTAAAATAATGAATCACTTGATATGGAATGAACCTTAGCTTGTTCTTCTTGGTTCATGTCCTTTCAAGATTAATTTACTTATTCAAGTGAGAACAGAAAATTTGCATTCAAATTAGCATAAATGAAAATGTGAATTTTGCATGTCCCTAACAGTAGGCTCCACCTTTCCTTCAGCCAGAGATACAATATTGAATATTGTTTTTTATAAATTTTGGTTAGTAAAATAAAGTTGAAAGATTTTGGTAAAATATTCAACAAAAATAAATTAATTAAACTATTTAGTAATGTTTTTAAAAGCAAAGTATTACAGTAAAAGATCTATAATATTTCTAACTTAGTTAACAAATACACTAAATTCTTATCACATTAGAATAACAGTAATGAGCAATGGATTGAAACATAAAGCATCTAAAAACATGAGTGAAATGTAGAAGCAGCTATAGAAGGTTTGATTATCATTAGTCAGCTATTTTGTTTTGAAAGTTAAGTGTTTATTATTAGAGTTAAGATCCGTCTATTTTAAATAACGTTTTTGAATCTAAACAGTATTGAGCATTATCTTTTGCTTATAAAATCATCATCAACATCATTGTCAAATATTTCCAGCCTGTGGCCTGGTCAGTTTAGTAAAATGCCTCTATCTTCCTCTATTCTTCCATCACTCTTTCTACTTTAATTTCCTCCATTCTTCTCCTCTCACTTGAACACTTTCTGTTATCTGTTCTTCCCATCTCTTTCTTGGTCTTCCTTATAGTATTTGTCCTAAATATTTCATTTCCAACATTTTCTTATGCATCCTCTCTTTTTCCATTCTCATTACATACCCATACCATCTCAGTTGTGCTTCCTCTACTATCTCATTACTCCTAGTACCCCTACTCTTTCCCAAATAACTTCATTCCTAATCTTGTTTTTCCTTGTGACCGCTAGCATGCTCCTCACAAACTTCATTCATGCTTATAAACTACATTGATATACATTAATCAAAGGTGCAACAATTGTTACATATTTATTATCTATGGATGCAATTATAGGCTGCACTAAGCTTTTATAAAGAATATTTTTGGGGAAAAAAGTGTGGCTTATTTTCAGGTCAATGAGGTAAATTTTTATTAGGAATAAATGGAATAAAGGCTCGACTAATGTATATATACACAAGAAGCATGCAAGTGTTATTAAAATTTGTAAAAAAATATACTCAGTAACATAACAGATAATAATTACTACCACCACAATCAATTAAACATAAATGACATAAGCTGAATTGGGTCAGAAAAAAATACATTCTGAAGAGGTCAGAAAATAAGTAATATGTAGATGCCAATTTAATTTTTAGATATTTAAAACCATGACAATCTAAGTATAGAGAAGCAAGATCTAAGTAGAAGAAATGCATCTGTATTCACTAGAGAATTAATGAAAATTACAATGGAGAAAAAATACCAATCAGTGAAATTGTACCATTAATGAATTTTATTATGTAATATAATCAGAAAACAATATTTTTACTACAAATTCTAGAGTATTAACAAACCTGCCCCAAAACTGTCAAAGACAGACAAATAAGGGGCTGTCCATAAACCATGTCACGCTAATTTTGTTTTTGTTTTTTACCCCCTCCCTTATCAGTCACAATTTTGTGAAACCCATTCTAATATTATGTCACAATATCAAGCCCCTCCCCCTATTTAAATAGTGTTTTAATTGTATAGCTTTATATAACCATTTAAATGAAATGTGTATGCCAGGCTCGACGAACAAAGTTGATGTCAGTCAATCATTGTTGTTGTTTACACGTGCGCCGCACAGTCAGGTTGATTTCAAAATAGATAAGCTAAATTGTAATGTGATGTCCCACATTATCTGAGTCCCCTCCCTCCTTGTCATGCTTGATCACACCAAGCACTACTCCACCCCCTTATATGCGTATGTAGTTTATGGATATCCCCTAACAATAACAGAGATAAATGGTTAAACTACAAAATAGCTTACAAACTCATGATGTTACCATATGAACAATAATACCCCATATCTACTATATGACAAGACAATTATTTAAGAAAAGAGACTGTGTGTCACAATATGTAACAAATTAAGGGAATTTTTAGTTAAAAATGAGAGATAAGAATTTTGTTGTGATTCCCAACCATTATTCATCTACTACTGTTAGTGTATGCATAAATGTTGAATTGACATTGCGTAGTCCTTCAAGATTTAGGTCACACACCCACACACCCACCCCCACCCCCACCCCCACCCCACCCACACCACACACACACACACACACACACACACACACAGGGAAGCAGAGGTGAGGGGTGGGATGGGAGAGAGGGATTTATTTGTGATGGCTCAGGGAGAAGTCCCCCCCCCCCCCAACATAAGAGAACAGGAATGTATCTAAAACATTAAATTTTTCTCTTGAGACTACTTAAAGTGTTTTAAAGCATAGCTAGAAATGCAGGCTATATTAATTTTATATGACTTCGATAATCTGCTAAAATAGGCATAGAGTTGAGAAGAAAAACAAAAAAATATATATTTATGATAATTATGAGGGTGAAAGGTTGAGCCCCAAAAATACCATTCCTCATTACAGCCCTGCGCAGTACCCATTCAAGAATGAAAGCTCTGCTTCAAGTGTTGAAATAATTAGATTATAAATGTATATACACCCATTAAAAATTTAATAAAATATTAAAATTAAGGTGGAAGACTAGATAGTGGATGCAAGAAAGGTCAGTGTTTTTGTAGTTTTTATATAAAAACCTTTTATTTTGGTCAAAAGAAATAAAATATTTCTCCAGTGAAAAAAAAAAGTTTAATTTTCTTCATATTTTCTTCAACAGTTCGTGAATATCTGTCAAGGGTGTGCTGTGATTTAATGACATTTCTCTTAGTTTAAAAAGTTTGTCTAATGCCGCTATGCTCATGACAAATATTCATAAGTGTTGATATCACTATACGAAAAAAATTAAACTCTATTTATCTATTGGAGCAATATTTTATTTATTTTGGCCAAAAAAAGTTTTGTTATATAAACTGCAAAAACTCTTACCTTTTCTCGTGTTCCCTTCACTACCACCATAAGAAAAAATGTGTGTCAAAATAAGCAAAAAAGATTAACTATGGTATGTTGATATTTAATCTCACCAACTTGTCCATAAGGATCCATGGACAAATCTTCAGCAGACTTATTTTCATGGCGTACAAATAGCAGTACTTCAATCATACATTTTGCTTCTTCCTCTGATAAAATTCCATCTCTATCAATGTCAAACACCTTGAAACAAACTAGAAACACACAGCACATGTAATTACTATTCTCATTATTATTATTATTATTATTATTATTATTATTATTATTATTATTTATTATTAGCACCGCATTTTACTACCCGTTCGGGTTGTGCGCACTTACGCTAATTTGTAATGGTAGGGTGATTGTTAAGATAAAATGGAGGACCTACACTTTAACGTGGAATCCAAACCACGGTGGAGGCCTGGCATTCCCCACCATCACAAGTTGTGATCAATACACGTCTTGTCAGAGGTGAAGGAAGGTTTTGGCAATCAGATAAATCTGTGCCGGGACCGAGGATTGAATGCCGTACCTCCAGCACACTATTCTCATGATCACAAATGAAAAATAAGTTCAAAAATGTTATTTAAATTTAAAATTTTTATTATTAAGAATTTTACAAATAGGGTCATTCCATGCTATTTGAACAAGAGGTAGTTGCACACCATTTTTTATTTTTTTATTTTTTACAGTTGTTTACATGTTTAGAGAGTTCAAAACATATTTTTTTTAATCCTCACTGTTTAGGGGTAAGGGGGGGGGGAGGTAAGGTCCCTAGATGGTGCTTGGAATGCCTTGATTTTTGCGAAAGAAAGCATCTGCACAAAGTGCTATAACTTTTTTCCTTAATGAGAAAATTAGAGAAATTATAAAACCACCATACTCAGAGGAAAATTCTGATTATTTGAAGTTTTCAAATTTAATTTTCTGATGTATTTTTGAAATTTTACTAAAGTCAAAGTTGATCGATGAAATTCATATTTTTTCAATTTATAACCAAATTTTCAATGGGAAGCACGCTAAAACAGTCAAAACAATTATTTTTTTTCCAAGAACCATGGTACCAGTAGATCTTACATAAGGTGAGAAAACTGGATTATTTAGAGCTCTTCCAAAAATTTTTGGCTGATGAAAATTAGGGTTTTTTTTTTTTTTTTTTTCGTTTTTTGAGTAGTTATATCTCAAGTGGGATAATTTAAACTACCTTGAATCTAATCGAATTTGAGGTGATGAAGCACTTTATCTGGTTGAAGTCTACAGGTACAAATCGATGCTTCAGTTTTGTGTTTGGTATCGTCTCAGTATTAGCAAATTGCTCTTCCAGAAGTCTACCATTTGACTCAACATCACTTTCATTAACATACACGAAGTAAATACCTACGATGTTTTTTGTACAAAAAGTAAATATCTCACAAGGTTTCAGTATGGGATTTTCTGTTTATCTTTGCAGACTCACCTTAGCCACTAGCAGTTTGGCTGTCCCTGCCAATTCCATTTCATGGCCTTTTCGCATGAAATATCCCCCAAAAATTCCTCTCTGCATCAATATCAAAGTCTATCTTATGATAACACAGGCTGAGGAAGTTTTTCCTACTTTTTTACTGCTCACCAGCTCCATCAGAAAAGTATATGATTTTGTGTACAAAAGATGCCATGCTTTTTATCTCTGTTATCAGAGCTTTTTGAAAATTATATACTGCTGTAGTGTTATGTTTCATAAAGTCACTTAACACACAAAAACTTTTTAATAACAGAGAGTGATTGACTGGGTCATTGCAGTACTTTACAAAAGGATGTTAAGTTGCTTGGTCATTTACCCAATGTAAACTTTGGATCTCGCCTTGAATCCCAAATGAGAAATGCTAAGAAAAATCCCCTGTAACTAAGCATTCAGTAAATTCTAGGATATTAAAAAACAAATAATAGAAGTGTTTTTTCTCTTACCTACCCCCCCACTTCCTCCCCCCTCACCCACACTTCTACACTCATCTTTACTATTACATGAGATTTTTATCAGTATGGTTATATTTTTCATACAATTGACATCTAAGTATACAGTATTCGATTAGATCTAAGGTAATTTAAATTTCCCATCAAAATGAACAGGAAAACAAGAATTTGGCTCAAATTTAAGTTCAAAATTTTTTCTTATTCTGCAGAAAATAGTGATCAAATTTTGGTATGATGTTCTTACCAAATAGAAGTTTATGTGGTATAAAATTCAAATTTTTACTCTGTCCCCCACTGGAGATATAGCTACTCGAAAAAAGAAAAATCTAAAATCCATTTTCATGAGCCATAAAAAGCTTGGAAGGCCTCAAAATACTCTAGTTTTTCCACCTTAGGTAAGATCTAGTGGTACCATGGTTCTTGCAAAAAAAAAAAAAATCGTTTGACTATTTTGCACGCTTCCAAGTGAAAATTTGCTTAAAAATTGAAAAGGTATTTCATCAATCAACTTTGACCCTCAATAAAATTTCAAAAATATATCAGAAAATGAATTTAAACGACCCAAAACAATTAGAATTTTTTTATGAGTACAGTGGTTTTCAAATTTTTGAATTTTCTCAATTGGGAAAAAAGATATAGCACTTTGTGCAAATGCTTTCTGGCGCAAAAATCTAGATGTTCCGAGCACCATCTTGGGACCTCCCTCCCAGACAGTGAGGATTTTTAAAAAAGAAAATTGGTATTGAACTCTTTATACATGTATAAACAATTGAGCAAAAAATAAAAATTAGATAAAAAAATAGTGTGACAACCAATTAAATAATTCCTTTTTATTTATTTAGCCTCGCGTCTTACTATACGTTCGGGTTATACCCATAAGTACTAATGATGCTAAAGGGTTAGGAATTGGGAAGGTTGAATTTAGAGGAAGGGAACCCACATTTGCGTGAAGGGAGAGGGTAAATCATTTAGGAAAACCACCCCCAGTTGCCCCGACCGAGATTCAAACTTCGATTTCCTCGATTTCCCTGTCCTCGGCAGTCTAGATTAACATGAAAATTTAATATAAATTTGTTAAAATATCAGGGAATGACCCTATATTCATTCTAAAAAATATATTAAACAACCTAACATAGCAGAAAACGCTCAAAATGTAATTGAAGTTTACATGCACTTATACGTTGTGGTACATTGAGCTATACCTATTCTTGTTCAAATTAATTACTAGACCTTATTCCTTTATAAACCAAGGCCTAGGCTAACTATCCTTTCAGGATGGCTTCCTTCCTTATTACTTAGATTATAGTATTTATTGCACAGTGTTTCCATAATTTCCGTGTATTCTTGAGAAAATAAATTTTGTAAAATTTTATAATCTTGAAAATAATGTGTGGCTGTGAAAGTGTATAGAAATTGGAAATGTGAAGTGTGTAAAAATAAATAAAGAAAGAAGTTTGTTTGTTCCTATCCAGGCATAACCTATTTTCTCAGGTTGGCTTCCTTCATCATCACATTAATGTACAGTGTTTCTACACTGTCTTATTATATATTTCCAAGTCCTTTGGCAATTGTTCATTTATTATCTTGAAATTGGTATTTTCAATTAGTATTGTAATACACAATAGAATGTTGGAGATGAAGTATGTAGGAAAACGATCAGAGGGAAGACCATTAAAAAGATGGGAGGCACAGATAACAAGTGTGCAAGTGAGAGAAGAAGAATGGAAGCAAATAAAGGAAGTAAATCGAAGCTGGAGGCATTTTAATAAACTGACCCGGCCACAGGCTGGAAACCGTTAATAATGATGATTGTAATAGGGATGAGTTACCCACATTTGCTCTAATTACTAAGTAATTTGAGGACTTTTCAAAGTAAGACCTTTGGTAGCATGGATTTCAATACCTGTCTTAAGACAGCTCTAGGATATACTAAAAGTTATTTTACCAAGAGTTTTTATGTGAACTTACTAAATGCAAATTAAATCAGCACAGGACTTCATATAGAGAAAAATAATTCACTTATTCAGTAAATCTTAGTACCCAATATAGTAATACTAGATTACAATAGATTGAAGTTATCTTCAGCATGGTTAAATGCCATGCAAATCCCAACATCTTAAACTGTGTTTAATTTAATTGAAGAAACATTAAAACTAAGTGAAACAAAACTAATTCCTATCAACATCATAGTCTAACTAGTCAATTAAGGCTACAAAGAAACTACTGAGGTGGTTTGATTTAAATATTTCAAACATTAGTTTAGTTTAGCAATAATTATATACTTTTTTTTAAATATTACTACATATGAACACTTTTATGATTCCAATTAGGTAATTTTGGTCAAAAAGAAGCAAGCCAAAAAATAATGGAAATAAGTTTAAAATTCTTGCCACTTTATTTTATTGCCCCAGGTCATATACTTTGAAGCCTATTGATGTTTCGCTGTTTAGTTGATGTCAGAAACTTTCCCTGGCCCTAATAATGTGATTAAAATATTGAACAGAACTACTACTGAAAGCAGCATATGTTTGAAAACATCAAGCTTCCAATTTAATGATATTATCTGTGTGAAAATAACCAGTAAATAAAATGAAAGGCTAAAATATGTGTGTCCCTTGAGTTTGAAAAGTTTCTAAAGACATACATTTTTTCCACAATTTTGCACAGTTGTTTTATCTTGTTTTAGTTTAGTGAACAAATGTGGTTATATATAAGTGTATATATAAAAGTAAAACCATTCCTGTGCCTTATTTCAAATATAAATGAGGTATTATGAAACTTTACCCCAATTCTCCAACTTTTAGAAAGTTGAGTTCTGATAGAATGAAACCTAGGTCAAGGCAATGGGTGGTAACGATCAATTTTCTTCAAGGGCAGCTATTACCTCTATGTCCAGTGGCTGCAACGTAAAGTGTGAACTGTGTTCTTCTTTTTAATGTAAAAGTCATTATGTTTGTTCCTTTTTATATGTTTTCTATCCACCTTTCCTGTACCTTCTTTCAAATACATCCCAAACTACCTCAAATGGCGAAAAGAGGTTTTCCTCAAAGAAATATATATTCACATCCTAGGTCCATCTCCCGTGTTTGTCCTTTATGCTATTTGTTCCTTTTACCAATTTCCCTTGTCTTCAGTTTGTTTTTTTGTTTCCTCTTGATATAATGAAACCTAGGTGGGGGACTGGGCAGTTAACAATAGATTTTCTTCAAGAGGCAGCCTTTACCTCTTTGTCCAGTGGCAGCAATGTAAGGTGTGAGCTGTGTTCTTATTTTCGTTGTAAAAGCCATATTGTGTTCCCTTTTATGTTTTCTATCTACCTTTCCTGTACCTTCTTACAAATACATATATATATACACACACACACACATTAGAAATTCTATATCCTAGTATAGTTTGTTCGGCTTTTAATATAAGAGATAAAAAAACAGCAAGTGTTCCAAAGATATGAACTAGAACTAGAGAATGTCCCAAGAGATATACCAGTATAGCCAAGGGCTAAATAATCTCTCAACAAAGCATACAAGCTGGAATTCTTCATATGTATATGTTTTCACAGCTGACACACACAGTGTGGTCTGTCAATATGGTCCAGATCATTAATAAGTGGAAAGGTGAAACATGATAGTTACGATTTGGTTTGAATCAAATCTTCAAGCATTACAATATGTTTACGATGCCATCAGGCAAGCACTAGTGATCCATATGAGTATCAAAAAAGACTTACACTTTTGTCGTTCTGTGAGAGGTCCTCTGCAGGCTGCAGATATTCCACATGCCATTTCTTTAAAGTCAATATGTGAATCCCTGTTTTCATCAAAGGCAGCAAACACACCTGCGCAGATTGACAAGGGAACTGGTGGACTAATAAGTGGAACTAATGTGTCAAGGTCTAATTTTCCTGTGCGGGACTGTCCCTTCAGCTGCCAATAGCGCTTCTCTAGTTCAATAATGTCCATTTCCTCCACTGTAACAACCAATTTTACATTAGGATTATATGGCAAACCCTAGTATTTAAGAATTAAGCTACTTAGTTATATGTATAACACAATTTTAAAATGGCCGAGTGTGAAAAGGTCCACGATTCTGTGTATTCCACAAACATTTAGATGAAACATTATACAATGCGGCCCAATTAATATCCATATAAACGTTGCAGAGATACGTCATCTAGGGTTAATGACATTTGGAGAATATTCATTGCTTAAGGAAATCTAGCAATTGAGATTGGTGTATCAAATATTTACTATTTACTCATCAGAGATAAATTCTCAAGCCTCAAATATGCAATGTTTGGAAGCACATAATTGTGTGAATAGTCTCTTTCTCTTATGAAAAGGAACCTGAGATATTACGGCTTACAGACACGCATTTGTCATGAATTATTAAAGTGACTTCAACATGAAAATTAAGAGACTAACACTCCCACCCTTGATGCGAGGTTAAGATAATAGAAATGTTTGTAAAAGAAAAAAGAATAAAAACATTATTTTAATTTTCTTTTTGTAATAGTAAGGATTTTAAAATTCAGTTTTTTGACACTTTTACTTTTTGTGATTGTATTTTCAAACACCCTCTTAAAGGTGAACACTGTTACAGTTGAATACAAAACTGGTGCTTACATCTTACACACATAGTCTATGAGTGGTTTGTATTTAAATGATTGACAACAGAGAGCTTTATAGGTTACACAACCAGAATACTCACATTTTTCATTTAATGTGGTTAAAAAGTAACCAAAAATCATTTTTGCATTATCGTATTGCGAGGTAAATACTATCATGTAGTCAGGTAAGTCCTTATAATTTAGTTAGTGCAGTCTTTATTCAATTTTAAGTGCCAACAAATCTTGTGGGACCAATTTTATCATTCTTATCAATATACAAAAGTTTAACCGAAAGTCACCATACTTACAATGTGTGACTCCAGCAAGAGTCTGATAGAAGGTTGGAGTTTCCAGTTCATTGCTGAGTGTAACTGTGCAGGGTTCTGAGAGTAGCCAGCGACTGAGTGATGTGGCATCAGGGTGTACTTGAAGCCATTCTCGAAACTCTTCATATGATAAGCGCTCCTTCTGAGAACATTCCATTATTCTTTTTTTTTTAAATAGTCAAAAACAAAATGTCTTTATTAATAAAAATTTATGGATAGAATTTTTACTCATATATATATCAAGTGTATTATTGTGAATCAAAGATAATACTATAAATACCTCTGAAAATAGACTTGCCACACAATCAGGAATGTACCCATTTTCACATGATTGTACCATTTTTTTGAATTCTTCTCCAACAATGTAAGTCCCATTTTCATTTGAATACAGTCCAAAAAGAACTGAAACAAATTAAAAGTTATTGGTTCATCCAAATACTTTTTACAAATATTTAAAGAAAATTTAAGAGATAATAAGAAAAATTATTTATAAAACTATGTGGGAAATCACTTTAGTCAAACTAATTTTTAAAAATACTTTTTTTTTTACAATCAAATGTAAAATAACACAAAATATTGAATTTTAAATGCATGAAACCAAAATAAAAAATACAAGATATAAATACATATCTATTGTTATAGATTTTATTCAAGAAATAAAGTACTTAGGAAAACTAGTGTGTGGGAGGAAGTTTGTTGTTAAATGGCAAATTGATTTTGATTATTAGTAAATCTAAACAGGTGGAAAAACTTTATTATTACAGATTAGCCTATGAATGGTATGGAAATTTAAGGAATTAATTGAAATCAAAATTTTATAGTATTTTAGGTCCTTTAAAATAACATTTCTGGATAAAATAAGAGTGGATCAAATGTATGATAAGAAAGTTCTAAAGATCAATTACACTTTTAAATGTAGTTCCTAGAAATGAATAAAAATAATTTTCAATGGTCTAAACAAGTGTTTTTCAGAGTGTGGGTCGAATAAATTTGTTGGGTCACAACAACCAGGGGAATTAAAACGGAAGTTTTCAGTGACCGTCATTATGAAATACAAATTTTCAGCATTGAAGTACAACTTGAACGCGTACGACAATGCAGTCTTCACTCTAAAAACAGCCATACAAAGATAGTAAAATGGGGCTAAGTGTGTCTCTTTTTTGCATTGAATGCATTAAGGTGAGAGTGTATGGAATGTGTGAACAAATCACTCTCGCTCCCGGCACAGATTTATCTGATTGCCAAACCCTTCCTTCACCTCTGACAAGATGTATATTAATCACAACTTGTGAATGTGAGGAATGCCAGGCCTCTACCGTGGTTCGGATTCCACGTTAAACTGTAGGTCCTCCATTTCATCTCACAATCACCCTACCATTGCACATTAGCGTAAGTGCATATAACCCGAACGAGTAGTAAGACGCGGTGCTAATAATAATAACAGATCATTGTTTTTACAGTTTTTATAGCGAGACTTTTTTTGGCCAAAATAGAAAGAAATATTGCTCCAGTAGAAACAAAGAATTTAATTTTCTTCACGGGGTAATATTAACAGTTCTTGAATATCTGTCATGCTCATGAGTAAGGCGGCATTAGACAAGAAACTTTTAAATTTAATGAAAGAGTTGTCATAAAATTCCATAACACCCTTGATAGATATTCAAAAATTGGTGATATTGTCAGGGTAAAAGAAGTAAACTCTGGCTGGATAATTAATGGGTTTCATTCGACCAAAAAAGTTTTGATACAAACACTGCAAAAACAATTTAACCAGCAGACCCTGGGTGGAGCGAATAGATAGACAGATGTGTGATGGTGAAGATGTGATTGTGACTGGTAATAAAGAGTGGTTTATGTGTAAATATATATGTTGGACAGTTGTTCAATAAATAAAGTATAATACTAGCACAATGGTAACAAAACAATATATTTTCAAGTCAGCTCCACTAATGTTAATGAGTGATTAAAAATGAAAAATATATTGTGAAAGAATAAGCTATTATGTTACCATCAAATTCAAAATAAAGGCCTAAAAGCTTAATCCTCACTACAGTGTTTGTGTGTGCATGTGCATTGTGTAGGAGCATGTTATTTATTAGAATTGACAAATAAAAGGGTTTTTTTTTACTAGTGCCCTGACTTTCATCTAGGGTCTGCAATCCAGATATGCCTTTTTATTTAAGCAACTGCTGTGAATGACCAGGGTCTAGCATTTTGAAAAAATAGGTTTGTAAATGAACTTAGAACAATATTGAAAATATCACGTTCTCACAAAGGATTACAAGAGAAAGTTTCCCAATCTAGAAACACTCGTTATATCCAGGGAGGATTATGTTCAGTCCATTAATGAGAATTTAGGTACTTGTTCAATGTAACTAAGCAATGTTACTCAAAGAAATTAAATGTAGATTGCAGCGTGGTGAAAATGGTTTCTGTATAGATGAAACATAAGGAACAATGCTAGCTACAAACCATCACCCATTCATTTGACATTTATTTCCAGGAACCTGATACAATCTATGTTCAGTATTAAAGTTTGGTAATAATGTTTTTGAATCTCAACCAAATTGTATTTTATGTCATCCAATAACTAAAAATGTCTTTAAATAAACTAAAGGCATTACCATAAAAAGTACACTTTTCTGATAGGTCTGACACTCTAAATAAAAACATAAAAAAAAATTGACTTTACTTTGAATGATGGAAGACTTTTAGTACCAGTTAAGTGATACCATTTTGCAACATTATTTGGGGAGAGTACAAATATATGGAATTGAAAGCATTGGGAAGTCAGGCAAAATGGGCTATTATTCAAACAACATACAACAACCAAATATTTACTTTTCAAATGAAATATGGCTGAGCCCACTCTACTATTACCATTTGGATCCAAAATAGTCAAAAACCTTTAGACTGCCTACATCTGTAACTGTGCCAATACTGAGACCAATAGGGGTAGTAGTATATAAATAGCCTCACAAGTCTGCTTTATCAATGTACTAGTTGACTACTGCATAGAGGAATTCTAGTACTAACTAATGTTGTGTTATTTATAAGAATGGAAATGTTGTTCTTATGCTAGCCTTCAATCCACTATTGGAGGAAAGGCATTTGGATAGATAATAATCCATTCGAATGCTCCTCCCTTCTCACAAAGCATTCAACATTTATGCCTTGTGGGAGTGGATGATTTATATAATAGAAGTCCTCTGTGCTCTTTGACAGCAGGATTTGAATAATTATAGGTAAAAATATGTCATTTTTCTTTGCAAAATAGCAAGAATCAGAGGTAAGACTAACACTTTTACACTGTTTTAGACTTTTTTAACTTTGTTTCTCACAAATAATCACAAAAAGCCTGAAATTTCAAGTAACTTTTTAAACTTCCCTTACCTTTCGTTGACTTTTCCCGTCACATGAAATTTAATTTCTAATTTTATTTTTTTTTATTTTTTCAGATGTGTATCAGTCCTGAAAAAGGTATAGTTTGAATAGTGGCTAATGACTAACTCACATTAAGTTTTTCATCCTCCTTCCCACGTGTTAGTAGTACTAATCCACAAATGACATCTTTCAGGGTTATGCCTTTCTGTGTGCCACCACAAGCTGTGAAGATCACCTGCAAATAATTAGTGACATATTATAAGTCTGGTGCATTGAATTCTATAGCCTATTTATAGCTAGATTTTCTCAGAATGTGGATAACTTTAATACTTTAAGCTTACATACTAGGGCTAATATTATAGATTATTCAAAAGTTTGTATATATATTAAAGACATATTTTATCAAAAGCTATGTTTGTCAGTTTTACCAAATGTTACCTGTATCTGACCCATTCTTACTAAGAGTGTTAAAGCGAGTTTTGAATTACCTTTAACATTTTGTTAGTTTGTTTTGAAACAGCACTTAAGGGGCCAGTCAAAACTCATTCACCCATAAAAATATGGTATTCAAAAATAAAAGATTGTGACAAAACCGTTCTATGGATTTGAAATCGGTTTTCACCAATGAAAAGGGATTTATATTATCTAGAACGAAGACTCTGTGTAACTTTTACTAATCATACTAATTAAACTCTAGAGTAAAAACTATCACATTTTCAGCCTCGCACTATTTTGCTTATTCTTCTTTGCTATACTTCATTAAGTTAAATATTCAAAATTGAATTTTATATATAAAGCAGAAGTATTTTTACTTCAATTTCCTTAGATTAGAATTTTTATTTAGTGTTCTTTTTATTTTTTATTTTTTTTTAATGAATAACTACTTTAACAGGATTAATATGAATGTAAGTATTAATGTTGGAAAAAGAAGAAATCACAAGGCTAGAGATTATTTTTCTCCTTATTTTAGCTATTTATTTATAATTTATTAGTCTAATACTAAGCTTTAAAAGCTTATTTATAAAATTAAAATTTGAAATAGTTTGGTAACCCTAGTGTAACAATACCGGGAACTACTTGTACTGTTAAGCAATTTACAAGGGTCTTCCATTTACAGCGTTGCCACGATCATTTTAGAAGTGACGAGATAAACCATTTATTCTAATATTGTGAAGCTTTAAAATCATGTTCACTATTTTAAATCAAAAATAGGAATCAATGTATTCGCCTGAGAGTGGAAGGCCTACAATTTAAGCATCAATATTTAAGGCGCTAGAATTATCAAACAGAAATCCACAAACATCTAATTTTTAAATGTTCATGGGCTGAGATGTGTGTGTGTATGTATGTGTATGTGTATGTGTATGTGTGTGTGTGTGTGTGTGTGTGTGTGTGTGTGTGTGTGTGTGTGTGTGTGTGTGTGTGTGTGTGTGTGTGTGTGTGTGTGTGTGTGTGCGCGCACACACACGCACAAGAGCTAGGTTGTGAGACCAGTGCACTAATTGTTTCTTTCCTCTCTCTTTGCTTAGTTCAACCCCCACCCCTTTTTAAAGGTAGTAAGTATTGTAGATTAGGTTGAGGCCTAAAATTGACAGCAGGAGCATGAAAATACTTATTGATTCAAACCAATTCATGAAATGTATTCGTTGCACAGGGTGTGCATTTAATTTAATATTTTTTTTAACTCATTAATTGAAAATGTTTTTAGATTTTCTAAGCACCTCGTCTTACTAAATGTTCACATTGAATAAATAGCTCATATGATTGTATTCAAAAACAAATTAGCGTATAATCCGAACCCGAAAATATGGATGAACATTAGTTATTAATAGTAAATCTATATAAGTGAATACAGACCTATTTTGGTTTTTACACTATTTAATTTTACTGTACTTAACATTATTTAGAATAATATTGATTAAAATATTGCCTTTTACTTTCTCATAGGCTAAAGAAATTATGGTAACCATGGACACTTTTGGCCTCAAGATTATGATGGCTCTAACGTTCTATGTGGTCCCTAACATTAAAAAAAAGTGGATCTTACATATATATCTTTTTACATTTGACTTGTAAAACTTTTGAGGCACAATAATAGGAAAATTTACAAACGGTTTTACAAAGTAAAACTAATGAAACTTAATTTACACATGCATATTTTAGATTAGTTAAAAAAAAAATACAAGCTTGAGTTGTGAAGACGGTTTTAGAGATAATCAAAAGTATACAGAGACCCCCTATCTTTAAATAAAAATATTTTACATCATATAATGTTATAAGCAGCACTCAGAAATAAATAAATGTATACATTATACAATCAGCCCTAAGAAAATTTACTTACTAATATGAAAAGCTATTTAGAATACACATTACATGGACAGAAATATTTTTTAAAAAAACAAAAAAAGATTTTTGTGAAATAGTGTACTACATATATATATATATATATATATATATACAATATATACACTATATTGTGTAAGAAAAAACATGAATGGCCAACATAAATAATTCAATATGAAATTATTTATTTTAGCACTGTGTCTTACTACCCATTCGGGTTATATGCTTGTGTACTAATTACGCTCATTGTTTTAGGGTTTAGGAAGGTTATATTTATAGGAAATGTACCCACATTTTCAAGGTGGGAGAGTGGGAAACCATTTTCGAAAAACTCTTCACTAAACTCGATCAAGATAATGAGATCGATCTCCCCGTCATCGTCAGTCTACTGCAAGAGTAGCGTGTTAGAGCATGCGGCCACCAAAGTGGGTGATATGAAATTAAATGTGTCACTCGAACATTTCACCAACAGTAACTCCCATTATCTTTTAAGCTACAGGTAAGCAATTAAAATAAAATAAACATAACAATGAAACTAAAATAAATACATGAGATAGTATAGTAAATAATGGTATGACACCATTGTACAAACTTTCTCATAATGTGTATTCAAAGATAATTTTCAAAATTTTCAAAAATAGGTTATGAGTAAACTATCAATCCTTAGGTATGTTTTCCTCATCAAAACAAACAAATCATCTTGTTACAATAAACACTCTTTATTAATAAAATTTAAACCAAATTGTTCAAATATGGCTATTAACAAAATTTAAATTCTCAAAAATAAATGATTTGTAAACTACCCTAGAATTATTTGTTATCATGATATCATGAAAAACTAGTAATTTGAATTCAATCTTCAAGATCAATTTCAAAAAAATTAAAATTTTAAATCATTCATCGTAGCTAAACAACCCTTAAATTAATTTATTTTAGATAAATAAAGATACATTAATATTGATAATGCAAAATAGTCCCCGGTTTTCAGTTTTGAACCTAATCATTAAAGCCATTTTCCAAAAAATTTAACGTTACAAAACTTAGTAATTAGTTAACCACTATTACTAAATGATTTTTTTTAGAAAAACAAATATTATATATATATATATATATAAATATATATATGTATATATATATAAAAACATACTGTTTAAAATGCAAAGAGATTAACAATTACCCAATTTGAACCAAATTACTAAAGCCATCTATTAAAATAATATTTTGAAAAAAAAAAAGTCATCAGTAAACTACTTGCGGAATTTCTCCCCCAAAACAAGTATACATCTATATATGTCATCCTCATGAGTAATGAGGTGGACTGGATAGGACTAGCTCGAGATAAGAATAGGTGGCGTACTTTAGTAAGCACAGCAATGAACTCTCGAGTTTCTAATACCATAAACTATGTAAGTATTAGGAAGTAATACACATTACTTAGTTATAGTTTAAAATAAATGGTACGGCGCACCGCACAGACTTTCTCTCTCTTTCTATAAACTCGTAAGATATCTGAACGGAATAATGTACATTGTATCATCACCACTCTACATAAGAACACGCATAAAATAATATACAATGATATAGAATCAATGAGAAAAGAGGCGCATCTTTGTCCACCTAAGAACATTTCAAACAGTTTAATGTCTTCCACAAGGCTCAACACTTCATATTAAAATTTCAAATCTGGTTAAAGTTTTAACATTTTATAAGGTGTTGCAGATCTTCAAGTCATCGCATTGATATTTAATTATTCATTTATACATTTTGACCAATAAAAAATGTAAATATTGACTATTGAGTCTAAAATGGAGATAGATCATTGCTATGCAAACATTTCTCCTAAGAGATATAAGGAAAAATAACATACTTTTTTAGATACTTATATTTAATTACTCTATGGCATTGGAGAATTATTGCGTTAAGACTTAAGTAGTATATGTTTACAACTAAAGCTCACAAAATTGTATTAATATATTTGCAAATATCTCAGAAACTGTTGATTTTATAAAAATATATGTCAAATAAAAGTTTTTTATTTCTATTAGTCCTACAATTTTGCAATGATAAGTTGTTTAGTTTCTCAAATAGTTGTGGAGATACGGAAATTAACGCTTCTGTAATGTACCCTAAAAATCATTTTCATAGGAAAATGAAAATAGCTAGTTTATTTATAATCTTAATCAACGCCTAGATACGAATTTTAATCAAAATCGTTTAAGCAGATTTTGAGAAAACCAAATTTTTCTCTTTTCGCCCTTCAGTAAACTACCCTTAATTTTAAGTTTTTATAGACACACAGACAGACGGCATTGCAAAGACTATTTTTTAGGGTTCGGGGGGTCATGAGACGTCGAAATTCATCAACATTTCAGGTTAGTTTTTTTTACGATCGCAATACTTAAGCTTTAATGTCCAAAAAGCTAAAAATATATATATATAATTGCGTATAGATTGAAAATTATTGATTTTATAAAAATATGTTTCGAATAAAATATTTGTATTATAAATATTTATACATATTTGTAATGCTAAGTAATTTCATATCTTAAATAGTTTCGGAGCTATTATAAAAAATGTTAATTTACGCATCAGACCAGAGCCCTTAAAGCCATTTTGCCGAAATATTGAAAGTAGCCATTTTGTTTGGAATATTTATTAATGTTCATAAATGAAATTTAATCAAAATCGTTAGAGCCGATTTTGAGAAAATCAACTTTTTCTCTTTTTTCCCTTCAGTAAACTACCCTTAATTTTAGGGGTAGATATCCAATTCCAAAAACCCCTCGAGGCAACCCTATGAAAACCCTAGTTATCAAGTTTCAGCTCAATCGGTAAAATAGTTTAGGCTCTAGTTGGAGGTACAGACATACAGACAGACAGACAGAAATTCAAAAACAAATTTTTCGGATTCAGGAAGTCATGAAACGTCAAAATTCATCAAAATCTCGAGTTCGATTTTTTTGACGATCACCATACTTTCTCTACCTGTAAGATAGAGAGAAAGTAAAAATTATATTATCAGGATTAAAATAGTCTTGTTTATTTTGCTATTCAATAGCAAAAAGGTTAGTAACCCAAACGGATAGTAAGACTCAGTGATAAAAAGAATACCAAAATGAAAAGTTTATTGATAAAATATTTTGTATGAAATATGAGAAGTATTTTGTTCTCTCTCACAGATAACACTGTTTTAAATAATGATTGTGAAGTATTTTCAATTCTTTGAGCATTCTTTTGCGCTTTTAGTTTTTAATCCTGTCTATGAGAGACCTATGTTAATATTACCCAACCTAACAAAACAGAACCTTCAATTTGTAGATTATGAAAGGTTAGGTGTCACTCTTGCAAGAGACTAAACTTCTGACGGAGCGATCGGGGTTTGAATACCAGTCATAACTTATTTAGTATTTTTATAAATGCCTAGTGTACTTTAATCTATTTATTACTTACTGTTGATACAGTTGATAGCTTATATATTCAAGTGACCCAAGATGTTTACAAAGACATATTCTCTCTGCCCTAGACTTCAAATTTGGATTCTATGCATAGGTCTCTATCTCCCCCTTCCTCCTGTCCACCATGTCTTAAGACCTATCCTGTCTATGCACACTTGTAATTAATACTCAAAGGGTGTGTAAAGATGGTGAAGGTAGAGTTTAGAGAAAGTGTACTTATATTTGTGTGGAGGAAGAATGATAATCCGTTTAGGAAAAGACACTCATTTAATCCTCCTAGGATTCGAATGCGGACCTTACTGTAAACAGCAAATCAGACTAGAGGAACTTGAGGTTCAGTCTGTGTACCCAATGATTTGTATGATGAGTCCCACTATAGCATTTTTTAAACTATTTTAAATTAAACCAATATGTATTATCAGATGACATTCTGATGGAGCGATTGTGTAAGGATATAAAAATTATGAAAGAAAAGGGATTTGAACCCTAGTCATTCATCTCTACTCGCTAACTTCTGTACCTATTGAACTATCCGGGATCTCCTTGTCAGTTCCATAACCCAAATAAACCTTTAAGCGTACTGGTGTAGATAAATACATTAAATACCAACACTTTTACAAGTAGACCCTAATTATTCAGTAAATAATAATATAAGTATCTGGTGACCTGGCAGTCTAGGGGTAAGGTGTTGGGCTTCTCAGCTGGGGTCCAGGGTTGAATCCTCAGTCCCGGTACAGATTTATATGAATGCAAAAACCCTTCCTTCACCTCTGACAAGACGTGTATTAATCACAACTTGTGAATGTATGGAATGGCAAGCCTCCGCCATGGTTCGGATTCCACGTTAAACTCTAGGTCCTCCATTTCATCTCAGTCACCCTACCATTACACATTAGCATAAGTGCATATATGTGCATATATGTGCATATATATGCATATAAGTGCATATATAAGTGCAAGATGATGATGATTATGATGATGGGGAGGATGATGATGGGAGGATGATAATGAGGAGGAGGAGGAGTAGAAGGAGGAGGAGGATGATGATATAGGTATTTTGTTAGTGTAATTTGTGATTGTATTTGCATTATACTAATATTACCAATGTATAGTTGTTATTTTTCATTATGTGTAGTAAGTAATATTTTAGTAATGAAAGAATTAAAATATATGTATAATTATTGATCCAATAAAATGTTGTTTTATAATAAATCAACATCAGCCTGTTATATCATGTTTTAATGTAAAAATGTATGCATAGTAATAATTATTGTATTTTCTATTAAATAGTATATAAAATTTTATAAATTAATATTTATTATTGATTTAATTTAATTATTAATTTTGTAATTTAATGAATATTCACAGTTCAGACATGGTATAGATTCGAGGAGACTTTAGGCTATCATTTCATTTTATATTTATTCTTAGCACCGTGTCTTAATATTTACATTTTTTCTATTGTGTACTTGTCTGATCTATACCTATTTTAATGCACTAATAGGGTATAGGAAATAGTAAGGCAAAATTTAGAGACATTGTAACCACATTTACGTGGAGGTAGAGTGTGAAACATAAAAAAAAAACACTTTGTAGACACACACCCGGGCAGGATTTGATGCCTGACCTCCCCATCAATGGCAAACCAGACCATACCCCAATTTGATTACGAATGAACATATATGAGAGCTAGAAAACTTCCAAATAATGTATAGTGTATGCTTTGTCCAGGATGAATTTCAATGAAAGACCAAACCAGTTGACAAATGCATTGTCTTTTATTTGTGACCATCTTAGGTACTCTCTCCTAAAGTCTCGGCAAGGCTATGTGCAAGTTTAGAATCTAACCATCCACCCCCCACTCCCCATCAATACAGAGGTGATTGCTACCTGCGATAAAGGTTTCAGAGGATTATAGCTTTGTTTTGTTTGTTTGTTTGCTAGCTCAGTCTCACTCTTTGGATGGGTGGAGGGAAGGGAGGTGGGCTCTAAAATGCTGATAGTTCTGGCAACACTGTGGGCTGACAGAGCCGTTAAAGACAAAGTATAACTCAATTGGTTTCTTCTGATACAGTAAATTAGGGACTGGCGCTGATGCGACTCTTCACTTCCAACGACCACTGATCAGGCCCTTAAAAACAGAACTATTTAAGACAGTTAGCTTTTAGAGACAAGAGTTCCTAGAATATTAATAAATCTACGTGTTATCATATATACTCTATTAACACTAATAGGGTATATATGAAAAAAGTAGACTTTAGAGGAAATGTAGCTGTATTTGCATAGAGTGGAAAACCATTCGGGAAAAATCCTTATTAGTTCACTTGACTGGGTTTTGAACCGCGATCTGCCCATCACCGGCAATTCTATTTGTTGCAAGGCATTAGACCATGAAACAACCTGTGCAAGTAATCTATAAATTAAATGACAATACCGGTATTTCACTAACATAACAATCAAATCAAAGAGGAAGAACTTATTATCATCTTTTGTTAAAGAAAGATACTTAATGTTTGTTAAATATGCAATGGTAAGATGAATTATGATTGTGATTTTTTCGAGTTAATTTTGTTCAATACAAGGGATATTTATTTAATTCTGTGCACTGCATCTATCTGCCTATTTACACTAATGGGGTCGGGCTAATAAAGGTATAATTCAGAGGAAAAATACCTTCATTTGAATGGAGAGCAAATGAAAAACCATATAGGAAAATCTACTCCCAGTCAACCTAGCCAAGATTCAAGCCCCAGTTTCATCATGGGCCAATCAGACAAGGTTAAAGTTATTATGCATGTATCCACTGGGGGTTATTAACAGTTTAATCAAATATATATGGATGAGGATGGCATAGTTTGTGGATAAAATACACTTGTATTAGCATGGAGGGATGAGGAGTAAACCACAATGACAGTGTATCAGGCCAATATTCGAGCCCCGACCTTCCTGTACATAATGTAATACAAGTATAATACCTTAAACTAATCATTCACTGATATTCATGTCATATTGGGAACTGGCTTCCTCATTAATGAGTTGACTATCGAGTTCAGGCTTTCCAAATTGAACATTTTCCCAGCTACATCACAAATGAAATTTACAAAAGAAATCAATTCATGGGAATGATAAAAACAATAAACAAATAAAATGTGCTCAAACCATACTCAAATAAGCATGGATATGTTACTTTGTGTTGCAAGGGTTAGCATTCGCTCTATTTCATGGTTTTTTCTTATATAACATATAGCCTATTCCCAGAAATTCTGTATAAAAGTACTTATTACTTTCATCACCCTTGATTGGTTGATTTAATTTTACACTATTGTATATATTCAGTGCATTTTGAGCCATCAGGAACTTCTGGCACATCACTATCTTAGGGTAGAGAATATACTATCTCAGATTATATCTATTGAAATGTAGATCAATTTAGCAATGTAGGTCATTTTTAACTTTCACTTAGTATTCATCTTAATAAGAACATATATTTCATTTAATTATTTAGATATTGTGGTTACTATAACCTGAGACAAGTGAGTTAAGATTAATATAAAGACTGTAAGCTTAAGATGAACACTTAAATAACCTTTGCATAAAAAACATATTTTATAAAAAATTATATTTCTTTAAGGACAATAAATATGTTTTAGAAAACAGGGAGTCGAACAGGAACCAGAACCAAAACCGATAACCGAAATTAAGTTATTTTTAAGGAACCAGAACTGAAACCCTAAAAACACTATTCTGAAGAAACTGAACTGAATTTTAGGTTCATCAAAGTTCTTAAAGGTTTCTAGTTTTACAGAAATGTATATAATTTTGATAAGTTGCACACTTTTTTTTTTCTTTTTATCTTGGCGTAATTTAATTTTGAAATGTTGTGTTTTCCCTTTTCTCAGTAAGTTCTAAAAGGGCTTGATATATTTTAGTTTACTACTTTGTCTGAAACCATTTTTCTAAGGTGATTAGAAAAGAGTTAATGAGCCCTTAGCAACACACACTTATGAGTTTAGATTCCAGAGGAATGTCGTGACTGTCATATTGTTCGCTGTTTTCTCACTTTAATGTTTAAGCTAGAGGTTTAAGATGTATTTAGCTTTGATAAGCAGCAAATAATAATACCACATTCCTTAGGAGTTTAAATACTAAAATTAATAAATCATCTCTTTTGGACAAGCAGTTTAAGCCTATTGTACTTAGTACTTAGCCTATTGTACTTAGTACTTCCTGGAAGTGAATACTGTTAATCTGGTGGTTGGTTGAAAATTAGAGGGAAAAGGGAGATAGAGGGTGGCAAAATGCAAACATTAAATTCTTTCACTCAAGTTTAAATTAGGAAGTAGCTTAGTGAACGTGTTCCCTGTATACAGTGCAGAGGTGATTGTTTTGTTATTATTCAGTGGTTTAAATAATATTATTGATGGGGCGAGTTAAAGAAAACCCAGTTTCTTTAGTTTTTGACCATGAGATTGACGGTGACAGATCAAGATATAAATGAGAAGGAAGCACTGATATTATTAAGGTACATTTATTTTTTTATATAGCGATACTTTTGATCCATTTACTTAATTTGGTGTGCTTAGAGATTAAGGACTTAATTAAAGTTTAGTTTCTTGTTTGGAAAACTAGTTGCCACTTCTGTTTTTAAAAAAATCCACCCCTCCCCACTCATCCAAGCTATATACATTATTGTAGTTAAATCTTTAGACTGGTAGTAAGACTAGTAACTAATTACTAGCCCGATTCATTGGCCACATACTCTAAAGGTGGCACTCTCGTGGTAGATATGACTGCCGTTGACAGGAGATCGAGATTTGAAATTCAAATTTAGGTCGGGTGTACTAAGAGTGTTATTTCCAAAGTGGTTTTATGCTCTCCTTCCCCACAAGTGCTGATACACTTTCTCTATATATAAAAATATAACCCTCCTCATTCATTAAAAAACCATTATTGAACTTAGTAGACCTACATTAACATAGCCCAAACAGAAAGAAAGACGCTGTGCTAAAAAATATTTTTTTTAATCTAAGAACCGGAACACTATCAGGAACTGAAAATAACCAGAAGCTTTATTGTGCTATAACCGGAACCAGAACCGGAACTTTTAAAATGTTTGTTTGAGAACAGGAACCTGAACCAATACAAATTTCGGTTCGACTCCTTGATCGAAAATCACCAATAATATAGGCTCTATAATATGTAATATATAGAAAACAATAGTTCACTAAGATCTCCTGATGAGTAGGTATAATTAACACAACCTAATTATATAAAAGTGAGAGAGAAAAAGAGAGAGAGAGAGTGTGTTTGCGTGTGTGCGTGCGTGTGTGTGTGTGTGTGTGTGTGTGTGTGTGTGTGTGTGTGTGTGTGTGTGTGTGTGTGTGTGTGTGTGTGTGTGTGTGTGCATGTGTGCATGTGTGCATGTGTGTGCGTGTGTGTGTGCTGTAATTATGGAAACAAATACTCTCATAAAACCAAGTGATAAATAATATACAAACTTTTTTTAGCATATGGCATTAGTGACCAGGAGGTACATGACACCCAGTTTGGTCGCCTGTATGTAGACTATTCGCCGCTCTGGTTACACAGAGCACTGCCCAGGGTACACCTATGGAGGGTGTCTACATGTACATGAAAGATGATGATGTGATGATATTTAATATGGAGGTGTGAGCCAGTGGGAGTCCTTAACACAACTTAAGTCTAATTAAGCAACCCCTGGTGTCTGTTGGGATGATTAACGTTGAGAGAAAAATAACCAAGGTACCAGCTGGGAGTCTAACACAGGACCCTTAGGTTCATAGCCAGATGTACTGACCACCACACCACAGGGCCAGGTATATATGGCCTATATAACGATGTAGTGTTGATTGAGTTTAATTAATCTTAAATCAATTATTGTTTTGAAAAGTTTTCTCTTCATAGTTTAAATGGGGTTAAATTACCTCAGAAACCTGTGTTGGTACTCCTTCTCCCAAAACATCCTTAAAAAAGGATTGTTTTGTAATACTGCCATTGATAGAAGATATTCTTTTAAATGCTTCTTTAATTCGCTTCAACTCTGCATCAGTTACTAAAACGAAAACAAATATTAAAATATGTTATTTACACTCTTTAAACAAAAAAATGTATCAACATTTAAAAGACAAATTTAAAATAGATAGTCAATAAGCATCCCAAGGGTTTTCTTATAATTTTAAAAACAAAGAAAACCTTTTGAATGATTATTTTATTATATAAAACACGCCTTTGTTAATGTATGGGACTTGATTCAAGCGTACCAAAAACCATTCACATCATATGGGTGCTCTTCAGGAGAGAAGCCTAATTTCCACATTTAACCATATCATAAATTAAATTGAGATGGATTTTAAAACCTGACAACACACATTAACTGTGATGTATTTCCATGCAGGTTGGCTATCATGTGTGGTGATGTAATACATTTTTTATGCGTCCCATTATGCCCCATCCTAAATGACTATCAATAGCCGGCATTCTCGACCAAGCCAGATTCACTCAAGCAGCAACCTTTAACAAAGTAAGTTGCGTTCTTATTCCAGCTGCACTTACCATGTTATGGATGTAACATATTAGAGATGAGGAAAAACAAACTATTGTGTAACATATCTCTGGCTATTTGCAAATCCAGCTTTAAATGTTTTTTAGATTAATTTATTTGGATGAAGTGGTAAAAAAAGTTCTTCAAAAGGAAACGTATATGTGACAAACTTGAGGCCACTCTGAGCACATTTGGGGATTTTAATAACTTAAGGGCATGGTCTATTAAAAATCACCCAAGTTAACACAAAATGGCGGTCATAGGAAACATGAGTAGTTTTGACAAAAATTAAGAAACCCGATCATAATTTGTAGAGCGATTGAATTATTTGTCGAATGTAATAGTATCGCTAATGAGAAGAAAGTATATTACTGACAGTAGTAGGCATGAAAACTTTTAATCTTTTACGAGATTTATGTACACCTGACAAACCGTCAACAAAGAGCTATGCGGATCTAATTAAAATTATCTAAAAACCCTTATATCCTAAGCCACTATTTATTGCCGAATAGTATAAATTTAGTTTAAGAACATGAACATGAAAGTGTATCAGATTATATCGCTAGCTTAAAGCAAATGTCAAAGCATTGCGAATTTAAGGAATCACTATCTGATTATCAACGGGATCATCTTGTAAGCGGATTGAGAAGCTTCTCAATTAAGCAACGACTTCTATCAGAGGGACAACTAGACTATAAGAAGGCTGTGTTGATTTCATCTTTGGAGGCAGCCGAGAAGGATGCAGCGTCACTGGCCTTTGGACATAACACTGGTGGGACAGCTGATCATCAATCCCAAATTCTTCAAATGTCGAAAAAAAGAAGAAGGAAAAGGCGGTATGAGAGAGGTGAGGTGTTATTGCTGTGGACGAAATGCTAATTTAAAAAAACTAATGCCATTATAGACAGTATGAATGCCGCGTATTTAAGAAGAAAGGGTTAGTCGATTGAAGAGGTTGGGTAAGTCAAACAATTCTAATAGGGCTACTCGTAAGATTGCTAGCAAATCTCACAAAGAGAGATAAAAGTATGACAGTAATAAGAAACATTTTGCGGGGTTGGGTGTGTTAAATAACAATGGTGATGAAAAATGTTATGACATTTCAAATTTATTTAGGTTATATAAAAATAAGCTTGATGAGAAGTGTGAAAGAGTAGAGCCTTTTGGAATAAATGTTCAGGTGGAAGAGAAAGAAATTCCTTTAGAAGTAGACACAGGTGCAGGGGTATCTGTAATCTCTTAAAAGTATTATCTGTATAAATTGAATTACTTAAAATTGAATCCAACTGATTTAATCTTAAATTCATATATAAATGAACCAATTATTCCTGTGGGTTTAATTAAATTTAATGTTCAATATCAGGATTTGTCAAACAAAATGGAATTATTTGTGATTAAAAATGGAGCTAAGTGAATCCTGATCACACACTAGTTTCTTTATGTTAAATGAACGTTCTGTGTACATTAAGTGAACATCAAATGAACAGTACATGAATATTAGGTGAATGTTACATTAAGTTATGTGAATGTTAAGTTGATTGTGATCCTGGCATGAAATCATCCCACCTCCACTGAGCCTTTATTTGTTAACATTTAAAAGGGCAAATGACCCTAAAGAAAATACAGGCCAATTTTAAAACCAAAATATTTAACTAACCATAACTTAAGTGTGGGTTTTTTCCTTTTTCTTTATGTGTTTTTTTTTTAAATTATCTAAATAATTTTTTTAACAATGTATTGCTAGTTATCAATAACAATTTAAATAAGTTTTAATTTGAATTAGGAAAAAATAACACAAAAGTTATTAAAATGTGTACTTTTAAAAATAATATAAAGATGGGCCCCCTTATATCAGCAGTATGCAACTAGATGGCAAAACTATTACAAGGTATTATTTACACAACGCCTATTCATCCCAAAACTCCACAACTATGGTACCACTTACACAACACCTATTTGTCCCAAAACAAAAATTGAAGTTAAATGTAGCCTTTATTTTAAGTTAATCCAATTTATATCTAGTACTTATTCAAATAAGTACTTACTATAATGATGAGAGTTGCTTAATTTTTCTTAGTAGGAAATAAAAGGGCCAATTTAAACAGCCAAGTATTATGCTATAAAAAGGTGAATAACTAATATTAATTTTAGAGCACTCTAAATAGCTTCTAGGGGCACACAATTTACAAAAATTTGCTAGGAGAGAACCATTGCAAATAGCTTCTAGAAGCATTCAAATTTTTTTTTTTTTTAATCTGGAAGAGAACCACTCTCAATATCTTTTAGAGGAATCTAGTTTTAAACAAATATACAAACAAGAGAAACTTCTAAAAGCATTCAATTTTTAAAATGTTGCCATATGAGGGACCACTTCAAATATTCTTTAGGAGCATCCAATTTTTTTTTTAATATTCTGGGGGAGAACATTTCAAAATAGCTTTTAGAGGATATTCATTTTCAAAACATTCCCAGAAGTTGGTCACTCCAAATAGTGTCTAGAGGGGCATCCAATTTTCAAACACTTGCAACGAGAAAGCTCCTGGACCTTTCTCTAGCTTGTTGGGCTTAGCCTTCCTACCTTCTCAATAGCATTTTTTTTTTTTTACTAATTCTCCTCCCCCCTGCCCTCAATTACATAAAAAGGGTTCAGCAACCAATTCCGGTACCAGTAGTTAACTAAACTATCTAGTTTTAGAGTACAGGGATAGTAACAGGCTACTTACTCCTAACTTCCCAAAAATTTGAACAGGGATGTGATTAAAAATTAAGGAAGTCTAAACAAAGGTTCATGAACACGTATATGTTTGGCATCTAATTCTTAAATGTGCTAAGGAGTGTTTTGGGAACTATTCATTTATTTTCTCATGCCATAAACAGGGGGGGGGATTGTAAAATGGCATCAGTCTCGTGTTGTTTGCCTTTAACAAGGAGGTTTGGATATGAAGCCCGGTAGAGTAGGCCTAAACTGAAATTACTACATCTTTTTTCTTGGAGTCCCTATTGTGATGTACTAGTTATTAAAATGTAGTGGTTTTACTACATTTTTTATTTAATATTCTTTTTACATAATTTTACTTTCAAATAAACAATAGAATTGTCTAAAGTTTAAAATCTAAAATCGATATTTCGGTAGGTACATTATTAATTTGGAGTGAATGATTTGCTGTGCTAACTATTCCAAAGGGGTGGTGGATGGAGGTCTGGCATTGCCAAAAGTGCTATTATTATTAAATGATATTGATGCTTGAGCTAGCTAGGCTAAGTCCAAACTCTTCAATAGTGCCCTTGTCTCTTACTTTACTTGCAAGCATTACAGGAATATTAGCCCCGTCACTACATTCCAACAAGAAGTCTGCATTCTCCCCTCTTTCTTTTCAAAACAATGTTTTGAAATAACAACCAGTAGCTGGCAAGACTAGCGACACCTGTTGGCAAATATATCAACTACAAGATCCCACATAGCCCTCACTCTAGGGATGTATCGATAGGGTGCCGATATTTCATGCACCTGTTCCAAGCCGTTCCAGTTACCGTACCCTTTTGAAACAGTTCCAAGTTGCTGATACAGTTCCCCAACTAATACAGCTAAGTAATGGCATCGGAATAGAGAATCCCACATGTTATTGTTTTTAAATAGCAATAAGAGGCTATTTTATTAATGATGTGAACCTAAAAATAAAAACTTAATCTTAAAAATTGTTAGCTTTAATATCATCCTTGTGAATCGCCTCCTTTTGTTTACTAAGGTTTTGTTAAAAATTTGTTAACATCACCAAGTCAAATATTTTCAACTTAGTACAAAAATGATTATGTAGGCCTACTATTTGTTTCATAGGTTTTCGGGAGAAAAATGGTGATCCTACACATTTTACATTTCACTTTACTATATTGCCACAGTATCCTTCACAGGTTTAAATACCACAAAGCTATCAGTGTCGCAAACTATTTATCAATTATTTACTTGCTATCTATAATAAATACAATAAAATTAAAATTTTTCATAGACTTACAAATTTAACCGGATTTGTAATTAGTAAATCACCCGCCTCGGTGGCGTAGTTGGCTAACGCACCAGTCGTGTTGAGCTAGACCACTGAGAACGAGGAGATCGAGGTTCGAATCTCGGTTGGGTGAACTGGGGTGGTTTTCCCTAAATGGTTTTCCACTCTCCCTCCACGCAAATGCGGGTTCACTTCCTCTAAATTCAAACTTCCCAATTCTTAATCTATTAGTGTAATTAGTACTTAACCGTATAACCGAACGGATAGTAAGACGCAATGCTAAAATTAATAAGTACATACGGTTTCCATTTATTAGACTAAAGAAAAAAGATTACAATAATTTGCTTTATTTTATTTCTAAGAAATTTTTTATTTTATTTTGTGGGTTTTTACCCCAAATATAGTTATTAATCATTCTTACAGTTTAGTTAGTTTAAATCTAGTATTTAGTATGGTAACCCTTGTTTTTATCAACCTTGCAAACCTATTAGGCATGCTTATAGCTAAGTTGATGTAACTCCTTCATATGTCAATATTATTATGCCACACATCGTTCAGTTGTTCAATGAGCTCGTCTCGTGTTGTGATCCTGGATTTTTTCAGTCTTTTCTTCAAATTGCCCATAAATTTTCTATCCAGACTGTTTCTCAGCCATGGTAGCACACTTTGCTCCTCTTCTCCAAAAATTTGGTCACTTTTTTCGCCTCATGGCATGGTGCCCAATCGTGTGTATACACAAATAGTTTATTTTTGAACCATTTATCTGTACGAGAAAAGAGATGATCTTTTAGAACCTATATGTAGCCTAGTGGTCCATTCTCATTGTTCCTTCAACTACATAAAGATTACCCAGTTCCCCAAAGAGACATCATCCATCAAGCCACTACGGATGTTGGGTGCTACACGGTTTATTGGACGCACTCACCCCTCCTTTACAAGAGCTTTCCTTACAGTTACAGGGGAAACATCAATTCCATAATCATTTTTCTACTCAAGTCTTTGCTCTCCTGTTCCAAAGTTCTGTTTTTTCAATTTTCTTAAAGCGCCTGTCATTTAATTTCCTTTTCTTCACACATTTTTCAACTAGTTTATGTTGGTAAACTTCTCCATTTTGTCCACAAACTTTAATTTTGCTTACGTACTGACTTTTGTGAAATAAGACCTATCTAACCTTTTAGCTATCTCACGTTATGTAGCCTATAATGTCCTTCCTCCAGTAAAAGTCTTTACAACGGCTACCTTTTTAGGACTAATTTATGTTACTTTCCCCATTACAAAACAAGGTCAGTTCGTCTTTCACATACAGGGAGGCTGTGGTAGTAAGATACACATGGGGTAGTAAGAAACAAACAACATTAATACACAAGACAATTTTGAGCCTAGACCCCTATATTATTTTTTTTTCTGATACACCTTTCACTTGAGGGTCACCGTGAAAAAAATATCTTATTCTTATCAAATAGCAGGGGGTTGGGGGGAGACCTATTTTTTAAAGAAAAATTTGTATCATATTACCCCATAGGGGGTAATAAGATACAGGACCTGTAACTTTCCCATGCTAACACTTGCAAATCAATGGAGTAATAAGATACATCGTTGAGGTGTATGAAATTACCCTGAATTTTTTCAGATTTTCTGGTAGGTTAGTTTTTGTTTTACAGTGTGATTAAAATTGAATAAACAACAGTTGACCTCAAAAATTGTAATGCATGTTTATTACACATAGCAAAAAAAAAATAATAATCATCATTTAGACATACTTAGAACATGAAAAAAAAACAGAAAATATATATTTTTAAGATCATTAAAGCAAAAAAAGTTTAAAGCTACCAATTAAATTAATATCAGATACAACTCAATTAATTGGTTAGCAAAAAACAAAATAACCTAATTGTAACTCTTAGAAGCAAGTTCCTTTTTCTTTGCAGAGTAAAGACTCTTAATTCTGACAAAATCTGATCTTTTAAGAGTAAAAGGTCCATTGCTTATTAATTTAACAGGGCCATAGAAGATGTATTCTTTATCTACTTCCTGTATGTCATCATGAGATGGCCAGTTGAACTTTTCCAGATTTTCTTTGAGAAACTTAACCGTGCAGGTGTCTTCATTCAAAGAAGTTATGCAACCAAGATACCAAGTGATATCATAAAAAACTGCAAAGTATTTCTCTACTTCCAAAATGACATTTGAGATGATGGTCTTGAGCTTGAATGAGTACATTTAGATTAAGCACCTTCCCCAGCTTTAAATCTCTCAAACTTTATTGGATCATAATCTGTTTCTGGGAACTTGTTGAAGTTGACAGGAAACAGTCCAGTTGATTGAAAACCTGACCTTAGGTTCCGGGACTTGAAGGACTCTTCCCACAAAGTTGAAAGTTCCTCAGCAAACTGTGCTTTTGTCATATTTTTCCCTGGAAACTTTTGGTTGTATTCCAGAAGAAGCCGATTCCAATCAATTTTCATTGTTTTGAAGACCGTCTTGTCAAGAGGTTGAATGAAATAACTCCCATTTGGTGGAAATTTTACAAGGACCACATCATTTTCTTGCGCTATTTTCACCAGGTCATAGCTGATATGGACGATCACTCCATCAAAGAACAGGACAACTTTCTTCTTCCTTTGTTTTTTGGTGGGAATAGAGATCAAAAATAACTCCGTGAAACATTTTATGAATAAATTTCCATCCATCCAACCATTCTCTTGTACAGCATAGCACGTTCCTGGATATTCTTGTTTTGGTACCCATGTTGACCACATCTGTTTACCCGTAAAGATGAAGAAAGGTGGCAGTTTTGTCCCATCAGCTGCTCCACAGGCAAGCACTGTTATATTGGTTTTTCCAATTCTTGCGATGTTTCTTGAAATTCTTCTTACACCTTTTTCAGCAACGATCTTCATATCCTTTGGATCATGAGAGAAGGCAGTTTTATCGCAGTTAAATAAGAGTCCAGGTCCCATCTTTAGGGCCAATGTTCTCATCCTTGTACATCTTAGCGATATCATCAAAGATTTTTTTTTTTTATATGAAAGGATCTGTTCCTCTGATCCTTTGCAAACTAAGAGCTTCACCCTTCCTTATTCTTAACTCAGGATGGCAAGCAAGGAATCCATGAAACCACTCTCCACCCGGCCCTTTTCCATTCTTCCGTCTTGTTTCTATTTCTCCTGACAAACAAACTCTTGTCACCAGTTATATGGTTTCTTTCCGTGTCAGACCCTTACCATGCAGCGCACACACTCGCAGGTACTGAGAAAGGTCCTTCTCATCTTTGTAATTAAGTTCAGGCTTTCAGCCTCCTCCCACTTTAGCATCAGTTGCTTTTTACTTTCTCTCTATCTTATAGGTAGAGAAAGTATGGTGATCGTCAAAAAAATCGAAGTCGAGATTTTGATGAATTTTGACGTTTCATGACTTCCTGAATCCGAAAAAGTGGTTTTTGAATTTCCGTCTGTCTGTCTGTCTGTCTGTCTGTCTGTCTGTCTGTCTGTCTGTCTGTCTGTACCTCCAACTAGAGCCTAAACTATTTTACCGATTGAGCTGAAACTTGATATCTTGGGTTTTCATAGGGTTGCCCCGAGGGGTTTTTGGAATTGGACATCTACCCCTAAAATTAAGGGTAGTTTACTGAAGGGAAAAAACAGAAAAAGTCGATTTTCTCAAAATCGGCTCTAACGATTTTGATTAAATTTCATTTATGAACATAAATAAATATTCCAAACAAAATGGCTACTCTCAATATTTCGGCAAAATCGCTTTAAGGGCTCCGGTCTGATGCGTAAATTAACATTTTTTATAATAGCTCCGAAACTATTTGAGATATGAAATTACTTATCATTACAAATATGTATATATATTTATAATACAAATATTTTATTCGAAACATATTTTTATAAAATCAATAATTTTTAATCTATACGCAATTATATATATATTTTTAGCTTTTTGGACATTAAAGCTTGAGTATTGCGATCGTAAAAAAAACTAACCTGAAATGTTGATGGATTTCGACGTCTCATGACCCCCCGAACCCTAAAAAATAGTCTTTGCAATGCCGTCTGTCTGTGTGTCTATTAAAACTTAAAATTAAGGGTAGTTTACTGAAGGGCAAAAAGACAAAAAGTCGATTTTCTCAAAATCGGCTCTAACGATTTTGATTAAATTTCATTTATGAACATTAATAAATATTTCAAACAAAATGGCTACTCTCAATATTTCGGCAAAATCGCTTTAAGGGCTCCGGTCTGATGCGTAAATTAACATTTTTTATAATAGCTCCGAAACTATTTGAGATATGAAATTACTTAGCATTACAAATATGTATATATATTTATAATACAAATATTTTATTCGAAACATATTTTTATAAAATCAATAATTTTTAATCTACACGCAATTATATATATATTTTTAGCTTTTTGGACATTAAAGCTTAAGTATTGCGATCGTAAAAAAAACTAACCTGAAATGTTGATGGATTTCGACGTCTCATGACCCCCCGAACCCTAAAAAATTGTCTTTGCAATGCCGTCTGTCTGTGTGTCTAATAAAACTTAAAATTAAGGGTAGTTTACTGAAGGGCAAAAAGACAAAAAGTCGATTTTCTCAAAATCGGCTCCAACGATTTTGATTAAATTTCATTTATGAACATTAATAAATATTCCAAACAAAATGGCTACCCTCAATATTTCGGCAAAATCGCTTTAAGGGCTCCGGTCTGATGCGTAAATTAATATTTTTTATAATAGCTCCGAAACTATTTGAGATATGAAATTACTTAGCATTACAAATATGTATATATATTTATAATACAGATATTTTATCCGAAACATATTTTTATAAAATCCATAACTTTCAATCTATACGCAATTATATGAATTTTTTTAACTTTTTGGACATTAAAGTTTAAGTATTGCGACCGTAAAAAAAACTAACCTGAAATGTTGATGGATGTCGACGTCTCATGACCCCCCAAACCCTAAAAAATAGTCTTTGCAATGCCGTCTGTCTGTGTGTCTATAAAAACTTAAAATTAAGGGTAGTTTACTGAAGGGCGAAAAGAGAAAAATTTGGTTTTCTCAAAATCTACTCAAACGATTTTGATTAAAATTCGTATCTAGGCGTTGATTAAGATTATAAATAAACTGGCTATTTTCATTTTCTTATGAAAATGATTTTTAGGGTACTTTACAGAAGCGTTAATTTCCGTATCTCCACAACTATTGGAGATACTAAACAACTTATCATTGCAAAATTGTAGGACTATCAGAAATCAAAAAACTTTTATTTGACATATTTTTATAAAAGCAGCAGTTTCTGAGATATTTGCAAATATATTAATACAATTTTGTGAGCTTTAGTTGTAAACATATACTACTTAAGTCTTAACGCAATAATTCTCCAATGCCATAGAGTAATTAAATATAAGTATCTAAAAAAGTATGTTATTTTTCCTTAAATCTCTTAGGAGAAATGTTTGCATAGCAATGATCTATCTCCATTTTAGACTCAATAGTCAATATTTACATTTTTTATTGGTCAAAATGTATAAATGAATAATTAAATATCAATGCGATGACTTGAAGATCTTCAACACCTTATAAAATGTTAAAATTTTAACCAGAAATCGAAATTTTAATATGAAGTGTTGACCCTTGTGGAAGACATTAAACTGTTTGAAATGCTCTTAGGTGGACAAAGATGCGCCTCTTTTCTCATTGATTCTATATCATTGTATATTATTTTATGCGTGTTCTTATGTGGAGTGGTGATAATACAATGTACATTATTCCGTTCAGAAATCTTACGAGTTTATAGAAAGAGAGAGAAAGTCTGTGCGGTGTGCCGTACCATTTATTTATAATGTTTACAAAGCGTCCCAAATGGCACTTCAAAGCGTTCTGCTGCTATATATGTATAGTATTAAGCCCCTTCAAACAGCAGCTGCTGCTTCTGCCATACGTGCAGGGTCATAGGTGACCCTAACACCCTTCTTTTCATACTTTCTGGGCATCTTCAAGAAGATAAATATATCTAGGGGGAGGGGAAAAAAAGTTTCTTATTGCCCCACAAAAATGTAAAATTGGGGTAGTAAGAAACATATTTTTTCTAGTTTCCCTGTTTAAGAGAAATACATTTTAAAAAATCCACACACAGCCCTTTTAATTGCCCACAATTTCAGGGAAAAAAATTAAGGAAAAAAACTTAACAAAGAATGAAAAAAAATATTTTTGTGAAAAAGGGCAACTTTGGGTCAATAAAGTTGCTGGTAGACATAATTTGTTAGACCAAAAAAAGTAAGAAAAACATTGAAAATGTCAAGGAATATTTTCCAGTTTGTGGGTAAAGGCTCTTAGTAGCTTGTGAAATATTTTCAGATTTTTCCACTTATAAACAAAATAACAACAAAAAATGTATATTTCCCCTGCTTCTTACCACCCCATCCTCCCCACATAGTACAACTTCTCATGGCAGACTAAATATATTATATAATAACTAGGCCTATATTTGGAGTAAAAACCCATTTTAAAATAAAATTTAAAAATTTCCTGGAGAGAAAATAAAGCATATTATTGTAATTTTTCATCTTTAGTCTAATAAATGGAACACATCTGTACTTACTGCTGAGGCTTCCATAGAGAAAGATAAGAGAAAATCCAAAGTGATACTGCTGTGGCGAGGGTGAAATAGATAATGGCGATTCTGACACTCTAAGTGGAACTGACAAGGAGCATTGGCATCAGTATCGTCCTATATGGTTAATTAACACCGGTGGGTGAGGCTGCATGCTAGGGATTGAGAAGGAGAGTTCCTACCCGATCCACTAGTTTGACCAGTATCTGTATTGGCAACGATTTACAAGCTGCACCTGTTCCAAAACGTTCCACAGCGAGACTATGTTCCAATTAAACATTCCATTAGTATTGACACATTCCTACCTCACTCCTCGCCTCGTTTGTTGAAAAAAAGAGCTCAACACTTATATTTGATGGTACATTCTTATTAGGAATTTGGTTAAAAGATATTTTACCTCGTTTGACAGCTTCTTCGTAAGTAATGCAACAAGGTTTGGAATCCTTTGCTCCCATGCTTCTCACCAAGAGAGCACCACCACTTCAAAAGAAATTAGTTTAAAAAAATTATTGAAAATATATGTAGGAACACATTACTAATCTTAGTGGTGTCATAAACAAGCATCGTATTAGCGTTCATGTTACATAACATTTCGGAAGGACAAATTTAATGGTCATACCAAACTAGTTTACATTATAAAATCAATGCACAAACCATTAAATAAGTTTATAAGCAACACGAAAATATATAAGGCAAGATTTGAAGTCCAAACGTAACAACAAACTAAAGGAATTAGGTTAATAATTTAGATAATATCTCAATGAAAATTAAATTTTATATTTGTAAATGTTATGTAAATGACAGAAGTACACTGAATAAATAACATGTAGTGTATAGTAAGTGACACCATTTTTATTTTAAAATTTAACTCAGTTTAGGCAACCCTAGCATTTATTTGCTTCATTCTATAATAGAAAAAGAAGTTTTAGTTTGTTTTCTGAGAATCGTTGGCGTACAGACGTAATGTTGAACTCTATCTTATAGAATGTATTCGACTATCAAAGTTTTATTGCACTATTTTAACAACTGCATAATAATTATAAGCTGTAAATATATAATGAGTTCAAATCATTAGAGGTCATAAGCTATGAAGGGTCAAACTTACTATTTTATGATTCTTGCTTACCATTCGTAAGGCAAAGTAATGAATGATTGGGGCTTAATTTTAATATAAATAGGTACACATTCATATGAGATATAGAGAATGAGAAATTAATAATAAAATGTTAAAAACAAATAATTTTTAATATACAAGCAGTGTAAAAGTGGTAAAATTACATGATTTTTAATTGTATATAAATACTCTTATTTTAATGCTCCTATAATTTATAATATTTTGTACTACATAATGTCGTTATTTAGAATTACAGTAATTTTGTTTTTGTATCTAACTATGCTTGTTAATTTTATGAGTGGGACAGCATTGATCATTGCAAAAATTGAGATTAGATGTATATTTCATGAAATTTCTTATTCTGGTTCAACCGATTGTAGAAATAACACTAACTAGCAAGACACATTACTATGTTGGCCCTAAAGAAATCGTGTCATATTTCCAAACTAATGACTCATTCAATTAAAGTTTAAGCTGTAGAGTGCCGAGTGATTTACGTTGTTCTTTTTATCCTCTTCAATCCATCCTCTCTCTTTTTCCTTGTGATAGTCATTTTAAGAACTTGAGAAATATTTTACTTATAACTTGTGTATGATTTTTTTTACATAATTTTTTATCCTAATATTACAAATTACTTCATGAGTGTATGAGTTTCACTTGTCCTGGCTTCAAATTAAATATTAAAAAGTATATAAACAATGCAACAATGCTGAAAATATAGTGATATAATATATTGTTTTATGTCTTATGAATAGAGAGTGGAGACTTAGGAACCAAAAATGTTTAAAATAGGAAAGCAAATTTGCATTAAAATTATGAGACCAAAGCAACCCAATAAGCAAGGGAAAAACAATGACACAATAGGCAATGTAAAATTGATTTCATTACAAGTTATTAAATAAAGCCAAATTTACTTTCTCTCTATCTTACAGGTAGAGAAAGTATGGTGATCGTCAAAATAATCTAGCTCGAGATTTTGATGAATCTTGACGTTTCATGACTTCCTGAATCCGAAAAAGTGGTTTTTGAATTTCCGTCTGTCTGACTGTCTGTCTGTACCTCCAAATAGAGCCTAAACTATTTCACCGATTGAGCTAAAACTTGATATCTAGGGTTTTCATAGGGGTCCCCCAAGGGATTTTTGGAATTGGATATATATCCCTAAAATTAAGGGTAGTTTACTGAAGGGCAAAAAGAGAAAAAGTTGATTTTCTCAAAATCGGCTCTAACGATTTTGATTAAATTTCATTTATGAACATTAATAAATATTCCAAACAAAATGGCTACTTTCAATATTTCGGCAAAATTGCTTTAAGGGCTCGGGTCTGATGCGTTAATTAACATTTTTTATAATAGCTCCGAAACTATTTGAGATATGAAATTACTTAGCATTACAAATATGTATAAATATTTATAATACAAATATTTTATTCGAAACATATTTTTATAAAATCAATGATTTTCAATCTATACGCAATTATATATATATTTTCAACTTTTTGGACATTAAAGCTAAAGTATTGCGACCGTAAAAAAAACTAACATGAAATGTTGTCGGATGTCGACGTCTCATTACTCTCCGAACCCTAAAAAATAGTTTTTGCAATGCCGTCTGTCTGTGTGTCTATTAAAACTTAAAATTAAGGGTAGTTTACTGAAGGGCAAAAAGAGAAAAAGTCGATTTTCTCAAAATCGGCTTTAACGATTTTGATAAATTTAATTTATAAACATTAATAAATATTACAAACAAAATGGCTACCCTCAATATTTCGGCAAAATGGCTTTAAGGGCTCCGGTCTGACACGTTAATTAACATTTTTTATAGTAGCTCCGAAACTATTTGAGATATGAAATTACTTAGCATTACAAATATGTATATATATATATTTATAATACAAATATTTAATTCGAAACATATTTTTATAAAATCAATAACTTTCAATCTATAAACAATTATATATATATATATATTTTTAACTTTTTGGACATTAAAGTTTAAGTATTGCGACCGTAAAAAAAAACTAACTTAAAATATTGATTGATGTCAACGTTTAATGACCCCACAAACCCTAAAAAATACTCTTTGCAATGCCGTCTGTCTGTTTCTATTAAAACTTAAAATTAAGCGTAGTTTTATAGAGGGCGAAAAGAGAAAAAATAGGTTTTCTCAAAATCTGCTCAAACGATTTTGATTAAAATTTGTATCTAGGCGTTGATTAAGATTATAAATAAACTGGATATTTTCATTTTCCTATGAAAATAATTTTTAGGGTACTTTACAGAAGCGTTAATTTCCGTATCTCCACAACTATTTCAGAAACTAAACAACTTTTCATTGCAAAATTGTAGGACTATTAGAAATAAAAAACTTTTATTTGACATATATTTACTTTCTCTCTATCTTACAGGTAGAGAAAGTATGGTGATCGTCAAAAAAATCGAACTCAAGATTTTGATGAATTTTGTCGTTTCATTACTCCCTGAATCCGAAAATGTGGTTTTTGAATTTCCGTCTGTCTGTCTGTCTGTCTGTCTGTACCTTCAACTAGAGCCTAAACTATTTTACCTATTGAGCTGAAACTTGATATCTAGGGTTTTTATAGGGTTGCCCCGAGGGGTTTTTGGAATTGGATATCTACCCCTAAAATTAAGGGTAGTTTAATGAAGGGAAAAAAGATATAAAGCCGATTTTCTCAAAATCGGCTCAAACGATTTTGATTAAGTTTAATTTATGAACATTAATAAATATTCCAAACAAAATGGCTACTCTCAATATTTCGGCAAAATGACTTTAAGGGCTCCGGTCTGATGTGTAAATTAATATTTTTTATAATAGCTCCGAAACTATTTGAGATATGAAATTACTTAGCATTACAAATATGTATATATATTTATAATACAAATATTTTACTCGAAACATATTTTTATAAAATCAATAATTTTCAATCTATACGCAATTTTTTTATATATATATATATATATATATATATTTTTAACTTTTTGGACATTAAAGCTAAAGTATTGCGATCGTAAAAAAAACTAACCTGAAATGTTGATGGATTTCGACGTCTCATGACCCCCCGAACCCTAAAAAATAGTCTTTGCAATGCCGTCTGTCTGTGTGTCTAAAAACTTAAAATTAAGGGTAGTTTACTGAAGGGCAAAAAGAGAAAAAGTCGATTTTCTCAAAATCGGCTCTAACGATTTTGATTAAATTTCATTTATAAACATTAATAAATATTCCAAACAAAATGGCTACCCTCAATATTTTGGCAAAATGGCTTTAAGGGCTCCGGTCTGATGCATCAATTAACATTTTTTTATAATAGCTCCGAAACTATTTGAGATATGAAATTACTTAGCATTACAAATATGTATATATATTTATAATACAGATATTTTATCCAAAACACATTTTTATAAAATCAATAACTTTCAACCTATACACAATTATATGAATTTTTTTAAATTTTTGGACATTAAAGTGTAAGTATTGCGACCGTAAAAAAAAACTAACCTAAAATGTTGATGGTTGTCTACGTCTCATGACCCCCACAACCCTAAAAAATAGTCTTTGCAATGCCGTCTGTCTGTGTGTCTATAAAAACTTAAAATTAAGGGTAGTTTACTGAAGGGCGAAAAGAGAAAAATTTGGTTTTCTCAAAATCTGCTCAAACGATTTTGATTAAAATTCGTATCTAGGCGTTGATTAAGATTATAAATAAACTGGCTATTTTCATTTTCCAATGAAAATGATTTTTAGGGTACTTTACAGAAGCGTTAATTTCCGTATCTTCCACAACTATTTGAGAAACTAAACAACTTATCATTGCAAAATTGTAGGACTATTAGAAATGAAAAAATTTTATTTGACATATATTTTTATAAAAGCAACAGTTTCTGAGATATTTGCAAATATATTAATACAATTTTGTGAGCTTTAGTTGTAAACATATACTACTTAAGTCTTAACGCAATAATTCTCCAATGCCATAGAGTAATTAAATATAAGTATCTAAAAAAAGTATGTTATTTTTCCTTAAAGCTCTTAGGAGAAATGTTTGCACAGCAATGATCTATCTCCATTTTAGACTCAATAGTCAATATTTACATTTTTTATTGGTCAAAATGTATAAATGAATAATTAAATATCAACTGCGATGACTTGAAGATCTGCAACACCTTATAAAATGTTAAAATCTTAACCAGAAATCGAAATTTTAATATGAAGTGTTGACCCTTGTGGAAGACATTAAACTGTTTGAAATGCTCTTAGGTGGACAAAGATGCGCCTCTTTTCTCATTGATTATATATCATTGTATATTATTTTATGCGTGTTCTTATGTGGAGTGGTGATAATACAATGTACATTATTCCGTTCAGAAATCTTACGAGTTTATAGAAAGAGAGAGAAAGTCTGTGCGGTGCACCGTACCATTTATTTTATAAAAGCAACCGTTTCTGAGATATTTGCAAATATATTAATAAATTTTGTGAGCTTTAGTTGTAAACATATACTACTTAAGTCTTAACGCAATAATTCTCCAATGCCATAGAGTAATTAAATATAAGTAAGTATCTAAAAAAAGTATGTTATTTTTCCTTAAAACTCTTAGGGGCAACATGATTTACCTCCATTTTAGACTCAATAGTCAATATTTCATTTTTTATTGGTCAAAATGTATAAATGAATATTTAAATATCAATGCGATGACTTGAAGATGTGCAACACGTTACAAAATGTTAAAATTTTAACCAGAAATCGAAATTTTAATACGAAGTGTTGATGCTTGTGGACCCAATATTAATCATTTTTTTTAACTTTTAGGATTCCTTAGATTTCTTTCTACTTCCTTTCATTCATCTCTAGTAATATCATTTTCATAAATTGGAACATGTAAAGCAGATACGAGTTTCCAAGCTGTCAGCAAATGGTTCAAATACCATTTTATTAATATCTTTAAAACATTAATACTGTTTTAAATGCTCTTAGGTGGACAAAGGTGCGCCTCTTTTCTCATTGATTCTATATCATTGTATATTATTTTAGGCGTGTTCTTATGTGGAGTGGTGATGATACAATTACATTATTCCGTTCAGAAATCTTACGAGTTTATAGAAAGAGAGAGAAAGTCTGTGCGGTGCACCGTACCATTTATTTTATTTAGCAGTGCAAGACTACCCGTTCGGATCATAAGCATACGTACTAATAACACTAATGTATTAAGAATGAAGGTTGGATTTAGATAACGTGTAGCCGTATTGGCGTAGAGGGAGAGTGGAAAACAACTTAGGGAAAAAGCCTACCGGGATTCAAACTAGGATCTCCTAATCATTGGCAATCTAAGCTATTGCAAGATCTACGAATTATAACATGTGGCCATTAGAGCGGGTTTACAGGCAGTTCACAGTTCTGTTAATCACTAGATACATTTATAAATTTCCGTAGTGAAATTGGATCTATTGTCAGATGTTTGTATAGTTTTAAAAGCTTTGTTCTACATACATATGATGTCAAGGAACAGAATTTCAAGTTTGCCTTTTCCGAATAAGTTAACCGTTTGTCCTGCAATAGCATGTAGTTTCGGAAGGAAATCGATACTGTAGGAAAATAAAGAGAAAAGATAAAGGCGAAATGGGCTCTTAAGCATAATGTTATAAGCCCTTTTATAATGTCAGGATTACATATTATTAGACATGATCATGTTCACTTTTTAATAACATTTTCGCAAACGTTTATTAAGTTACTCTTGAAGTCGCATCCACGTTTGATGCAGTGAACGTTAGTGGTGAGGGGTTCACAACATACCTCACAAGGCGCCCAGAATCTGACAGTGCCACCAACCTAGTCTTACGAGGTAAACTTTACTACACTCGGCCCTCCTGGATGTCTCATTGTCCTATATGAAAGTAGTAAATCAAGATGATAGCTTATGGTTAGATGACACATAATTAGAACTACTTACTCAACTTGAAGCAACTGTAGTGTATTCAATTATAAGCCTACTTCAATACAAATCTTTCAGATGAAAAGCTTGAAGTCTCTTCCATGTAGGATGAGTTTGTTTACATTTCACTCCGGAAAACTCAATTGAGTCATCATCCTGTGGTGTTTCCCCGGTGCATGACGCACTCTCCATTTGGGTATCTTTCATTGGTTCTTCGGTAAGCGACTCATCTCCATATTCGGCCTCATCGTCTGGGATATCCTTTGGCCCCATGACTCCAACTGTGATACATGGGGGATAGTAGCGTAGAGTATTTTATGCTGTCCCCCTTTAGTTCACTTAACCGATAGGTTCTGCCATTTTGAAGTACCTGTGTCGTCACTTGTGGACTTCTATATTTATAAAGATCTTTTAGGCTCTCCAGTGTGTATGGGTGCTCTTTTTTTACTACAAGATTCCCAACTGTAAACTTCACACCTGCGTATCTTCGTTTGATGAAGTAAGTAATTTGGTGTACTTGTTCGAATAGGATTTGCTACGCGCTTTTTCTTGTAGTAGATTTTACGACTACCATGGATTGTTGTAGATCACATCCGTAAGTTTCCTAAGTGTTCCATCATTGTATCTTGGACAGTAACCACTTAGTATTTAAGATGGCGTCTTTCCGGTGGTCTTGTTTACAGCAGATTTCAAGTCTGGAGATGCAGGGGCAGAAGTTAAACAGTCCTGTATGAAAGGAGTTTGGAAAAATATATGGCCTAAAATTTTTGATTCTCATGATTTTGATCCTGAGCACGAGTTTTCCAATTCAAAACATGATATCGTTGACATACAAGATGTTAGATTTAAGGACATAGACCAGGCAAATGTGGATGAATTGCTCCAATCCCACTCAATAGAATTCACCAATGAAGATCTTCTAGAAATGGAGAATGGCATAAAGGATGAAGAGGAAGAGCCGTATGTTGTTGAGCCTATCAAACAACTTTTAACAAAACCATTTGCTGATTTTCTTTAGGCACATTGACAATGCATTAGAATCAATTAAGAGAATGACCTTACATGGATAGAAGCACCAAAGTTGCCAGAGAGATTCAGAGTTCTTTGTAGCAAGCCAAAGAACTATATAGAAAGAGTAAGGATGCTGCCCGTCAGCTGAGTCTTGACAGTTTTAACAAAAAAGTTGAAAATCGTCAGTCTAACGACCCAGGGCCTTCACGAGAGCAAGAGCTTACCATCCCAGGGCCTTCAAGAGAGCAAGAGCCTACCATCCAAGGGCCTTCAGGGCTTATCGTCCAAGGGCCGTTAGAAGAGCAAGATTCTACCGTCCAAGGACCTTCAAGAGAGCAAGAGCCTGCACCATTGGTACAACTTTAATTGTATAATGGGGTTACAAGGAAAATGTTTAAAATTAGAAAGACAAGATAATAACAATAATAGATTTAATATAACAGAAAAATAAAAGAAATGTTTGATTACAAAGAATATACAGAAAAGTAAGTTAGACGATCCATATTGAAACTGTCTTGTGGCGACAAGAGGGAACGACTGTTCTAGGTGGCAAGATCAAATGCCGTAGGCTTGAAGAGCAATGTGCAATAACAATACAGCTGGACTGGCGCCAGGCTACATTCAGGTGATTCTAAAAGAAAAACACTGAGGTAATTATCACCGAACGTTAACAGGAAATCATATACCTATTGTATTTTTAATACATTTGTAATTTTAAGCTAGCTTGCTTGATTGGGACTTAAGAAAAGTCCTTAAGAGACATAGAATAATGCATAGCTATAGAAAAGTTTGTTGATAGCATTGGTAGATGGCTAACAAACAGGCGTCAACACAAAATAGTACTATGGCCGGTCCTTTCCCTATTGGTATTACCAGATTATTCAATAGTACATATATTAAGTGACCCGCTCCCTGGGTACAACACTAATTTAATCCTTACTAAATACTTATTATCAGACAATAGATACCAAAAGGGGCAAAGAGAAAATATAACAGGTGTGTAGTCTTAGGGACCCAACAGGGAAATATAGGGCTGGTGGATAATGGCAACCATTTGGTCTAAGTCCTTATTACATCTGGAGCTTAAGGCTCCTATTTCGAAGCTATATTATATGGACATAGAAAAAGTATGTAGTCAAGCTTTATGACTAAAGAAAATGAAGTCAGCTTGACACAAAAACTAAACTTAGTCACTCTGACTGAAACAAGAAATCTAATTAAACATAATAGTCGCCTCGACTGTACTACGTCTGAAGGACATCATTCTGATAAACAAAAAATCTGAAAGACTTGGGAAACATTATCTACTCTTCACATTAGACCCATAAGTCAGATGGACTTATTAATGTCACCTCTATACTTAGAAAACCAAAGAGGATTCTCCTCGGCGGCGCGGCGGGGAATTCCAAAGCCCAATACTCCATGGCCACCGGTTCCTTCGTAGAGTGAGGTAGCAGAGGTTCCTTCTTCGACGATGCGAGGTGATCAGATTACTGTGTCGTGAATCCGAGAGTCACTTATTTTATACCCTTTCTCTGACTAGAATGGAACAACAAAAAGAGAAATAGAAAAGTCGTAAAAGCACTGGTGGTGATAGGAGGGGCTGGAGCTTGAGGGGTGAGGTAAAGGGGAGGTTCTAAGAAACGCCGCAACAACAGTTGCGCTCGAGGGTCGTGGAAGCGAGCCTAACTCAGTTAGTTATTTTCCATCTCAAGTGTTGTAACGAGCATATGTGTTTTGGAAGCACCCTGTCTCCATACTTGTTGAATATTTTGCTTGAAGGTATGTTGGCGGTATCCGATCTCATCCAGTCACGGTGAGTAAGTTTTGAAGCTTATTATTACTAAATATTTCAAATCTAATTCTCTTCTTCAGGTTCTGCTATTATAATTATCACAATTTAGTATTTTTATGCAACCACGTGTCCATTTTACATACTCGTAATATTTTCTTTTGGAGACATCGTGATTATATCCAACCCCATCTAGTCATGAAAGGTGTATCTTGAAGTATATTAATTATCTCCTTTGGATTTTGCCAATATAATTATTATAATCTCGTATTTTTACGTAGTCTAATAGTGTAGCTGTCAACTTTACAAGATTGACACGCTACAAGCCTACCATCCAAGGAGCCTTCCAGAGAGCAAGAGCCTACCATCCAGGAGCCTTCAAGAGAGAAGAGCCTACCATCCAAGGGCCTTCAAGAGAGCAAAAGCCTACCGTCCAAGGGCCTTCAAGCGAGCAAGGCCCCCGTCCAAAGGCCTTCAAGGGAGCAAGAGCCTACCGTCCAAGGGCCGTCAAGAGAACAAGAGCCTACTATTCAAGGGTATCAAGAGAGCAAGAGTCTACCGTCCAAGGCCCGCCAAGAGAATAAGAGCTTACCATCAAAGCCACAAGAGATCAAGAGACTACTGTCCAAGGGCCTTAAAGAGATCAAGAGCCTACTGAACCAGGGTCATCAAGAGAGCAAGAGCCGACCATTCCAGGGTCTTCAAGAGATCAAAAGCCTACCATCCAAGGACCTTCAAGTGAGCAAGAGCCTACCATCTAAGGACCATAAAGAGAGCAAGATCCTACCATCCCAGGGCAGTCAAGAGAACAAGAGCCCATCCCAGGGTCGTCAAGAGAGCAAGAGCCTACCATCCTGGGAAGGCAAGAGAGCAAGAGCCTAATATCCCAGGCAGTCAAGAGAGCAAGAGCCTACCATCCCAGGGCAGTCACGAGAGCAAGAGCCTACCATCCCAGGGCAGTCAAAAGAGCAAGAGCTTGCCATATCATGTCGTCAAGATAGCAAGAACCTACCATCCCATCACAGTTAAGAGAGCAAGAACCTACCATTCCAGGGCAGTAAAGAGAGCAAGACCCTACCATCCCAGGATCATCAAGAGATCAAGAGCCTACCATCCCACGGCAGTCAATAGAGCAAGAGCCTACCGTCCAAGAGCCTTCAAGAGAACAAGAGAGTGATAATCCAGATTTGCCAGATCCAGTTCATTTATCATGCGATTGAAGATTAACAGTAATTATACCTGATGTTGCATTCATTTACAAGTTTTAGGTTTTTATTTACTTTTTCCCTATCTCACCATGTTAAAATCAATTCCCTTTACGTGTTTTCGTGTTATGCGATTATTTATCAGAACCAATCATTCGTGTGGTGCAAGGGACAACTGTATTACATTTTCATGTTGTTTTTTAAATCTCAAAACTGTTTTCCCCTATAAAAGTACATTATTATTTTCACCCACCAAAATAAAAAAGGTCCCTGCGCCAATGATAATATGATATATAAAGTAAGTGATTTTCTTAATAAAATATATTGTAAGTTGGTGACTACTAGACTGTTCGCAATCACTCTCAATATCAATCTTTTTTGCTATATTATCCTCCAAATTTAAAGTTTTATGTGAATGACTACTAAATTCTTCGCAATCATATCAATATAATAATTATGTTGGTGTATTATCTTCCATATTGGAAGGTTTGTTTAAAAACTACTGGACTGTTCTGAATCACTCTACTCAATCTCTGAGTACTATTATTTGTTATTATTAGCAACGCGTCTTTCTATCCATTCGGGTTGTACGCACTTACGCTAATGTGTAGTAGGGTGATTGTGAGATGAAATGGAGGACCTACAGTTTAAAGTGGAATCCGAACTACGGTGGAGGCCCAGCATTTCACACATTCAAAAGTTGTGATTAATACACGTCTTGTCAGAAGTAAATGAAAGGTTTGGCAATCAGATAAATCTGTGCTGGAACCGATGGTTGAACCCCTGACCCCCAGCACAGAAGTCCCGACTCCTTACCCCTAGACCACCAGGTCACCCAAGCTCTGAGTACTTATGGTGTATAATAATGAAAGAGTATGTAATTGATTGGTGTCCTTACCAACAGTATTATTCGGATTAGAAGTGGAGTTATCCAAACATATAATATTGTTAGAAACTCACCGAAACTTATTGTGTGAGGTTGGCGAGACTGGTGGTTGCGAAGGAAAGACAGTACAGTGAGTGCGTAGAATGGTGACGTTGTGGACGTTGATGAGAGGTGTGCGAGTGAGGTCGTGTAAAGGAGTTGTGTTTGTGCAAATGTGCGTAGCACATATTTTGTATCAACAAGTGTGCCATTATTATATCATGTGAGGTACAATAAGGGATTAACATAAATATATTCCATTTCTTCGTTTAAATATGCGTAGCCGGTTTCCCCTGTATTTAATAGTATAAAACACCTGACGTGTTATCTAAGTTTGTGATGCATAATCGTAAATTTAATTAAAGCTACATGTTTTTAATTTAAATATTAATATTAACGGGTTGCAATTGCTAATAATTGAAAAAAAAAAGACAAATTGTCACGGATGATGAGCGATAAAAAAGACTTGAAAACGTGGGTACGCCGTGGTCGCCATCTTGCTAGCGTGGAAATCATTTAAATATATATCTTGAGTTACGAGTGTTTGAAAACGAGCAAATTGTGATTTAACTTCCAATAACCCTTCAAATATTAAATGAATCCAAAATGCAACAGCAAGACCAAAATGATTTGGAGGAAGGAGCTATAAGCCATGATGTGGTAGTGGCAGAACATCAGACGGACTTGGTTATGTCTATGCAGATGTTCTGACCTAATTTTGGAAAGAAACCGCCAGCGTGATCAAACGCTTTTTCAAATGATGCGATCGCACCAACAGCAAATATCAGAACCAACTTATAATATAATTCCTGACTTAGTGAAAACCATCCCCCACTTTGATGGTGAGTCATCAGGAATGAACGCGTCTGAGTGGCTACAGATAATCAACACCACGGCGGAACTCCATAAATGGCAGAATACGTTCAAGTTAGAGTCTGCTTGGGCTCACCTCATAGGTTCAGCTCTACATTGGTATCTATCTCGTCTATCAGAAATATTCAGTTGGGACCATTTCGAACGTCAATTTCTACGGACCTTTGTGGGAGCTTTAAGCCTCCTGGAAAAATTTGATCAAATGAAGAACCGTGTGCAAAACAAAAATGAAAACACACATTTTTATTTTAATGATAAAATGCAGCTATGTAAGACCCTGGGATTAGAGTTCACAGACACTAAGAAATAACTTTCAATTGGCCTGTGGTCACGTGAATTAAGTACTCGCGTCATAATCAAACACCATGATAACCTGGATGACCTCCTTCATGACATAAGGGATTTTGAAGAAGTGAATGCACAGCGATCAAAACGTGTTGCAGATCGTCCTGGGAAACAGGTTTCGTGGAAATCAAATGAACAACCTAGGCTTGGCCTACAAACCAGAAGTGACATGAGCAGCTCACAAGAGATTAGTCAAGCAAGAGGCCAACCATCTCGAAATAAAATAAAGCATGAGTGGCCAGATTCAAAGTATTATCAAAATGAAAAACGGGAACCACGATGTTTTAATTGTCAAAAATATGGACACATTTCTCGAGACTGCTCAGAGACAAGAGGACCTATAAAATGTTTAGCTTGTGGCCAAGAGGGCCATACCAGGCGTTTCTGTACTAACCGAAACAGACAAGCGGATAAACATATTCAAATTACTAGCACAGAGAGGAAGATATCTGCAGATTTGGAGAAATACCTGAAGGAAGTTAGGATAGGAACTGTATCATTTATGTCGTTAATAGACACAGGCAGTTCATGTTGCACAATACAAGCCACAACAGCCATCAAGTCTGGGGTGCCAATTCAACCTTATAAAATTAGTTTAAATGGGTTTGGGAACACAGAAAATGTGATCACTTCAATGGGAAGAATAGTTTCGGATATACCTATGGATAGTGTAGTAAGAGGTGATGTGGAGATGCTAGTTGTCCCAGACAATGCACACATTACTGAGGTCATCATCGGAAGGACTTGGACTGAACTTCCAAGTGTGGCATTTGTAAAGTTAGAACATGTATTTGTTAGAAATGCAGATGAAGATCCCTTTAAGAAATTAAATCTACCAGCAGTGATAAAGGATAAACCAATTAAATTGCAGATACTATCAGCCAACAAATTTCAAGGGAATAGCATTAATCTGGTTCAAGTTGCGTCAAATGTACCTCAAAAGGCCGGCTAATGTTTGGTGGTGCTATTTATAAACTAGATGAGAACGGGGAGTTATCCATACAATTTATAAATACAAGTAGTGAAGAGATGTGCATGAAGAAAAATGTCAGTGTGGGTCATGGGGAATTAGTGAACATATTGGATGTTGATCTATATAGGCCTATACAACACATTAGTGACAATGACTCAAAGTGTAAGGTTATCGGGAAAGAAGACCTCTTTATTGACAATTGTGCTAATGAACAAGACATAATTTCATTAGTGAATTTTGTGAATGAGTTTAATGATTGTTTTGCTTCCAGCCTGTCAGAGTTAGGATTCACTGACTTAACCAAAATGAACAAATTTGAGGTTTCTGGCAGCAAACCAGTTGCATGCAAACCGTATCGAACGAATATAAAAGAAAAGAAAGCTACAAGAGAAATAGTCAAGGAATGGAAGGGTCAAGGTATTGTGAAGGAGACTAACTCACCATATGTGAGTCCGGTGTTACTGGTAAGAAAGAAAAATGTAGAAAATAGATTGGTCGTTGATAATCGACGGATAAACCAACAAACCATAAGGGATATATATCCATTACCTCGCATTGATGACCAATTTGAATAACTTTCTTGTAGTAAGGTGTTCACGGTACATGACTAAGCCCACGGATATTTACAAATTTCTTTGATTGATGAGGTGAAGGAAAAGACTGCATTTGCTACATCAGAGGAAACAGGTCAATTTGAAAGAATGGTATTTGGTTTGACAAACGGACCAGCTGAGTTTTAACGTGTAATGACCCATGCATTAGGTGGATTACAAAATACAATATCGATGTGCTATTTGGATAACATTATAATCCCCGCCAAACATTGGCCAGAAATTCTAAATAGTTTAAGACTGGTCATCGAAGCCTTGAAGCAGGCTCACCTTACATGTAAGTTAAGTAAATGCGAATTTGGGAAGAAAACTATTGAGTATTTGGGGTTTCTGATTAGATAAGGCACCATACAACCTGGGGAACGTCAATTATTGGCAATCAGCGAGTTTCCTAATCCCAATTCCGTCCATGAAGTAAGAAGGTTTCTAGGGCTCACTGGATTCTTCCGACGGTTCACGCCTCGCTATGCTGAAAGAGCTGAATCACTCAGTCGCTTATTAAGGAAAGACTGTCAATATATGTGGGCAGAAGAAGAGAAGAAGGCATTTGAAGACCTCAGGACTACCCTCATCTAGGAGCCTGTGCTTAAAATTTATGATCCTAATGCAGTCACTGAACTACACACGGATGAAAGTGCTCAGGGGTTGGCAGGAATTCTCCTACAAGAAGACGTAGATGCTCGTATGCACTTAACATACTGTGTGAGCAAGAAAACTACAGGTGTGGAAGCTAATCACCACTCAAGTTAGCTAGAATTAATTGCTCTAGTGTTATCCATGGACCACTTGAGACAATTCTTGCTATGCATTAAATTTACAGTGATGACTAATTGTCACGCATTAGTTTACATGAATGGGAAGCAAACGACCAGCCCACAGATTGATAGGTGATACACATTTATACAGGAATATGACAGGAATATGGTGTTTACAAAAATATGAGTTAGTAATGTATCTTTTCTGATGAAATGATATGGTATGTTGATTACTTTGTCTGCAATAGTAGGGTGAATTGGGTTTGATCCAAGTTTTAGCAACCATTCGGCCAATTCCATTTGAGATGGGTTTGCACACATGTTTTTGGTCAATCGAAGTATTTTAACAAATTGCCAGATTTTAGTGTTCTGAATGCAAAATTCGATCATTTTAACTTTGCCACCATGAGGAATAACTGGAAGAACCTGTTGGAAATCACCCTGAAAACAATTATTTGGCCGCCCATTGATGAGTTGTTCTGCATTAGGGCCCTTGGAAAACGATCAATGCAATTGACGACCAGCGCTGGTATAATTGATGCTTCATTGATGAGAGTATTAGAGACGATTTTTTCAAGGTAGTTAATTGAGAAGAATTAGCTTTAATGGATGATACAGACGTTTCTGTCAAAGGCACTGGAAGGCCGAAGATCTTATGAACATTTTTTCCACATTCCAGAAGTAGTGCTGCAATTCCAGTTACTGCTGATGCCTAAACTATTTTATTAACACCTGTTATAATGTCAATTTGGGTGTTGTACATGAATGTTTTGCCACATCCTCCTGGGTTTTCCAAGACAAATAGTTAGGGGGTTGCTTCTCCAACCACTGCAAGATGGATTTCATCAACAGCGGTTCGTTATTCGGGATTCATCATTGCGAGGGAGCCACACTCATTGTTTTAAGTTTATATCGAATCTTGTTCGATTTCGCCTTTTTGTTTCTTTTTCTTGGCCTTGATGTTCGTTGATTTTTAAGGTTGAACTTAGTCATGTTCAATAAACACATAAAAATTAATATTTTTTTTTAGAAAATACCTAAAGAAATGCAGTACTCATGTGACATTAGATATATTTCAACACTTTAAGTTTTTTATATACTTTTTAATGTTCAATTTAAATCCAGTAATAAAAGTGAAACTCATATATTTGTATACATTCATGAAGTTAATTGAAATATCCGGATAAACAATAGGTTTCAAATAAAGACGCGTTTTGATATAAAAAATGTAACAAAAGATGAGTTCCTTTGACACTTTGATTTGAAGAACAAACACAGTAAAATATTATCAAAGTTCCAAATTATTGGAGGAAGAAGGAAAAACAGACAAAATAAATGTCACAACTCAGAACTCAGGTAGAGGTGTTTAAAAAGAAGCACTTAAGGGTGAGTCATTAGTCGGGTTAGCCCGATCTTTCCTTGGTCGGCTAGTCTGTGTTATTGGTAGGTATAGTCAAAGCAAAATTTTTCAGGAAATAGAAATAACAAATTTACATTTGCATTGATCAATTCGATGTTCATAATAAAATAAAGAGTAGAGTTTGGATAATAAACCAAACAAATTTGAAATAAATACATTATGTACTACAAAATGATTTAAAATCAAAGTATTGGGGTATAAAACGAAAAGTACCTGTACAAAATTAAAATTTATGTAATTTTACAACGATTAAACAGCTTATAAATTAAAAACAATTTTTATTTAAAATATTGTAATGGAATGTCCCTATCCTAATTCTGACAAAACTTTGTAACTTTTACATGCCTACTTCTGACACGACTTTGTAAGGCTATTAATTTTGTCTGGGTACCCGGTAGCCAACCCTACTACAGCACTACCGTGGCACCGTAGGGACTTACGTGGTTAGGATGGACCCCGAGCGATAGGGGTTGGTTCGTGGGGAGTGAGACTCGCAAGCTAGTCCAATAAGATATATTTATTAAGCTATTCAAATACTAAACTACTACATGGGTAACCGGTAAGATATCCCGTGACGAGGTAGCAGGCACGATAACGGTCTCGCAACCTTCCTGTAAACCCGTGATTGACCCTCCAGCGGGGTGAATCACCAGATCACATTTTATATCGTCATTACGCAGTCGTACACGCTACCGACTCACATGCACTCAGCATGGCGTCCAACATTAAACAACCCTGTCTTATTATCACACACAAACTTTCTGATCTCAATATTTCACCAGCCAGGAAGGTCCATCGGTCGCATCGTGCTCGCTCGTCAACAGGATGCAAGCTATATGAGTTATATGCTACTCTTAGCAGGGTGGTAGCCCAACACTCTTAACTTCCAAGGAAATGTACAAGCGTAGGTTAACATCTTGCCAGAATATACCTTAAAATAATCATGCTCTTACAGTAAATACTTCATTGCATACACTTCATATGCATATCTAGCTAGAATAAATTTAATCCCCATGCAGTAACTACTTTATCTTGAAATGAGTACGTAAAATAGATAAAATAGTAAGTCTACTTATAACTCGAGAACTGTAATGATTTGAAATCATTGAATCAATATTTGTAGCTTATATTTATACACTTATTAAAATAATGCAATAAAATTTTGATGGTCGAATGACCTTAGGAGAACCAACCAATCATATTTAGTAAATGCTTCCAAGACTGTTAGTAGAATTGTATTTCCCTAGTTGTTTCTTGTCAGCGCACAGTGTAGTATTTCAGCAATCTAGCTGAAAAAAAAAAGAGTGAAATTATTTATGTATTCAACAGTATAGCATCCCTAATGTGTGACAGTAGGATTTGTTTCCTTAGGAAGTGTGTGGCGTAATGCTGAAATGTGCCCTAACATGTATATACTTGCACTTGATTTGCGCAGCCCAAACTCACTCAGTACATTCTTCTGAGTTCGCTATTCAATACATCCTCTGTGTAATCCAGTGATCTATATGTGTTCAAGTTATTATTTTGTATTGATATAACTTATTAGTAAGTGATTTATTCTTTCAAAATTATTTTTATTGACCCGGAGACATCTTTTGAAGCCGTGAGGGATTTTAATTTAACATAAATGCAATGTTTAAATTAAAAGTAAACTTTTAGTGTCTTATTGTTAAATTTTATATTTAAATTAAATAGAATACAAGTTGATGTTACAATGGCTATTCATATTATAGCCTACAACACACGTGCTCACATGACTCACACAGAGAGAACTGTTTAAAACAAAAGAGAAACGCTGGTCACTACAAAGATGACGTGAGTGCCGGCTTACAAGTACATGTGATTGGTGTAGCTTACCCAATAATAGCACAAGAATTACAAACGTTATTACAACACTTATACTATTTTATACAGGATGGCTACTATATACAATTTAAAGCTAGTTCCTTCCTCTATTAAAAACATAAAAAAGGTTTTGCGCAAATTTGCGGACTCAATTTTTTTCATTATTTACAGAATGACACCATTTTCTCTAACACCCCTATTTGACTTATTGGTGGAAAATTCAAAGAATTCGTGATTTGAAGCAATGTTAGCTTTTATTTTGCAAGAAGGGGCCACGTATCGTTTTCTGAAACTGCTCTAAACAGTAATAAAGCAAAAATTAGAAGTTTTTATCAAAAAAAAAATTATAAGAAATTGGATAAAGTGGCAAGGCATAGAGAGTGATTCCTGAATAATTATTTATCCTAGCTTCGAGGAAATATTACGTCAACACATGATGGTACTAGTAACATGCGTGGTAAACCTACAAAGCTTTTTAGTGCCTGTGGTCCTAGGCTAGATCAATAAATGTAAAAAAACCTTCTAGACTCAATCAGCGAGGATGAAATATTGAGGGCTGGAGAAATGAAACTACGGAAGGGAGGGGAAAGGACTTCACAGTTATAGTTAAAGAGCTCTGGATTGCATCTCCAAAAAGAGGTACCACAATCAAGAAAGCACGGAAGTTTTTACATCAAAAGCCAACTTTACTATCTGCCCATCAAGCACTTACTTTAATAGTGGATGCCAATCTTTCAGCACGCCCAGTACAACCTCATAAATAAACAAGCCAAATACTTAAATTGTAAATTATATCCACCTTATTACAAAGTTAAAGAAGCTAAACACTTATATTAGCCTCCTGGAATTACTATTACAGAAATAACAGCCGAAATACCACTCCAATCGCTCATTGACCACACAGTATCAAGGTTATGTAAAGTTACAAGTACAGCAAACTTTACTTTTGCCTGAGAATAGTACTCTCAACATAATTATAAATAGGGTTGCAATGGGGAAGAGCAAAATAGATACCAACAAAAGTTTTCTGAGGAGTATTTTACCTATGAAAGTTACGATATTTAGTATTTATATAGTCCCTATGAAGATTTATTCAGATACAGAGGAATCTAAAACCATACTTTGGCAAAATACTGCTCCATCTTCGACCAGATATGATTATTCATATTACACATAAGAGGACTGATTAGAAGTGGGTACTGACAGTAGGGAACCTGAATAAGTCTACTTTCCTGATATGTTTACAATCACCTATTCCTTTTCCCCCGTTACGTTTCCGCATACAACTGACTTTTGAGTATTAATTTTTTACAATATTTAGGCCCTATCCATAATAATACAAAAGTAAATCTGAATCCCAAGTATTAAGCTTAATGTCCAATCAAACTTTTTGTAATTTATTGTAATTTTAATTTTCAATTGTGTAGTTTAGTAACCATGCCCTTCCAAAAGAATGTCTTCTTAATTTTGGCAAGGTTTTGGCCACCCCTAAATGTTCGCCCACCAAGAATTCATGAAAATATTCAAAAATCATGTTCACCACACATTTTACAATCAGAACATTCACCACTCTTCACAAACAAAAAGTCTCCTTTTAACTTATCTTACAATATCATCGATAATACCCTCTAGCTCCACATCCCGTCTCTGGGTCTGTGCTATATTAGTTAATACATCTGGATCAGCCCTAGAACTCCCAAGATATGCGCCTGCCCGATCACCATCTCCAGCGTGCTCTCCTTGAACATGCAACAGAGTCCATCAGCCACCGCATTCTCTTTCTCGGAAATGTGACAAATGATGAATCACAAGGAACTTAATTGCGCAATCCACCCACCAATTTTACCCAGCCTATATAGCCACGACAAAGCCACATTATCAATTTGTAGCTGCAACTTGGAGTGTTCCAAATATTGGCAAAACTTAGTAGTGCCATATATTACTCCCAAGGCATACAACTCATAAGTAGAGTAGTTGTTTCATGAGGATGAAACGTGAGGCTTTCATAAGTCACAGGATGTAGCACCCCTTCGTGTTATTGACTCAACACCGCTCCTAGACCAGACGTGATATAAATTCCATCTCAAAATCCACCATCTTGAGAATTGGCGGGCTCATTAAACATTATTTTAAGGAATTGAAAGCCCGAGAAGCTTCGGGACTCCACAAAAACAGATTTTCTTTTCTTTAAATCCTACAGTGTAGCCGCCACCGAAGCCAAAACAAGTATGAACCTTCTGAAAACCACATTATGCCTAAAAACCTAGAAAGTTGTTTGGCATTGGTTTGGACGGGGAATTCTCTCACAGATCGGGTCTTTTCTTGATTCACTCTCACTTCTCCTCGCGAGACCACATGACCGAGATAATCTATCTGGGGCAAGACCAGCTTCAATTTAAGAGGGCTGACGGTCAAATTAGCTGTTCTCAGCCTACTCAAAGCCTCTCTTAAGAGAGTCTCGTGCTCCACGCGCTATTAGAATACACTACCAGATCGTTTAAATAAAAAAAGACATATTTATACTGTATATCAGCAAAAATGACGGCTAACAATCTACTTAGAGTTTTACTTACAGTGGCAATCCCGAAAGTAAAGTTATTAAACTCCATGAGCCCACGTTGAGTCACAAAAGCTGTGTAGGATTTAGACTTTACCTAAAATGGAATTTAGTAATAGATCATATTTAAATCAACCAGAGTGTACAACTTGGCCCGGTCCAGGTATTGGAAAGCCATTTCACTGGTCGGCAGAGAGGTATATTAATATCTTATTTTTTGATTAAGCTTACGGTAGTTCACTACCACCCGCGTCTCCTTCCCATCCCGGGACACAATAAATGTCAAAGAGGCGTAGGGGCTACTCAAGGGTCACACAATGCATATCCCCAATAACTTATCAATATGATCCCTCAAAATATTAAATCTAGGAGGTGCGTAGCATTATGGTTTGGAGCGCACGGGTGTTGTGTCTCCAACACAATTTCGTGAGTAATTACAATGATCCTGCCTAGATCCTTTGTCAAAACGTTGGAATATTTCTCCACGATGGTCTGAAAGTTATTGCAAGTAAAACTATGTACGGGAAGCTCACCAACTTTCAGGGTTAATGAAGTAAATTTCACCAAAATAGAATTAAAGTTTACATCTATAAATATTATTTGTAGAGCTAATACACAAAATCGTATGATTTCATAGTTCGAAATTAAATATTTCTTGAAGACCCAATGAATAAATTATCCAGCTCTCTAACTAAAAATATCGTTTTTTCAATAATTTACCAATTTAACCATTTTTACCGTTTAGCATTCGTGGTCACATCTCGTAGAGAACTGGGCACCTTGTTTTAAAACCTGTGAGTAGCGAGTTGCTAGCAGAATACTTGATACTCGCTTGAAATCTCGCAAAGACCTAGTTTTCTTGTTGGAAGAAATGCACCATTGTACAAAATATATAAACAAAAGAAAAACATATAATTGCTTTATATGCACAAGGCAGTCGTTCAGTAAAACCAATCTGAATGAAACGGTTTGTTTATGTGAAAGCGAAATATACTCAGGTACAGAAATATTACTTAACTGAATCAATTGTCATCTTAGCTCAATTAATGTAATGAGTTCCTACTAGTCTAGAAATCACAGATTCCATTGCTATTGCATCCATTTTTTTATTTCATCTGAATGAAAATAAGTAATTTCGACTTAGAAATTGAATAAAATAAATGTGGTTTTTATTTTTGAATCGGTATAAAAATGCACTTGGTAGTTAAGCTTATGGTGACTACCTTGATACTCTTAAAGCAATAGACATTGACTTAAATTACAACTAATTTAAACAGCTTTCATCTAAGCTAAGTTGGTAACATGACATTCGACTAGCTTACAAGTCATGGGTTCAATTCTGAATGCACCCAATTTTTTTATGTCATTTGATCGGAAAAGTAGCTTTTCGACTCAGAAAGTGAATACAAAAACTGTGGTTTTATTTTTGTGTCTGTATAAAAGAACATACTTGGTAGTTAAGCCTAGATTTAGATTAGCTCGATGTGTTATTTGAAATAACTAACAAGTTATTTAAATGACCACGCTACTATTTAAAATAAATAAAAAGCTAAATTAAACTCGTTACATTAATTTAAAATTGGTGTACTACATAGGTGATTATTTTAAACAAAATATTAATGGGTTTTAGAAAATAAAAAGTTATGGTTTATATAAAAAAAAGAGCTAAGCAAGCTAGTTATTATCATGAAAATGAACCCTTTAAAACCTACCATATTTATGTCTTTAAAATATGTTGCTGAATAAAAAATAAAACTATATTGAGAATATAATAGAGTTGACAAGTATTTTTTATTCAGATAAAATGTAAAATTATCCAAGTATTTATCCCGGGATCTCTGACTCTAAGATAAACAAGCTATCACCTAAGCTATAGTAACTATAATTTCCGCTCTTTTGTTCACAATCAACATTGCTGCAAGCGAATTAAAGATTTAAAATGAACAAAAACAAACAAATTGTTTTGCACGGAGCCCTCAAAAGAATAAATGCGTTTAGTTTTGTTTGAACTTTTTGTACAGTGACGTGTTTCAATTCCATATCTCCAAATCTTTTTAAAAAATAAGCCATAGGTTATCTAATGTTGCCAGATTGAAAGTTCAGTTGTTACCGAGTAGTCGGTATGCCGTAACCTTAATCTCTATATTAAAATTGGCTGGACATCCGAAGCTTATATTTTCGTCCTGTCCTGTGCACATCAGTGTGTAAAATAGAAAGAAACTATCGGATGTCTTTTTCTCTCCCACATACTCATTGCAACCTGGCATTTTAACATCGTTCGTTAATTTGTATGAATATATGAGAGTGTACGTCAAAGTATGTGATAGTTAAATGAAATTAATGTGGTAATAAAAGATTTCAACAGCATAACTAAGATCGAAATTAGTGACTTGTTTCTTTAAATTAGTTTATATAAAAGCTGATTAAGCTGTACCATTATTTTGGTAGGCCTTATTTCGCACCAGAATTCAACCGTAAAGTAATTTTTGGTAGGATAAAAGACCTTCCGAAGGGACTTCCTACTAATGTTCTAGAAGGCCGTTTATCCCACAAAAATTCTACTATACAGTACTATTCTGGTACGAAATAAGTCTTTCCAGAACGAGCTTCCTACCAGAATCAGGTTATAGCGATACTTCTTACAAACCTATACGGTGACCTAAATATTGTTTGAACGTCAGACTACAACACAAAGTGTGTTACTGAAACAAATGTAATTAAGTTGTTAGCTATTTTATTTCAATATAGTTATTGAACTTTCAATATAATGGTTTATTTATTTTAGTGTGAAACCAATATAAAAGTTAATAGTTAACTTTGAATTTATTTTAACCTTACAGAATATAAACAACATGATAGCTAAATATTTGAATATCGTTTAGATTTTATTATTATATATAGGGCTGAAATATTAATTCGGAAACTGAATATTTCAGTTTCACAGGTATATTCTACAAATACGAATTATTGTATATCTTTTAATGTTTAACTTTTTATTAATCCAAGTGTGTTATAATTCTTAATTATTTTCAAACAATAAAAGTTTTATGCACCAGATACTTGTTTAAGCACAAGGACATTGAAAGAAACAGATGTGGCCTCTCATAATAAAGCAGACGACAATCTTCAGCTTTACGCCTTTGTCCATACAGTATGCATAGTATAGAGATCACTGTCCTCAACTCACCAACTCACAGTGCGAAATAACCATTTTAAGTCTAGCTCACTGCTCTAACTGCCTTTGGGCTGTAAAATAATGTCCTTCGATTTCATTCTTTAGAGAGTTTTCTCGCATGTTTCAAAACTAGGGGCCGACTGTGTCAAATACTATACAAAGTGCCGGAATTTTATTTTTAAAAAATAAAAATTTAGCGTTGGAGTCACTGACCCTTCATCCTTCCAGCGTCTAGAATTTTTGGTATTTTTTCAAATGTTTTATTGGCTATTGCTATACGCTATGATTTTGATATACATTATAACGCGGCGGCAGGTAAACCTTTACAAGGAGCAAAGTGTTTCAAATACTTAGGTTTATATATCGACAAACACTTACGCTGGCAAACACATATAGTCTGTCTTAAAGTAAACGCTGCTTGCAATAGGTATTTGCGAAGAATATCTGGAGCTCCCTAAAAAATTAAACTAATTATTTATCATGCTCTAATAAATAATCACTTTCAGTACCTAAGTCATATATGGGCGACTGCCACTATTCTCAATCCACTCCAAGTTGCACAGAGCAAAGCTATGAAGAACATATATGATCTACCAAACTTATGCACTAGCAACATTGATCTCTATACTATAACTGGATGGACATCTGTGGCTGAAATTTTCGAGCTGTCGTCTGCATACCATTGGGTAAGAGAGAAAGAAACTTTCGGGTATCTCTTTCTCTCTTTCACCCATACAAGGCAATGTGGCATTTTGACATCATTCATTAATTTGATTTAATATATGAGATACATCAATGTGAGAGTGGTTAAATTAAATAAATATGTTAGTTAAAGCTTTGAAGAGCATATAAAAGTTCAAAACAGGTTAGTTTTTTCTTTAAATAAGTTGATGTAGCCTAATATGTACGATGATTTTTGAAGGAAGCTTACTTTTAAGGCTTTATCTCGTACCAGAATCCTACCTTATATTTGTGTCTAGTTAGGATAAAAGACCTTCCAGAAGGAAATTTCTACTTCTGTTCTAAATTGCCGTTCATCTTACCAAAATATTATATATATATGATAGTATTCTGGTATGAAATAAAGCCTTACAGATTGGAATTATTACTAAAATCCGGGTTTATAAGATACTGTACTTCCTACAAGCCAATAACCTAAATTATCATTTGAACGTAAGACTTCTACACAAAGTGTGTCATTCAAACAAATGTAATACAGTTTTTAGCTAACTTGTTTCATTATAGTTATCGAAATGTCAACATAATATGATTTCTGAAAGATATGAGCCAACTTAAAAAAATAATACTTTCCACAAGCCTATAACCTAAGTGATAGTTTGAATGCATGGAAACTATTCAAAGTTTGTCATTCAAACAAATGTAATCAATTTTTAAGATACCTTGTTCATTATATTTATCGAACTTTCAATAAAATATGGTTTCTGAAACCAATATACACGCTAGTAACCAACTTTAAATATAAGTGTTGTCGTGGCAGACTGTAAACAACATTGATGATAACTACATAAAAATTGAAATATCTAAGGTTTTATTCGTATTTGTACAGTATTACCTGTAAAACTGGATTGTATATCCTTTAATGTAAATGTTTCTTCAGGAAAGTATGGTATAATACTTCACTATTTTCAAACAATAACACTTTTATTCATCAGAGACATGTTTTCGCATAAGAACATTTAAAGAAACCGTTAAATCTTTCCCCCTTTCAGTGTAGCAGACGATACACTTGAGCGTCACGCTTTTGTCCTTGGAATGTCCATGTGTATGTCCATCCAGTTATACTATAGAGATCAATGACTAGCAAAAACCTATATACAGAAAGTGACATAGTAATAACAATATTAGGTCTTCACAATGCCTTATTAGTTCTACACTTTAAAGTGAAGAATTTAGCAAACAAAAACAACACCCAACACAGTTACCACACAAGACATGCTGGTGATTTCATTTCATGGCTACCAAATGTACAACTACCTCCCAAAACCAATCAAAAACTCACATGTTTTTAAAAAGAAACAATTTTTTTTTTAAATTAAATAAATAGCTAGATGGGACTCTCTTGTCTCCAATTAATATTTTCTGTATTTACTATAAATAACATTAATATCAAATTATCACAAATACATTTTCAAAAACAAAATATCAAAATAAATTACATGACTCAATAAATATCAAAATCCACTTTGTTTTCTGAAATAAATTGTACTTTACACAACTAAATTTAAAAACCCCCAACAAAATGCTACAAACAAACCAATTCCTATAAAATTGGTCACCATAACATTATTGAATTACCTATTTAATATATTACTGTCTGAAATATAATAGATGCACATTGCCTTTTTCCTTATTAACCTTTATTTCAATCAAATCTCCTAAAATACCTAACAGTCTTCTATTGTATCTATTTCAATCTGCTAATACCGTTCATCATTAAATCAAATCGTAAATTTAAATTTGTAAGATATAGGCCTAGAGCTCTGCTAAAAGAGATAAGATATTTTGCTTGGTAGCTTATAAATAATTACTTTGCAACAACGATATTAAAATTATTGTAAATTGTAAAATATTGTATTGTAAACTTAAACTGTAATATACTTCAACTTAAAAAAAAAAAGAATTGTCTGGTCTGTGGTTGGGTGAATTATTTTGTGCATTGTGAGCATTATCTTTGATCTGCAAGAAAATGGCCAGGTTAGCTTCAATTGTGTATAATGCTCTATTTAAACGAACATCTACGTTTGCAGCAACGATTATGGTGGGCGCTTTCTTTTTTGAGCGTTCATTTGAATTGGGCTCAAACTATATCTACGATACTATAAATAAAGGCGTAAGTAAAATTTATAAAAAAATTATTTTTATGTTCCTATCCTAGGGTTAATGGGAGATTAAAAAATAATAATTTAGTTTTCGTATGGTCTAATGTAGATTAAAATGCACATGACTTGTTATTAGAAGCATAAAAATGAAAATACAATACGTTTATAGTATAATTGATGCTTTCATTTATGTTGAACGCATCGATATTTATTTGTCTAAATGCTATTCATTCTCCATAGACATACTTGCACCACCAAGTTAAGCCACTTTTTTTTTCCAAACACAATTTTTTTAAGTTATTTTATCATATATTTTCTTTGGTGGAAAATGCAGGCACATGATTTTTTTTAAGTCGCATGAGACAAGTACATAAATATGAAGCAAACTAAGTGAAAATATTTAATAATAATATTTAACACCACGTCTTACTAACCGTTCGGGTTATAACGCTTATACTATTTAATAGACCGGCTATATTGTGAGGCTGAGGTAAGGGTGGGATTTTTTCTTTCTGTCAAATTATGATAAGTTTAATGTGTTATAGCACTTTTACACACAACACAAGCAAACAAACCATTTGTAGCAAATCAAATGTTGTGAAACAATTTTAAATTGTAAAAATTATTAGAAAACACACCTAATTGCTACTTTAAAGCATTGTCTTATAGATAGTTATTCAAAATTCTTATTTATACATACATAGGTTAGGTTAATCTTGGAAACTTTTATGTAATCACACTTAAAAAGTTAGGATAAGCTAGTTTTTTTAGGACAGGGTTCCTACGGTCAAGGAAAGTCAGGGAAGCTTAGAAAAATTCAGGGAAATGACAAGTCATGTCATACTTCTGTTTCATCGGAAATTGTAAAGCTGCAGAAGGAAGGTGTTGCCAAAAGTGAAAGTAGTGTAGTGGCTCGAAGAAACCCTAACACTTTTGTTATGAAAGATGATATAATAAGACGGAAGTAATTTGGGATTTGCAAGTTGTTGACAATAAAATGTATTTCAATTCGTGCAATAATTTAAGTGCAATTTTCAGTTGATGTGGGCTTCATGTTGTTCATGGTTCCTTGAGAACAGGAGTGGAATCTGTCAATTGGGACATAAATTGGTTATTGTGTCACATGTACTACCTGTTCACTGACTCTACAGCTTGTCAAGCATTGTTTACCCAGTTGACAGGTTGTACAACTTTTCCTTTTAAGTTATGTGTCATGCGGTGGTAAGAGAATGCAACGTGCTTTCAAAGGGCATTGCAAATTTGGGACCATGTTAAGTTTCTCAAAGAAGAAAAGCTTCCTAAAACAAAACCTGTAGGGATACTGAAAAAAGCAGCCTGTGATCCATTCATAAAGTGTAAACTAGCTTTCTGCAAAACAATTGCAGATGGATTTCTTCCTTTCATTTTTGATAGGGTTTGTTATTTTTACATCATTTTCCCTGAACTGATTGGCATGACGTCTGCTTTATTATTCTTCCATGAGAGGTGAGGCAAGGTCGGCTGTAGGGGAGGAGGAGGCTGAAATAAATGTAATTAAATTAATATTTCCACATGAATAGTACCATAAAAATATAGTGAAAATTTTGTGAGAAGTTGGTCAGGGAACTTGGCAAAATAGTCAGGGAACTTGGGAAAATAGTCAGGGAAAAGTCAGGGAGAATTTTTTTACAAATAATGTAGGAACCCTGTAGTATGCTTAAAACAAATATTGTACACAAAAAAAAAAAATCACGCTAAAATATCTCTTACGCAGTAAAGATGTTTGATGATCTGTTCATGCACAGTTGAGATCTATGAAGATATACTCTTGGTGGTTTTGCTAGAAGACGTTCAACCCTTTGAATCAAGATAAAACAATAATTAATCATGTATAATAATTAGGTTTGTTAGGTACTTAAAAAAACTGTAGGCCAAGTACTTGTCAACATTTAATGCATGTTAGTAAATAAGTTAAATTACTAATAGAACTAATCTAAGGGGCTTGAACTATTCAAAGAAAGTTTCATTAACACAAGGAACTTTTGAAAATGTTTGTTTACCAATACTTTGGTTATCATATTAGGCCTATAGTTTTTCCAAGTATCAAGTTGCACTGTGAATAGATCAGTTAATATATCCGGAGCTGGGGCTATTTACGCATATTCAATTTTATCATTTTTCATTGATATCTGTTCCTGGAAATTGCTTGGCAGAAATTAACGGGTGAATTCAAGATGACTTTTCTAATAATTCTTTTACAATTTGGAAATTTTTCACAATAATTATTTTGTGATCAGAAATTTGCTTGTTGTTGTGTGCTTAAGTGCTAGAAAACATTTCAAGTTAGAAAAAAAAATCCTGCCCCCGGCTCATATTATCCCCAAAAAACCTTTTCCCACGCTATGTATACAACTGAATTGAAACAAAATTTAATTTTAAGGCTGCAAATTTCTAAAGTCCCGTGAGTAAAAGAAAAGTGTATACTGTAGGCTGAATGGGTAATAAGTTGCAATTATAAAAATAAAGTAATAGAAAAACTCTAAATATACACAAGTACATTTAGGGCAACCATGATTGGACGGGTGTTAGGTAACAGCTAGAAAAAGTTACCATAAATCCATTTGCCAAACCATATGATTTGCAAGACCTTATGTTGAGTTGTCATATTTTTTGACAGTCAAAACTTAAAAACAATTTGTTTTTAATTATTAACAGTGTTTACATTGAAACACAAGCTGATGAAAATATTATTTGGGTGCTTCTCTTTATTTTATGGAAGCAGCATCTCTGGTTCACTTAAAAATGCCTTTCAAATGAGACTTCTAAATTGCTCTTCTGAAATCAAGATGGCGAACCAGACAAAACAAGGGTGGTAGATGACGTCATATTAACCATCATGTGGTTGTGTTCTTGTTCTGTTTACAAAATAAAAACCTTTTATTTTGAAAGTACATTCAACTCAGTTATAATGAATCTCCACGGACTCAGATATTTTGTTCATTATATCTGAAGTTCACTAAAACCGATTTTTTTTAAGTCTGAAAGTAGTGGGTTGGTGACAAACAAAATAAGTGTTCAAATACAATCGCTCTTTATTGAAATCTATTAATTAATCTTAAAAAAAAGTTATATGCGATTGTTTACTGTATACTGTTTTAATGAACATTTTTTCCAACTCCTTCCCTAGGGTCTGTGCTTTTTTCACACTTGTTTACACAATCACTATCATGCATTCAAAAAACTAAACTGAGTAGAAAAGTCTAATTATTTGAATTTCATATGGGATACTCTCTAGAAGAACTGGATTAGTGAAAACGATTACTAAATGGCCACAGACTGTCAATCAATGTCCTGTAATTCCTGTTGTATTAATACAACTCAGAAGACTGTCTTCCATTACTTGCTGCAGAAAAGGATATTAAAACTTAAGCCAGGTCATTGAGTACAGTGACTGTTTAAGCTCAAACCTCCCCCCCCCTCCCCCTCCACATTCCATACTTTGTCAATCTTTGTGCTACCTTAATAAAAGACCTCAGGTATAGAATTGGTGTCTTAAAGTTTAAACAACCAAAAAGTTTGTTTAAAAAAATTATGATGTTAGAATGACATTTCTTATTGAAAGTTTCAATTTTTATGTTCACTAAAACCGAAGAACTGAGGCCTCATTATAAACAAATTTTTTAACACACAGAAATATATGTGGATTGGGACCAATGAATTAGGTTCACTGTAGCCGAATGTTCACTACAACCAAGTTCACTAATACCGAGTTGACTAATATTATTTTGTATGGCTTTTTCTCTAAGTTAGAAAAAACATTTATTTATTTAGGTGGCCAGTCATAACAAGAAACGAGTGTGACCATAATACTTTTTAATATATAATCTCATCTACTATAGTAGTTTAGCTTGTTGCTTCAACTGTAAAGCAAAAAACAATCGTTTTATTAATATATTTTTTTTTAATGAGTTATGAAAATACAAATTATACAGTCCTAAGGGAATTACAATTAGACTCAATTGATAACACTTTTTATTGAAAAATTGGGGTCATTCCATGTCAAGTGATCCAATATTTTAACACCTTTAAACCTTACCCTCTTGGATTTTTTTTTTTTTCAAATTTGTCTCATTTAATTTACCCTCATAGATGGTAAAAAATGAAAATTTTCAAGCTTTTATCTGAAGAAGTTTTTAAGTTACGGCCCTCTTAAATCTCATAAAAATTGCAATTTTCTGCTGACATGTTACAAAATAAATTATTACTCAGGCTAGAAATGAGAAAGAAGGCTGGGTAAAAAAAAAATTTGTAGCTTAAGCTTTCATATGATATGTAACATCACTAGTTTAGGACATTTTTTTCAGTTAGAGGTCATACCATACAAATTTTGACCTTGAATTTATCAAAAATTTTTTTTTTTAATTCTGGAAAAATCACACATGAACTTATGTATTTTCTTATCATTTGTAGAAAGTTTCATCATGGGATCACAGTGGGATCATGTGTTGGTTAATTTTCTAAGAAAATAATGCAAAAGATAAACCATTAGTGTATAAGTAAGATTGCAATTTAAATTCACAATTGTCAATTCCTTTGGATAAAGATCGCTCTTTTTTTAGTTTAGAATGTAACCTGCCCCTTGGTTATCACCCAATAATAATTTTTTTATTTATTTAGCACCGCGGCTTACTACCCATTTGGGTTATAAGCTTAAGTACTAATTACGCTAATGGATTGGGAATTGGGAGGGTTGGATTTAGAGGAAGTGAACCCGCATTTGCGTGGAGGGAGAGTGGAAAACCATTTAGGAAAAACCACACCCAGTTCACCGACCGAGATTCGAACCTCGATCTCCTCGTCCTCGGCGGTCGAGCTCAACACGACTAGCGCGTTAGCCAACTACACCACGAGGCGGGTCACCCAATAATAACAGACAGGTTGGTCACAAGAGAGTTTATTTTATTCAAAAAAACATAACAAGAAAAGCTCTAAGAAGAATTATGAATATTTCACAATAATTTTTTTATGTCCTACCTTCTGAACTAATGTTTAATGTTTATGGCTTATATCAGCATGTCGACTAACAAAGTATACTCTTGGACACTGGCTGTCAATTTTCCATTGTAAGATAATTGTTATGTGACAGTTGGTAATACTGAACCTACATTACTTTATGATAATGTTCCGTGACCTCGACAAGAGGCATTCTGTCAAGTGATTTCATACTTACATTAAATGATTATCATATGATGCTGAACTGTTTTGTTTTGTCTTTATTTAATAACCTATATAATAATTTGGAAAGGGGAAACCTCAATTTCATCATTGATAAGTTTTCAGTTGCACCAGAATTAGAGCCTGAGATGCTTAACTCAGTAGATACACACTACCAACTGAGCTAGGGTGTAGGACTGATATTCATCGGAGTCCCCCCCCCCCCCCCCCCATATCTTTATACAAATTCTTGGGCATTTTAAATTCTTTTAATTCCTATTTCCTACACCTTAGATTGTCATTAATAATCCATGTTTTGTGTTAAACACACAAATTAAAAAATATTGTAGTCCCTAATTGACTTGGTTTGAAGAGGATGGATTTAGATATATTCTGATAATAACACACTGTAAGTTATGATGAATCACTTAGTGCGAAGTATAATGCTTCATACTGAACAGCAACAATTTAAAAACTTTTTTAAATCTCTTAAAACAGTTTACATTGAACATATTATTTAACATTTTCTAATGCCTATTGATTTGTATCTCTAGAAGAACAGATACAATAAAACATGTCATTACAGTTTTAATGTAATTTTTTTTTTATTTTAGTGGTTGTTTCTCATAGTTTACCTGCAGTACATTTCCCTACTCTGCTTATCATTTTTAATAATATACATTTGTAACTGCCTCTCAACATCATTTGTAACTATCTACATATTGTAGTTTCATTAGAAGTTTAATTTTGTAAATGTCTTGATATTTTTATTATACTTGCCCAATACACTTTTATGCCAGACTTAAAAATACTTTGAGCAGAATTGACTGTATTTAACAAATATTTTAACTTAATTATATTTCCATTCATGTTGACTCAAACTAATACACTTTACACAAATTGCACTTTTATTTCCCTTAAAAGATCGAAGTATTTTCCTCCCTTTAAACTAAGAAACTTGGAAATAGTCCTTAAAAGTTTATTTAAAATATTTTTTTATGAAGTTAGTGTTTGATGATGAATGATAGTTTAACTGTTAACAATGATTAAATACAGCACCAGGATTTTTAAATGAATTCTGGAGGCCTAGCGAACTGATATTCAACCTTTTTTTCTTTGCGAACTCCCAAATATAATTCTTTTCAACTTTTTACCCCAAAGTTGTTTGTGCATAACGCAAGCTATACATATTTTATAATAAACATCTAAAATAAATCAAATAAATTACATCCAAAATAATGTAATAAGTTTTAAATGAGAAAGAATAGACATGTTAAACCTCTATAGTAAAACTGTCCATTTTATGAATTGGGCAAATTTTTGCTCATTTTGTGAATAGGCTTCTTTTTCTTTGCTTGCCTATTTTATGAACTGGGAAAACATTTTATTAACTCTTGCCCATATCATGAACTGGAGCTTATTGTACTATCTACTACAAGCTTAACTGATTTAAAAACAAGATATTATATCAAACTAATCCAACCTAACTTAACCTAACCTTACATTCTAAAATGATTGGAGTTGAATTAACTTAAAAAAACTAAACCTATTCTTCGCTTGTCCATTTCACGGCCCGGGTAGAAATTCCTCCTGTTTATAAATTGTGTAATACTTGGAGCTGCCCATTTCATGAATTAGGCTGCACAATTCACCAACTATTTTTGCCAAATTCATGAAGCGGTATAGAGGAGAGGCCAGAGTAGTGGGCAAAAATTGGGTTGATTCATGAACTGGGCAAATTCACAAATGGAGTGTAATTATATATATATATAATAATATGTTACCGTACAAACCCGATTCCAGAACAAATTAGATTGGACTAGGCCGAATTGATACATCCTAAGAGCCTCAAGATGTACTAGTTTAGCCTAGTCTAAATTCGTTAATCCTGACATTTTGGGCTAGCTCATAGGATAGATTAGTATAGCCTACAATTTTATTTGGCTAAACCAGGCTTAGGTTAGGTTAGGTTAGTTGACAACATTTGCATGTGAACTGTGAATGATTAAACCTATAGAGCCTGATGTTTTAGGCAGTATTAGTTTTCATTCTTAACCCATATGGTGAATTGACCTTGCACAGGTTTCATCATTCATAGTTCACACGCAAATGTCATCTATAGCCCTATGTGTATTTTTTTTTTTACCTTCTTGCAACTCCTTGGGTTGAGGAAGTATTGTGATTATTGAAAAAAAAATCTTATTCAAGACTGATGGATGTCAATGGTTAATGACCCCCTGAACCAGAAAAGGAGATTTTATCAATTCCGTCTGCCTGTCTCTTTTTGTCTGGGACTGGAGCTGAAACATTTTTACCGATCAGCTAAAAATTGGTAATTAGGATCTTCAAAGCTTCCCCAAGAGAGTTTTTTTTATTTATCTCCATCTACCCCTAAAATTAAGGGTTATTTACTTAAGTGTGGAAAGTGAAGTAATTGATTGGCTCTAAATCTGTGCAATTGATTAAAATTTTTATCCAGGCACTAGTTTAACTTTACAAACAAAATGGTGGACATCATTTTACCATAAAAATGACTTTGAGCGTACTTTACATAGGTAAGCGTAAATTTCCAATTTTTGTAATATATCTGCAACTAATTGAGATACATTGCAGTACTATTAACGGTAAAAAACTTTTATTTCTAATATACTTTTATATAACATATAGTTTCTGAGCTATAAGCAAATGTATTTTTTAAATGGAGGTCTGGGAAATTGAGGGTTGATTGTTATGCTCTTTGGAGGTCTGAGATTACTCTTTTCTAAATGTTTCTGCAATAGTGAATATTATTTCATTTATGATCTTTGGATTATTGTGATTTTTTTCCCCCATTATTTTCCTGCAACAATGTATATTTCTTTCACATATCTTTTGAGTTCTAAGTAAATTTCTAATTTTTGGGGGAAAAGACGTGAGAAAGTCTGTGTGGTGCACCATACCATTTATTTAATTCTTTGTGCCCCCTATTATATGGTTGTTTTCCGCAATGGGTACGCTTACCCCAGTTTGAATATTACCAGCTCTATGCATAATAATGCAGTCGGGGTCATGTACAACCAATGGTTATTTTAAAGTAAAGTTTATGAGAGACATGCAAAGCATTTAGGATTCAATCATGAAAAACGAAGGCTATGTTTTGACAGCTAAGCAACTGATATTCTCACACAACCATTAAAGACTAGTTAAAAATAATGAATGATTGCTCTTGGGCGACATGTGACCTGGGTTGGCTTATTGACCATAAAGCCAAAGATCTTGTTTGATTTCAGTGTCTAGATGTTATAATAAAATATATTTAAATAATAAGCTGCACAATTCATTTAAATATAATTTATTGTTTAATCAACACAAACATTAAAATTATTTTTCATCTTATATAATCATTCTTTATTTTGTTTGTTTCAGAAACTCTGGAAACACATCAAGGACAACTATGATACTGAAAAATAATGTATAAAAGCATAGTAAAATTTGAAATAATTTATAAGACTTAATTACTCTACAGCAGTGTGTGGTTGTGTTTTAATAATATGAAAATTGTAAATTTTGTTTGAGCAAGGATAGTAGTACAAATTGTAAATCATATTGAACTTTGTAATGGTTACTACATTTGTCCAAAGATTTAGCTATTTAATCTAAGATTTAAAATGTCATAATTTTCAAAATAAAATATCCATGTGTTAATTTAAGTTATTATTATTAAGCCATGTATGCACTCTTACATTATTTTACTGTCCATTTTTTTATATATTTCATTTATTTTTAAAGCAAAAGCCTTTCCATTCCTGCTCAAAGGAACTAATCCCAAAATGTATTATTGATTACTCATAAGTACATAATAGCACTGTTTGAAATACGTTCTCAAATTTTTTTTGCATTGTGTTTTACTAACTGTTCAGGTTATAAGCATAATTACGCTACTGAGTTAAGGATGAGAAAGGTTGAATTTAGAGAAAGTGTATCTGCATCTGTATGGAGGAAGAGTGGAAAACCATTCTGGAAAAAAACCCTCCGTTCACCCAACCAAAATTCAAACCCTGATCTCCCTGTCATCCGCAGTCTAGTCTAACACAAGAGTGACGCCTTAGACCATGCGGCCACCGAATCAGATTTAAATTTTTTTTAAATATTCAGCATATTACAGATACCTTAGCTATTTTTATTTTTAAATTCCTACATGTGTAGTGTTTAGGAAAAAAAAAACTATATTTTTTCTAAAAATAAAAGCCAAAATATCCTTCCTTTTCTTGTTTAAACCGGGTTTAATTTCATGTATTTGATGTACGTTAATCCAAACCATTTTTAGCTTTTTATTAACTATATATGTCTATTCACAAACTCTGAGGCCCCCGCACATTGGACACAGGGTAGGCGCAGCAAAGGCAGAGGGCAGGCATAGCACAGGAAGAAGTTTCTGCAAGTCACTGCAGATTTGAAGCGAGTTGGGGAGATTTCACCCAGTGGTACAAGACGTGATATGGCGTGTGAATTAGAGGAACTTCTGATAAATTTGGATTCCGAGTCAGACTCTGAATTAAATAATTTAATTTTGCTCTACTCTCTTAGTAAAAAAAGGAAAAAGATTAAAATTGTAATTTACTTTATGCGCAGTGTCTAGTAACATCTAATTCTTCTAATGGGTTATACAAACTACTGTAGATTAATTTCATTAACTACAAAAATCTAGAATATTACACATAATGTTCGAGTAATTCAGTTCAATAGCAATCTTTTCCCATAGCTCATCTTTCAACTTCGTCCTCATGTAGTCTGAATTGCTTGTTTCATATAATACTGGATGGTCTTGAACTAATTGAACAAGATGTTCCATCACAATACACAAAAACTGCGTGACAGAGGCGCAGAAGACACAGGAAAACTGTACGTCTACTACAACCAGAGAGAGGTGTGAAAGAGTTATCCCTACACTGCACCTGCACTCTGTCCAATGTGCAGTAACCCATAAGAACACGTGTATCACAGATTTTCCTCTTCCTCGCCTGCCGCGCCTGCCCTGCGTCCAATGTGTGGCGGGCTTGAGTGACTCACTCAAGTGAGGTAAATAATAAATTTAACTTTTGGATAAAGAACATGCATCTTGCTCAAAATTATAACTTACTCGCAAATTAAAAGCTGAATTACAAAATTTATTATTTTGAGAACTATAATGTAGAGATATCATACAGAAAGGTCACTTAAATATTACAATATTAGTAAACAAAGAACAAAATAATTAGTGGCATTGTATAATACTGTACAGTACTAAAACTAATTAACCTTTAAGGTGGCCCATACACTTTCATTGCCGATATGACTGGAGTGTCATTCAAGGTGTGTAATTCCAGGCGTGCCAGGAATTGTCCACACACGTCACGCTGAGATCTGCTAGACGCCACTGTTTACTGATGTGATTTGTCCTGACAGGTCATAAAAATGTTATTGAAAAGTGCTCCATTGGCTGTGGTTTTGTTATTGGTAGATAATAAATATAAAGATTAGAATAAAAAAGGCAGTCTTTATGGTCAAAACATTGGCTACAACAAAGACACAAATTTTCCGACATTAATCTTTTGAGTGAACTCAAATTAAACTCCAAGGATGACTATACAAATTATTTGCTTAAGAGCTCTTGAGGTTTTCAAAGGCTTTTGTTGCTAGTTGGTCATTTTAACATACAAACAGGACACAGCGATGAGAGATGCCGTCTCAGCAGAGGAGAGACTGATAGCAACGCTCATGTTTCTCGCTACCGGGAGATCCTTGAAAGACCTGAAGTTTTCAACGGCTAAATCCATGCAAGCCTTTGGAAAGATCATACCCGATACATGTGATGCAATATTTAAGTGCTGAGAGAGGAGTAAGTGAAGGTAATAAATACAAGTAGCATATTACTATTGCTTAAAATGATCATTTTTAAAGAATTTACTATTATGATTTATTGTCCTTTATACATAATCATAAATCATACTACTTTCAGATGAAGTTGCTGGGCTCACTGCAAATGCACCCATTGGTCAGAGATCACAGCTGCTCATACACGGTCATTTTTGGCATGTCATCACTCCAAAAATCAAACCGGTTGGGTTGTTTATTCCTGGAATGAAGTGGCGTGTCAAGCCATTATTTTTGCTGTGAATCACCCCACACACGGTCATTTGAACATTTGGACTGACATTCCCGGCATGATGCCGGGAATGATCATATATGGGCACCTTTAAGGTTGAGTTCAAAAATCATTAACACACTGTGCCAAAAGGCTTAGGAATGATTTAAACATCAAAATATTAAATAACTACACTATTTGTCCTGTTGAAAATATTTTCTGTTTACTTTTAGGGTTTACATTTTCACATCACTTTTAAATAATTTAAACAGAAACACAAGTTAAAATAATTTCTCTGTGCCTAATCCAAAGGATAGAAATATTCTTTCAATATTTTCTGAAGAAGCCTAAGTAACTGTTCAATAATGAGAAAAACTTTGTCATTAAATTTATCAATGTCATTCATTTGACCTTTCCACCACTTGTACGTTGTAACCTCTGATTTTACTTTATTCTCATGAAGTAATTCTTGAATAAGTGAGATTTTTGATTTAAACCTTATAATTAATGGATGAAGTGAACTTGATGAATACTTTGACCTTGCAAAATCAAATTCTTCTTTCTTTCAGCCATTATAGTCTTCTATGCGAATATTGTTTTGGCAGCAGACAGGTATAACATAACACTTTTTTGTTTGCCAAGCAATACCACACATGAACTACAGCCTCTAGACAAAACAGTCTTTAAGTCTTTCGAGTCATTTTGGGACGATGAAGTATTGAAATTCTGGATGACTCATCCAGATAGAAAAATAAATCGCAGCACATTCGGGAATATATTTTCCAAGGTATGGCTAAGGTCTATGACCCCAGCAAACTTAATCTCCGGGTTTAAAGCGACAGGAATTTACCCATATAATCCTGATATTGTCCCTGAAATTTCCTTTGCTCCTGCATCTCTGACTAACATTGAATGCACAGCTGGTACTCCAGATACCATCAGTAGCTCAGTAGACATTTCAAAATTAAATGGAACCCAGAGAGTTTCTTCTGGCTCATCTAATTCAAAATCAAAAGATGACCTATCTTTTCCCAAATTGAACGTGGCTTTGCAGAATATTGCTCCTCAGTCAGCTCTCTCAGAATGTCCCGTTAGAAATGTATCAACTGCTGTTCGTTCATCAACTGAAACTCCTGCATCCACACCAGTAGGCTCTCTCATCCAGAATACCATCAACTTCAACACTTCGAGGCGAACCCTATCAACAATCCGTCCACACCAAAGATGAAGACACAAAAGACACAGCGACGTCAATCTATCAATTCGCGAGCACAAAAAGTCGTTAAATCTCTGTTTGAAATAAAGAAATCTATAACTATGCCAAAAGCTCCTAGAAACAAATTGTCTAATAATGCACGCAGCAAGGGAGGTGATCCTGCTTCAGGAGATTTGTCACAGGCAAGCACCAGTGGAACTCAGCAACGCAGAGAACACAATACATCTGATAACTGGTACTGCTTCCTTTGCAACAAGGATCATCTTGCTGATATGCGGCTCTGTGAAAGTTGCAAGAATTACGTGCACAGAGGAATGTGTTGGACTGACAAAATCAGACAGAAGATTTTCTTTTGTCCTCATTGTGCCTGAAAATATGTTGTTGTTTTTTTACACTTGATATTGGGTGATTAACATCCAAATAATTAACTCTAATAACTACAATGGTTTTGAGTTTGAGCTTCTAATCATTACTATTTTAATTGTACCATTAAAATATTTTCAGAAATTATTTTTATATGCTTCTCTGTCAATAATTTTTTGTGGCCTTATTTGAAACACCTAGCTCCAAACAAAGCCACTTTGCATTCATTTAAAAAAAATTATGTATATAGTAACTATGTACTTATTGAGAATTATGATAGTATTAGCATTAACAGAAATCTATAAAGTATATTTCCTATAATTATTTCATTCCTATCATAAATGTGAAATTTAAAAAAAAATTATTAAAGCTTAAGGTGGCCTTATTTGGGCCAACCACCTTATGTCAACTTTCTCACTTTTGTTAACTTCCTTCTTGCCCATAGTTTGGAACTTCTGAAGGAAAATAATTGGAATTGTGTACCCCATAGACTTGTCACTCCTTTACATAAAAATTGAGATATTTAACTAAAACTCGTGAAATCAAATTGACTTTGTTGCAGAAGAATAGTATTAAATTCCACCAATGAGCGTAAACAAAATAATATACACTGTGACAGAAATGTATGGAAAATAGCAACATCTCTGCCCACCAAAGAGAATAACAATACCTCCCCAAACCCCCATTTAAAAATATATATTTTTCATTATCTAATAAACTATTTGTTTTATAAAAATATATTTCAACTAATAGCTTTTTTATTTTTAATAGTCCTACAACTTAGCAATGATAACTTACATTGTATCTCCAAGAGTTGTGGAGCTAAATCAAAATTGAAGACTCCCACTTTTGTAAGGTACCCTCTTGGTCAATTTCCTGGGAAAATGAGATGCACCACTTGTTCATGATGTTAAACAGTGCATATATGCGAATTTAAATCATAATCGCTAGAGACAATCCTGAGAAAATGGATTTTTTTTTTTTTACTTTTCCCCTTTAAGTAAACTACTCTTGATTTTAGGTTGGATGAATAATTCCATATAATTTATAACATTGATTGATTTGAATAAATCGTTTTAATTTACAAGGAATTTCCTTCTTTGTAAGTGCTAAAATTGGAATTAATGACATTTCCTGCCAACCGCTTCTTTGTGGCCAAAGCTACTACCATAGAGAAAGGGATAACACATTTCTCTATGCTACTACTTACTACTTCATAACAGTAATAGCAGCAAACAAAAGGAAGGTGCGGTGTCAAAGCTTCAGGAGAACCTAATTCCGAGCTGACTTGAGGAGTGGGGGAAGGGGGAGGGGAGATCCCACTCAGGTAATTGTCGGTGATTTGACAACCACCCAATTAGACGAAGCCAATATTTTAAAGCTTAAAGACGGGAATTGAGGTTTATAAAAATACCATTTTTTTACTAGAAGTTGTATGACATGCAATGTTGTAGATCAGTGTCTCTCAAGTTTTTGTATTTCTGACTTGATTGACATCTTTATTGCTGTATTGTGCATGGTGAGGGAATCACATACAATATTGTCAATACTATAGACACAGAGGGTGGCACTTTCTTTACCTGAGGCCCTGTGTGACCGCACAAGTCGCTCACACAAAAGGCCTTTCATCATCACTAGTGACACTAGTTTATTTAGTGTTTGTAAGAGATCTAAGAACGAACAAACTAAAATATGATGGACAATAATCTGAAACAAACTAAAGAAAATTATTCAAAAAAAATACAAATTCAAATTTTGTTATTTAACTAGATGAGGTGGGAAAAGGGAGCTAGGCATAATGATAAATATATATATTAATTTTAAAGCCATTAACAGGAAATAAACACATTTTTCTAAAATCAATTTAAAACAAAACAAAGATAAATATGTTTAGGAACATTCAAACAAACTAACAACAAACTTTAAACAAAAAAGTTCAAGTTTTGAAATAATAAAGGAGAGCTACTCCTAATAAAAATATTTTAGGCTTTGAAAAAGGAATAAAGAAAAAACCTCAAACAAAATCCAAAATGAGACAAAAAATTATTGATTGCAAAGTGTGTGTTGTGTGTGGTTGTGTGTGGGGGGGGAGGGGGGGCGGGTGGAAGGGATGGAGTTGCCATAAGGATGCCAAACCACACTCCTAGTGCGTATTTTTAGAGGAACAATCCGGAACAAACGAAGAACAAACGATTGCAATCATAAAAACTTGAATTTTTAAAAGTGGGGGGGGCCAACTTCACGGACGTGCGCTCGTGTCGTGAATTCAAAATATCGTCTGCACTTTGCACGGAATCTATAGCCAAAGTTGGGAGAGTAATTTTAACTTGGTTTAGTGCAAATTCCTCCAATAACAATACAATTTAATCAGTCTAAAATGGTCTTTTTACCGCAATAATGTTTCAAAAAATCCAGCTAGTGCCGATTTGGTGGTTGCATGTTCTTACACGTCACACTCTTATTGGAGTGGATTGCCTGTCACATGGAGATTGGTGTTCAAATCCTACTAGAGTCTACTGAGTGTGATTTTTCTTAAATGGTTTCCAACTATTCATAAACTCGAAAATGAGTACACTTCCTCTAAAATTCTATCTTCCGCATATTCCACCAGAGTAATTAATGTATGGGAATAGCCCGAACGGCTACTTATCTAACCCCACGCAGCGTATACTGGTATATATACATCGTATACTGACCGGTTTAATATACGCCTTGATCGTTCGTTATAGGTCTGCTCGTGTGTTAGTTATTAAATTACTAGATAATATGATCTTGTATTTGGACGACAGGCCCGTGTTCTGCGAAGAATTTATGTTGTTATGACGTATACAATAATTATCTTGCTATGACATGTAAAAAAATATTGCATTTATTAGTTTAGTGATTTACTTTGATTTTCGTTAACATCTTACTATTGCCTGCATGATAAAAACCCAATTGGAGGTGGTAATTACCACACATCCTTATCTCGTGACTGCCAAACCGCAAGGTGAAGTGATCAATTCATTCGTATTGGTTGAATGCAAAAAAGCGAATAAGAATTATTAATTCACATTATTACTCTTTGACTGAGAAAATGCAAATGTCCCTTCTGACTTGAGTGGCGGGGTTGCTTTCCTTGAAGATGTGTCCACCAATAAGAGCTCATTCCGAACTTGATTTATCTTTTAAAAAATATAGTGATGCCAAGGTTAGCTTCTCACTATAAAATAGCGTCACTGGAGATGGTGGAGAAGTCTTTAAAAGTTCTTTCATGACGTTCGTGTTTTTTATGTGAGGATAATACTCAACAAATTAATAAACACATCGTTCCCTTGTAAAAGCTATCCTGTTGGTAGAACGTCATTTTCTGGGGAAGGGATTTATATACATTTTGGAGGGATCACTAATAAATACGTTACGTTACACTAAGAATTGGTGGGGGAAAAAAATATTGTGCCGATAATTTATTTGTAGCTTTCATATATGGTCCAAGGCGTCACGCTCTTAATAGACTGGACTGTCGATTACGAGGAGACTGCACTTTCATTCCTAGTCAGATACACTGAAGGTGTTTTTTCCTAAATATTTTCCAACTATCTCCCCACGCAAATGCGTGTACACTTTCTATAACTTAAACATTCCTCATCCCTAGCACATTAGCGTAATTCGTTCATATTAGTATAATCAGAACGGGTAGTAAGATGCGGTGACTAAAAACAAACTACACACGATATAATATGCTATGAACCCGTAGTATATCCTAAAAACAAAGATTAAGAAAAAAGTAAGTCTGAATTAGTAAGAAATACCCGTTTCTGGTTATGATGTGCATTGTTTCCAAATTTTAAATTTAAACTATAAAACAACAAACTCAATTGTAACATTTGTATTTAGTTCATGATGTTATCAATTTCAAATTGCATTAATTTATTTTACAAATCAGGGACAAACTTAATCCAGGACATAAGTTCTATTTCAGGGAATTGTTCGCGAATGGTCACGGTACCGTTACTTAGACTACTTTACAACATCACTCCTAAACCGGCTCTTCTTAGTGAGTGTGTGAGTGAGATGGGACCGTATAGGAAAGAATGAACAGTGAAGGGAGAAGAGAAGGTAGGAGGGGGCAATACTGGACTAGAAAGTTAAGATACCATTCGCCACTGGAGTGTAGGTGACATCTAGCAAACTTTACCAGATCTACTCTCATGTATCCATTCGCCAAATCATATGATCTGCAGGCCCATGTGTTTTGCTGCTATCACTCTTGTTGGCAAGGACAAGTTTCAGAACAAACCCGCTTCGGTGGCCGCATGGTCTAAGGTGCTAGTCTCGTAATAAACTAGACTGCCGATGACGGGGAGGTTGTGGTTCAATCCCGGTTGGGTGTAATGAGGTTTTTTCCTAAATGGTTTCACACTCCCTCTCTCCACGTAAATATGGATACATTTCCTCTAAATTCAACCTTTATAATCCCTAACGCATGTTTCTTTTTTGTGGCAGCGGCGTCTGTGGTTTACTTAAAAATGTTTTACAAACGAAAGCCTCTATAAGGCTGCGTTCACTTCATAAATGAAAATGATGAAACCAGACGAAATGGTTTTGGTTGATGAGGTTCGGTTGTGTCTATGAGTATCCGTTAAAAAATAAATAATTTTATTTCTTAATTATTATTTTGTAAGGTTTTTATCTACTTTATAAAAACACATTTATTTATTTTGGTGGTCAGTTATAAGAAGATACAAGTATAAATATAGTATTTTTTTAATTGATTATTTCATGCACTATAATATTTCTTGTTGCTACAAACGTGAAACTAAATAAATCATAGTTTAATTAATATATTTAGTTCTTTTAATACGTATTAACACTTAGATTGATAATACAGTATTTCTAGTAACATTATAATTAGTTCCACATAGGTTAACATTAACGAATTTCAAATAATGTTTAAAATAAACATCTGCTAGCTATCAACTACCACCACTCCAGTGGCGAATGGACTGTACTTCCATCAAGTTGAGAGGGGCAAGGAGAATACAAGAAATAACGCGAGGAAGATGTGTGGGAATTTCCCGCCAGTTTTTCCTCGTGGACTAATTCCTAAAGTAAGAATACCTTAACTCATGTATCTGTAGTGCCTGCCCCTCACCCATTCGAGTTATAAGCATATATAGTTTATTTAAGTATGCTAGTGTAGTAGGTATGAAGAAGGTAGAATTTAGAAAAAATGTATTTGCCCGGAGAATGAGTGGAAAATCATATAGGAAAAAACACCCAACCAAGATTTAAGGGATGGAGCACCACGAGAGATGAGCGCAGCCGGTTTCTAAGGCGGTTTCTATGTACACGATTACTAAGAAAACTATTATACATATTTTAATCGGATTTTTAATACTGTACAGATCAATTCACTTACATGGTTTATAGTTTATTCATATCCACCCAGCCAACTCAAATTTAAGTTTTAAAAAATAATTCAAAGATCACTGCATGAAACAAAGTTGGCTTGTCATTGAAATGTGGGACTTTATTTATTTGTAGTTTAATTCGTTAAAGCATATATTTATTTAGTACATGTGTTATTGACAAAGGTGAATAAAATAAAATGTATTATCCAAATGGTAAAATATATGGGAAAAACACCCATACCAGATTTGGACAGAAATAGCAACGGGAAGGGATTTCATGGGAAAAAAACTTTTCAAAAAAACTCCGCATGCATTTCAGGAATAGATTTAAATTAGGCCTCTTAAGTGTTAAATATTAGTCTGTAAAGAAGTTGATTGTCATTAGAAATGTGGGAAGACTTAGGCTAAAACGGTTTTCATTGTATTACAATAAACACATTTATCTATCATTTAGTATAATTTAACGCCAGTTAAAAGTTAAATATTTGTAAGCAGCTTTGTTTAAATGATTTTTGTATGACGTATATTCTTGGTTTAATGTTTTGTTTTTTAAATCTGCAGATAAAGCATAAACCGAGTAAATATGATTGAGAATAATTATCCTTTCATTTTTCAGCATACATATTGTTTTAAATTAAAATAAAGTGGTACAGTTTTATTTTAATTCAAAAAAGTGTTGTACTGTATGCTGCGACCTATCGGTGTAAGGTTGAACAAGATGAACCTATCGTGAAAATTCAAGGCAATGATGCCAAGCGTTGCACTGTGACTAACAGTTGTTCTCAGGTAGAATATCAACTCGACTGTGTTCATTTATGAAATTAGTTGTGTGAATACGACGTGTTTTGCAATGGAAGGCGTTTCTGTAAAAAAGAGATCAAAGAAAATGAAATAAAAAACTACTTTATCTCTCAACCAGATGAAGGAAAATTAAATGTTCTGCTCTTGTGAAATTGGATTTAAAAAAAGGTGTTATGAATTTATTATCTTTTTGTATAAAAAATACAATTTTAATATTGTAATTTAGAACATTTAGAAAACATTCTAATTTGATCTTTCGTAAGGAGCGAATACTATATAAGGTTAAGACTTAAATATTATTGTAATTTAATAAATGAAAGTATGAATTAAATTGGTAAAGTAACCTTTAAAATATTGTATATAAATACATTATAATTTTCCCTTATAAGAAGTTGGCATAATTTGTTAATAAGGGCAAATTATAATGTATTTATATACAATATTTTAAAGGCTACCTTACCAATTTAATTCATACTTTCATTTATTAAATTACAATAATATCTAAGTCTTAACCTTATTACTGTAATTTAGGATTCATCCATTAATTTCAAATCATGTGCATAGAATACCTAATTAATTTAATTACGGGACCCGCATTTGGTGACTGCATGATCTAAGGCACTACTCTTGCAATAAACTGGACTGCCGAGGGCGGGGATCGGTGTTCGATCCCATTTGGGTACTATGAGGTTATTATTCCTAAAATGTTTTCCACTCACCATCCACGCAAATGTGAGTGTATGTCCTCTAAAAGCAACCTTCCTCTTCTCTAACACATCAACTTAATTAGTACATGGGCGTAGAAGCCACACGGGCTCGGTTCACTTAGGTGTACCAATCAAACACTTTAGCCCTATCTTTGGTAATCAGATCTGTAAAGAGAGTCAATAATTTGGTATTGATGATACGGGGCTATCTAAATCACTATGGACTATTAGCAATTTTAACAAGAAATACACCTGCCTCGGTGGCGTAGTTGCTAACGCGCCAGTCGTTTGAGTCGGACCACGAGGACGGGGAGATTCGAGGTTCGAAAACTCGGTGGGTGAATGGGGTGGTTTTTCCTAGATGGTTTCCATCTCTCCACGCAAATGCGGGTCACCCCCTATATTCAACTTCCCAATTCCTAATCATTAGTCTATAGTACTTAGCGTATAACCGAACGGTAGTAAGACGCGGTGCTAAAAAAATAAATACAAGAATACACTTGTCAATATTTTATTAAGCTTTTTATTAGACCGCGTCTTATACTGTTGGGTTTTCGCTTAGTACTAATACGAATGATTAGAAATGGAAGGTGATAGGGAATGAACCCGCATTGTGTGGAGGAGAGTGGAAAATCATTAGGAAACACCCAGTTCACCGACCGGTTCTAACCTCGATTCCGTCTCGTCAGTCGAGCTAAACGACTAGCGCGTTAGCAACTCGCACGAACGGTGTCATAATGAACTATTGCTAACATTGTAGAGTGGAAAGGGAGTGGGGGCATGTGACAGCTGACAACATCTTTTAAATAATGAATTAACATAGGTCCATATTTCATTTTGACAGTTATTATTTAACAAAATAATTTCATCACAAATATCATTTTACTTTCTCGCACCCCTCGCGTGCCACAGTTAAAGATTTGGAAATAACGTAAGCTTTAGAGAGGAAGGGGAGGGGGGAACACAAATGCTAAGAGGAGGATGTTACTCAACACATATGAGATGTGCAGTGTAAAGATTATTTCCATGTCTTCTTTTTTTTGTTCTTGTGATATTACAAATGCTTCACTTCTTAATATCCTTCGATGTTATCCCTAAATTTACAATAATAAAGTAGGGTGGATAATAAATACGGTAACTAAGAGAAAGTGTTCCAACATTTGCGTGGAGGGAGTGAACAATCATGAGGAAAAACACCTCAGTTCACGCGGCCGGGATTCAATTGAAATTTGTAGCACAGGTCCCTAATAAAATTAAAATTAAAAACATAATATTAAGTTTGTTCATTGCAGAAGTTTTGATGAAGGACATTGAATGTATAAAGTTGTAGAATGGATGTATTATTAATAATGTGTGTAGCTAAAATTGTAAAATAGCTAGTGATGTGTATATATATTATTAACATCCCTAACACAAAAGTGATTGATAAGGGAGAAATAGATTATAAAATGATCATGCTTCAATGTAAAACTTGTGTGTAAGCCTATCAAATTTGGTCAAAATCGATGGAAAGATATTTTCTATACAATTGGGTAAAAAACCTTTTCTTGCAGTATATTTCTTTATGTTTTATTGTAATTTCAAATACTTATTTTTAGAGTAAGTGTTTATAATTTTTGTAATAGAGGCAATAAGTGTAATATTTATTCTATAAAAATTATAAATTTAAAAAATAAAATGTTACTTTTTGCAGAAAATTGTTCTATATGCTATCTTCAAATTTGAATATATATTTTTATATATAGATATATATAATATGTATTTTATAATATTATCTAATATTTTTATTTACATTATATTATATATAAATATATATAATATTATTTATTCTGGTCAAAATATTTTCTTTCAGTAGGATATAAAATTCCTGAGGTAAATGGTCAGATTCAAATTTTTGTCAGTAAACAGAGAATTTGTGAATAGATTTTGTTTTTAAAAAATTGCGTAAGTGGTTTTAGGGATCATGAAGGTTATATTAATAGAAAGTGTACCCGCATTTGCGTGGAGGGATCGTGGAAAACAGTTTGGAAAAAATAAATTTAGTACACCCAACCGAGATTAGAACCTTGATCTCCCATCATTTGCAGTCTAGTCTACTGCAAGAGTAGAGCGTTAGACCATGAGGCCACCAAAGCGAGTGTTATTCATGTTAAAATATGTATAAAACGTATAAAGCTATATTTGATTATCGAATATAATTAATAAAACATAGGTTAATAGAGTTTGAAATTCTCGATAGTTACAAGTTCAGTGGTGTAACTATCGGGTGGTGGCATAATGCCGCAGGCCCACGCCCAAAATAGGGCCCATCACGCAGGTCCACCCACCCAAAATTAATTTGGTAATAGATGAAAGAGCTGTCTTTTAGGCCTATCATTGTTTCGTAAAGATCTCATTATTCAATCAAAAATTACTCGATAGTCATTTTATTGCGCATAATTTATGCTGTACAAAAATGTATATACATTTTTTTTTTTGTAAAATCAATAGAAACAGCTGAAAAGTCATTTTCAAAACTTGACTAAAAATTATTTAAGAAGCACATGAATCAAGAAAGGCTGCAGGGATTAGCTATGTTTTATGTTTGTGCTACTGCCCGTAGCTTGTCCTTGGAGGAAATTGTAGACAATTTCACAGAGATCAATGTTTGTTTAGCCTCTATAAGTGTTAATATTGATGACTGACTATAGATTTGTTTATAATATTTATTAATATTGTTTTATTAAATTCAGATTAAGTTTTTTTACATTATGTTGAAATTTTCAGCAACGATTTTATCAAATATTATGGCTGTATAGTAATGATGCACTTAGAATGGTTTTTCCTCAATGGGTTTACACTCTTATCTCTCCATGCAAATGTGGGTACACTTCCTCTAAATTCAACCTAACTACTCTATATTATTACGTATTATAAAATAATTCCAATAATAAATGTCTAAATATTTTTTTATAATCTACAATTATACATAAGATTTGGGGACGGTAGTGTATTTTTTTCTTGGGGGCACTCACCCTGGTTCCATTACTGCATAATTATGTCTTTGTACATGTTACAAGCTAATGTAGGTCAAGCTAGTTTTACAATAGGAGATTTTAGTGCATATTTAAGTTTATATTAAAATAATAATGATTATTATTAGTATCTGGGTGATATATTATAAGAAACTAAAGTAAAAATAGAGTAAAAAACACAATTTCTTATTTATGTTTTATACATATGTGTGTGTCCCCCCTCCCTTCCTTTTAAGGGTTCTAACACTTTTCAAGGGGGGTACATCTCTAACTCCCAGTTTTCTGCGTCCATGAAAAAAGGTTTAAAAAATAAAAACTTTTTATGTTAATTGATAATATATTTCTATTACCATTATTATCATTATTTTGATAAGGGTGCTTCATTCAATTTGCTTCATTCTTGCTTTTTAGATAGTAAATTTAAACCTTTGGCATTAATTGCAACAATACCTCCACGTAAGAGAGCCACTTTTAGAAAGCTTGCATTTGTGTCTTATATTTAGTTAAGTTTTCAGTGATTTTATGGTTTTGCATGTAAATTGTGTCTAATTAGTTAATTTTTTTGATATTATATTTACAATATTATGTCGTTTATTGTTCATTGCAACAATTCTTCCACATAAGAGAGATCCTTTTATTGTGGTTGCATTTGTGTCTTAAGGTAGGGTGCTAGTGAGCGTGAGCTTAGGGCATTATTTCTGAAGTTTTTATAGCATAAACTTTTTTGGCCAAAATAAATCAAATATTTCTCTATAGAAGCATAAAGTTTAGGTTTCTGTACATGCTAATCTCAACAGCTGTTGTTGAATATCTTTCAAAGGCGACCTGGAATTTAATTACAACTTTTTCTCTTTATTTAATACGTTTGTCACCAAATGACACTATGCTTATGACAGATATTCAAGAATTGTTGAGATTAGTATGTGCAGAAAACTAAACTCTATGTTTCTATAGAAGACATATTTGATTTATTTAGGTCAAAAAAGTTTATGCTATGAAAACTGCAAAATCATTGCACTAAGCTGGCGCTCATTTTCAAGTAATGCGTTCTTGCATTTGCTTCTTAAATTTAGGTATTTTTTTCAGTTATTTTATGGTTTTGCATTTACAGATCACGTTTAATTACTTTTGTTTCTTTGACAATAAATTATAGATATATCTTTTGTTATTTATTGCAACAATGCCTCCAAGTAAGAGAGCCACTGCTAGCAAATACTAGCGTCTTAAAATTAGGTATTTTTAACTATTTTATGCTTTTGCTTTTAAATTAGGTTAATTTAGTTTTTTTATGGTACATTTAAACCATTTAGGTTGGTCTTAATTGAAGCATTGCTTCTACGCAAGAGAGTCATTCCTTGATACAAGGACAGTGAGATTAAAAAGGGCAAGAATTATACGGCCCTAGGAAAAGACCGGAATAGATGTGTTAATAGAGTAGTTTTGCGATAGTTGGACAAACTTAACAGCGGTCACTCTAGTGCTGGCTCAGTCCTCACGTGACGTTTGGAGCGAGGAATGAATAATTTTGACTTGAACACTGTATTAAGAATCCTATAATTCCCTGCGTGTAGAGATTTGTGTTCTACCTAATATTCATGTTTTTTTCCGAAATATTTTATGGAATAAAAAAAAATAGGAAAAATTAACTTTTTATGTTAGAATTTATTTGGAAAAATGTTGGTGGGGCCTGGTCCATGTAGCCCCTGATTTTTACTAAATGGCTTACATATGTAACCAATATGCGTATACACATATAAAAATTAAGGGGGATCTTGCATTTAATATTAAATTTATATTACAGTATTCAAATGCTGTTTAATTAGAACGGTACTATTATTATTTAGTATACACTTAAAAGAGGAATTCTTCACAACTTACTATTATAAAGGACTGTGGTCTAGGGGTAAGTGTCAGACTTCTGTGCTTGAGGGTCACGGGGTTCATCCTCAGTCCGGCACAGATTTATCTGAATGCCAAACCCTTCTTCACTCTGACAAGATATGTATTAATCACAACTGTGAATATTGAATGCCAGGCCTCCACCGTGGTTCGGATTCACGTTAAACTGTAGGCTCCATTCATTCACATCACCCTACCATTACACATTTCGTAATGCGTATACCGAACGGGTTAGTAAGACGCGGTGCAATAATAATAATAAAATAATACTATTATAAAACTATAAACTATATCTTCCAACACTTCATACAACATAATCCCATAATATATTGGAGAACAAGGTACGTTTCTTATCATGAAATTAAATGGTGGATCTGAGAAAAGAAGGCAAATGGTTTTACAATCAGCTGAAATAACGTGCTTGAGGAATAATCAAAGGGAAATTTCATTTTTAATAAAATAATGGTCAGAAACAACGTCTGTAGGCTTACTATTATCTCACCCCAATTTGAAATTTTTTTAAGCTTGAGATACTTTACTAGTAATCTAAAGATTGTAGAAGGTTGTGCCAAACTGTATTGATGTGCTTTGTTTTTCAGAAGTGAAATCAATGTTTTACTAGTTGTGGCCTAGTGCTAGTTATGTTAGTTATTTAAAATTAGGTCAAACCTATATCACGATATAACATATCAATAATGTCAAAATCTATAAAACATGACAATATGTAATAGTAAATGGTCACATTAAATTTAATAATTAAATTTTTTATAATACAACCCCCTCCAACCTTTCCCTCCCTTACACTCACCCACACACACATAATTTAGCAATTTAAAAGTTACATTAGCATATACGGTCAACTCTCTAAAGACTAGTGGACTCCCCTTGGAAAAATTATCATTCTTCGACCTTGGCTGAGGTTGTAACACAAATATCTCCTAGTCACTTGCCTAAATTTGCCACATCTCTTGAATCTGATAGTTTCCTCTTTAGCGTGAAACACTGGAGATAAGACCGTTGTAAGTAAAGGTTCCAAACCACGCGATTCAAAGTGAAACTTTCGTTGAATAGTTTATTGTGGTAAAGTGTTAAGCTTGGTTCACGACCGAAAAATTAAGAACTAAGACGGAAGCATGTGTGATGAAAACTATAGCCGTTATGATTGTTAAAAATGGAATGAGTCATGATGGAAACTTTTGATAATTTTCTAGTCGATCATAAATTTAGGTGGCAAAGTCCTCTAGCTTTGTTAAACTTTAAATTAATCCAAACCTGCTCTGGTGGCCACATAGTCTAAGTCGTCACTTTCGTATTAGACTAAACTGCCGATGGCAGGGAGATGGGTGAAATGAGGGAGTTTTTTCCAAAATGGTTTTCCACTATCTCTCCATGCAAATGGGGGTACACTTCCTCTAAAACTTAACCTTTTTCATTCCTAACTCGTTAGCATAATTAGCACATATGAGTATAAACTGAACAAGTAGCAATACGTGATGCTAAAAAAAATCATACAAGTTATTAAAAAAATATTGACACTTTATAATTCAAATAAATTATTTTTAAAATTATTATTTAATGTAACTATTATTAGAAAGGTGCAAGCTAAAATAAAAAAAATAGCAGTTATATGAAATAAATAAATGGAAATTATCTTCTGTTTGGTTGAAACTATTGCTTTACAATTAGAAATAATTTGGCTATTAAATGAATGGTAGTTTACTACATCATCTGCTACACCGTTCATGACCTGATACGAACTATTATGAACTGGTAAATAATATAGTGTTGATTATATTCTTAAGGACTCGTTTTAACGCATTCGTTAATTCTTAATTATTTGACTATGAATCAAGCTTAAGGTAAACAAGAATCCTAATGGTGATTGAGGTGGATGATGCGTTCAGAGAAGGAAGGGGCAAGGAAGGACACGATAGGAGAGAGACTCGATTGTTATGAAGTTATCCACCACCCAGACCTCAGTTCACGTTGAGACTTAGCTCGTACGATCGTAGAGAGCGCAAGGTTAACACCTTTATACCGGAGCACGTGCGCATAATCAAATCAACAAAAACAGTGACGCCTTGGAAATCAATCATAAATATTAACTCGTATTTAAATTAGGCTTAATGGAATAGAAAATGTGATTGTAAGAATATGGTTTCATACACAAATAAGTGAAATAATTTGTGGTTTTAGTTTATTGGTAATGTGTTTAAGTGTTGTTTGTGTTTATTGTCGTGCGCCTTAAAACAGTGTGAAAATTTGTAAAAGTAAAAAAGTTTTATTATCAACATATATTGGTAATATTAAAGAAAAGCCTGGTAGAAAGTTTCAAGTGTATTATGAACATGACCCAAGTTCAAAGATAAAAGACAAATAAATTTAGTTTATTTTTATTTTTATCATTTCAAAAAGGTGTTCTTTAAACTGATTAATTAACTAATCGTCAAATTAAAATGGCATTTATATTATTGTCATTGATATTATTCCTTGTTCATCATAGCGATGTGCAAGCCCAATCATACATTATTAGAAAAATGTTGTCCTCTTAGTCAACAGATTGATATCACCCTACAAAATTGTGTTGATCTCAAGAAACAGCCTAGTAATTATTTGAAGGATCTCGAATCCAAACCAAACGCAAGTGTTCTTGAAAACCCCTCGAATCCTTGGTGGATTCCTGAAGACACCATGGTTCTCTCTTCTGTCACTTTGGAACCCATTTCAGATTTTTATAGCAGTCAAATGTTTTTAAAAGGAATTGCTGCTGGTGATTGGAAACCATGTGGTTTAAGTTCTACTAAAATAATTGATGAAGGCTTTGATCTTCTTGACAATGGTTCACTGGTTCTGGACGTTGAAGACATTAGTGGTGAAAAAACCAGAAATTTGGTTTATCCCCCGTCATCTTTCTGTTCCGACAGCGTTTATCTAGGTAAGCTATTTTATATCTTATATAGTATTTATAATGTCATAATTTTTACTAAATAGAATGTATGTTTTAATGTATCAACAAAACCTATTCGATAATAATTACGTCAAGGTCGCATAGTGAATTAAATTACGTTTATATGATTAGTATGGAGGGGAAAATTAAATGGGAAAAACATTTCAGAGTTTATATTGCAGTATTGATGACTGTCAATTATGATTAAAGATCAGAGTTTAAATATTTGAAATGTTTAAAAGAAATCATTTACTTTATTCACTTCACTACGCCAAGGTCACCATATATACAAGTTACACTAGAGGAATAATTACTTTTTTATTTTTTCTTATTGTGTCTTACTACCCGTTCGGATTATACGCTTATGTATTATTATTATTATTATTATTATTATTATTATTATTATTATTATTATTATTATTATTATTATTATTATTATTATTATTATTATTATTATTATTATTATTAGCACCGCGTCTTACTACCCGTTCGGGTTATACGCACTTACACTAATGTGTAATGGTAGGGTGATTGTGAGATGAAATGGAGGACCTATAGTTTAACGTGGAATCCGAACCACGGTGGAGGCCTGGCATTCCTCACATTCACAAGCTGTGATTAATACATGTCTTGTTAAAGGTGAAGGAAGAGTTTGGCAATCAGATAAATCTGTGCCGGGACCGAGGATTGAACCACTGACCCCCCAGCACAGAAGTCTGACACCTTACCCCTAGACCACCAGGTCACCTCGTTTATGTATTAATTACGCTAATGGTTTAAGGAATTTGTAAGGTTATAAGTAGAGGAATTGTACCCAGATTTGCGTGGAGGGAGAGTGGAAAACCATTAGTGGAAAACCACGCGGCCACCGAAGCGGTTAATGACTTTATTCAATGGGATAAGAGTTGGAGATAGCTATATTTAGGAGAAAGTGAATTGAAAGATTAAAGAAAACCACTTCCTTGAAAAAACCACTGCCAGTGAATCTGGATGAGATTTTAACCAGAATATATATTATTTATATTTTTGTTCCCTCTCTTAACTCAAATGAGGGTGCACATTCTATAAACTACCCTACTAATCCGTACTCCATGAATAAAACCAGCACTATCCCTTGTTTTAAACGTTATAAAAACAGATGAACTTGCAAAAGATAATCATAACATGGAACATAGAACAATTTACTAGTATCCTATGTTACTATATTATTGTTATTTAAAAGTATTATACTGTGTATATGTATCGACTAATTTGTAAAGGAAGTTTTAAAATTTTTGTTTATAATAGTAACAAGAGAGGTATACATTTTGTCTTAAAATAAGTATGATTATTGCCTAATGCACAATTTAGAAACTTCACTCTAAATTAATAATTATAGTATAATAGTACAAATAATTTTTATATGTGAATCGCGTCTTACACTCCTTTGGGCTATCCGCATATTACAACTAATGAGGTAAGTATGAGGGAGGTATAATTTGAATTAAATGTACCAGAATTTTCATGGGAGGAAAGTGGAAAACCAGTTAGGGAAAAAGAGCCTCATAACTTCCAATTGAGATTCGTATCCCGATCTCCCCATCATCGGTAATCCAGTATATTATGAGTGTGACCCCTAAGATCAAGCGAACATCAAAGCGGGTAAATGGATGATTAACTTTAAGTATAAAATGTAGAAATGGGACGATACCAGTTTTTCGATTCCGATTCTCGATTTCGAGTCTTAAATTTTTACCTCGATTCTTCGATACTCGATTCTTACAGGAATAGTCCTGAAATGAAGTGGGAAAGGGCATATTGGTTTATATTAATATAAACCAATATGGCCTTTTTTATCAGTTTGATTTTATTCTGGAAATTTCGGTAAACGTCTATTAAATATTAATTAGAATTTTAAAACTTTTTGCCTTAATGCATTAGTCATGATTTTAATTTTGGATTTAAAATTTTGAAATAAACTTTACCTATATTATTATTATTATTTAATTTGTGACAGTAAATTTACAAAGCCATCTTAATATAGGCCTATTTATTAACACAGAGTTGGTATCTGTTACTATGGAAATTATTTGTGTTTTTCTTGAATACATTGTGCTACCACGGTAAATATGTTTTATATATTGAAGAAAAACATCAATTTTTAGGTTTTCAAATCTAACCAATGCCTTTATAAATCTTACTATACAAATATAGAAAATAGTCAACGAAAAAATGCGTTACAAACGGCCTTTAATATCTGATATTTATTAATCTCTTAATAACGCATTCACGATCATTTGCACGTATCTTTAGGAATCAAGGCATCAAGAATCGAGGTATTTTCTCTATTCTCGATCCTCTCGATACCCTTAAGAATCGATAGGTATCGAGGAATTGGACAGTGTGAATGGGAAAGTGCTATTATATGCAGATGATTGTGTATTAATGGCCGAGAAGAAAAGTGACTTGCAGAATGCATTAAATCGTTTGAGTGTGGTGACAGACAGAATGAATCTTTGTATAAATTTCTACAAAACTAAGGTATTGGTTGTTGATAAGGACGGATCAGGAAATGATTGTCAATTTAGTATAAATGGAAAACTGTTAGAACAAGTGAATGGTTTTGTGTATCTGGGCAGACTTCTGTAAAAATGGAAGGATAGATGGTGAAATCTACAAACAGGTGAATGCATCTTGGAGAGTAGTTGGATGTATGCGGACTATTGCAAAGAATAGGTTAGTATCAAAAGAGGCAAATATGGCAGTATATAAAAGTGTGTTAACTCCAACGTTGTTTTACGGATGTGAAGCGTGGGTTCGTCAGGAGAAACACAAGAGCATGTTGAATGCGGTTGAATTGAGATATGCTTAAGGAGTGTGGTTTGAAAGAGAATCCAATACCTCAATGTGAAAGAAGTGTCTTACGATGGTTTGGGCATATTGAGAGGATGAGTATGGATTGAGTGACGAAACAAATATATGAAGGTAAAGTGTATGGATCAAAAAGAGGGAGTAGGCAATTTAAGACGTAGCTAAATATTGTAGATGGATATGTAAAAAAGAGAAACATTAAGAGTTTTAAGACCCGGTGTGTAGATGTTGTTGAAGCGAAGGGAGTATGCAAGTATAGGCAAGTGCGGAGAAAGTTGGTTAGGATGGATTAAGTGCGAAGCTGTTTTTTGAGCTGTATTCACAGTTTCTTGCTTACCCCTTAGGCCCTCCGCACACGGAGCCACCTCGAATCGACATTTAGGCGACGTAATGTGGCGTGCGAGTCACTTCGAACGCAATTCAATGGGGTGCCGCATAAGACACTACCTCTTGGAGACCGGTAGCCAACGTGTATATTACCAGTATTCTACCAGTAGCTAGCGACGCTGCATGCAGGTCGCCTAGAGGTCGCGTAGCCTCCGTGCCTCCTTGTTCCTAGTATTTTTCCATTCCAAGTGGTGTTCCTCCAGTGTTTATTTATAACGAATGAGCAAGAACTAAACGTGAAATTTGTGGGGAAGGTTGAGAAACACCCCATTCTCTACCATTTCAAGCTACCTGGGTATGCACGGAAGGATCTCACAGGAAAAACATGGTTTGAGGTGGGGAAGGAAGTGAATTTGTCAGGTAAGCAACGTTCTCTCTATTTGAATGTTTTTATCCATTTTTATTAGAGATGGGAAATTCGATTCCTTGATTCGTCGATACCTATCGATTCTTAAGGGTATTGAGAGGATCGAGAATAGAGAAAATACCTCGATACCTAAAGATACGTGCAAATGATCGTGAATGCTTTATTAAGAGATTAATGAATTTCAGATATTAAAGGCCGTTTGTAATGCATTTTTTCGTTAATTATTCCACATATTTTTATAGTAAAACTTATAAAAGCATTGATTAGATTTGAAAACCTAAAAATTGACGTTTTGCTTCAATATGTAAACATATTTACCGTGGTAACATAATGTATTAAAGAAAAAACACAAATAAACTTCCATATTAACAGATACCAACCCTGTGTTAAGAAATCTATTAAGATGGCTTTGTAAATTTACTGGCACAAATTAAATAATAATAATATAGGTAAAGTTTATTTCAAAAATTTAAAGCCAAAATTAAAATCATGACTGTAATTTGTAAAGGCAAAAATGTTTTAAAATTCTAATTAATATTTAATAGACGTTCACCGAAATTTACAGAATGAAATCAAACTGATAAAAAAGGCCATATTGGTTACTATTAACATAAACCAATATGGCCGTTCCCACTTCATTCCAGGACTATTCCAGTAAGAATCGAGTATCAAAGAATTGAGGTAAAAATTTAAGAATCGAAATTGAGAATCGGAATCGAAAAACTGGTATCGTCCCATCTCTAATTTTTATCATTATTTATACTATTGCATTCTTATTTTGTCACACTTTTATAAAAATTAAAAAAATCTGGTATTTTCTACACAATGGTACATTATAACACTACACTACTCAATACAACAAAGCCCAACTTTATTACACAATACTTCGTTAAGAAATAATTCCATTGCCAGGGCAGAGATGCCAGTGGATTAAGGAAGTTTCTGGATCTCAACAACATATGGGTCTATTTAAAACTTGAAACTTTTCAGCCATTATTCCAAATGTACATTAAATAGTTTTTCTTCCACGGTTTAATCTGTAGTTGAAGATCCTCTTAACATTATTAAGAATTCTTTTAGGGTATGGACTTATTAGATAGCATGATGGTGGGAATGTTTGCCCCCCCCCCCCCCACAAGATAATAAGGAAAAGGACAGTTACTCTCATCATATGATAGTCTAGAGGCTGGTGGAATGTCAATACCCACGTATGTAATCCAATATTTGATTGTGGAGGCACGAAATATGCCCCCATCACTGTTCCTTCCAGCGTAACCAGTTTCGATCATTTTGAACAAGCCATCATCACAACATGCCAATAGGATGAGCAAATTATACAATTTGTAATTAAAATTACTTGAACCGGAATTTGCAAATTTTTCATTGCGGGTGTGCTTATCATCCAAAGATCCTATACAATTTGGAAAATTACATAATGTGTAATAACGTTCAGCAATCATTTTCCATTGTTCTCCTTTCGGTACAGGCATGTAGTAAACTTCGTTCAATATTTCCCAGAATATCTTTGTAGTCTCTGATACGATGAGTCCAACTGTGGTTTCACCTCTGGCGAAGTAGACTGAAAGTGACATAATTGTAAGAAGAAGATTGTAAAAGAATGTGGAAGAAGAGTTGATAAAATAAATATAAATTATATTTCATATTACATAATAAATAATAAATTATATTAAATATGCACTAGTATTTTTCCTTTTGTTTTATTCCTTTCGATTAATACATGTCATATTTCGTTTCAGCGAGTGAATGCAAGGACAAGTGGACAAATTTGCGATCCGTCTTTGTCCAAAACCTGAAACCCACTCCAAGTGGTCCCGGATCAAAAAGGAGATAGCCATATTACTTGCCGGAAGCAATGCAGTTTGCCCTGCCTTTCATCAAGGTAGCAACTGTAATTACACCTGGGAATTTGCCAGAAATTCTTCAAACTGAACAGCAGGTGGTTGACCAGGAAAGTGGAGACTCTCACGCACCTTCAGTATCACAATCCACAATCACTGCTGCAGCTGCCACTAACAACCCTTACACCCCCACATACTTCACCAACTCCAGTACCACCACTACAGCCTGTACATCTTGAATACTCCCAAAGTGTACCAATACACGAGTCAATGTCGTTTTCGGGTCCATTACAAAAAAAGACTCGCAAACAAAAACGAGGTGCTACAAACAGTGAAGTAGACCATTACTTTGTTGATTATTTGAAGGCCAAAAAGGCCAAAATTAGCATTCCAAAAAATAGGATGATGGAAGATTTTGAAAGGTTCCCTTTAAGCCTGTTGCCAGAGTTTGAAGAAATGAATGGACAGCAAATAAAAACATCCAAGCGTCGATCTATACAGCTAGTTGATGAAATATTGGAACAGCCCCCTTCCCCTCCCCCACACACAACTTCAGACCTTTGATTTCTCCAGCATCTGTGTTTTTGTCGGATTCACTGCCACTTACTGATGGGCCACAGAAGTTCCAGTAATCCATCCCTCTTCTTGAAGTGCCTATTATGAAGCAATAAGACAAGCAGTGACACAAGACCCAACCGATTATGAAGCTGACATTTATATCGAAGAAACTCATTTCAGTAATTAACGCCTACACTTGCACTTTTTTCTATATGTTTAGTAAAGTTTAGTTCATTAAAATTAATCAATAGCATTCTTAATGTTCTACCACTTCCCTCCCCCTTCACCCTTTCTCTCTTATAGTTAAGTTATAAAACATATCTACAATAGGTACCTATGAATAAAAATAATTACGTAAAATAAATGAAAGAGCTTACCTAAGCTTGATTAATATTCTTTCTTCCGCATTGAAAGCATTCTCTTGTATTTGTGTTCTTTCGTGATATGGCAGGGCAATTACTTCCAACAGTTAAATGTAGGATGCTTTGGACATTCTATAGAAGGCAATGAATTTTGAGTCAGTATGTTCCAGCTCCTGGCAGCAACGAATAGTCTGCAGTTGATAGAGAGTAGTGTGATCGTGAACAATATTGATTTCGAGATTATAATGAATCTTTACGTTTTATCTGAACACGAACCCGAAAAAGTGGCTTTGACAATTAAGTATGTCCCATGTCTGTCTGTTCCTGGTCACGGATCCAAAACGGTATAATGGATTTAGTTGAAACTAGATATTTAGATTTTATAGGGCTATACCACATTTTTTGTCCACCCTAGCCATTCAATTGATTTTGATGAGTGATTTTTTTAATTACAAATTTTTCGAAAAGAACTAACGATTTGGTTTAAAATGCATATTTATTTAGGATTTGTTTGAAATGAGAAATAGCACTGTATAAAGGATTTATAGGCAAAAATCCGTTGAAGGGTAGTTTACTCATGATAGATTTTTCAAAAAATTAAAATATTTAAGAAATAAGCCTTAACGATTTGGTACCAAATGTTTATCTTGGGAATGTTTGACATGACAATTAACACTGTCTAATTGTTTTTGGGGTAAAAACTCATTTATGGGTAGTTTACTGAAGACTTTATTTTGAAAACTGGAAATATTTTTAAAAATGGCTTTAACGATTTGGTTCCAAATTGGTATAGTGGAACTATTCTACGTTATCATTAAATCATTAATAATGTATTATTATAATTATTAATTTATCTAAAATAAATTAATTTAAGGGTAGTTTACTTACTACAATTGATAGAAAATTTTATTTTAAAAAAAATTGAATTTGAAACTTGAATTCCAAATGGGAATCTGGGAATAGTTTTTCAGAATAAATATAAATACATTTTTATTTTACAAATAACAAATAATTTTAGGGTAGTTTATAAATAATATATTTTTGAAAATTTAAATTTTGTTAAATACATTTGAATGGTTTGGTTAAAAATGATATATAAAGAGTGTGTATTGTAATTAACAATATGAGGTTTGTTTTTATGAGGAAAACAAAGCTGAAGTGGGGTGGGGAGAGGGGGCGGTTGCGGTGGGTACACCATGTAGGTCTGTCAGCTATGGCTACCTTTTGAGTTCCTGTGTTAGGGTTCCCACTATAGCCCCTTTTACCCCCAATTTTTGTCATCCTTTTCATTATAAATATGATTTGTGAGATTATAAACTAAATATGATTTGTCTTTATATAATTTAATAAGCACAAGCTTACAGTGGCGCAGGAACGTTTTAATTTTAGGGGGTAAAAATAATCATATACCTTTATAGGGGCTAATATTTTTGAGATTAAAAAAAGACCAGGGAAATGTAATACAGCTGTCCCTCGCATTACGCGAGTGATTGGTTCTGATAAATAATTGCGTAATACGAAAACGCATAAAGGGAATTGATTTTAACATTGGTGAGATAGGGATTACTCCAGAGGAAAAAAATAAATAAAAACCTTAAACTTGTAAATGAATGCAATTTTTATTAATTTATCTAACTAGTAGAATACTATAGGTAGCCTACACCTTTTGTCAATCTTAAATCCCCTGAAATTTGTAAACAAACGCAATTTTTAATAAATTTATATAATTAATACAACGCTAACTGGATCTGGGAAATCTGGATTATCACTACCTTGTTCTTGACGGTAGGCTCTTACTCTCTTGAGGGCCCTGGGATGGTAGACTCTTGCTCTCTTGAAGGCCCTGGAACGGTAAGCTCTTGCTCCCTTGAAGTCCCTTGGACTGTAAGCTCTTGCTCTTGGAAAGCCCAGCTGGGATGGTAAGCTCCTGCTCTATTGAAGACTCTTGCCTGACAGCTCTTGCTGTCGCGAATGCCCTGGGTCGTTAGACTGAAGATTTTCAACTTTTTTGATGAAATGGTCAAGACTCAGCTAACGGGCAGCATTCTTCCTCTCTCTATAGAGTGCTTTGTAGCAAGCCAAAGAACTCTGGATCTCTCTGGCAACTTTGGGCTTCTACTCATGTTAAAATCATTCTCTTCAATGATTCTAATTGCACTGTCAACGTGCTTAAAAAATTCAGCAATTTGTTTTGTTGAAAGTTGTTTGATAGGCTCAATAACACAAGGCTCTTCCTCTTCATCCTTTATGCCGTTCTCCATTTCCAGAAGATCTTTTTATTGGTGAGTTCTGTTGAGTGGAATTGGAGCAATTCATCCAAATTTGCCTGGTTTATTCCTCAAATTCAACATCTTGCTATGTCACCGATGTCATGTCTTGAATTGGAAAGCTCGTGTTAGGATCCAAATCAGGAAAATCAGAAACTTCAGGCCAAATATTTTTCCAAACGCCCTTCATACATGACTGTTCCTAACTTCTGCCCATGCATCTCCAATGTTGTCAATACCGCCCCCCTAACACCAAACTGTACAGTAAAGATCATTGTCCTCACTGGAATGTGCGTGCACAAGGTCACTCCATTACCGCACAGGGCGACTGCTAACCATGCTGACCATGCATTATTTTTATTATTTCTTAATCGTGTTTTGGCGAAAACGCTTAAAGTAATATCGCGTATTTAATGGTCCCATTGTGCATTTTTATCATTTATTTTAGTCAATACAAACATTAGAATTAATACACACAAAACAAATTAAGAAAAATTATATCTGATGTAGCTCAACTAAAAATTATGAAACACTGAAAATTAAAGTAGGTTGCACTATATTTGTTACTAGCTATAAAACCACTAACTAATTTTGCAATTTTCAAGTTTGTTGAGCCTTTCAGGGTACGTATTCAGCAGATAAAGGTGATTTAGTCTAAGTTGCCTTATTGTGGAGCGAAGATAGTTTTTTTTTCGTACACGCATTGAAAAACTTCTTTCTGCAGTAGCTGATTTAGCTGGTATCACTATCAGAGTTTTCAAATAGTGTTTGCTCCAAGCACATTTTATTTTTACTATGTTACCTTAGTGTGAACTTTGTATCTTGATTCAACAAGACCTTTACATTATCTAAAAGTTTCATTATATTATTTCAGGGGGCGGGGGGGGGGTAAAAATGATACTTTTTACCCCCCTCAATTTTTAGGGGGGGTAAAATTTACCCCCGTACCCCCCAGTTCCTGCGCTACTGCAAGCTTATAGTAAAATTATTATTATTTAACGAAGTGGCAAGCATGTACAGGTAGATTTTTGTATGACCATAACATTTTGAAAGTTTAATAATTCAAAATAAAGATCTCAAAATGTCCACAACGATTTAAAAATAAAAAGCTTCTCTTTACCGTATAAAATTGAAATGTCGGTAACCATGTATAGAGACCACCGTATATACCTTATAGCCAGTGGAGTATTAAAATTTTAAATAGGGTTTAATTAATTGAGTGAGGGGGGCCTCAAAGCTTCCAAAACAAATTGAAAAACAGCTTGTCTGTATTGTAGAAAATTAAAATTTTGGCAAGTAAAGAGACAACGTTACGTAGATAACCAAAGAAGACTGAAAATTTAAAATTCAAAAATTGAATGTCCTCAAAACTTCCAAAATAATTTTAAACAAACACTTCTTGATGTGGTTTGAAATTGAGATATTTTAATTTAAGGCGAAGTTGAGATATTACCAAAAATGTTGCTATTGTTCACTTAAAGAAAATATAACTCTTCAAATCAAATAAATTGGAGAAGGAGTGAGGTTAGGGGGGGGGGGGGGGAGTAGAAAACCATGTTTACTACATTGAATAACAGCTCTGAGGGAATTGCAGGTCTTTTGAAGAAAAGATTTATCTTCACTCTATCTCGGTAAACTGTTGCCAAATCTCCTCGCTTTAAGTTATATAGGAAGGTGGTATGATGGAAATAAGGAGCTACTGGAAACATCAACGAAATACCGTCACAAGATTTGTCTTGTATTTGAGGAAAGATTGACCACGTAAAACCAAGAGAATGACAATGCTGTAGCTGTTTTCCAATAGTAGTCTAACCAGTAACCATGTCGTTCCCTAAGAGTTGATATCCTATTTAGTGTACCACTCCTCTACATGGTTGCATCCCTGGTTACATATTTTGTATCCCTCTATGTATAATAAAATATATTGGTTGGTATGCACATGATTTTTTGAACCTTTTTCCTGGATGATTGTTATTTTGCATGTCAACCATTATAGTTTTCAAATTTATTAAAAATGAGGATCGCTTTTGAACTATTAAGATGGTCCAAATGAACGCTATTTTGGACTATCTTAACAGTATATATAGATATAAATAATACATATTATTTTACAAAGAGTGTAAATTCATTTAATCTGGACTGCCACTGACAGGGAGGATTCAAATTCCAGCTGAGTTTGCTGAGGTTGGTTTTCCTTAAATTATTTCTTGCACACCCTCCTCACAAATGGGGGAATATTTCATCTAAATTCTACTATCTACAACCCTATCCCGTTAGCGTAATTGAAATTCGAATAGCCTGGACAGGCAAAATGGCACGGTGGAAAAACCAATAGATTAAAGAGAATAGAACCATCAATTATTATTCATCGAATTTAAATAAAATCCGATTATATATAATTTTTAAACTCCAAATTTCTCATAGTATTTGCCAAAATAGTATGATTTGAGTTATGCTACTGTCCTATTATTCAACTTTAAAAAAATTCACTAATATCTGTTGATTTTTAAACAAAATATTAACAAATACATATAGGAGTTTGTGTTAGCTCAGATTAATTTGAATTCGGTTAAAATAAGTGGTTTTTATACTTAGACATTCTTGACCGAAAGGAAAGAACAAATAAACAATGCAAAACTTTGCATTAAATGAGTATTATTAGTATACCAATTATCTTAATATCAAATTATTTGGTAAAGGTTTGAGTTTCAACTCTTGGCGTACTAAAATATAATTTATTAATGATGTCCAAAGAAAGTTATACAGTGGATTCCGGTTGATTGGGGCACCGGTTAATTGGGGCAGCCATTTATTTGGGACAAAACTCTAAGAACAGAAACAAAACAAGTATTTACCTTGAATTTATTCCGCTTATTTGGGCCAACTATCCGCTTAATTAGGGCAATGAAGGTAATGTTGGCTTATAAGCTCGTAGCATATATATTCTGCGGGCTGCAGCTGAGTTTGTTATTGTGAAATGTGTATTGCGTTTGTTCTGTGGGTTGACAGTGAAGTTCATGTTGACAGCGCCCTGGTAACATGGAAATTGTGCAAGCAGCAGCTGAGTCAGTAGAGTTGAAATAGTGCTGAAGCGTGGCTGTGTTGTTTGTTCTGTGTCGTGGTAATCATATTCTGTTTGACATTATGCTTGCGGTATACAATTGTTTACGAGAATAAAGTTATGTGCAGTGTATAGTTGTTCATTGTATAAATCAATATAAATTAAAAAATGTAACAAAGAGTGTACTAAGTTAATTTTTTTCCAGTACATTTAACAATCCTGTGAAGATGCCACGTAAATATTTGACACACTCCGAAAAAATCGCTATTCTTGACTAGATAAAAAGTCAACCTCCTAACATCAGTCACCTTCAGCTAACGGAGATAATTAAGGTGCCGAAATCTACAATTTCACGACTGTTACAGCAACAAGAAAAACTTACTGGACATTGCGCATGGGCTTAAATAAAACTTCTTATAAGAGAAAGAGGAAAGGCAAAGATCCAAACGTTGAGGATGCTTAAAATCAATGGTTTTCCATTGTAACTAAACGAGGTGTGCGTGTGAGCGGATCTATGCTAAAAACCAAGTCAGAAGAGTTGGCCAAAAAGCTAGGTAATGTAAATTTCAAAGCAATGGATGGTTGGTTGTCTCGATGGAAGTTAGACATGAAATTAGTTACAAAAAAGCACACGGCAAGAAGGACAGTGCTGACGCTACGAGCGCTGACCAATGGAAATCTGAAAAACTACCAGAGTTGCTTAAAAAATTTAGTGCTGATGACATTTACAACGCCGATGAAACAAGCCTGTATTATTGTGCTACACCAGATAATTCCCTGAGCTATAAACACACAGCACTGTCCGGTTCAAAGAAAGCGATGGATCGTGTAGCTGTGTTGTGCTGCTCAAACATGTCAGGAAGTGATAAATTCTAACTTTTGGTTATTGGTAAAAGTGCTAAACCTCGTTGTTTCAAGGGGCTTACAATGGGTGGTTTACCAGTTTCATATTATGCAAATAATAAGGCGTAGATGACCACATATAATTTTATGTAATGGCTAATGAAGTGGGACGTGGAACTGCAACGTAAGTCCAGAAAAATTATGTTGATATTGGCACACCTTCATGTAGATGGTTTAAAAATCGTCACCCGAGAATGCAAGTGTTCTATGTCCAATTTTCTAGTTTTGTGTAAAAGAGCATTAAAGTTTGACGATGTGTATAAAACCAATGATACTAGATGACAACTCAAGTTTCTGTCCCCTTAAGTAATTAGATCTCAGACTTTCAATGACTGACAAACAATGTTTGAGGTATGTGTGCAAAGTAGAGATTTTAATTAATTAAATTGGACATACTACAAATGCACTTAAAGAAGATTGATTTTTTGAGTGCATTTGTTCTATCTCCAAACAATAACAATGAAATCAGTCTGCAAAATGTTTATATTTTCTATTTAAAATTTTATTTAGTAAATTAGAAAAAAATAGTAGTCTCTAATAGTACATTGAATACACTGCAAAACAATAAATAAAACCCTTTTGATTAATTAAACATGACTTATTAAAAAAAAGAAAACAAAAATTTACTTATTTTAAGTTCTTTGAGAAAAGGCTTCGATAGAAAAATGCATCTTCCTTAGGCATGTATTTTAACATAGACAAGATATATTTTTTCTTTTCTTCTGTCAAACTCTTGATGCATGATAACCTTCTGACTACAGGCAGTAGTTGCTCCATATATTCTTTCTCTAGTGAAGACGATGTTGCTTCCCTAGATGTTCTGATGATTTTCTTTTCCATGAGAGTAACACTTTTCAGATCATCTTTAAAGGACTCTCTGAACTCTATCAGTAGCGGAGACACTTTTTTTATTACAAGGTGCTTAACCCTGGCGAAAGGGACTCTTGAAAATTGAAGGTTATTAGCAGCAACTTGAAAATTGAAAAAGTATTCATTACTCATATGAATTAACTTCATGAGCTTCCCAGATTTCACCAAACCATTCAGCAGTCTAATTAGGCTAACTGGGCTGTAAACCTCCCGTCCTTTTAGCCATCGCTCAATGACACTGTGCACGGAATCCACCTCTTGAATGTTCCCATGCCCCGGCTCACTAAACTTCTGCTCAATTACTGTCAGTCTCCCAGAGGCAATGCTAGAGAGGAATTTTTTCAATGCTAAGCACATAATGGAGTTTCGGTTCTGGGGAATACATGAGTCCGACCATAAAATGATTTTTTTAATAGTAGCATGATCTTTCATGATCTCTGTAAGGATTTGCACTAGCGCACTTGCAATATCATTTCCAGACCTACCACTCTTACATTCATGCCAGAGTGCACAGTAACTTTTATTATCAACAGAACAATGTGCAGTCAAATTGTAAACACATTTATAACACAATAAACCTATATCTAAGAATTCATATTTAGTAAATTAACTACTATTAACTACTATTAACTACTATACTACTAAAATTGATAAGACCAACACAAATACAAACCAACAAGATGTATTTAGGTTTTAGAATGCAAATGGTTCATCTCCGTGTAAACAGCTAATTCAAAGATTATGATTGGTTGATGGAGATATAACAGTTACAAACTAAAATATTGTCAAGGAAAATGGAGATAGAATAAATGTATGTCTGAATTTTGCAAATAGATGGCACTAGTAGTCTCAGTTTCACTGCAGGTGAACCATATGCACTCTGAATAGACATAAATATCAAATACCTCAAATTTAGCCATTTTGGAGATAGAACACTTGCATTCTCGGGTGACGAAATAGTTAACTGGAATTTTTACCACCTAACACCACATCCCTGATACAGCCTATGGAGGCAGGAATTTAAAAAAATTTGAAGACTTATTATCGTGGAAAGCTAGTTAATCGCATCATTGAAGTGATTGAGGAAAATCTTCTGACATCATCTTCAAAAGCAGTAGAAGTTAGTGCAAATGTTTCACTGTTAAAAGGTGTACAATTTATCGCCTATAGCTGGCGAGGAATAAATAAGCAGCAAAACAATTCAGAATTGTTTTGCTAAATGTGGTTTCACGACTAAATGTGATTCAGATGCAGTTATGTGTACAGACAATGAAATGTCTCTAGACCTGAAACACGTTCAAAATTGTGAAGATTTTTTAAGCATTGACAATAACCTTCAATACCATGATGAAAATGAAGATTGTGACGATACAATTATTGAAGAAATTGCGGCAAAACACTCAGATACAACA